>OY829539.1:7083232-7683232 GCA_963691705.1 Viola odorata
GCAACGGCAAGGCCTTGAGGTAAACCGTCCCCACCTTCCCGCTTTGCCGAAAGGTGCGTACCAAATCCTTCCTTAAATGCTCAATTGTTTGAGGCTGCTCATTTCACTCATCTTTATTCACATGATGAAAATTTTTATGACTAACATTTATCGTGTGATAAAGAACCATTCTTGCATTTCATTGAGCATGATTCCTTTGTCCGTATATTCGAAAACTACTTGGGTACGAATTTTATTGCATGCACCAAAACCTTTCGTCAAGTATGATCCTTTATGGTTTGAGCATGAGAAGTACTTGTATAAAAATTTTATAGTATGTATTAAAACTCCTAATTTACTTTTCATCAAGTATGACCCTTTCTTCCTCAAACATGGTAATTTTTGTAATTTTTCGGATAGTATGTGTGACTTATTTATATGTTATTTACACTCAGAATCCATGACTAATTTGCATAGAGTATGGAAACAATTCTTTTGTTTGAACTTGTTGAAATTTATTGAGACTAAATGCTGCAAAGAATTGTATTTCCTTTTGTGCCGATTGCTTGGTTTTCTAATGTGTTTTGTGCGTGGGTGTGTGCCTCAATTTTCTTGGGTGATCATTATGAGTTGCTTTGAGAAAATGACTCACCATCTACGTTGTTTAATAGTTTGTGATACCATGCGCATCCTCAATGTTGTCTTGAAGACCAATGTCATAAATATGGAAGGAATGTGAATGGTTTTGAATTAGAAGAATATTGCTTCTCTAATTGCAGCCTACATGAATGTGTTGTGTGTTAAGAGAACTCAAATTTTTGAACCGACTTTGTTGAGAACTAAGTGGTTTAATCCTTTCTTAAATTTGTGTTTTCTCTTGCGGGATTTGTTTGGTAATTTCGAATGCATAGTGCCTTTTTGTAGTGCTCAATTCTCATCTTATCATTGTGAGCCGAATAGAGAAGATGATTCATCCTGTCTGTTGTTCTACGACTTGTGATTCCATCCGCATTTTACATGACATTTTAAGAAGCGATGTACATCAATGTGTCATTAATGTTGTTGATTCTTCCTTGGACCAACCTGTGCATAAGCATGCGCAATTGCGCCCCTTGGGTATCTTACCTTTGTTTTCAAGTGTTTTTAAGTGTGTAGGTGAGAATATTGAAGTTATGGATTCGAGGATGAATCCTTTTGAAGAAGGAGAGGTTGATGTGATCCTAGCCCTCTTCAAAATAGAACAACTTGACACGTTGCCAAGAGGACCGGTCACGGGCAGCCGAGCCTTGCAGATGAGCGTAAATCATGCCCAAGGAGTTAGGCCGCATTGAAGACCCACTGGAATGGGCATCATTACGACGTCCCTATGGCGTGATCACACTGACCTGATTTCTACATTTTTCCATGCTACTGATGTTGGCGTCATCACGCCAGCGTCTACCTCAAATCTCTCATGTTGCCGTCATTACGCCGTCCTTGTGGCATCATCACGCCAGGCCTGATCTTCACAACCATCGAACCTACTGGGATGGGCGTGATCACGCCGTCCTCTTAGCGTGATCACGCCAGGAAATTCATCAAGGTCAAAATTGATGTTTTTTTGCACCTTACTATAAATAGCTCTTTTATTTCTTTCTTCCTCCTTAGCTTAGACTTTGTGTGTATTTTGTTGAGTGAGAATACTCCTCCCTTATCCACCTTGTAAGCTCACTTCTTCCTTGAGAGAGATCGCTTGAGTTAGAGATTACTCCTCTCGGTCTCTCTTCGGGAAATCCATGTTTGTAATCGTCTTGACGATTTTTGTCTGAATGAAATATATGTGCGTTTTTGTTTGATCATCCATAGAACGACTCTCAATCTTAGCCCTCGGCGTACATCTTGATCAAGAAAACCATTTGTGTGATTGTTCGTTACTTCGTGTTGTGCTCATCTCCGTTCCTTCCATCCGTCTTCTAATTCCCGGTAACTTCGTTCCTTTCCATCGCTCTTTCATGTTTCTTCCTCCCCTGCATATCCTTGTCTTGTGTTTTCTCCATTCTCAGTCATGGTTTCACTAGATAAGCTCCATATGTTATTCGGCCGACTTACCCTTGGCCGGATCACATCATTTAATTTGAGTACTAACGATGATAATTTCATATTTTATTTTATTCTAATTCAAATTAAAACAAAATAACTTTTAAAAAAAATTAAAATTTGTATATACTTTCTATTTCATGTATCATTAATTACATATATATATATATTATATATATATATATTTTATTTATTTATTGATCCAAATTTCTATTTAAATGAAGATATTTACAATAGTAATAAATATATATATATATAGTAAGTGTATAAATATTGGAGGAAAATATAAAAATATATATATATATTCTTATATATAAAAAAATATAATAAGTATATAAATATTGGTGGAAAATATAAAGAAAAAATATATATATATATATATATATTAAAACATCCAACAGAATGTTCGTCGGAAAATGGATTACTTTTTGATGGATATTCGGTCGAAAACCAATAGCGACGATTTTTCGACATAGACATCAAAATAAAATACAACTAATGATAAACATAAAAACTAATTAAAACATAGACTTTTCGACATTGAGAACCTATCGCGACGAACAAGAACCTATAGTAAAACACATTGCGAAAGGTTTCCAACCAAATGTCAGTCGAAAACAATAAAACTTTTCGACAAATATTCGATCGGAAATATTTGACGACGCTTTGTTTCGTCGCTATAGGTTTTCAATGTTGAAATGTCCATATTTTAAGTAGTTTTTATGTTCTTAATTAGTTGTATTTTATTTTTTATGTATATACATAGTTTCTAAGCTTGTATTTTTTCTTTTGTAATTAGGGATTTTTATATATTATTAATACTAATTAATTTAATACAGAACATAAAAGAACAAGTTGAAACATATACATTATCATTTTAAAAAGTTATAATAATTTCAGTAAAATTAAGAGATTATATTGGTGAAAATTAACTACCCTAGCTACTTGATCACTAATTTGAAAATTAATAATTGTATGTATTAATATTATTAGAAAATAATTGATGTCTCACCCGATAAAAGTAGTTAATTTTAAATTAACTTTGAAACTAAACGTTATTACTACCTGAATACACGATTATATATATAGATAGATAATATCAATAGGTTCGGTAAGTTATAATTAATTATATATATTGTGTATCATGAGATGTAAATGTTATGCATGCTTATTCTACCAAACCTTTAATTTGAGCATTATAATATTCCCACTTCAAGTATTTGTTGTATGATACTCCCTCCGTTCCACTTTAATTGACTTTTTAGAATAGTAGAAAAGCTTAAGCCGTTGATTTACGGACTTATTTTATTCCTCATTGTTTCATTTTTTTTTTCTAATTTTCACTGAAATTACCACACCATCATTAAATTGGATTGATTCAAAAAAACAAATTATCATTTGCACAAAATATATGTTTCGAAAAACATAAAATGACAAATACCCCAAATAGTAACAATCCGCAGAAAAATGACAGGTAAAGTGGAACGGAGGGAGTATATATTTATATATATATAGTTATTTGTTATTGACCTAATTACAAATTGATAAATACTAGTGTCTAAAAATTAACTAAAGTGTGTATGGCAGGAAGAAATGCAGCAACAAACGCAGCAGATACAGGTTGATATGGCTGCCCAGATGGCGATGATGTAAGAAGAGTGGGAAAGGTCGGGTTAATACACCCCGCGGTCCCAAATATTTGTTATTTTATTTTACTCAGGCCCAAATAATTTTTTTTTAACGGTCCCAAACGTTTTATCCATTAGTTCAATATAGTCCCAACTATTAAAAAAATGTTAATAGAGACAAACTTTGTTAGATTTTATTATTTTAATAATTTTTTCTAACAATTGGGTCCCACACATCATAAAATATTTTTTTTAAATATAGAAAATTCAGAAAAAATCTTATAAAATAGGTAAAATATTTTTTTTAAATATAGAAAAGTGATAAAAATCTAATAAAATAGGTAAAATATTTTTAAAAATATAAGAAAAATAGGAAAAATATTTTTAAAATTAGAAAAAAAAATGTAAAACTTGATAATTCATTTCGAAAGTAAAAAAAACCAGAAAATGTAAAAAAATGATAAAAATGTAAAAATAATTCCCTTCGTGATTGACGAAGAAAAGGTCAAGGCAATTAAGGAGTGGTCGCAGCCCAAAAATGCCAGTGACGTCAGATCCTTCCATGGATTGGCCAGCTTCTATCGGAGGTTCGTTCCCAATTTCTTGACAATCGTCGCCCCTCTCAACGAGCTCACAAAGAAGAACGTGCCGTTTGAATGGGGAGACAGACATTAAGAATCCTTCCGGGAGTTGAAGAACCGGCTCATGTAGTCACCGGTGCTGACACTACCGGATTTCAATATGGCGTTTGAAGTGGAGTGTGATACGAGCAGGATAGGTATCGGTGTAGTACTTACTCAAGAAGGACGCCCGATAGCCTCTTTCATCGAAAACTTATCGGGTGCACAACTCAACTACTCCACGTACGACAGGAACTTGTATGCCTTGGTGAGATCGCTCATGGTTTGGGAACATTACCTGCTGCCGAACCAGTTTGTCATCCATACGGATCATCTGAGCTTGAAGTACCTCCAAGGACAAACGAAGCTCAACAAACGGCAGCAAAGTGGATGGAACTTATTGAAGCCTACCATTACACCATTAAGTACAAGAAGGGCAAAGACAATGTGGTTGTCGATGCTCTCTCAAGACGGTACATGCTTATTAATTCTCTAGATTCTAAAATTATTGGATTTTCACATTTAATGAGTTCGATTAAAAAAATTTACAGGGACTAAATTGATCATTTTGAGACTTATTTTTTACAAAAATGGTTACTATATTAATCAGTTAAGGGTTTAATTAGAGAAATTTTACAAATACATATACCAACAAATAAAACATTAAGAAAAGAAAAGAAAAAGGAGTCAGCAGACCTCATCTAATTTTGGGAGACACTATTTTCAATAGTATCGTGCACTGTTCACTTAGGCATTTCTTTATACTATAATTTTGAAAGATGGGACAACTATGAAACACTTCATAAAGTTATCTGTTCATTCATGGGGTTTTATGTCCCAATTACTAGCGTTTCGAAGCTATATCTATATTTATTTAAAAGGAAGCTACAAATCATAGTTATCAGAACCGGACCGGACAGCGAACCGGAAATGAAAATTTGGTGGTTCAACCGGGTTGAACCGGGTTCGACCGGATTGTAGATGCTGGTCCGTTCTGAACCATTCACACATTGAACCGTTCAATATTAGATAATTGAATCGGATTAAAACCGGATTGAACCGGCTGGTTTTTACTGTAGTATTTTATAATATATCAAAAAATATTATTAAAATGGAAAAATAAGTAAAACGGCGTCATTTTGGGACTTTTCAAAACGGCATCGTTTTGGGCAATGTCAAAACGGTGCCGTTTTGGGTGCCAAAACGACGCCGTTTTGCTTTTGCCCTGATATGGGCCCGTGGGCCTTGTCAAAACGGCGTCGTTTTGGGCTCATGGGCCTTGTCAAAACGACGCCGTTTTGACACGTCATCAAACCAGCCGGTTTGATAGAAAATCGGTCGGTTCTCCGGTTCGCTAAAAACTGGTCGGGTCGACGGGTCTGACCCGGGTTAGAGGCAGATCCGGTCCGATAGCTGAATCGGACCGGAAAGGTAAAAATGTCCGGTTTAACCGGCCGGTCCCGTCCGGTTCTGATAACTATGCTACAAATGATATTCAAATATTTCTAAAATTGTCATTTTGTTATTTCTTAAGTCTTTATATATTAACATGTGACATATCAATAAAAATATAAACCTTTTTATATTCTCTAATAAATTTAACACACACTTAATCTATTGCATATGATGGGAGTTGTTGGTGTATTGGGTGTGTCAATTTCTTGCTATTGAATGTTTCAAAATGCGTTCTTATTCCCGGTCACTCAAATAAGATATTAAATAGTATAGGTTGAAAAGGCTACACTCTAAGGTATAAAAACCTACTTGGAAAGTTTCCTAGCTAGTTATAGTGTTCACTCATCGCCTACTTCAAGTGTGAGATCAAAGGAATGTGTAACTTCACGAAATTGCAACTGTTGCTACCCGATTTTTGACATTTTTACTAGAACCTACTCGTTTTTTACATTTTTTTGTTATGTTATCGATTCGGTAGTTTTTATTTAATCTAGATCTATTTTATTATTATTTCAGTGTATTTACTATTTATTTTATGTTTATTTCGTGTCGTTTCATTTTTATTTAGCTCATTTCGAACTTCTATCGCTTACGAGCGAATTTTTATGGACTATATATCGGACTTTTCGTTGCTTGTTGTTTACTTATTATTTTATTTCATTTTATTCTACATTTTAGCAATTTTCAGTTCGATTTTTATTCATTTCAGGCGAGATTGCTCGGACCATAGATCGAACCAAATAATATATGTTCGTCCACTTTATCTTCTCCATTTTTTTCTTTTCTCTGCACAACCACTGCATTTAATACATCCAACCTTCTCCCTCACCTTCAATCTCCATCCCTGCACTCTAAGTACCTTCTCCCTCGCCATTTTTTCCTCATCTCCATAAATGCATCTCACCTTCTCCCTCCAACCCATCGTCTTGCCCATCATCCTCAACCTCTATAAATAGCCCAAGAATTCCAACATGAAAAATGGGGGGAGAAAATATTTTTAATCACTCTCATCCTCCTCAATCGCCACAGCCGAACCAACACCACCAAATCAACCATACTACCATCATCACCACCAAACCGCCACTGCCCAAATCCAAGAAATTTCCATCCTTCTCAATCGGCCAACCATCAAATCGCCTCAGCCATCATCAAACACAAGACACCATCTCTCTCGACCAACACCACCAATTCACGAACGAAAAATCACTCACAAGCTCTCTCTAAAGTTGTTCTCTCTCTCAATAGTTGTTCTCTTCAACAAAGGTTGAAGCTTGTTTTCAACTTATTTGAATTTTTATTTTAATCATTTTTCTGCCAATATTTTCCAATCAATTAATGTTCGTGTTTTGAAGAAATCAATTGTTGTTTTACTTTTAATTAATTGCTACTACTGTCTTAGATTAATTTCGTTGCTTTAATTCGCCGAATTGCTGGCCAGTTCGAGTGAATTTTGAGCTTTGTTTAATTAACTTAATTTATTGTTTTTTATTAAATTGGTTGATGTTTTAAATAAGTTGAAATGTTATGATTGCGTGATCAAATTGTTGTTGTTGTTGGGTTAATTTTGGTCAATTAATCGTCTGTTATCGTCAGGTCGGTTTCTTCCTTGGTCGCCGGTAGTGGCGCCGGCGAGCCAAGGAAGAAGATGAAGTTAGAGGAAGGTGACGGGCTCGTGTGTTTGATCTTGGTTAATGGGTCGTGCGTAACCCTAGCGGAAAGAAGAGAGGGAAGGCTTGGCCTTGGTCTGTTTGGCCTTTGGTTTTGGGCCTCGCTTGCCTTAGCCCAAGCGGAAGAAGAGAAACAGCCAGCCCATCTGCTGGGTTGTCATGGGCTCGCATTGCTAGGCCCAATTTCTCGGCCCATCGTATTATTTTTCGTACCGATTAATCGTATGCTTGTACTATTTAAATAATTATTTTTGCATGCTTTCGAATGTTTAAATAATTATTTTGCTTGGATTTAATTGATAAAATTAATTATTTTGCTTATGTACGATAATTGTCGAATGCTTATTTCTTTATCGCTTATCATCTACTCGTACTAATAATCTTGGATTTTGTAGGGTAAATCCATCGAGAACCCTTCACAAGTACACCTTTCTCACTCTTTTATTTATTTCGACGCTTTTTGCAAATATAATCGTATGCATAATTATATAGAAATGTTAGTATTTAATTTGCGTAATTTTCATGATCACTAAATTAGGACTTTTTATGTTTTTCAAGCATGATTTAAACATCTCTTTTATCCGATAACCTTTTTAGGATGAGACTCGGGTGCCTAACACCTTCCCGAGTCTATAATACAACCCTAAACCACTGTTCTCGGGTTTAGATCCTTTTTGCCTTAGTTTTTATTTTTTTATGCCATGACAATAGGTTCCCTAAACCTTAGAAACAAAATAGGGTGGCGACTTCATTTCATTATGTGAGGTAAGTCCAATTTTGCCTCACATATGTCCGAACCACGTCGCGTAAAATTTTGAAGGGGTGCGACAGCACCTTGAGGTAGTTGTCATTTGAAAGTGATTGAGTGTTAAGATTCCATGCTTTTACTGCCTATTTTTACATAATTTAGACAGAAAACTATTGATTTGAGTCGATTTCCCTCGCTTTTGTAGTAAGGAGCAAAAGGGCAGCATAGGATGGAAAGCAGTAGAAAAAACTAAAAGTAGCTAAGGACCAACCAAGTCAGCTTCTTGGTTAAGAACGGATCCATCTCAAAACTAGCTTTCTTGGCCAAGAAGGATTCCAGACCGATTAGTCTTGACCAAGTTTTGGCACGTTTTGACCTGTCACTATCCACGCGGTTGGAAAGGTTGAGACCAATTGGGAAACTCTAGCTCTCGCCAGTAGCTCTCCTACTAGGAGTCTTCATAAGAAACAAGATCAGAACAAATAAATAATTAGAATTTCTTTTGTATTATTATTTTTCTTAGAGATAAAGATAATAGCCTAGACTATTTAAGTTGCAAGAACTCTTTGAAAAGAGGGACTCTCTTGTTAGATTTTCTTTTCAGTATTCTGAATAACAACTTCTCATCTTTGTCATTTTCAACTTTGAAACGTAGATTTATTTTCTTATGCAATTAATTTTAACATTTTTTTTAATTATGGTGATGTCTAGTTAAATCTCTTAGTCCTAATAAGGGCATTAGAGTTATAGTCCTTAGTACTTCGTGAGATCTAATCGTTTTGATAATTCTTAAACTTCCATTCACGAGTTTTCTACTTAATTATCATCGTTATTCACGTTAGGTTTAGATTTGACCAACTGATTAGTAGTAGTCGTTCTTGATGATGAAGGTAAATCTTGAATCTAGGTAGATAAAATAGACAACTAATCCCTAGAAAGATTAGAGAAAATGAGTAATTTTATTTAGACCCGATTGACAACCGATGAGTCTAAATCAAGATTTATCTTCCCCTTTTCTTAATCAATTATCTTAGTAAACCCTTTAACCAACAAAATGCTAGTTGATTAGCATTACCTAATTTTAGTTTTGGTTATAGGAGTTATTTAATTTTAGTGGATTCGACACCTACCATATAAGAAGTTGAGTTCACTCCTAATCCATTGTTCATCATTAATCGCGGGTTTTTATTGTAGGTTTTCCTCCCTTATTTCAGCCCTTTCCAGGGCATGATACTTCTAATTTTCCCCTTTTCCCTATCTTTTTGCAGATCAGTGGCTTAAGGAAGAAAAAGGCGAAAACGAGCGATTTTGGAAGGATTTCTAGAACTTTGAAGCTTCTAGGCCTAGAAGAGCAGAATGTTGTCGTGCCCTCGACGCTAACCAGACTAGTGAGCAATCTTGTGCCCTTGACATATCCGCATCAGATCAAAGATCAAAAGCCAAAGAAAGGAATCTCCGAAGATTCGCACGGGATTCTAAGCATTTCTAGAAGATGTCAGGTGTTCCAAAAGATTCCAGAATATTCCCTACCAAGGATGCGTCATTCCTATGTGTTGTCACCCTCTCATGCGCCGACACTCTCTCTCCTTAGCTGTATTTTGTCCCTTAGCTAGTTTTTAGGCTATTTAAGCTAAACTTGAGGGTTTTTGTAAGCACGGCTGATCCTAGGACACTCTCTCTCTTTACCTAAATTTTAGGGATTCTCTCTTCCTCTTTTTGAGCACCGCCGTCAGCTTGTAAAAGGGAAAACATTGATTTCCTCAATCAGTTTATTCTAATACACTTTCCTTTTATTTCTTTTAATCTTATTTTATGTTATTCCCCTCTTCTACTTGTTGTTTATATTTTATTATGAGTAGCTAAGTTCCATCTTCTTAGTAAAGGGTGTTTCAAGGGTTGTAAGGTTCGGTTAAGAGGCCTAAAGCATGCTTAATATATTATCTTGTCATATTCAGTGGTTTATCATTTTATTTCCATGCTCATTTAGAAATGTTGAGGGCTTGATCAACTGTTAATATTTCTGTGTGAGTACTATCATTCTCTTAGTTATAACTCATACGAAGCCTTGGGTTAAAGTAGACGCCTAGTGGGGACATCACGAGAGGTCTTTCGGCTAGGGGTAAATGGTCATTTAGGGTATATGATGCGAGCTTGACATACTAAGATGTCACGCCCTAGATCTGTCTTGCCTCCACTTCATGGGCGTTTTGAGTAGTGTCTCCCCGCATTCCTGCCTGGGAGGATGGCTGATCGTCACTCAAATATACTTAAATTTATCCTGATGCCTAAATGCACAAATAAATGTGTACAGGGCAAGACAGGGTCAAACCACAGAGATTGAAGGACTAATGACTCAATTTAAATGTATGACAAAGGGTAAATGCAACCAAAAATAAGAGTAACACTGGGGGCGAGGGTTTATGTCGATTAATACAATTAATCGACGCAGATCAGGGAGCTAACAAGAGCTAACAAGACAAATAAATAAAGCAGTTATCAAGGGCACGAAAGTAAAACACAATCCAGGGCAAGATAATCAAAAGCAATTCGGGGGCAGAAAATAAGAAAGACAGTAAGAGAGATATTAATATGATGGGAAGAGATCTTAGCAAAGGGGTATTCTTAGGTTGCATTCGGGTTAGTTAATCATCGGCGCAAAGATATTTCATTCTCATGCCCTAGACATGCTATAGGGGTCTATAACCTCCCCACACTATCACTGCTAAAGATATGACCTAGACACCTCGCCATCCTCCCAGGCACCTCCCCACACTATCACTGCTAAAGAGGTAGCCTAGACACTTCGTCATCCTCCCAGCACCTCCCCACACTGTCACTGCTAAAGAGGTTTCGAGGGCAAGATAACGACAGATAAGCAAATATAACAATAAGAATATATTAAACACAATTAGGCCTCTTAACTAATCCTTGCAACCCTTAAAACACCTTTTACTAAGAAGATGAGCTTAGCCGCTCATGCTAACAATTAATAAAAATGAATCTAATAAATAACATAAAAGTAAAGAGACAAGAAAGGGAATGAAAGCTTAATAAATACCGGCCGGAGCTTAAAAGCTCCGGTTTGAAGAAGGATTAATGGTGGCGGCTGCTCCAACAAAAGGGAGGAACAAATTCCCAGAAAAGAAACCTAAGAGGCGGCTCCCAATAACTAAAAATGAGATATATCCCCTAAAACCCTAAAACGACCGCCGTTGGCGAGGAGGAGGGGTCCGGCGAGAATGATGTCGTAGAAGGAGAAGAAGATGAAGATCCCGAAAAAGAAAAGCCTGAGAAGGAGAGAGCTAAGAAAGAAGCAGCTCTAAAAGCTGAAAATGAGAAGAAAGCAGAGGAGAAGGAAGTCGCGGCAAAGAAGGCGGCTGCAAAAGGAAAATCTAAGACTCCAGCTAGAGCGGAGCAGTCAACTGAGCCAGAAATGCCAGCGAGAAGGAAAAGGAAAGCCACATCTTCCTCAAAGGTCCAGAGCAAGCCCACAACATCAAAGAAGGCTCGTCGAGGGCAAGACGATGATTCAGACGTCGAGGGCACGACACCAGTCCCTGCCTCTACCCCGCGAACGTCTTCTATCTAGGTTGTCTCTGACCTTTCTAACCCCTATGTTTGGATAACTTTTAATGATAAGCCCTTGCTTGATAAGTTGCATGCTATGAACTCCAGAGGCATTAGCCAGTGTGCGCGCCTAGATCTAGAATTTTTAAGAAAGATGGGACTCAAATCTCGAGTCCGAGAGCTCGTAGGAAACATTGGTTGGGAATCACTGTTCTTTTTAGAACACCCGACCTATGTTGAGCTCTCTCTTGAGATGTTCACTACTTTTTGGGTTGCTTCGAACCATTTCAAGCCTAAGGGCAAGCATGGGCCGAACCTTTCTACCCCTGGTGTGATTAATTTTCATTTAGCGAACCAATGGTCCAAGCTTTCACTTAATGAGTTCAATTGCATGCTTAATTTTGTCACCCCTGATGATTTGAAATCCAGTGCCTATAAGAATACTTTTACTGTTATCCCAACTGTGTTTGATGTTGATGTCACTTTTTGTGAATTAACTGAGAATCCTAGTGCTGAATTCAACCCTAAATCCTCTAAAGTGCATGAAATTATAGATCCTGCCCTTCGAATTCTGCATCGTTTTCTTGTAGTGCTGAATTCAACCCTAAATCCTCTAAAGCGTATGAAATTATAGATCCTGCCCTTCGAATTCTGCATCGTTTTCTTGCCCTCACTTTTGCTGCTAGATTTAACTCTTCAGGGCAGTTAACTTTGCAAAAGCTTTTTCTGTTATGGTGCATGAAAAGTAAGCGTAGGGTGAATTTAGGATTTAGGATTGTTGCTGCTATCATTCATGTTCAAAATGGCTCTCGGGGCCCCATTTTATGATCTCTCATTGCGTTGCTTGTTGTGAACCTGCATAATATTGATTTGAACTCTTTTGGCCATAGTGAGACCCTTGCGCTTAAGGATTTAGACCCCCGTAACCTAGATGGTATGGGGCATTTATGTATCTCACATGGTACTTTGAAATTTTCTATAGGAAGCACGCCCTCGGGAGAGAAGGTTTTTGGCACGAAGCATGGAGGCAACTTCGACTATCCCAACCTTTCAAGGCCTCGAGCCCCTTATGCCAATCAAGCAAGCAAGCCATCTAATCCATCTCTCCACCGATTCTCAAGATCGAGCGTCTACTCCAAGCGGTGCTCACGGAACTTCAGGCTTTAACAGCTGAAGTGGCCAGGAGCAAGCTTCCACCCTCCTGATTCCCCCCCTTCCCCTCCCCCCCCCCCCCCCCCCCCCCCCGCCCGAACAATTCTATTTCATGCCCTCGAGAAGGGCCAAAACATTTTCACCTCTTTATTTTATTTTGTACTGTACTTAATTTTATTTTTGTTGAACTTTTGTGTGTGCCCTTCCCGCATTGAGGACAATGTGTTGCCTAATTGTGGGTAGGGATTTATTTGTGTTTGTCTTGTGTGACTGCATGTTTAAATTTCCATTGTTTGCATGACTGTGTATTTTTTGTGAAAAAAAATCAATTTTTTAATTTTTAGGATTTTGCCAATTTTTGCCAAATATTTGCCACTGCCAGTTTTTAAACCTCTTTGAATGGACACACACACTTTTGATAACGTGCGCACAAGTATGAACCACCAGCACCTTTTCTAGACCTAGTTGTTCTCATTTTTGCCTACTGAACCTTATATCATATTTAGGCCTAGACACCAGTAGTCACAATAACACCCAGTGAGCACCTTTGAGCTTCCATGCCTATTTCTTTTCTTGAGTGATTAGGATGCTTTAGCTAGGCACTAGTTGAACTTGCATGATATCCTTGGGTATAGGCACCATTAGACTTGGGAAAGCTTCGATTTGACGTAAAAACTTTGCATCAATGTCTTTTTCTTTCTTCTCTCTCTTCTCTTCTTTTTCTCTCATTCCCTTTCATGCCCCCGATATTTCCCCTTCTTTCATTTTCTTTCCTGACCACTCGAATCTTTTTCCTTGATCTTTTTCCTTGGCAGGAGAGGTAGCGATAGTTAAGGGTATCGTCGAGGGCTAGACATCCGAAGACGTGCAGAATAGTCTAAGTGTGGGGAAGCAGAGAAAGTTAAGACTTCAATGCAGAAAGCAGAGTTCTAGGGCAAGAAAAGCAGAAAAGTAAAACTCCTTCAGCCCTAGTCCATTCTAAAAAGAGTCGAGCCCCCAGAAAAGTTCAAGTATGGGGAAGCCGAAGAAGTCGACCATCGATGCTGGAAGCAGATCTAGGGCAAGAGCCAAAAGAAAAATCAAAAGTTTCACGCCCCAAAAGATTCATATTTTAGAAAGGTTCGTACCCCCTTTCCTTTTAAAAAAAATCAAAAATTCAAAATAAAAGGAGGGGGGTATTACACGAACAAAAGATTTTCCGCATCCAAAGCTACAACAAGAGAAGAACTTCCTGCCCTCGAAGAAGAATCCCTCCGTCTGGCCCCCGAATCACCATCATGCCCTTGATGAAAGTTGCCTTGCCACTTCACCTTTTTCCTAAGTCAAGGAATCCATCTAGGTTCTGTCTTGTTCTTTCTTTTCTCTCTATCTATTTCTTTTCTCTCTTCATTTCTCCTCGCTTCCATTTCTTTTCTATCTCCTTTCTTTTCTCTCCTACCCTACCCTTTTCTTTCTTTTTGCTGATGCGTTGTTCTTTCCGATTGATGATTGCCCATGCATGTGTACTGTGTACTCGGATTGATGTGCAAGTTTGATTTTGTGCTGTGCTATGTGCATTTAGTTTTGAGTGCTAAACATTTAGCCTTGCTTGCGAGAGTGAGTGTAAACACGTATCTGGTGAGGATTGCTGGTTAAGGGCCTGATATGGGAAAGTTTGATCTTTGGGGTCGTTACCCCTCTGATTTGATGCAGGTGTCTTCTAGGTGAGAATGAGTTTGTGCGAAGTCTAGCTCGGTGCCGGTTTGTATTTGTGTGTGATTAATTGTGTTGTCTGTTTCTTGAGGCGATCTTCAGTTTTGTGAATGCTCGAGAGCGAGCATTGGATAGTGTGGGGATATTTGATCGCGTGTTTTTATTGTAGGTTTTCCTCCCTTATTTCAGCCCTTTCCAGGGCATGATACTTCTGATTTGCCCTTTTTTCCAATATTTTTGCAGATCAATAGCTTAGGGAAGAAAAGAGCGAAAGCGAGCGATTTTGGAAGGATTTCTGGAACTTTGAAGCTTCGAGGCCTAGAAGAGCAGAATGTCATCGTGCCCTTGACGCTAACCAGACCAGTGAGCAGTCTTGTGCCCTTGACATATCCACATCGGATCAAAGATCAAAAGCCAAAGAAAGGAATCTCTGAAGATTCGCACGGGATTCCAAGCGTTTCTAGAAGATGTCAGGCGCTCTAGAAGATTCCAGAATATTCCCTGCCAAGGATGCGTCCTTCCTATGTGTTGTCACCCTCTCATGCGCTGACACTCTCTCTCCTTAGATGTATTTTGTCCCTTAGCTAGTTTTTAGGCTATTTAAGTTAAACTTTAGGGTTTTTGTAAGCACGCTGATCCTAGGACACTCTCTCTCTTTACCTAAATTTTAGGGATTCCCTCTTCCTCTTTTTGAGCACCGTCGTCAGCTTGTAAAAGGGAAAGGATTGATTTCCTCGATCGGTTTATTCTAATACACTTTCCTTTTATTTCTTTTAATCTTGTTTTATGTTATTCCTCTATTCTACTTGTTGTTTATATTTTATTATGAGTAGCTAAGTTCCATCTTCTTAGTAAATGGTGTTTCAAGGGTTGTAAGGTTCGGTTAAGAGGCCTAAAGCATGCTTAATATATTATCTTGTCATATTCTATTGTTTATCATTTTATTTCCATGCTCATTTAGAAATATTGAGGGCCTGATCATCTGTTAATATTTCTGTGTGAGTACTATCATTCTCTTGGTTATAACTCACGCGAAGCCTTGGGTTAAAGTAGACACCTAGTGGGGACATCGCGAGAGGTCTTTCGTGTAGGGGTAAATGGTCATTTAGGGTATATGATGCGAGCTTGAAACACTGAGATGTCACACCCTAGATCTGTCTTGCCTCCACTTCATGGGCATTTTGAGTAGTGCCTCCCCGCATTCGTGCCTAGGAGGACGGCGAAATGTCAAGGCCACCTTATAAACAGTAAAAATGGGGGGTGGCTTCCAACTGCGAAGGCAAGCAAGGGATTTTTAGTTAGAACTTGGTCCTTATAGCAGGTCTATGCATGAGTTTGGAATATTTTTGCCGATGATTAACTGACCTGAAATGCAACCCGAGAACACCTTTTGCTAAGATCTCTTCCCATAAGATTAATATCTTTTTTACTGCTTTTCTTGTTATCTTGCCCTTGAACAGCTCTTGGTTATCTTGCCCTTGATTGTTCTTTATTTTCATGCCCTCGAATATTTGTTACTTTTGTGTTGTGATTTGCGGTTTTAATTATTTGTCTTGTTAGCTCCCACTTCTGTGTTGATTAATTCGTTAATCAACATAACCACCCCCCCCCCCCCCCCGTGTTACTTATATATTTGGCTGCATTTATTCCTTATCATACATCGAAACTGAAATATTATACCTTCAATCTCTGTGGTTCGACCCTGTCTTGCCCTTTACACATTTATTTGTGCATTTAGGCATCAAGAAAAATATAAGTATATTTGCGTGACGATCAGTCATCTACAAGAAAAAGTTACAAGTCATCTTAGAAAATATATTACAAAGGGTCTTATCCATTACATTCCATTCGAATTCAGATATGAATAACTTAGTGAGCTGCCTGAGTAGTGAGTTGTCTCTAAATTCAACTGATTTTTTGAGTGGTAATAATTGTGAACTCAGACTGTTTTTTGAGGATTTTTTATCAATCGAGTGCCATCTATAGTAGGGGTGAGATCGGATTCGTGGATCCGACCCGATCCGATCCGATCTCACCCATCCGCTCCGATCCGTGGAAGGTCGGATGCTTTTTCGGAGGAGGCCATCGGAATCAGAACAGTTTCGGATTCCGACAGTTGGATTGTCGGAGTCCGACAGATTCTGACAATCCAAATCATTTATTATATGACCCGCTTGCTACTGCCTCCCTCCTGATTCGCTGCCTCTCGGGCCTCTCCCCCGTCACCGAAGAAGGTGAGGAGCTCCTTGGGAGTGGTCTCAATGGTGCGGGATGGAGACTCACAATTGTGTGTAGTGAAGGTGAGGAGCTCCTTGGGAGTGGTCTCGATGGTGGTGTAAGGTAGGACGGCGGCGGCTAACGATTTCATGAGATTGGATCTCGAAGAAGATGATCTGAGGTGGGATAAAGCCATCTTGGCCGTTGGATTTGGATGGGATGGCGAGGGCGAGAAGAGGAAGGTGACTCTGGTTTATTATTTACTTGGATATTTTGGCTGTGAGAGAGAGAAAATATTTGTTAATAAATTTTTTATTATTATTATAATCACCAAAAAAAAAAGTATATTTTGATAATAACAACAATTTCTATTAATGGAAAATGTTGATATAGGAGAAGTAATTAAACTATCAAACTGAATTATTGATAAGTAAGAGTAAGGTATTTATCATTTTATTTATTTATTTAATCGATCTGGTTGAATATGAAACAAACCGCAACTAAGTATCGACATCTTAATTACTAAAAAAATTGAAAGTGTGAATAATTAGACACTCTCATTGTTTAAGTAATAAATCGTTAGATTGATTTAAATGTGTGGAGAAATTACCAAATTGAAACACCTTATTTTTAAACGAATCAAGCTTATTAAAATTGGTGAAATATAGTTAACATACAAAATCGTTGTACAAAACACCCTATTACGTAGAAAATAAATTACAATTTTGGCACATATAAATCCGAAAAAAATCTGAAAATTTAACCGAACCGATCCGATTCCGAACTCGTTGGATAAGTTTCGGATTTCCAAACAAAAAATCCGAAAAAATCCGATCCGAAATTTTTCGAATACGAATTTATCCGATCCGAAATTCGAATTCTCACCCCTAATCTATAGTGACACAAATGGTTTAAATATGAGAGTTCTTATTTTACAGGACACTTGATTACAAACTTTCAAAATTAAATTATGACATCGCGATAATCTTTTTTCTTCAAATTGAGCTAAGAAGAAAAAATAGATTTAATTCCCACGACGTATTTACATCAATTAAATAAGCTTTTTTTTTAAAGAAAAGGAAGAATGATGTGGTTTATTTATTGGAAAAATTAATTTATTAGTGTTAGGATTCTTTTATATGGAAGGGCCATTTATCTAACAAGTCACTTAAGGCCCTCAAAATCATAACTGAAACGATTCAAATTTTTCTAATATAACTGATCATGTTTAAGAGAAAATTAGAGGAATCGGATCGGATTTATATTATCTCAAGTTCCCAATCACCGCAACTTTGTAGATTTATCTAAACACAACTTTGTAGATGGCAAATGAGCAGCGGCTGACTGTTTTAGGTAGCGTTTGGCGTTCCGATTCTATTCGGGAAAGTCATTTCCCGAGTAGAAAATCGAAAGAGTAGGTGTTTGGTAACACCTACTCCAACTGGAAGCCCAGTTCAAGGCAAGGCCAATTGGCCTTGCCTCCCACTGGAGCACTTTGCTCCGGTGGCCAACTGACTTCTCTCTCTCTTTTTTATTTCATTTTAATTATTTTACTTTATATAACCAACAGAATAAATTAAAAACTACCACAATAAAATCTCTACCTCAAGATAAATAATTTTAGATCCATTTTTTCTATTTTTATTAATTTTTAAAAAATGAGTTTTATACTTTTTATGGTTATTTTACATCCAAACCATACTTTTGAAAAACTGTTTTACCAAAAACCTCAAGTATCTAACTTTTCCATTTACTAGAAATTATTTTCCCACAAAAAAAATTTCAACTAGAACCGGAACGCCAAACAGACCTTTAGAATTTTAGTGCACCAGCACTACCATGTAAATTTTACAAACAGTACCAAGTCGGAATCTGGATATTTAGTTGTCTTTTTCTTGAGAGCATCTGATAATTAATTTAACCATGTTTTAGAGATATTTATATTCATTTATCGCACTGCAGTCGCTCATCCAAATTACTCTTCACTCTCCGTTGTTTCCACGGGATGGAACAGATCAAGCACAGCCATGTCGAAGTAAGAGGGTTGCAACTACATGTAGCAGAGATTGGCGCAGGTTGTCTTCAAATAGCAGAAATTTATCTTTTTGGTGGATCATTTCTTATTTATTGTGTCTTATCTTGTGTTTCTTACAGGTCCTAAAGTGGTGCTGTTTCTCCATGGATTTCCAGAGATTTGGTACACATGGAGGTACCAAATGATAGGTCTTGCAAATGCTGGGTTCAGATCCATAGCTATTGATTTCAGGGGTTATGGGCTCTCTGATCAGCCTGCTGAGCCTGAGAAAGGGAGAGTCATGGATCTTGTTGACGATGTTGTTGCCCTTCTTCACACTCTCGCCATCAATAAGGTATCGATGTTGCTGTTGATGGTCAAGTTTAAGGACAGATACAATTGCTAGGAGAAATTACAAACATATTGTCATCAACACTTTAACTCCTTAATGCGCCAACCTAGTGGGCCCACCCTTAGTTCTAATTTAGAATGCTTAGAGATTCTTATGATTCGGACCTAAATATTGTTGGTTAAGAATTTGAGATTGTTTGGAGCCGGTCAATCTGGTGCTAAGAAGATTAGTTTTGATCCAATGAGCTTGGGATGCTTGTGATTTGGACAAAACACATTATTCGTTAAGAATTTGATATGACTAGTTGATGTTTTGCCCATCTTGGTATGTATACATTTGATCTATAGTTTTAATTTCAAATGTTGGGGGCAGGTTTTTCTGGTTGGGAAGGATTTTGGAGCATTTCCAGTACATCTGTTAGCTCTCCTGCACCCTGATAAGGTATCTGCAGCAGTGACACTAGGAATTCCCTACATGCCACCAGGTAGCAATGGTTTTAGAATGGATCTCATGCCTAAAGGTTTCTACATAAACAGATGGAGGGTAATATTTTCACCTGGTTCATGAAAAACTCTTTTGTTGACAGAGATTCAATTTTTACACTACTTGAGATATGTTTACCTGATCAATGGTAGGAACCTGGGCGGGCAGAAGCAGATTTCGGGCGGCTAGACGTCAAGACTGTGATAAGAAATATCTACATTCTATTCTCCGGACCAGAACCGCCCACAGCTACTGACGAACAGCAGGAGATCATGGACTTGGTTGATCCATCTACTCCTCTACCACCATGGTTCTCTGAAGAAGATCTTTCAGTGTATGCTTCCTTGTACGAGAAATCTGGATTCCGTTTCGCATTGCAAGTTCCGTACAGGTAAAAAACAAAAAATCAAACTTGCTGCTGCCACCATACAGATTCTGTTCTGCTTTGCTGTGTGACTAAATGAATTGATTCTTCTTAGATTACAGAAAATTTAGTTGATTGAATTGAAATCATTTTTTGTTGTTAGATGGAACTAGGTCATTAGTGTATGATTCCAGTGCAGTGGTTTCTTGACATGATATCCGAGAGACTCTTTGACCATATATACTTTGATCCTTTTTATGTGCAGGAGTTTAGGATTAGACGCTGAGTTGGCTGATCCGGTAATCAAAACGCCGACATTACTGATAATGGGGGAGAAGGACTATTGCCTAAAGTTTGCTGGTATGGAGGAGTACATACGGAGTGGAGGAATGAAGCATTTTGTGACTGATATGGAAATTGTCTTCCTAGAAGAGGGGAACCATTTTGTTCATGAAATGCTTCCAGAGCGGGTCAATGAGCTGCTCATCGACTTCCTCAACAAACATATATAGCAACTGAGACTTTGTATCATGCATTCTAAGGCTGAACTCGAGATTTTGTTTTCCGTACTTTCTCGAAAGTATCCAAATTTCGGGAAGTAAATGTGTTTTCCTTGTAATAACAGACTGGAACGATTGAATGGCGTGCAAGAAATAAAGTTGCTCATTGATTCATAAGAAAACGTTCAAAACACACTGCAGTATATCAGCTATTCAGCATAATCATACCTCCTGATAATTCCTGACAACTTCTCATAACAACTCAAAAGTAAGCGGTGGTGTCAGATCTAATCTACTAATCCAGCTCAAGTGAAGATATTACAACATTCATATGCAGGGAATCTAGCCTTAGAAGGATGAGCCATGTCTAGGAAAAGCGAGTCCATACCTCCCTTCCCCTCGAACATTGAGTAAGGAGTATCACCTCCATGCATCTCTCCTGCTGCAATGAGTTTGTGCGCTCTATCAAGTAGAAAGCAAGCAAATGCTTTAGCCTTATTCATTTGGTACAATGACAGGAATACATATGCATTTCCACTGATGCCATGGAAAATCCCAACTCGTTTGAGCAGTCCACGTTTCCACACTACCTCCCCTGCATCTACAGCAGCTTGGAGAATCTTTATCTCCAAAAACCTGAGCGTTACACAACATTTTGCTTTTAAATTCCAAAAGAAGGGTACGACTATTATTTTTTGCTTCTTTCAAAACAGTGAAAACCAGTTATGCAAGGTTTTGTTTCATATTATTCTTTGGAAGCAATAACGGAATAAAGACTACTGGTACATGACATTGGAACTCAGATGCAGGCTGCGTAAATACTTCATCAAAAGTTATGCAACCTATGCTAAGTAACTCATCTGACAGTAGCGTAAAGTTGTAAACTGTGGAATCTTACCTTAGCTGCCTTGACAAGAGTGAGGGCGATTCCAGGAGCTCCATGACACCAATGCACAAGAACATGCCTCCTGCGGTCTTCTTCACTTGTGGGGAAGTTGCCACTAGGCAAGCGATTATCAATCATATATCTGAGTGTACCTTTGACATCCTCAGCCTGATTCAGTTTGAGGTCCATATCCATCAAAACATGAATAATACCAGCTAATCCATGGGCAGCTCCCCAATACCTCTCTCCATACCATTCGTACATTAATGGGGATCCTCCTTGCTTTGCCAATTGCCTCCCATTATTGATAACTTCATTTGCAACCACACGCTACATAAAGTTTCAAGAACAACACTACTATCCTGAATAGTCAAATTAAAAGTGAAAGACCAAGATAGGTTGCAGGGGATATCTCACAATGGCTGTATTTGGTATAGTCTCCATTCCCATATGGTTGTTTAGGAACAAACAAGCCCACAAGAACCCACTTTTCCCATAGAATAATTCATCAGGGTGCTTTCCTGACAGCTGAACCTGTTTCATATAATATTATTATTAAGACAACAACTTGGCAAATTAACATTAAAAAGTGCTGGACAAACACCATGTAATGGCTTTCTGCAAAAAAAAAACCTCTCCGAACTGCTTCAGATAGTAATTTTTCAATGTTTCATCATTGGCATGCATTGCAGCTACAGCGCCAAGAGCACAAACACCCGCTCGCCCACACATAAAGGTCACATACCTATATACCATCAAACACATCACATGATACTTTGTCCAACTGAGTCATCTCCTAAACGAAATATAAATGAAAAGGAAAGGTCAATAGCACAGAGAAAGGAAAGAAGAACCTAACCTTGACCCTAATGAAGCAGAGTCACAGGCCTTGACAATTTCCAAGCAGAGAAAGAGATCAGCTTTATTGTCAGAAACTTGGTAGCTTTTAAAGAGCAAGAAAGCAGTGCCAAGAGTTCCACTGTACAGAGTGAAGTCTTGCACACTTTGGCCACTCAGCCCCCATGTCTCAATCACTATCTGCAATTAAGAAAAAAAGAAGAGGCGTTTGGGTTCAAAATTTGATGAAAGGCCAACAAATTAAGAAGATGAAAGAAACCCAAGAAGGAAATAGAAAGAAACAGAGAGGTATACGTACGGTTCCTTTAAGATCCAAAGCAGCGCGCTTGAAGAGTTGGGCGACAGAAGAGTAAGGCATGGAGAGGAGTTTCATGAGGGAGTCATCTTCGTCTTTGCAGCTGATGCTTTCTTGATCTTCCTCTTGTACAAAGTCAGGTATTACATTGGGGAAGAACCGATCAGCCATTTCTTTTCCTATCTATTGATTCTTGTTTCTCAGGAAGTGTACTAATTGCGAACAGAGAGAAGAGTAATGCTATTTGACTCATTAGCACACCCAGATAGCTCACCTATTAAAAAAAAAAAAAGAAGGGATAATGCATTTTTTTTTGGGCACCTGTACAACATTTGATTGACTGAATTGGCACCTCCCTTTTTTCTTGCTTTTAAATGGTACCTACACTCAACACGAATGTCACAATTGGTACCTGGTAGTGACGTCGTCCGTGTCCCACCGTTATCTATCCTACGTGGCACGACAAGTCATACGTCACGTTGGATTCGGCTGACGTGTCATGCCACGTCATCAATGCGACCCAAATTTCTCACACAGATCTGGGTATTCGGAACGACGTGTCGTTCAGTGTGTTAGTTCTTTAAGATGAACGACACGCCATACTCGTTAAACGACGTGTTGTTCAGTGTGTTAGTTGTTTAAGGTGAACGACACGTCGTTTTGTCTAATACTTATCTCCCTTTCCTTTCCGAGTAGTCGTCCCCAACCGCAAAGCAGAACCCCATCTCTCTCGCTCTCAATCTCGCGAACCCTAACCATTCTCACTCCCTCTCAGTCGCGTTCTCAACCCAGCAAAGAACTCCATCTCGCTCGTTCTCAATCTCTGTCGCGAAGCGTAACCATTCTCACTCCGTCCAGCGGCGTTCTCAACCCTAACCATTCACGTTCCCTCGTTTCTTATCCATTTGGCCGTGCGTGTTGGTATTCTGGTCGTGGAGGTTCGATTCGCGAATAAAGTGGCAGGTTGGTGTTCCATTCTATTTCACTTTTAATAGACACTCTGCAGTTGTGGTCCTGGGTTTAAATAATTGTTTATTGTAATTAGGGTTTGTTTGGTCGTTGTCTTTAAATGGTACCTCTACTAACTAGCATTTGTCTTGGTCTTGGAATAATTAAATTCAACTGTTTTTGTCTGTATGTATGTGGTCCATAGATTCCTCATTGACTAGTTCTTTTTATCTATGTTGGTGTGGCAGGAAAATAATATTAAAATGACAACCTTTAGATTTTTTATTGGTGGGAAATTGATTACAGAGGGGGATCATTGGTTGTATGTTGGTGGGACTACTATTGAAGAAACTATTGATGCTGATAAAGTCTTTTTTTTTTACCATATTAGATAAGTGTGGTGAATTTGGACACAAGAGAATTAGCAAGTTATGGTTTGATGAATATTGTGCTGGTTTGGGGTTAATAAAAAATTTAAAAGTTATTGACGGTGACAGTACGTTTGGTGGGTTCATTGATTATATACTTGATAATAATTCTGTCAATATATATGTTGAACATGGTGACTTATTGCATCCTTATTTTGATGACAAAAATTCCAAATTCATGTGTCAAAAGCTAGGGATATCAGAACATGGACATAGGTTTGGTGGTGAGTCTAGTAAGGGTAAAAATGTAGTTGATGATGACTTTTTCGATAGTGCATTTGATGGATATGAGACCGAGCATGGGGAGAGTGAGTATGAGTGTGATGACATTAGGGACTATGAGAATGATCCTACTCTAAATGAATATTGGATGGACTGTCCATATTTATCTGTTGATGAGGATGAGGAGTTTTTGATGGCTCGAGAGAAAAAAATAAGATTCAAGAGAAGGGGAGAAAAGAAAAAATCAAAGGAAAAAAAATGGAGAGGGGAGTGAAAATATGGAGTCAGTGGATGGGGGACCCGTAGAGGATGTTGCTGGACCAGCAGGGGTCAGTGGTCCTGCGGTCAGAAAACAGAGGGAGGGAAATGGTAGTGTTAGGTTGAATTCTGGCTGGAATGCAGAGGAATTTGTGGATGAGATAAGGAGGGAAATGGGTAGAAGAGTAAAAGGCCATATTAATATTGATGCAACTGTTGATGAGAACAATGAGGTCTATTTTGACAATGAGTCCGACGGAAGCTTCTTGACCTCCAACAGTGACAGTGAGACAGAACACAGCAGGAGGATTCCTTTTAGAAGGCCTCGGTACAGAACAAGTGAGCAAATTCCTCACTTTTCAGTTTGTATGGTATTTCCCAACAAAAATGAGTTCAAGAGAGTTGTGGTTAGACATGCAATACTCCTAAGGAGAGATGTGAGGTTTGTGCAAAATGAGAAGAGAAGGTGTAGGGTTGAATGTAAGAGTAGTGAATGTGAGTGGAAAATTTTATGCTCAATTGATGGGAGGAGCCGGCAATAAATGGTTAAAATATTTGTAGGTCACCATAGTTGTCAAAAACAATTCCATATTTCTGCTCTAAGTTTTAAATATCTTGCGGAGTGGTTTATTGCTCATCTTAAGAAACTTACATTGAAGCTAACTGTAGCTTAAATGAAAGATCATTTTAATGGGGAAACCAAGATCAAGGTGTCTCGGGGGCAGTGTAGGCTTGCTAGGCAGAAAGTAGTTGAGCATTACATTGGTGACCCTCTGAAGGAATTTGCGAGGTTGGAGGATTACGTTGAGGAGCTTAGAATTAGTAATCCTGGTAGTACGGTAGTTATGGAGGCACCAGATGGAGTATTCAAGAGGATGTATGTCTGTTTTGATGGTGTCCGGAAAGGGTTCAACACTGCATGTAGGAAGTTAATAGGGCTAGATGGTTGTTTTCTCAAAGGGTCATTTAAAGGTGAAATACTTGCTGCAGTAGGTAGGGATCCAAATGATCAAATCTACCCGATTGCATGGGCGGTTGTGGGTTACGAGTGTAAAGAAACATGGAAGTGGTTCTTGGAATTGCTTATGGTGGATTTGGACATAGCTGCTGGAAACTTTGTCTATGCTTCTGATGGTGCTTCGGTAATTGCTCGGGGGGAAGGATTCACATTCATGTCTGATCAACAAAAGGTACGTCAAAGTTCACTACTTTTACATATTAACTCATATTTAGTTTGTAAAATAATGGTTACTTTTATTTTTTAACTCATTAATATATTGTAATACTTAACTGGTGCTCCTGTTGTTGTGCAGGGACTGCTTTCTGCCATTAGTGAATTGATGCCTTCAGCTGTTAGTAGAAGATGCACCAGACACCTCTTTGCTAAGTGGAGAAGAACACACAGCAGTGAAGATTTGCACCAGCAATTTTGGATAACTTGCAAGGCATCAACGCAATCAGAATTTCTTGATGAACTGGAAGTTTTAGGAGGTATGTCCACCACAGCAATGGCTGATTATTTGGAGGTTCCTCCAAATTACTGGTGCAAAGCTTTTCAAAATACTTCATGTTGTACTGATGTGGTCGATAATAATATGAGTGAGACTTTTAATAGCCTGATAATTGAGTCTAGGTACAAATCTATTGCCAAGCTATTTGAGACCATTCGTAAAACAGTTTTCAAGAGGTTTAAAGAGATTTTTTTGGGAAGGTTTAAAGATGGTTTTGGTCCAAACATTTGGAAAAACATTAACCATAACATGGAAGAGAGTGGGAACTTTTATGCAGATAGTAATGGAGATGATGGCTTTGAAGTGCACCTAGATGAGGACACTAGTTGTGTGGTGAGTTTGGAAAAAATGAATTGTACATATAGGATGTGGGAGTTAATAGGCATACCTTGTGCACATGCAATATGTGTCATTCTTAGTGAGAGTCACAACCTAGATGTTAGATGTTATGTGTCCAAATGGTATAGCCAGGAAATGTTTGAATTGGCTTACAAGTACCCAATCAAGCCTGTGCATTGTAAGAAGTTTTGGCCAAGAGTGGCCGTTACTTCTATTAAGCCACCTTCCTTTGTGAAATTTCCCGGGAGACCAAAAAAGTTAAGGAGGAGGGAAGGTTGGGAGCCAACACAGTGTGGGACAAAAATGAGTCATAAAGGAAGGAAAATGTCATGCACTATCTGCAGGAAGTACGGACACAAATCCACCACTTGCCTTGAAAATCAGGTGACACTCTTGCTTTATGTAAATTGTAATTTGTTATAACTTTGTAAATTGTAATTTGTTAAAACATCTTTGTCATTGGTATTTAATTAAAATGCAGGTTGCTGGACCGGTGGAGGAAAGGGCTGGACCAGAAGTGGAAAATGTTGCTGGACAAGAAGTGGAAAATGTGGCTGGACTGGAAGTGGAAAATATTGCTGGAACAGAAGTGGAAAATGTGGCTGGACCAGTTCAAGAAACTAGCAAGAAGCGAAGGAAGACCTTATGTTCATTTTGCAAATTGAAGGGCCATAGGAGAGACATCTGTGTCTTCAACCCTGCCAGCAGGGTTAGTTGTGTTCAAACCTAACACTAGTAGGCTTTTTAGGGTATTATGTTGTTCGTATAATACATCAAATTGATGACTTTTTTTGCGTGGCAGCTTTTTATTAATCCAATTGGCTCACAAGCGTCAACTTCACTTCCACCAAGCGGGCAACTACCAGCTTCACAAGTTCAAGCTTCACTGGTGCCCAATAGAACCCAACTACTATTGCAAGAACTTAGACAAACGTGTGGTACTGCTCCACCTACCAAAGGGAGAATAAAGAAGTCTACTAAAAAGAAGGGTAAGCTCCTTGGATGTTTTGTTGCTGAATCAGGGTGGACTTGCTATGATGTGAGTAACTTAATTTGTGATTGGTTGTAGTATAGTATAATTTTCTATGATGGTAATCCAATTATTTATAATTGTCATTGTCGAACTTTGCAGCCTAACACTCCACGACAAAGAGTTATTGATGTCCCTGATAGGAGAAAGTCACGCTCGCATGATGTGGTTGGAAGAGGTACAATCCTAGAAGAACACCTTACAAGAGTGAGAGTTGAGCACAATGTTTTGGGCAGTCAGAGGGGGTCTAATGATGGAGCTGATAGTTCAAGAAAGTAGGATTTTCGGGGTTGACGAGACTAGTGTATCTTTGTTTTGTTATGTAACTTCACTTCATGGGGTTGTGCTTTACGGTATATGCCCGCTTGCACTTCTTTGTCAGTGGTTGCTGGTCTTTGTGATTGAAAACTAAGTTGTGGTTGGTATTTTGTTATTGATTACTGAATTTTGGCACACTGCATGCAAGATTGTTTCTACTTTCTTGTGGTATAATATTAATTTTGTGTATTTTGTTATAAACTTGTTTTTATTCTTGTGGTATAATATTGATGTTGTTTCTTCTTTCTTATGGTATAATATTGATTTTTTGTGTATTTTGTTGTAAACTTGTGGTTATTCTTTGTACTTAAATGTGGCTGATTTTTTGTGTATTTTGTTCAAAACTTGTACATGCTTGAATAACTCTACAACCTGTTGGCTTTTGCAATCAAGATGAAAAATGAAACTTGGTAATGACTTGCTCTCCTTGTGTCCGCTGCACTTCAAATTGGGAAACTTTAAATTGCTGTACTTTTTTGCCTTGTATTAATTCAATGTAGAAGAGGTAATAAGTTGGTTTGTATTAATTCAATGTATAAGAGGTAATAAGTTGGTTTCATATACTTAAAGCCAGTTTGTGCTCGTAAACAAACAATTATAGACAAGAAATACTGCAGCAGTTCTGTCAAGCCAGTTGATTTTATCCAATTACAGCAATATATACAACAAACCAAGATCAACAACCCAAGATCATCTTCAAATCATCTTCTATTTACAAACTATTTTTCCTTAATTGCAAAAACTAATAAATCCAATTACAGCACAAGAAATACTGCAGCAGCCAAAAAGCACAAAATTTCCTAACTGTGAGGCTCCAAATACGCAACCAGCATTGTAAACATCATGCCTTACTGTTTGCAACAAAATCTCAGCATCCAAACATATTCCTTCATCCAATTAGAGCAATATATACAAGAACCCAAGATCAACAACTCAAGATCATCTTCTATTATAATTTAATGTCACAAACTATTTTTCCTTAATTTCAAAAACTAATAAATCCAATTACAGCACAAGAAATACTGCTAAAGCGAAAAAGCACAAAATTTCCTAACTGTGAGGCTCCAAATACGCAACCAGCATTGTAAACATTTTCTTTACTTTTTGCAACAAAATCTCAAATCAACAATTACAGCAACATATAAAACAAACCAAGATCAACAACCCAATATCATCTTCAGATCATCTTCGATTATAATTTAAGGTCACCAAATATTTTTCCTTAATTGCAAAAACTAATAAATCCAATTACAGCACAAGAAATTTCCTAACTGTGAGGCTCCAAATACGCAACCAGCATTGTAAACATTTTCCATTAATTGCAAAAAACTAATAAATCCAATTATAGCACAAGAAATTTCCTAACTGTGTGGCTCCAAATACGCAACCAGCATTGTAAATATTTTCCATTAATTGCAAAAACTAATAAATCCAATTATAGCACAAGAAATTTCCTAACTGTGCTCCAAATACGCAACCAGCATTGTAAATATTTTCCATTAATTGCTAAAAACTAATAAATCCAATTACAGCAACAATAATAAAAAAAATGGCTAAAAAAAACCTCAATTTCTTCAGCCTTTTCGTCAAGCACTGATTTTCATCCTTCAAACTAAGCAACTCGTCCACCATTCCATTGAAAACCATATCCCGCTTCTTTAACTCTTTGATTTCAGCCACCAATTTATCATTCTTCTCCGCTAGATCCTTCTCACTCTCACACAGACCTATAATAACTGTGTTTGCTCTGCCTGGGAAAGGATCATCAAAGAAACGAAAATAACCGCATCCACCCCTTCAATGCCATGCTTGCATTTGTTGAATCGAAGTCCTGGATTCTTCTTTGTCCATGAGATCCATCTAGGTGTCTTCTCCCCACACCGACAATAAATACTTGGCTTGTAATTGTAGTTTGGCTTCTGCTTCAACACGGAACTAAACTTCTCCATTAAAGAGTGAGAGTGGGAGCGCCGTTTAGGTTTAGGACCGAGAGTGAGAGGGAACATTTAGGTTTAGGTTCAGGTGTTGAGAGGGAGCGTGAGTGAGAGAGAAACAGAGATTGAAAACGAGAGAGAGATTGAGAACGAGCGAGATGGAGTTCTTTGCTGGGTTGAGAACGCGACAGAGAGGGAGTGAGAATGGCTAGGGTTCGCGAGATTGAGAGCGAGAGAGATGGGGTTCTGCTTTGCGGTTTGGGGACGACTACGCGGAAAGGAAAGGGAGATAAGTATTAGACAAAACGATGTGTCGTTCACCTTAAACAACTAACACACTGAACGACACGTCGTTTAACGAGTATGACAAGTCATTCATCTTAAAGAACTAACACACTGAATGACACATCGTTCAGGGAGGTTGATGCGTCGTTCCGAATACCCAGATCCGTGTGAGAAATTCGGGTCGCATTGATGACGTGGCATGACATGTCAGCCGAATCCAATGTGGCATATGACGTGTCGTGCCACGTAGGATAGATAACGGTGGGACACGGACGGCGTCACTACCAGGTACCAATTGTGACATTCGTGTTGAGTGTAGGTACCATTTAAAAGCAAGAAAAAAGGGAGGTGCCAATTCAGTCAATCAAATGTTGTACAGGTGCCAAAAAATGCATTATCCCAAAAACAAATTTGCACCTTCTCCTTACCGAGTAGTCTCTCTTCCTCGACAGACTTGGAGACATAATCTCAGTCCAGAAAAAATTGCCCTTCTCCTTACCATAATCCCAATCCAGAAAAAGCTCTCCTCCCTCGCCCGACAAACCCTCCGACGACATTTGACGCAAACCCTCCTCCTCCGGCCCCGCCTCCGACGACGACGACGACACCTCCTCCTCCTCTCTCCTCCGACGGTACCTTCTCCTCTCTCTCTCCCTCACTGTGCTGCTTCTCCTCCGACGACTCTCTCCTCTTGGTAAGTTTTCTAAATTATTTTCTCCAATTTTAACGAAACCTTAATTAATCTAATAAACTTAGAAACCCTAATTGATTGTTGTTAGGAGAAATTGGCAATTGGATTTGCTGTGGGTTAGGGTTTTAGCTTCTAATCTCTGTAAAATTGAGGTCTGATGGGTGTTTCATTTTGGCATTATAATTTATACTTCTTTTTTTATTGTATTTTTTTGTGCCCTTTTGATAAATGGAAAATGAATTACTATCATCTAGAGTTATCACACCGATCACTGCATTTGATGTCTTTTTCTGCTTTTGTTTGTCATTTTTTGTTTCAGTTTTCCATTTCTTCTAATTTCATTTTTGTGTTTCTGTTTGGTTGTCGAGAAAATGAAGGAAAGTGGGGGAAAAAATCAAAAATGCTTCATAGTACTTCTTTGAAATTCAAAGTTTGAATAGTTGAAGTGACGATAATAGCAATTAAAAAATTGTAGTTTGAAGAAGTTGTATGTATTGATTTGTTGTCGTGAGTAGTGCTTTTCCCTGGGTGTTGCTGTTACATGTTGTAGCAAGTGCTTGCAGAAATTAGGTATTTGTGTCATCTAATGTGGAGCTGGTAAGTGGTTAGTTTGACGTCTAAGTTGTGATTATCCGTTTGAATTCATGTGGCAAATGTTGATTGGCATTGTTTAATCATTTCTCATGGGATGAATTGGATTTCACTACTTGTTACTTGCCGCGTCAGTTTGTGTAAATTATTTTTAAATGAAAATTTTCCATGATGCTTTTGATCTCTTAGGCAAATCACTCGTTCTATGTTGCAACAAATGATCAATAAGTTATTTTAGAATTGTACAGTTGTGATTCTTGAATGGACTTGCATTGGTCATGGCATTTTATTGAACAGTTAATATATTGAACAGTTAATGTATTGTTACAGGTAATGGAGTTTTTTCCTCAAAGTGATGAGCCTCCATTGTCGGAACCTGATTATGAATTGATTTCGAAGCCAGGTATGGTCTTCAAATCAGAAGAAGAAGCTTACAATTTTTATCTTCAGTATGCTCGTGAAATGGGATTCGGCATTAAGAGAAAAAGTGGGAAGAATGATGATGATGGGAATCTAGTGTATTATACTATTTCGTGTAGTAGAGAAGGTGTGTATAAATCCAAAGGAAAAAAATCCTTTTAATCCAAGGCCATAAAAAAAAACTGATTGTAAGGCTAGAATCAATTGTATGGTTAATGCTGAAGGAGTGTTCACTATTTCATTTGTTAATCTTGAGCATAATCATGACTTGAGTCCTACAAAATCACATTTTTTTCATTGTAATAAAAATATTGATGTGTATGCTAAGAGGAGGCTTGAAATAAATAACCAAGCAGGTATACGTGTGAGTAATAATTGTCATTTTTTGGTTGTGGAATTAGGGGGGTATGATTCTTAAAGCAAGACAAATTAGGCTTGGAGTTGGAGATACAGCATCACTTAGCATGTATTTTGCATGCATGCAAAAAAAGAATCCTAGTTTCTTCTATATGCTTGATATAGATGATGATAGTCGATTAAAAAATATATTTTGGGCAGATGCACGATCTATAGTAGCATATGAATCTTTTAGTGATGTTATATCGTTTGATACCATGTACTTAACTAATAGATATGATATGCCTTTTGCTCCATTTGTTGGTGTTAATCACCATAGGCAAACAGTACTATTTGGTTGTGGTTTACTCTCAAATGAAGAGGCAGATACATACATTTGGTTGTTTAATGCTTGGTTGATGTGCATGTCAAAAGCTCCAAATGCAATAATTACTGACCAATGCAAGTCCATTCAAAAAGCTGTAAATTATGTTTTCCCTACTTCTCACCATCGTCTTTGCCTGTGGCACATTATGAAGAAGTTGCCTGAAAAACTTGGATCACGACATGATTACAAGCAAATTAAAAAAGTTATGAAAAAAGTTGTGTATGAGTCTATTGAGGTTGAAGAATTTGAGGAGATTTGGTGTAACATGATGGGTGATTTTGATCTCTACACAAATTCATGGTTAAGTGGTTTATATAAAGATCGTCATCATTGGGTTCCAGTGTTTGTAAAAGGAATTTTTTGGGCTGGAATGTCTACAACCCAAAGAAGTGAAAGTATGAATGCATTCTTTGATGGGTATGTTGGTCCCAAGACGTCTTTAAAGCAGTTTGTAGAGCAGTATGATAATGCATTGAAGAGTAAGATCGAGAAAGAAATTAAAGTAGATTTTGCTTCGTTCTCTTCCCATATTCCTGTGATAACTGGTTTTCACTTTGAGAAACAACTTCAAGATGCCTACACAAATGAAGTGTTTCGGTTATTTCAGGATGAGTTGCGGGGTTTGGTGTACTGCAATCTTGCCTATTTTGACAGGTACAAATCATTTTTGACATTTTATTGATTTTAACAAAAAATTACTATTTAATATTCGATGCTAGTTTTCAAGTCATATTTGAGTTGATTATAGTATTCGTACCTTACTTAACAGGAACGAATCATTTTCAACATTTCAAATAAATGACATCTTGATGAACAAAGAGGGTGTATTAACAAGACGAGTTACTTATGTTGTTTGTTATGATGAGGCAAATCTTGAATTTAAGTGCTCATGTCGTCTGTTTGAGTTTAGAGGAATAATTTGCAGATATATTGTGAAGGTGTTTATTAATGAAAGAATATATAATGTTCCACCACAATATATCTTGCATCACTGGAGGAAGGATGTTAGACACAGACATTCATTTGTGAAGAATTGTTATGATGACGACATGGATGATGAATGCAGAGTGAGGTATAATAATATGAATGCACAATTTTCCAAGGCTATAGAGTATGGAAATGAGTCTGTAGAGAATTATGAGTTTGTAATGAGATGCTTGAATGAGGCAACTTCAAAAACCTCACTTAGTAATTCCCCTAATTGGAACAAGCAGTCCGCAGGATCCTCCTCAACGATCATGGCAGAAGACTGTCAAAAAATTTCGAGTCCTTTGAAGGTTTGAACAAAAGGGAGTCCTCCATCCAAAAGAAAAGTGTCAACAGTAAAGCAAAAAATAAACAAAAAAAGGTATAATTTTTTCAATAATGATTGTGATATTTGTATATGATGTTTAACTGAACAATTATTATTTTCTGAGAGTGGTCAATCAAGCAAGAAATATCAATCAATGCCACAAAATCAATTTGGAACTCAAGAGAGTCAATTTGGTGTATCTGAACTATCAACTATGAATCAATTTGAAACTCAAGAGCGTCTGGTATGAATATTTGTTTTATTTCTTTGAAATTTTGTGTTCTACATGTTGTAGAATGAGAACTAAATTTTGTGTTCTACATGTTGTAGAATGATAATGATGATGAGGGTCGCTTGGAAGAAGAAGACAATGATGAGCATGGAGAGACATTTTGTGGTATCTGTGGGCAAAATTATACATCTGATGAATTCTAGATTTGTTGTGATATATGTGAGAAGTGGTTCCATGGGAAGTGTGTCAAGATCATTCCAGTTATGGCAGAGCATATGAAGCATTACAAATGCCCCGCTTGAAGCATCAAAAGAGTATGACATTATTTTTAGTTAACTATGTATGATAATATTGTAGCTTGTTATGTGTTTTGAAGACTATACTGATCCGTTTGGAATGTTTATAGTTAGCACGGCCTTATTTTTAGTTAACTATGTATGATAATACTATAGCTTGTTATGTGTTTTGTAGCACGATCGTTCCCATTAATTTAACTTGGTTGATAATCCTATTTCGTGTGTTCGGGTAATTTATCAGAAGAAGAACTTCCTTGACAAAACTCAGAAAGGATTAAAACCAATTAATCCATAAAAGATCCTGGATTACACAGATGCATATTGCGATTAAAAGATCCTGGATTACACAGATGCATATTGCAATTAAAGTTCCTAGATTAAACAGATGTATATTGCAATTAAAAATTCCTAGAATACACAGATGCATATTGCAAAAATTCCTAGATTACACAGATGCATATTGCAATTAAAAGTTCCTGGGTTAGTCTTAATTGAAGAAACTCAAAAATACTATTACAACAACAAATGAAAAAATGCCAAACATAATCCTCAATTTCTTCACCCTTTTCGTCATATAGTGATTTTCATCCTTCAAACTGAGCAACTCGTCCACCATGCCATTGAAAATAATGTCCCACATTTTCAATTCTTTGATTTCATCCACCAATTTTTGATTCTACGTCATTAGTTCCTTCTCACTTTCACACAAACCTATAATAACTTTGTTAGCTCGGTCTGGAAAAGGATCATCAAAGAAGTAAAAAAAAACCACATCCACCCTCTTCGACGTTGTGCCTGTATTTGTTGAATCGACGTCCAGGATTGTTCTTCGTCCATGAAATCCATCTAGGTGTCTTCTGCCCACACCGACAGTAGATATTGGGCAAGTAGTCGTAGTTTGGCCTCTGCTTCAACACTGAACTAAACTTCTGAACACCGTCTTCTATCTTCACCATTAGAGCTGCGTGCGGCTAGGTTTTCTACACAATTCCAATCTACCAAACTCAGAAAACTAACCCACTAAAGCATAATTTCCAATATATTACCAGAAAATGCAGAAGATAAAATACATTAACTATTCAATAAAATGCCATGGCTTTAGGTGGTACAACTAAAAGAAATGAAAACAATACATTAACTGTTCAATAAAATGCCATGGCCAATGCAAGTCCATTCAAGAATCACAACTGTACAATTCTAAAATAACTTATTGATCATTTGTTGCAACATAGAACGAGTGATTTCATAGAAGAAGAGCGGGAGGGATTAACTTTTCTACAAAATACCATAAACATGAACAAAAGTGGCATTAAACAAACGAGCAAAAATCATTTTGACAAGAGAGTAGTGAGGGAAAGGACATGCCCTCAACTATCTAAAGAGATATAAAAGTAAATAGCGACACAACAAATATGGAACACGATAAAACTTCTAATCTATGATCATCAGGGTGAAAAAGCTCTCATCTCTTCTACTGTAAAACTCACAATCTTGTATCAAAACAAATTCCAAAAGTAGAGAGCTATTCAACTGATGTATCAAAACAAATTTGACCATCAACTGATGTATCAAAACAAATTCCAAAAGTTATGGACAGCCACATGCGATAACAGTAGAGTGTTATTCATCTGGTTTTCTCAGGGGATTAATATATCATCTAGAAACCAATTACTGCTATGCAACAAGAAACCAAATAGCAAGCAGTAGGAGATATGAAACACAGTTTAAATAAAGCAAAAGTAGAAGAGTTACGTACCTGATTCTTTTGCATTTCCATGATCTCCTCCTGCATCAACCCAACTAAACTTAATGAGAATTTAATTTACTATTCGAGTGTGTAGCATACATTTCTTGTGTTTTTAAGGAGGCGTTTGGAAAGACAGCGGGAGACATGGATAGGACAATTCGGAGAGGTGTGTACCCGCGAGCACTATCCCATGTTATCCCTCTTTTCCAGTACCAGAATCCTAGCTGCATAATAAACACAAGAAATTCATTTTGTCCATAATCCCTCTTGTCCAGTACGAAAATGAAATTAGAAGAAATGGAAAACTGAAACAAAAAATGACAAAACAAAAGCAGAAAAAGACATCAAACGCAGTGATCGGTGTGATAACTCTAGATGATAGTAATTCATTTTCCATTTATCAAAAGAGCACAAAAAAAACACAAAAAAAAAGAAGTATAAATTATGATGCCAAAATGAAACACCTAGATCCTACAATCGGACCTCAATTTTGCAGAGATTAGAAGCTAAAACCCTAACCCACAGCAGACCCAATTGCCAATTTCCTGTAACAACAATCAATTAGGGTTTCTAAGTTTATTAGATTAATTAGAGTTTCGTTAAAATTGGGAAAAATAATTTAGAAAACTTACTAAGAGGAGAGAGTCGTTGGAGGAGGAGAAGCAGCGCGGTGAGGAAGAGAGAGAGAGGAGAAGGTACCGTCAAAGGAGAGAGGAGGATGCGGTGTCGTCGGAGGAGAGGGAGGAGGAGGAGGTGGGGCCAGAGGAGAAGGGTTTGCGTCGAATGTCGTCGGAGGGTTTATCGGGTGAGGGAGGAGAGCTTTTTCTGGATTGGGATTATGGTAAGGAGAAGGTATTTTTTTCTGGACTGGGATTATGTCTCCAAGTCTGTCGAGGAAGAGAGACTACTCGGTAAGGAGATGGTGCAATTTTTTTTTCTTTTTTTTAATGATGTGGCAGCTGCCACGTCAGGTGAGCTATCTAGGTGTGCTATTTGGGTGAGCCAAATAGCATTACTCTAGAGAGAATGGTATTGTAATCGTAATCGTAAAATTAACTAAATTCAAAAGTTTCATGAGCTGAGCTTACCTAGTACTAACACGTGTAACAAGTATCTATCAACGTGGCACATGTCAAACGCAAAGGAAGAAGAAGCAAAACATGGCACTCCATTTTTCTACTAGTTTCGCACGCGCGCGAAATATTTATCTTTTATTTTTATTATATATTTAAAAAAAATATTTATTACAAATTTATATTTAAATCAGAAAAAGATATTTGAAAAGATGCAGCTATTGCACACCAAAAGTAATAATTCCTCAAAGGATCAAATTTAAAAACATTGAAAAAATCTAATCAATAAAGTAATCAACCATTATTGATTATCTTTATTTATCTTTATTATATATATTTGCGGTAAACAAAAATTAAAGAATAAAAGTGCTAAAAATATTAAGCTTCGTTATATGAGGCGACTCTTTAGTTATATCAGGTGGTAAAGTAGTAGGCTCTCGCATTTGAGTCTCACTTCTACTTATAAAAAAAATTATGCTAAAGTGGATTCAACTCCTCCTAAAAATACAGTTGAACTAATCTGATCCTTTAAAAAAAATTATTCGAATATTAATGAGGTTAAAATAAAATAAAATTTAGCTTATTTGTAACAAATATTTTTCTTAAAAAAAGTAAGAACAAACAAAAATTTATAGTTAAATAAACACTAATAACTAAAAAAAATATAACATGATTATGCTAATTAATATAAATTATGAAAAAATGGATACTATATAAAGTTTTTTTTTATAAAAAAATGTATAATTTTTAATTTGAGATTGGTAGGATTCAAATTAGTGAAAAAAATGAAGGGCAGATTTTAGTCCCACTTTCCGAACTAAATCTAAAATACAAGGACACCCTTGAATTAATTCTCATCAAAATCCCCTTCGTAAATTATTAGATGCAATTAACACCTTATGTTAGAGTTATTCATTTGATAATGGTAAGTGTATAATTTAAGGGTGAGGGTAAAAATTCCCAAAAAAGTAATGAGAAAATTTTAAAATTATTTAAACTTTTTCCTATTTTTTTCGCACTGTAATACTTCTTCTCATTCCCTTAACAGAAAAGACTTTTTATCCTCAAAAGATCCGAACACAACGATACCTAACATTAATCACCAACAAACTGTAAAAAAAGCACTAATAAATAATAATTCCATAAAAAATTAACCTGGCAGGAAGCAGAGAACAGAAGAAACAATCAGTAACAAAAACCGTTAAAAAAATAAAATAAAAGGATGTCGTTTGATTCCTTCAGCCAAGACGGCGACGACCCCACTCTACACGTCCAAAACGACAACGTTGCACCTCCTGCTGCTGCTGTAGGAGGTCCTTTTGATGATGGCAGCTTCATGGGCGGGGGCTTCGACGACTCGTCATTTCGTTCCCCTCCTCCTCCTCTTGCCACTGATTTGAACGACACCATTGGCAATCACCTTCAGCAGCAGCAGCATTCTCCTGGGTTGCACGATTTTGGCGTTCCGTCGCCGAACCCCGATTTTCGGTCGCCGTTTGAAGGGGCGGAGGCGAATGGGAATGGTAACCGGGAAGATGCCGGTGGCGGTGACGGTGACGGTGGTGCGATTTTTGCTTCTGATGCGCCGCTCCTTCCTGATCCCAGTCAGATGAGGGAGGAAGGCTCCCAATTAAGGGAGTGGCGCCGGTAATTCATCACTTTTTGTTTTCTTTTCTTTGATTTGTATGACTTTTGAGCTTTCATTTCAATTCTTTGTTAATTTTCTCTCTTTCTTCCTAAAAAGTATTCTGGTCAGATTTGATCTTGTTCGCATCGATATCATCGTTTAAGTGCTAAGCATGTATGCAGAAATGGAAATTGAAATTTATCAAACTGTGTTAATTTTTGCTTGAATTGGCATCAAGAAATGGAAACTGTAGAACAATTTTCACTTGCATAAATGGTGCAGGCAAAATGCCATCCATCTTGAAGAAAAGGAGAAAAGGGAGAAGGAGATGCGGAATCAGATCATCAATGAAGCTGAAGAGTACAAACGAGCCTTTTATGAGAAGAGACAGCTTAACTGCCAAACAAATAAAGCTCATAACAGAGAAAGAGAGAAGGTAAAATATAAAATATACATCATTCGGATTTTGCGACACATAAGCTAGTATGAAAATTTTGCTAACATTTATTTTTCTCATTGACAAGATATACTTGGCCAACCAAGAAAAGTTCCATAAAGAAGCAGACAAGAATTACTGGAAAGCCATTGCAGAGATCATTCCGCGAGAGGTTGCAAACATTGAGAAGAGAAGGAGCAAGAAGGATCAAGAAAATAAGCCATCCATTGTGGTGATTCACGGTCCGAAGCCTGGAAAGCCCACCGATCTTACACGGATGAGACAAATCTTCACAAAGCTGAAACAGAACCCTCCTTCTCATATGATGCCTCCTCCACCAGCACCCGCGAAAGATGCAGCAAAAGATGGAAAAGATGCTGCAAAAGATGATAAGAATGCCAAGGATGCTGTAAAAGACAATGGCAAGACTACCAAGGATGGAAAAGACGATCAAGGGAAAGATTACGGTAAGGATGCGAAAAAAGGCGAAGGTGATCAAAAGGATCTGATCAAAAGTCCTGAAGCAGCACCAACTCCGACTCCTACTCCTACTGCGACTTCAATTTCTACTGAAAATGCAGTTGTTTCTCCTTCAGATGAATCTACAAACAGCAATGCAGTCGAACCAGCTAAAGGAGAGGCCCCGGAAGTAGCTATCATTGAGTGATGGATGAGCCATCGATCAGCTGAATCCGTTAGTATTTGATTTTATGTTTTAGGGAAATAAGTGCAGCATTTCTTTGATGATGTTCTGAACCAGGTTGTGGAGAGTTTTCTTCTCAACCATTTTTCTAGACTTTGTGCAATTCCTTTGATCCCAAGTTTTGTTGACAATTGACCACCTAGCTCAATTACTTAGTATTTGCTTCTGCTTTTTCTTTTCTTCACTCAAAATTGATATGCTCTCAAGATTCCAGAAATTATAATTAAGTTTATATGGGTGAGAAATAAATTGATGGTCTGCACTAATACGCATTCTATAGAACGAATCAATTCCTACCAAAAAAGAAAAGAAAAGAATGAATCAATTGTTGAAAAGTTAGTGAGACAAAACCAATGCAATACTGAAAACATTATAATACCTTAGTCCATGTCAACAAGAGGCCCAAGCCCGCCGAAGAGTAAAGATATAAGGCCCAAATCCTTCCGTCCAAATAAGACAGTTAAACTAATGATTTACTTACTACTCTAAGCATTTTTTTTAAATTTCAACCTGCTATTAAAGATTAACTAATAAAAAAAAACATTTAATAAATAATCAAATAACTAAATATTTTTTCATTTATGTTATATATTAATTAATTGATTTATTAAAAAATAATTTGCTAAATTCGATTTAATTTTTTGTATTTTTTTAACTAACAGTGTTTTTAATTCTATTTTTTATATTTTTTTATATTATACTCCCTCCGTCCCATATTAACTGTCACTTTACTATTCGTGCACGTATTTTGAGGAAATCGAATGACTCACTATTTGACTCCAAAAAAATTCGTACTTTTTTTCGAACGTACGTTAATCCTTAACCTACATTCGAGAAAAAATTCAAAATTTTTTGAGGTCAAATAGTGCGTCATCCGGCCTCCTCGAACGCGTGCATAAACAGTGAAAGTGGACAATTAATATGGGACGGAGGGAGTATTATTTATTGACCAACCACATTGTCCTTTAATTTATTATTAAGTCTTTTATTATAGAAAATATTTTTTTATATTTTCTAGTGATTTTTATTATTTTATATATTTTTATTAATGTTAAATAATTTAAATAATACTCCCTCCATTTGGTATTAATTGTCGTTTTAGCAGTTTAAAAAAGCATGAAAATTACGTCTGACCCACTTTTCTGACTCTTTTTTCTGACTCTTTGAGGGGTGATTTTACCACCCTGCCCTTTTCCACAACCACGCCCGCCACTCTCTTCACCTTTCCTTCGCTCCTCTCGTCCTCGCCATCGACATCGATCATGATTTGGTGCTGGTTGTTGCGATGGGTGGATGAGTGCTTGAGGGTGGTGTTGGTTGTTGCGATGACAGTGGGGCAGCGGCGGCTGTGACAGGAGGACGAGATGGTTGTTGCGATGGGGGTGTGGCGGTGAAGGGTAGAGAGGGATGAATTAATTGGCAGTGTATGCTGTGTGAGGGTCAGTGGAAATGAAATTGGAATTGAGGGTGAGGATGTGAATTAATTGGGATTGAAATTGGATTGGATTAATTGGGGCGCGTATCAGATCTGCAAAAAAAAAACCAATGGAAGGGTAAGTGGCACATGTGTAAATTTGAGGGAGGGCAAGTAGCAGATGGGTCTCAAACAGTAACTTCCTTAAAACTTGTACACATGTGTAGAACGACACTTAAAAGTAATGGGAGAGAATAGGTTAAAAAATCACGTGCAAGTAATTTTATTATTTTACTTAACAGTCGAATTCGGACGATGAAATTTTTATTTTTAAATGAATATAGGTAAGGTGAGATAGTATTACGTTTTACTCCATCCGTTCCACTTTAATTGACTTTTTAGAATAGTAGAAAAGAGTAAGCTGTTGATTTACGAACTTATTTTATTCCTTATTGTTTCATTTTTTTTCTAATTTCCATTGAAATTACCACACTATCATCAAATTGAATTGATTCAAAAAAAAATTATCATTTGCACAAAATATATGCTTCAAAAAAGATAAAATGACAAATACCGCAAATAGTAACAATCTGCAGAAAAGTGACAGGTAAAGTGGAACGGAGGGAGTAGTAGTTTAGAGAAGGTCTTTACTTTTCTTGAATAATTTTGGGGCACGTTATATTATTTTCTATTTAAAAAATTTTTAATTTCAGGTTGTTTAAAAAATAACAGGTTTTTTTTTTCGATAAAAAAAACAGGGTTGATAACATAATTGCATTTATTTTGGGTAGTCTTTTACTACTTTTTGTAATTATTGAACACTAGAAAGGTAAAAGTAAAAAATAAACGACAATGTTTAGGAAACTATATGGGTTGAATTGCAAGTCTTAAAAATATGGGGGCTAAAGTGAATGTTCTTAGAAATTGTAGAATTTTTATTTACTTTACTCTTAATTATTCTTTTCTAATTGATATGGTTTATGATGTCTAAACTCATGTTCCTTTGTAAGAGTATTTTTCTTTTTCAACAATAGTTTCGTATTCTTTATTTTATGAGACTTAGTTTTCTGCTTTAACTGATCTGCTCATCAGTGAACTTTTTTTTGGGTCAGTTTTCCTCCCTCGAGTCTGGACATCTCCATATATAGGAGATGGCACCTTCTCGATGGATGGTTTGTTAATTTAATTTAATTTATATAATTTATTTATTTATTCATTTTAATGCAATTTATTATAAATAACTTTAAAAATTCTAATTTCCTCTATTAAATTTATTTAATTTGTATATTAAGTTATTTAATTTTAGGAAAGAAACTCTTAATTACAATTATTGGGGCAAAGTGGAATATATTGGAAACTTTAATGTTTTTTTGTGTAGATTTTTTTCCCCGAGTGTCCTCTTAAGTGAAACTAACCCGTTCGAACACTATTGGGCCTCCAAAAAAAGAAGACTCTCCCAGTATAATTTTCTCCATCTCTAAAATTCAAAATCGAGGTGAATAAAGGTGAACAAATCGTTTACCATTTGACTACAACCTATATATGTTAATTTCTTTATATATAATTTACCCATTATTATTTGTACAAATAAAGGTTAGTTGCATTTCTTACAATTTTTTAAGTTTTTAAACTTATTATTTATTAAATGAGTATTTAATTGTAATTTTGTTTGGCGTGAAATCTCATATGTTATGCAAAAAGAACATATACTTTTTAACATTTATTTTATGAATTATAAATGATCACTCGTCATATAACCTATGCAATGCGCAATTATACTAATCATAAACTATAAATTAATATGTTGTGCTTTTATAAACGATAAATATATAATTTATTGATTATATGATGATAATAAAGTATTAATATCACTCAAGTTCTATAAAAATTGGACTCAACAGATAGAAATATAAGCTAAGTCTATAATTAGCTCAATCCAAATTGAGCCAAGTCTAAATATAATTTTAAATATTTTGTTAAGCTCATTCTATCTCTTGTACTAAAAAATTAGACCAAACTGGTTGGTTTATTAAAAAATTAATAAATTTGCCCTAAGCTCACTCATCTCCTTAATTATTGATAAATAATTACTAACAAATTATAAAAGAAGAGACTAAAAGTCAATATGTGTGTGCTTGAAGCCCCTACGTGGCAGTTATAACTTCTTCTTCTTCTTCTTCTTCTTTTTTTTTTTATAAAAAAGGAGGCTTAACGCCTAAAATACACAATCAGGATAAACTCCTTCTATCGCCACCGTAAATGGTGGTTAAACTAATAGGAACAACATCAAACCACTGGAACTCAGGTCCCTGCGCAAAAGCTAAATTGGCAAGCCCATCCGCTAAACCATTTGCTTCGCGATATACATGGATTACACGATAAACACATCCAGAGGAACGCAGTAAACCCTTAATGCGATGCACCAAGTCCATGTTTGCTACCGGTGAGGAGCGGTCCCTGTTAATAGCAAGCACCACACTGGCATTGTCGCATTGAATTTCCAAGTCGTACCATCCACGCTCAAGGGCGTTTTGAACTCCATAAAGCATGGCCAACAGTTCCGCACGATACGCCGAACACTGCCCGAGGTCAACCGCGAAGCCACCAAGCCACAACCCATCTCTGTCCCTAAGACATCCTCCACCCGCAGCTCTTCGCGAGATCTGACGATAAGCACCATCCGTATTAATGGTAATCTTACCATTTTGGGCCGCTATCCAGCCGACCGACACGGGCCTGTTAGAACCTCCACCTCCAACACCAAAACGAACAGTTGAAGCAGTCATGGCAGCAGAAGCCGCAGCTTTGACAATAGTTATTCTAGTAGCAACCGACACATGATTGTTTTTGAAGACAATCTCGTTGCGCCACTTCCACAACCACCAGCAGGAAAGCCCAAAGGTGAGACTCCAACTCGTGTCTGTACCACTCATCCCACCCCCGTTCAGATTAGCCTCCATCCAATCGCGAAAAGACCCTTGACGAACCATGTTCCACACCGTAGTCGAAGCCAACTGACGCCAAAAGGACTTGGAGACTGGGCAATCACGAAGGATATGCTCTACAGACTCTTCCTGAACCCCGCAGCCAGGGCACATAGCATGATCACTCATGTGAAGCCGAAATCGCTCCTGATTAGTCAGCAATCGTTGATGACACACCAACCATAAAAACAAACGCACCCTTTGGGGCCCATCCCACTTCCAAGGCAAGCTCCAAATTCGATCAACAGGACCATCCTTGAAACCGGCTACTAGAGCATACGCGGACTTTAAAGTGAAATCTCCACTCGAAGACCAACGCCAATAGCGTTGGTCCTTCCCTAGGGAATGGGCAGGAGGGCAACAGCTAGTGACGCAAGAAAAAAGATCATCATCCAAGTAGCATGCCAACAAGGAGGTATTCCACCTACCATCAGGAAGAACCACCGTAGACAAACGCCAATCTCTGATGTTCAAGGGGATTTCCTCGCTCATGAGGTCGCATAAAGGGGTGTCACCCGCCCAATTATCATACCAAAATAGAATGTTCTGCCCATCACCAATGGACCAACAAGAGTTAGACCGAACCAAACCCCACATGTGACATATCTCGCGCCAAAGGGCAGTACCATTTTGAGCCCTAAGTTGAATCGGCCTCTCCTCCAAATTGACACTATACTTACCACCCAACACTCGGGCCCAAAGGCTATGCTTTTCGGTAATAAACCGCCATGCAAGCTTGGCCATAAAAGCCCTGTTAAAAGTTTTAAGGCATTTAATGCCTAGCCCCCCATCCTCTTTCGATTTGCAAGCGGTCTCCCAATCAATGAGATGGACCTTTCTCTCCCCGTTACCATCCCCCCAAATGAAGTCCCTACTAAGGCGCTCTATCTTCTCACAGATGCTAACCGGAACAACGCACGCCTGGAGAGCATAAGTCGGGATAGACATCACAGTAGAGTTGACCAAAGTAATTCTCCCCGCAAGGGAAAGAGTTTTAGCTTTCCATCCACTCAGTCGTTTACGAACCTTGTCCACTAAATAATCATAGTACTTGCTCTCAGATCTACCATGCAGAAGCGGGACACCCAAATAATGTCCTAAGTCCTTTTTATGACTGAACCCAGAAAGATTCTCAATGTCAGAAATCACTTGAGTAGCGACGTTGTTCGAAGCTGTGAAGGAAGTTTTCTCCACATTGATTTTTTCCCCAGAACAAGCACAAAATTCAGCGAGAACATTAAGGACGATTTGAACTTGGTCCACTGATGCCTCACAGAAAAGAACCAGATCATCAGCGAAAAAAAGGTGGGAGATAGGAGTGCCCTGCCTGCCCATACGAATAGGCCTCCAATACCCATCTGCAACCGCCTTCTGAATACCATGAGCAAGTCTTTCCATACACAACACAAAGAGGTACGGGGACATGGGATTACCCTGGCGAACTCCTCTCGTAGGGTGGAAGCTCTCCGATACCTGCCCATTCCACAGAACCTTTGTCGTACTAGCTTGCCAGGAATGAACCAACATCTGGATAAACGCAGCGGGGAAACCTGCATCCTCAAGCGTATCTTGGATGAATTCCCACCTGAGTCGATCATAAGCTTTCTCGAGATCCACCTTTATCATGATCCATCCACTGTTCCCTTTTTTACGCCTCATAGAATGAAGAACCTCTTGCACAATGACAATATTGTCAATAATTTGCCTACCGGGGACAAAGCTCACTTGATGACCCCCAATCAAGCCAGGCATCCACTCTTTCAGTCTATTAACACAGACCTTCATCAAGATTTTAAACACCACAGGGAGTAAGCTGATGGGTCGAAAGTTAGCCATACAAGTGGGATTATCTTTCTTGGGGATCAACGTAATCAGAGCAGCACAAATGGAGGGATCAAACTCCTTACCTGCAAGTGATTCGTTGACAAAGGAACAGAGAGACTGTTTTACCATAGCCCAATTTTGCTGGAAGAAAGCGGCATTGAAACCATCCTCCCCAGGGGCCTTAAAAGGCTTCATATCAAACACGGCCGCCCTGACCTCCTCCTCCGCAGAAGGCCTAGGAAGATCCTCAACACCAGTCTGAGGTAAACAATTGAAATAGCCTCGAACAGAGTATGGAGGAAGACTACCCGTATCGGCAGAAAATAAGCTCAGGAAGAATTGTCTAGCATTATTCTGAAGAGTAGGACCATCAGTGCACCAAGACCCATCCTCAAGCTGAAGAGTATAGATGAAATTCTTCTTACGCCGCACCATAACTTTAGCGTGAAAAAACGAGGTGTTGCGATCCCCATGTTGCATCCAATCCACATTCGATTTTTGTTTCCAAAACAGTTCCTCCTGATTCAGGATCTCCTCATATTCCGTCCTCAGATTGATCTCAAGGTTGGTCAGGAAAGGCGTACGGAAACAATCCAATTTCCTTTCCACCCCTGCAAGCCGAGCTAAGATGTGACGCTTGTGTTGGAACAAATTACCAAACACTTCCTTGTTCCAAACCTTGGCCTTAGCAGTGAACTCCTTCATAGCAATTGTCACCCCCGCATCACCATTCCACGAGTTTTGAACAAACGTACCAAAGTCCTTGTGAATTAACCAAGGAGCAAGGATACGGAAAGGAGCCGAAGTCGGAACACGTTGACCTACATTCAAGCAAAGAAGGATAGGCCGATGGTCGGATAAAATTCTGGGAAGGTGCAGGACCGAGGCTCGAGAAAACTGAACCCTCCACTCCAGAGAACAAATGGCCCGATCAAGTCTCTCCTGGACCCTTCCCCTTTGCCAAGTCCAACGAGGGCCTTGAAAACCCAAATCAATGAAACTGTTATCTTGAATGCACTGTTGGAATAAAGGACACGCTCGGCTACCATGCCTAGAACCACCAATCTTATCGAACGAGAACAAAAAGGCATTAAAATCCCCTATGGCACAAACAGGAGTAGAGGCAATAGAAACCAAGTAAGAGATTTGCTTCCAAAGGGCTTTCCTGTAACCAGCAAGCGGGTCGCCATAAACCGCCGCAAGAGTAAACGCCGAGAAACCCTCCCCTGAAATTGTCATACCAACCATCTGATAAGAGAAGCAGGAGATGTTGACTTTCACCGTAGAATGCCACAACACCCAAATACCCCCAGAGAACCCTTCCGCCTCAACCCGAAAAGAGCCATCAAATCCCAACTTCTTCACTGTTCTATCAGCAGTATCTCTACTAATCCGAGTTTCATACAGACATAAGACCTTATAAACATGTATTCGACGCATATCCCTCAGATACCTGATGACTTCAGCGGACCTACAACCTTGACAATTCCAAGAAAAAATTTTACAATCCATAAAAAATAAAGAGGATAAGTAAACTAACCTGAAGTCCGAAGACACCGGCAGGCTCTCAAGAGGAGTTGTCAACCACCATATCCTGATCAATCGTCTCTGACAAAGACACCCCCTTGGAGAGGGGTACCGAGCCCCCAATCATCAGCTTGTCCGAAGATATCACAGAACCTTTCGCTTTCTTATTCTTCCCATCTGGCGGACGACCCCCATTCCCACGCATATCTCCAATCTTAACTCCGATAGAGACCCCCCTATCCTTCGCATTACCCCGGCCAGTCGGCTTGCCCCTGTCAGCGGGGCGGGCCGCATGTACAGCCGTATGATGCGTGTTGTCAAGAGCCTCTGAGACTAAGTTTGGTTCCTCTCCCCGCATCAAGCGGACCCCCTTTGGCTTTTCCACAACCACCATAGCCAAATGCATGTCCTCAGTTTTTCCATCCTCCTGATCATGATCTTCTCCAATAACAGCCGGAGGAACACGACTATCATCTACCTTTCTCTTGTTAGATTCCAGCGCGACCAAGCGTTTCTCTTGGAAACATTAACCACTAGTACTGGGACTGTCAGCTAGAACGTTCCTTACTTTAGCCTTAACGAACGGGACAACCTCAGCAGTAGGTTGAGCCCTGGATTGGTAGCCATCATCACACTCTTCAACCTCTGTACTTAGTGTAGCAAATCTAGACTTGGTGCTGATCTGAGGGGTACTTCTTGTGACCTGAGCAGAAGGGGAAGGACCATTGGGAGCGGGTTTTCTCCCCCGTCTCTGTGGGACCATCCAAGGGCCATACTTATGGTTCGTGCTAGGACCATTCTTATGCGTTTCTTTAGTAGCTGAACCAGGTGGCGGCTTAGTAGCTTGCTCAGGTGTCGGCTTAGTAACTTGCTCAGGCCCCCCTGTTGGGCCTTTCTGGCCACATAACTCGACTGCATGCCCTGCCATACCACAATGAAAATATATCGCTGGCAGCCCTTCATACACAATAGTTTGCATCTTTCCTCTAAAGAAAAAATAAGGGAGTAAGGGTCTAGTCAAGTCCAATTCAACCGCAATTCTAGCGAACTTGCCTCTGTCCGAATTGGAGGTATTAAAGTCAACCCGAATCAATTTCCCAATCTTATTACCAATAGCTCGAAGGACTTGCTTATGATAGAGGTGCATGGCTAGACCAGGGAAGCGGATCCATGCTGCAACTTTATTAATGCGATCATTCTCGGGAGTAAAATCTGGAGACCAAGGCTGCACCACCAGATACCTACCAAACAACATCCATGGTCCATCCAATAGAGCATGGGACGCATCCGATTGAAGGTCGAAGGATACAAGGAAATAATTGCGTTCTAAATCGACCACTTTGAGACCCCCTTCTGGCCGCCACAAAGAATTAATACGCTTACTGAAGCTCTTGTACCCAATAGGTCGACCCATGAGTTTAGCAACAACAGCTTTTTTCCACGGTTTTGAAATTTTCCGTTCGAAAGGATCTGAAATTTGAAGCTCAAAAGTATCATCCTTATCAACAAATACAATCCCAACATGCTCTAAATTCTCATCTTCCCTATCGGAATTATCCGACTCAATCTCATCTTCAGAATCACAATCCATATCAAGATTATCTCCCCTCTTAGTTAATAAAACATCTTTAAAAGAAACATGAGGTGCAGATAAATTAACCTTGTTTTCACTCTGCTGCACTTGAGATTGGGGCGGAGCATTGGATTGGAAGACCCGTGGCAAGTCCGCTGGCTGAGATACATGAGGGAACGATGAAGGGACGGCCGGCAGAGGGGGGACAGATCGATGATCCGCATCAGCGGACGTGGCCATGGGCGCAACAACCAGAACTAAAAGCCTCGCGGGTGAAGAAAATTCCAAAATCCAAATAAAATACGGAATAAATAAGGGATGAAAAATGAACGTCGTCGAAACTGCGAGCCAACCCCAGTAACCTGACCGGAAAGACGCGGGGAGCAAAACCCAGTTGGCGGCGAGGCAGTCGGAGACCGGACGGCGCGGCGTGGAGCTCACGCGCCGGCGTGTGGTTGAGCAGCCGGAAGTTTCCGGCGGTGACTGACGGCGCGTGCGTAGCCGGACCGAAGCGATTCGACTTGCTCCGGGTTCGTCTCGTCGTCCCGGTCGTTTCTAAGTAGGCGGTGAGAATAGTCGTAGCCGGAAAACGGGCCGGCAAGGCAAGCAGCCAAGCTGCAGGAAAGAGAGAGTTAAACTCTCTGTTACTGTTCACCAACGGAATATAGCTACCATGTTTGTATTCATCATTAAACTAATAGGAAATGTAAATTTCGTATGATTTAAACTTCCTAACCATTTTATAATTTGAAAGGATCTTCATAGATCTCTAAATAAACAATTCGCTTTAAATTAATCACTTCTTCTTCTTCTTTTTGTCAAAAATTATCTACACTTGATATAATTTAATCGGATAAATCTTTTCAAAATGTTACAAACTAGAGTAGAGATTCAACAATAGGAAAAATAAATATACACATAGCCGAAAAAGCCCGCTGAACTGGCCTAGAGTTCGATACAACTAGCAAACCTAATAGCTCGGTTTACTAAACCGGCTACTTAAGCCCGAACTAATCAGTAGATCTAGTGAAACTCAAACCAGCCCAACCAAATCTAACACTAACCCTAGCAACAACCGTAGGATTGAAAAATGGCTGCTAAACTAGAGGAAGGAAGGCTGAAATCCCGCCGGCACCATATCGAAATCTCCAAACCCCTAATTCTTGGATGAATATAGTGTCTCTCTTCCTTTTATGGAAGAGTATCTTAATGAATCTTATCCTCTCTTTCTATTTTTTTTGTTTTGTTTTCCAATAGTAGGGAAATCCTTTCACATGAGGAGGGGATACTGATAGGGGTGTACACGGTCCGGTTCGGGCCGGTTCTTAGGCTAGAACTGGACCGGACCGGAATTACCGGTTCTGGGCCAAGACAGAATCGGACCGGACCGGATTTTAAAGGTTGGAGAACTGAAACCTTAATTATTTATTGATAATAATTAATAGCTATATTATTAATAATTAATGGTCTTATTTTATACATATTAATTAGGGGAAATAGATTTTACCACCCCTGAACTATCGGCGAAAATCACAAACTTCCCCTGAACTTCATTTTTTAAAATATGGCTCCCTGAATTATTGTTTTCGAGCAAAAGAACCCCCTCCGTTAACTTTTTCTGTTAAATCTAACAGGTTACCCGCTACAACAGGTTTTTTTTTTTTTTACCTTTTATAGCAGGTAATTATATTTTAAATAATATAATTAATTTTAAAAAATTCCAAAACAAATGTAAAAATTCCAAAAAATATGTAAAAATTCCAAAAAAAATTGTAAAAATTTCAAAAAATATTAATTAATGTAAAAATTCAAAATAAATGTATAAATTCCAACACAAATGTATAAATTCCAAAAAAATGAAAGAAATTCAAAAACAAATTGTAAAATGCCTTAAAAAATTGTAAAAATTATAAAAAAAATTAATTAATATAAAAATTCAGAAAAAATGTAATAATTCCAAAACAAAAGTAATTAAAGTAAAAATTCAGAAAAAAATTAATAATTCCAAAAAAAATTAATTAATCTAAAAATTCAAAAAAAATGTAAAAATTCAAAAAAAATGTAGTAATTCCAAAATAAATGTATAAATTCAAAATAAATGTAATAATTCCAAAATAAATGTATAAATTCCAAAACAAATGTATAAATTCCAAAAAAATGAAAGATATTCAAACACAAATTGTAAAATGTCTTAAAAATTTGTAAAAATTATAAAAAAAATTAATTAATATAAAAATTCAGAAAAAATGTAAAAAATGTAATAATTCCAAAAAAAAATTAATTAATGTAAAAATTCAGAAAAAAATTAATAATTCCAAAAACAATTAATTAATCTAAAAATTCAGAAAAAATGTAAAAATTCTAACAAATGTACAAATTCCAAAACAAATGTAAAAATTCCAAAAAACTTATAAAAATTCCAAAAAATAATTAATTAATCTAAAAATTCAGAAAAAATGTAATAATTCCAAAACAATGTACAAATTCCAAAAAAAATTAATTAATCTAAAAATTCAGAAAAAATGAAAAAATCATTACACTGAAATAATTCCAGAAAAATGTACAAATTCCAAAAAAATTGTAAAAATTCCAAAAAAAAATTAATTAACATAAAAATTCAGAACAAATTGTAATTTTTACAATTTTTTTGGAATTTGGACATTTTTTTTGGAATTATTACAGTGTTAAAGATTTTTTACATTTTTTCTGAATTTTTAGATTAATTAATTGTTTTTGGAATTTTTACATTTGTTTTGGAATTATTACATTTTTTCTGAATTTTTAGATTAATTAATTTTTTTTTGGAATTTTTACATTTGTTTTGGAATTTGTACATTTTTTTTGAATTTTTAGATTAATTAATTTTTTTTGGAATTATTAATTTTTTTCTAAATTTTTACATTAATTAATTTTTTTTTGGAATTATTACATTATTTTCATTTTTTCTGAATTTTTATATTAATTAATTTTTTTTATAATTTTTACAATTTTTAAGACATTTTACAATTTTTTTTTTAATTTCTTTCATTTTTTTTGGAATTTATACATTTGTTTTGGAATTACTACATTTTTTTTTAATTTTTACATTTTTTCTGAATGTTTAGATTAATTAATTTTTTTTGGAATTATTAATTTTTTTCTGAATTTTTGCATTAATTATTTTTTTTTTGGAATTATTACATTTTTTCTGAATTTTTATATTAATTAATTTTTTTTTATAATTTTTAGAATTTGTTTTTGAATTTATTTCATTTTTTTTGGAATTTATACATTTGTTTTGGAATTATTACATTTTTTTTGAATTTATACATTTTTTTTGGAATTACTACATTTTTTTTGAATTTTTACCTTAATTAATATTTTTTGGAATTTTTACAATTTTTTTTGGAATTTTTACATTGTTTTTGAAATTTTTTAAAATTAATTATATTATTTAAAATATAATTACCTGCTATAAAAGGTAAAATAAAAAATAAAAAAAAAACTTGCTGTATCAGGTAACCTGTTAGATTTAACAGAAAAAGTTAACGGAGGGGGTCCTTTTGCTCGAAAACAATAGTTCAGGGAGCCGTATTTTAAAAAATGAAGTTCAAGGGAAGTTTGTGATTTTCGCCGATAGTTCAGGGGTGGTAAAAACTATTTCCCCTATTAATTATATAAATGACTATTACAATTTACAACTATATATTACTAGTATGTGTCATCTTAACTATATAAATGGCTATTAAATTTTTTTTTCTTAGGTAATATAACATCCTTAATAAAATTCTGTATTTAAAGTAACAAATAAAAAGAAAAAAATTCGGACTTTTAATTGAGTTTAAAAGAAAAAAAGAAAAAATGCATAATACATTAGTAATTTAAACATTAATACAATTTAAATTAAAAGCATAAAACTCTAAACAATTAGTCAATTTTAATTTTATGACAATTGATAATAATTCCTAAACTATATTATTAATAATTAATGGTATTACTTTATACACATTAACTATATAAATGGCTATTACAATTTACAATAATATATTACTAGTATGTGTCATCTTAACTATATAAATGGCTATTAAAAATTTATTTCTTAGTTCATATAGCATCCTTAATACAATTTTGTATTTAAAATAACAAATAAAAAGAAAAGAATGAGGATTTTTAATTGAGTTTACAATTATATTACTAGAAAAAATATATACATACATGAGAAATTTTAATATAATTTAGAAGGAAAAAAGAAAGAGAATGAGTTAAGTTTAGAAAGAAAAAAAAAAGTGGGAGCCAAGAGGATTTGAACCTCTCCCCTTTAATACAAAAGGTGATGAGTTAACCATTAAACCAAATGGAAACTTTGATATTATTGTACATATATATACTTCCGGTTCTCCGGGTCGGTTCCCGGATTTAGAGGGATGGAGAACCGGACCGAACCGGAAGTTCCGGTCCGGTCCGGTCCGGGTCAAAAAAAATCCCCGGGTCGGTCCGATCCGGGTCAAAAAAAGGCCAGTTCCAGATCGGTTCCCGGTCCGGGCCGGTTCTTGTACAGCCCTAGATACTGACGTTGCCATCGGGTAGTAGTTGTAGGGTCTTGCACATGCAAAATCATTCACAAGAAGAATCACAACCCTTTTTTGTTGTTTGGCAGTTTGCTGGCCTAGCACCACGCTCACCACTCACGCATCACTCACTCACGAGCCAGGGCCCAGGACTCCTGGAGCCTATTGTTTGCGCTAGTTCCACTGTGCATGTGATCAGTCCTCCTCCTATGCCCATGCCCATGCCATGTAATCCACTCACATTATTCGCATTTATTGAGACTTAATTACATGAACAAATCATGCTCATTTTTTTTATTTGTTAGAATAGTATATGTATACAGTGTACGTATTGGTAGAAGTAGAGTATTGTGTACAAACTATATATATGTGTGTATACCCATTGTTTAATGACAAGGAAACATTTTCCCTCATTTGATTTTACATGGTAGCGGAGCAAAGTGAGAGCTCTCTCTGTTGTTTCTGCTCGGACTGTCTTACCGGCCTCGTGTATTCTCACCGCCCCGACAGAAAGGAGCGGCCGGCCACGACGAGTCGAAATCAGGTGGAAGCGTCCCATTCCGGTCACCGACGCGCCGCCAATTGCCGCCGGAGCATTCCGGTCACTCTCCCACGCGCCGTCCGCCCACCGCTGATCGTGTTGTCACCTGGGTTTTGCTCGGCTCTTCATTTCCGGCAGGTAAATGTGGTCGCTTTGCTATTTTGGCTGCGTTTGCTTTCCGTTCTGCTATAAGTCTGAAATTTGCTTGAACTTTTGCTCGTTTTGCTAGAACGTTTGGTCGCTCTGAAGTCTGAATTTACTGTTGGTTGTACTTGGTTGGCTTGTTTGCCTCTTGTCACTTTATATTTATTCGGAATTTGCTGCGCATTTGCTTGGTTGGCAACGCATTTGCTTAGTTTGAGTACTGTTTACGGGTACTCTTTGCTTCGAATTTGCTGGACTTGTTGGGGTCTATTTGCTTAGTTGGCTGACTTGTGTTTAATCACTCCGTATTTGCTTGTATTCATTGCTGAAATTGTGTCACCTAGTGTGGAAAATCACAATCTCAAGATGAACTCTATTAATTTTGTCGGATTACCTAGTTCTTTCTCTAGAAAGACTGTAACTATCTCTGCAGATGAGTATGCTAAATTCTCTCAGTATTTAGAATGGGTGAAAGCAAACTCGAGTACTGAATCAGTTGAGTCAAGTAAAACCTGTCTTGTTTCTTCTTCTGACAAATGGACAATCGACTCTGGTGCAAATGAGCATATGATAGGTAATCCTAATATATTGACAAGCTTTAAGAAGCTCACAACATCTTCTCCTGTCACTATTGCTGATGACACCACCTGTAATGTTAAGGGTTCTGGTACAGCGAAACCAACTTCTGCTATTACTATGTCATTTGTATTTAGTCTACCTGAGTTGAATTTTAACCCGATGTCAGTAAGTAAGCTCACAAAAGACCTCAACTGCTTCATCTCCTTCTTCCCTGATCATTGTCTTATTCAGGACCTAGTGACGAAGCAGATACTTGGTAGAGGGCATGTGTCTGGTGGGCTTTATTTTCTTGATCCGTGGTTACCAAAGCCAATAGCTTGTCTCAGCAGTACTTCCTTGTTTGAAACCCATTGTCGTTTGGGACATCCGTGTCTATAATATCTAAGGAAATTGTGTCCACAATTTAAGTCTGCTACTTCTCTGGATTGCGAGTCTTGTCATTTTGCGAAACATCATCGCACCTCTTTGGGCCCTCGTACTAGTAAACGTGCGGATTCTGCTTTTGCATTAGTTCATTCGGATGTGTGGGGTCCATGTTCTGTTACTTCCAAACCAGGTTTTAGATACTTTATCACCTTTGTGGATGATTACTCTAGAATGACTTGGATATATTTCATTAAAAATCGTTCTGAGGTATTTTCTCATTTTTGTGCATTTTGTAATGAAATAAAAACTCAGTTTGATGTGTCTGTTCGTATATTGCGAAGTGATAATGCTAAGGAATATATGTTTGAGTCCTTTCATCAGTATAAGACTCAGCATGGTATCTTGCGTCAATCTTCTTGTGTTGACACACCAGCCCAAAACGGTGTGACTGAAAGGAAGAATAGACACCTCTTAGAGACTGCTCGTGCTCTATTATTTCAAAACAAGGTTCCCAAGCAATTTTGGGTTGACGCTGTTTCTACAGCTTGCTTCTTGATTAATCGTATACCTTCTGCAGTTCTTGATGATGGTATTCCAATTACTGTACTTGCTCTTGGTAAACCATTATTCCCCATTAAGCCTAAGATTTTTGGTAGCACCTGCTATGTTCGTGATGTTCGTCCTCACATCACAAAGTTGGATCCTAAGGCTTTAAAGTGTCTTCTTGGGGTATGCTAGACTTCAGAAGGGGTATCGATGCTACTCTCCCGATCTCCAAAAGTACCTTGTGTCTACTGATGTTGCTTTCTCTGAACAGGTACCATTCTTCTCATCTCATCCTACTCCCACTCGACAGGATGATGATCATGATGATGATGATTGGCTGGTTTATTCCTCCACCCCTTTGGGTGATTCTAAGCAACCCTCTACTAGTACTATCCTGAGTCAGCCTTTTTCTTCGGGGGCTTCTGCGGAATCTCTTGGAGAGAGTGTCCCAATTCAGCATCCTGATCTTCCAGTTATGAGAGACCCACCTTGTAGTGATCCTTTTTCGGGTACTTCTGCGGAACCTCTTGGAGAGAGTGTTCCAATTCAGCATCCTGATCTTCCAGTTATGAGAGACCCACCTTGTAGTGATCCTCCTGTACCACCAATTGATACATGTCCTCCACTAGATTCCTCGTCACCTGATCCACCTATTGATCTGAATTTACCAATCAGTATTCGTAAAGGTAAACGACACTGTAAATCTATCTACTCCATTGCTAACTATGTCTCTTATGATCACCTGTCTTCTTCGACATGTGCTCTGATTTCCTCTCTAGATTCGGTTGTCGTTCCTAACACTGTTCAGGAAGCATTGAATCATCCTGGTTGGAAGAATGCAATGCTTGAGGAGATTATTGCTTTAGAGGATAATCAGACGTGGGATTTGGTGACTTTGCCCAAAGACAAGAAGGCGGTTGGTTGCAAATGGGTCTTTGCAGTAAAAGTCAATCCTGATGGCTCTGTGGCACGACTTAAGGCCAGACTTGTTGCCAAAGGATATGCCCAAACGTATGGGGTAGATTATTCAGATACTTTCTCTCCAGTGGCCAAGTTATCCTTTGTTCGACTGTTCATCTCTCTGGCTGCCTCCAGGAACTGGCCTCTACATCAGTTGGATATCAAGAATGCTTTTCTTCATGGTGATTTACAAGAAGAAGTTTATATGGAGCAACCACCTGGGTTTGTTGCTCAGGGGGAGAAAGGGAAAGTTTGTCACTTGAGGAAAGCTTTATATGGCCTAAAATAGAGTCCTCGTGCCTGGTTTGGCAAGTTCAGTGAGGTAGTTTTAGAGTTTGGCATGCAGAAGAGTCAGTGTGATCATTCGGTATTTTATAGAAGATCTGCTACTGGTATTATTCTACTCGTGGTATATGTGGATGACATTATTATTACAGGAGATGATAGTATTGGGATCTCTTTGCTAAAATCTTTCCTGCATACCAAGTTCAGTACAAAAGACTTGGACCAGCTGAAATACTTTCTTGGGATAGAAGTTTCCAGGAGTAACAAAGGTATCTTCTTATCTCAAAGGAAGTATGTTCTTGATCTTCTTGCAGAAACAAGAAAATTGGGAGTCAAGCCTTGTAGCACACCCATGGCCTCCAATGTCCATCTTACTAAAGAAGATGGTGAATTGTTTGAGGATCCTGAGAGGTACATGAGATTAGTTGGGAAACTAAACTATCTTTACGTGACTCGTCCTGACATCACCTTCGTCGTTAGTGTTGTCAGTCAATTCATGTCTGCTCCAACAGATAAGCATTGAGAAACTCTGGAGCATATCTTGAGTTACTTGAAAGGGGCACCTGGTCTCGGGATACTATATAGTAATCATGGTCACACCCAGATTGATTGTTTTGCAGATGCTGATTAGGTTGGGTCTAAGATTGATAGGAGGTCAATAGCCGGCTACTGTGTTTTTGTTGGTGGGAACCTGATCTCATGGAGGAGCAAGAAGCAGAATGTGGTATCACGATCTAGTGCAGAATCGGAATACAGAGCAATGGCACAATCCTCTTGTGAGATTTTGTGGTTGCGGCAACTTCTAGCTGAGGTTGGTATGGTACATTCATCTCCATCAAAGCTCTAGTGTGATAATCAAGCTGCTCTTCACATTGCTTCAAATCCAGTGTACCATGAGAGAACTAAACATATTGAAGTGGATTGCCACTTTATCCGTGAGAAGATTCAGGAGAACCTCATCTCCACTTATTATGTGAAGACAGGAGAACAACTGGGTGATTTGTTTATAAAAGCTCTCTCAGGTCCTCGAGTGAACTATCTTTGTAAGAAGCTGGGCATGATTAATATCTATGCTCCAGCTTGAGGGGGAGTGTTAGAATAGTATATGTATACGGTGTACGTATTGGTAGAAGTAGAGTATTGTGTACAAACTATATATATGTGTGTATACCCATTGTTTAATGACAAGGAAACATTTTTCCTCATTTGATTTTACATTATTCAAAACATAGACCATATATATATTTTGCATTAAATTAGAATTTGAAAGTTGCATAAATCTTTAAGAGAAATCATTGGTTCAAATCCTATTTAACAAAAATTACTGCAAAGTCAAGAATTGTTGGTGCCAAAGGAAGTAAATTCTAACCTTGAGAGTGCCATTTACGAATGCAATTAGATCAATCATATTTTTGTTACTTGTAATAGGCTATTTTATTCAATTTGATCCTTATACCGGTGTAAACTTACTTAATTTGCTCCTCCTTATATGAGGCACAAACTAGTTAACGTGGTCCCTTCATAACTTATAATCAGCTAAACGACTATACGTCTATACCGACGTGTTAGTCTTTATGATATAAATCTACTTAACTAATTTGATTCTTATAACAGTATAAATTTATTTAATATGGTTCTTATAGTAGGGTATAACTTATTTAATATGATTTTTATGTTTAAAATGTTTTTTACCATATTAGAGTTGAGACTTCGACATAAAAATTGATCGTAAGTCATGAAGAGATCACGTTAACCAATTTATGTCATATGTTATATTAAATAAGTTAATAAATTAAAACCAAATTTTATTAAAACTCATTGGGCCTACAAACTTACAGCAACAAACAGCACTCTCTCCTTTGGAGAGGGCTACATCTGGAAACACACTCTTAATCAAACGACCCACTACATAAGGGCCAAAAATGACAAAAACAAACTCAAACCAAGCAAATTACCAACTAACTAACTAATGATAAGAAAGATGGAAGAAATCCAACGGTTACTTTTTTTCCAAAAGAAAAAAAGAAGAAAACAGACACAAAACAAAATACACATGTCAACGGCTACTTCTGGGTGCCAAGTGCCATAGAAAAGGGCTTCTTGGTGCTCTCTTGTAGTAGCTGCAAACAAAGACAAAGCCGCCGCCTTGCTAGCTAAATGGTAAAAATCAGGGGATGAAATTGAGGCGAGAAGTGTAAGTAGCCTTTGGAGACCAGTTTCTCGGGATAACATCTCTTGCTGAGAGCGTTCTTGCTTTTGTTAGTGTTGTTAGCTTCACTGAGAATGGTCCTTTCAAGGGACCCCTAACAATGCACCAATTAGCCCCCCATACATGATTCATCTCCAACCACTCACTACCCCCTGCCTGCCATTTTTTTTTCCAATTACAAAAATCAAAAGAATTTGTTAGGTAACTTCAAATTTCCAAATTTACAACCAAAAAGTGCAAGATATATATAAAAATATAAATTAAGGGGACCGAACTCGAGATTCAACGCTCCCTATTTTACTGCTTTACAAAAAATGTCATTCAATTACAACAACAACGTTATTAAAATTGCAAGATTATATGTAAATACTCCCTCCGGAATTTTTTAAGTGTCTTTCTAGCTTTGGGTACATATATTAAGGAGAGCTTGATGACTCACTTTTGAAACAATTTTACCATTTATTTTTTTCCGAATTTATCATCATACCATTCATGTAAAGACAAAAAATAGTGGGGTAGGAAAAGAAAAAATAGGGGCATAATAGTTATCTCACCACTTAAAAAGCTAAAAAGACAAATAATAGTGTGTTTTTTCAAAAAAGCTAAAAAGACACTTAAAAAGTTCCGGAGGGAGTAATAAGTTAAGGGGCTGACTGCAGCTATGTTATTGGAATTAGGGATGGCAATGGGTACCCATACCCGCATACCCGCCCATAACCATACCCGCAATTACCCGCTCAAGCGGGTAATTACGGGCATGGTTTGGGTATGGATAATACTCGCATTTATAATTGCGGGTATAATTGGGTATGGTACCCGCACAATACCCGCATTTTTTTCAACTTCCCTAAAAAAAAAATTCCATAGTTTTGTCTCTCTCCTCTTTCCTCTCTCTCATCTTTTTAATTTTTCTTTCGTAATAAAAACTCAATATTCTTGTTTAATACTTTGAACAAAATAAATTAAAAATTATAAAAACATAATCTTTATCTCAAGATGAATAATTAGACATCCACTTTTCATATTTTTCTTAAATTTTTTATAAATGGGTTTTACGAAATATGATGCTATAAAAAAATAATATAAAAAAAATAAAATTATAGTAAATTTTTACTTAATTATAAAAAAATAAAAATTTGGTGAAATAATTTTATTAAGTTAAATAATAAATAAGTAAGTGTAACTGGATATCCATTACATACCCAATTGGGTATTGGGCATATTGGGTATGGATAATAATGAATATTTAGTTGCGGGTATAAGTTGGATATTTATTCATACCCGCCCATACCCGCTTTAACATACCCATACCCGCCCAATTGTCATCCCTAATTGGAATTGCAAGATTGTGTTGTAGAGAATCAAGAATGTGACCTTGTAGTGGCCCTATTATATCACACGCAAATGTTACTCCCTCTGTCCACAATTAGATGTCGCGCCGCACTGTAGATACACATATCGAGGAGGCCGGATGACGCACTATTTGACCTCAAAATTTTAATTTTTTTTTCGGACGTAAGAAAATGATTAACGTACGTTCGAAAAAAAGTACAGAATTCTTTTGGGTCAAATAGTGTGTCATCCGACCTCCTCGATATGCGTATCTATAGTGCGGACGACATCTAATTGTGGACAGAGGTAGTAATAAACTAGGTAAAAGTACAAGAGGGTCATGTGTCTTTCTTGAGCACGTTGGCTCCATCTCCATCACAACTAAAATTAAAGAAGTACTCTTCCATATTAGTGACAACACATTTTCTTCCATTCATTAGATAAGTGGCAATTTTATTTTATTTTATTTTCTAAAATTTTGCATCTTTTCTTTTCATTATCTAGTAGCAAAAAATGGCAGATATTCTCAAGAATGTGAGATCTTTTTCAGTGGCACTATTATGCCACATGCACATGAGTCAAGAAAACTAGTTTAATGTAAGAAAGGTGCCTTTTTTAGCACATTGGCTCCATCTAGATCTAATCAGGACTAAAATAATAATAACAACAGTCTGTAGCAGATTTTCTTCGATAAACTGGGCAGCTAAAAATGTTAATGTTGGGTGTTTCCCACAATGATGTTGGGTTTATCATCTGTTTTCTGTTTTTATCTCTTGGTTTTTTAACGAGGCTAAACATACTAATTTTTTAATAATTAATTATACTTTTTTTCAATAACTATTAGATAAACACAAAAATGTCATAAATATTTAGGTAAAAACATTTAGTAGAAGTGTTATTGAATTCAATTAAAACACACAAAATCAAATAAACTTTAATCATATAATGACCCAACGCTCCTTGCAAATTTAAATAAAAAATATTAAATTACGATTAATTTTGTTTATACGGAATCGACCTATGATGTCAATTCGTGTTCTTTGTTACCCACACAAATATATACATGTAAAAAGTGCAACACGTTTCTAATTATTAGTGGTAAAGACTATAGCGCCATGAGTTACTTTTATATGGAATGAGCACTACTCTATGAATTGGAGTGCTTTGTTTCTTTTAGTGCAAGTTTAGGTTAATGAGAAAGTGCAGCAGGGGGACAACATGCGCCAACATCACTTCGCTTTATCAAGAACATGTACACTAAAGAGTGTACTTCTTTTTCTTTTAAAATTTTATTTTAATTTATTTTCTTTCTTTTTCTCTGCTGGGTTAAAAGTCTAAAAGGTAAATAAATGAGGGAAAATGAGAGAGGAGGACATAATTTTAATTTTATTTACCTCTCTAATATGCATATATCCAACATCACCATCTCCATCTTCAAACTCCACTAGAAGGGATAGCCAATAATTTGTAGACCCTTCATTCACATGGAAAGCAATGTTCTTCCCAGGATACTTGCAAGGTGTCCTATTAAATAAACCAAAGAAAAAGGTGAAATTAGTACATGTGTTACTGTTAAAAGATGGAGCAGCGAACGACCATGTAGCTGTTTATTAACGGAGTAGCAGATTACGTACCGGCGGAAGATGACGGGGAGTTCACCTCGGTTTCTGAGCTGGGAGCCTTCGCCAGAGATGGCCATACGACCAAAGGCTGCACCACTGAGGTCGAAGTGGGTGCGGCCATTGGAACAATACCCACCTGGGCACTCATCAGTGACAATAATGGTCACAGCCCTGCGGGAACAAATACTCTTGTCTAGGCACCTTACCTTGTAACATGTCCCACACCCTTCCCCATTCTTAAATAGCACTGGGCTCACTGCCCCAACTCGCGCCCTTAATGGCTTCACATCCACCAATGACCCGTACCCACATGCCCCTCCTGCACCACCACATCATTTCACCCATTCACAAATCACATTTAACATGTATTTGACGCAAATAGAAATTGCAAGTAACGCGACTTGAACTCACACTAAATTAATTTACTATACAGTAAAGTATTATTTGCAGGTATTTTTATGGAATTAATTTTTTTTTTTAAAAACTAACAATTTTTGTACCAAAACAAAAATCTAACAAACTTTTGACACGATGTCAACAACACAGTGAACTCGGGGAAATTCCCGAGACAACTCACTGAGTTTGAGAGAGAAAATAAAGACATGAAGTAATTAACAACTAGCTGGGAGAAGTCAGGCGGGGGCAATACCGTCACTTCCGTCGCCTTCTGGGCTGCCGTACCAGGTGGCGGTGGCCGGATGCCAATGTTGGTCCGCCGCCATGCGTTGGTGGTTCTGAACTTGGCCGGAAGCAGCAACATCCAAAAATTTGGACACAAACACCAAGCAAACAAGCCACCCCAAGAAGTGGCTGGACCTGAAATTTAGCTGCATTGTAACGGAGATAACTCCACTGGCGGCTAGTGCTCCTCCGCTATTTCACTCGCTGTCAGGGGTAAGAAAACCAGGAAAAAACAATTTGATCGAGTCGAGGAGGAAAAGGGAGGAGGACGGGGAAGAAGAAGCTCTGCCGACAGTTTTTCTTTTGTTTGTTACTGTTACTGATGAGTGGTGAGGACTGAGGAGAGGTGATGTCAGGTGTGTTTATATACAACAAAAGGAGGCTACTGCTGCAGTGTTCACTCTGTTCAGTCTTGAGAACCTGTTTGTTTCTTCTTCTTCTTTATTTTTATTTGTTTATATTTTTATTTCTGTTTTACTTTTGTTGGTGACTGTGCAGGCCGTGGGCTTTTGGGTTTATTTACGGTGATTGCCACTGGGGTCCTGGGTCCCACCGACGGTTAAGGCGTCAATTCCGGGTAACTGTACTTGACGTCTGCTCGTTTGGAGCAAGGGCATTTTGGTCCGTAAAATATTGGAGGAACAGAAAAGAGTCGTTAATTGCTGGGTTTAAATCCAAAAAAGGCACTTGTACATGAATTGATTGACTCATTTGGCACCTCTACTGAAAAAACGGTTTAAAAGGCACTTATACTTCTTACGTATGATACATTTGGTACCTCCCACGAACGGCGTCACCATTCCTCCGTTATCCGCTGACGTGGCGCGCCACGTGGCATACCACGTCATAAACATGCTGACGTGTCATGCCATGTGGCAAATCTGACCCAAATCACAGTAAAACGGGCTTGAAAACGGGTCTCTCTATTTGGGTCGTGAACGACGCGTCATCCACTTCACTTCATAAGAGTGAACGACACTTCTTTTCTTTTCTTCATTTTCCTTTTCATTCCTTAATTTTAATTTTAAAAATTTAGAAAATAATGAAATTAATTTTAAAATTTCAGAAAATAGTTTAATTAATTTAAAAATTCCAAAAATAATATAATTAATCTAAAAATTTACTAAAATAATGTAATTAATCTAAATATTTAGAAAAAACAATATAATTAATGAGTGGCCCAAACACATTGTAATTCTCTCTTTTTTCATTGAATTAATTAACTAATTAAACTAAACGATTGAAACCAGATTCGTATCGCACAAAACATCTGCCATGTTGGTTGGTGGTGAGAATTTTTTTTTTTAAATAGGCAGAAAATTTTATAAAAACAGAGTCATGAAGAACATGACCAGCAATACAGACGCTGCTGCAGCACAACGCTCACAGACAAGCAGTTACAGCAAAACAGAAGACAGAAGATCAATTGATCTTAGATTGACGAAACAGAAACGCGACGAAGACTACAACAAGGCCACTCTTGCTACTCACGAAGAGCAACACCCAAAACCTCTGCAATTTAACCCAAAACTTCACTACAAAAATCAATTCCAATCCTAAATCCCTCTACAATTTCCAATCAATCCTCCTGCAATTAACTCCAATCCCAAATCCTTTCCCAAATTAAAGCCGAATTCATCTTTTCACCTCTATCAAACACCAAATTCTCACCTTTGTCAACTAAATTTCCAAATCTGATTTCTACTAAATTAATCCAGCCTGCCAAAATTAAACTACCCAACTCCACTCTCCCAATCGCCCTCGCCAATCACCCTCTCTTCATCTCCAATCTCCGCCACAGCCACCAGACCACCCAACGTCGACAACCGCCGCACCTCCTCCTCAAACCCGAAACAAATACCCATCGCCACCGCAACAATCACCCTCGCTCACCACCACTGTCAACACCAAAAACCAACCTGCAAATTTATGCAACAAAAATAACAAACCAACAGGCAAGTAAAGAAAAGGGGAAGAAATACAGTGAAGGGATGAGAGTATTTACTCTGCTCTCATGCTTGCTTGGAAGAATTAGATGCAAGAAAGTCGTCGTCGTCGTCGAGGTTTAAGAGGATTGGTGTTTTTTGTGGAAGTAGTCCAGGCAAGAAGATTGCCTATCAACAAGCAGCCATCGATTTAGCCGAGGAATTGGTATATTATATATCCCAATCTCTCTCAATCCCACAAATTAAAACCCTTTCCTTAGCTTTTGTGATAGATATCCAGCAGCCATCGATTCCCTTTTTTTTTCAATCTGATTTATAATTGAATTTCAATCGGATTTTGGGTTTCTAATTTGTTTTCTCAAGTGCATGTTTGTGCAAAGAAGGAGGCGTTGAATGTGGGGGAGAGAATTAGGGTTTGATTTTTGGGCATGAGAATGAGAAAATAAAGAAAAATGAAGAAAAATGAAGAAAAGAAAAGAATAAAGAGTGAACGACGCGTCGTTCACTCTTATGAAGTGAAGTGGACGACGCGTCGTTCACGACCCAAATAAGAGACCCATTTTCAGGCCCGTTTTAGTGTGATTTGGGTCGGATTTGCCACGTGGCATGACACGTCAGCATGTTTATGACGTGGCATGCCACGTCAGTGGATAACGGAGGAATGGTGACGCCGTTCGTGGGAGGTGCCAAATGTGTGATACGTAAGAAGTATAGGTGCCTTTTAAACCGTTTTTTCAGTAGAGGTGCCAAATGAGTCAATCAATTCATGTACAAGTGCCTTTTTTGGATTTAAACCAATATTGTTGCGGCTTCTTCGTTCAATCACCTAAAGGGGGATCCGGCACCTATCCCCTAAAGGGAATGGTCGTACTCAGTCGGTCTGGTGGTGATGTGGTATAATCTTTTTTTAATAAAAAATAGTTATATTATTAATTATAATTACCATATAACTGATCAAACATATAATTTATAGTATAAAAAAATGTGCATTAATTAGTTAAACTGTAACTTCATAGGGCACGTGGGTACGGATTATTGGTGGATGTGAAGCCATTAATGTTATATATTTCTTTTCTTTTCTTTTTTCTCTTTAGAGAAGAATGTTTATTTTACTAATGGGAAACGTATCATTAAGGCTGCGTTTACTCCGCAGACTTCTCCCGAAAATTCTCTAGTTTTTTTGAAAACTGGGAGAATTTTCAGAAAACGTGTTTACTTGTCGTTATTTTCATTTCTAAATGAAAACGAAAATTCTCTATTTGAAAATCGATGAACAAATTTTAAAAACAACAAAAAAGTTGTTCTCTATTTTTCTAACTTTTTTTACCTTGGCTGCCTCAGATTGAAAACACGCCGTTTTCAAACTGAGTGATTAATGAAACTTTTTTAATTCCACGTTTGCCCTTATCTCTTCCTCTTCCTCTTCCTCTCCATCGCCACGCACTCAACTCAATCAAGCTAGCCTGATCTTCATCGCCGATTTCATCTCCTCCGCTAACTTCTCGGTCTCCTCTTCTCTTCCTGAAACGACGGTGAGAAAAAAGACAAGTCTCTGTCTTCTATTCCGGCAACAAAGCTCAGAGCCAAAGAAAAGGCTTTGATTTCTCTGTCAGCACTGAGAGGGGTCGGCTTGCACTTCTGAATCCATGCCCATATCCTCAGGTGAATAGGAATCCTTCTCTGTTTCTGATATGATGTTGGGTTTGTCTCAGTTTAATTTCTCATCCCCTTTTTCCTTTTCTTTTCATCTCTGTTTATACCACAACTTCCATTAGCGAGTAGGAGGTCAACTAAACTCAATTTACGCTCCAAATCAATTACTGTTTTGGCTCGTTATTCGCAAGCACGGGATTTTTTCACTTCTCGTTTCCAAGGTAATGTTAGCCCATATGGTAGCAAGCTTGAATCTTTCTTCTATTTTCAGTAGCTAGAGAAAGAGAACTAGAATATATTGCCTACTTGTTCAATTGGTGTAGAGTTGTCTTGTGCGTTAGTTATTAGTTTTGTTGATAGTCTACCTACAGTCAAGCTCGATGTCTTTGCTTTACTTTGTTAATCATGCTCGATGTCTTTGCTTTACTTTGTTAATCATTTCTTGTCATTTTGACATAACACTGAGTTCAAGAGAGATGATGAACCTCTGCATATGTCCTTGTGATAGGCTAGTTTGAGTCTTTGAGATAATTTGCGATGCATTGAATGAATGAGGTGACAATCCTAAATGTTGTTTGGTGGTAACAATTTTAACTTATATGAGTAGACTAGCACTGCAGTTTGCGGAGGATGTCATTTCAGTATTTTTAGCTGATGAAAGTGGACCAGCAGTAAAACTATAAGTTGTCGTGATACTCTTAACATGTAGTAGATCATCTATCTGTTAATCTTGGTGGTACATTTTTTGTTTTTGTTTTTTAATCTTAGTGGTACTTGTTTATCAATGGGAACATTAATGGGTTTTGTAACCATTTTTGCGGAGGATTTTAACAGGATAACTTGTATTCATCTCAAGAAAGTGGAAACAATTATTCTTAATTTGGATTGAAGGAATGAATTGAAATGTAGTTGTTGTTCTTGGAAAAATTGCCAATGTCTTGTGCGCTTAACTGTGTGTGATTGGTGGATGTTGAATGGTATGCTTGGACTGTCATTTGTTTCTGGATTTGATTAGTGTCTGATTACAGGAAGTGGATAACTGGATGGTTTGAGCAATATTTTGTGCACTTAACTGTGTGTGATTGGTTGATGTTGGATGTTATGCATTAGTTGACATTTGTATAGCCCTTTGATTAGTGGCTGATTACAGGAAGTGGATAACTGGAAAGTCTTGCATTTTCTAGTGGTAAAATCCCATATATTGATCAAAGCATACCATTACTGGTTGGTTCTAGTTTTCATTTTAAACATCTATGTTTCCTCTCCCATTTTAAACATCTATGCTTACACTAAACTTTATTATATTGGATCATTTGCTGTGTCAGTGATGTGTGTGCATCTGTCTAATTGAAACTGCATGCTACTTTGAGAAGGGTCTGATTGCTGCAGGAAAGTTGTGTGGAAAACATTGAGTAACTTTCCCAGCCTTAAGCAGAATAGAAAACTGGTATAACATCTGCCTGTGTCTAATGGTTGATTGGATCATAGAACCACAAAGCATGAACTAAGGAGTTTGTACGGAGGTACTTACTTAATTTCTATCTTTGGTATATAGCAAATGATGTGCCAAGGAGAGAGAAAAAGAAAAGAGAAAACTGTGTTGGTGGTACCATTTTGCAAATTGATTAATTGATCGCTGTTCTGTTTGCTGTGTTGCTTAATTTCAAGGCTGATTTTATGCTGTGTTTAAGATATTAGCTTAAGGCTTATAGAATACCAATTTCGCTGCCTCTGTGTAGGATTTTTTGATTGAATGCATGTAGTGAGTAGCAATGCTTTAGATCACTTATAAAATTTGATGGAATGTTATTTAATGGAGTGGTACAAGTGAAGAACTTTTAGTTGTGAGTTGGAATGAGAGCTGCCAGATTATATCAAAAATGCGGTGGAGGACCAGAAGAACCTTTATATAATAGGGTTGATTAGTGTGGGCAGGCAGATGGATGATGGTTGCTGTTATAAGTTTTCCATCATGTCCCTGCAACATGATCCTTCTATTGCCTTAAAAGTTAGAATACAAAAGAAACAATGATCCAGAATGGAGTTAACTAGCACCTTGAAGCAACACCAGATTTCCTCTTATGATGTTTTTCTATTGATTTGAGCTTGCTTCTATTAATGATTAATCAGCTTGCCATTTTTGTGCTTCAATCAAAATTCCAAAGTTTTGGACAGTCTTTATACTCTTAGGTATGCATGTTTTATACTGATATGCATTTGTAGTATGTATGTTAAAGTCTCCACATGTCTATCCTGGAGTTATGTGCAATGCCTTTACTTTTATATTGATTGTATACAACAAATATGACTTGAATATTGATTGTATACAACAAATATGACTTTCAAGTCTCGTATGATCTGCTATTTAGTTAATTATTACTGTTCCTTTTTAAAAAGTTGTCATACTGATTATGGAGTTCGAAACAGGTTGGATATCTTTGTCTGCGGTGATCAAATACGCAAAGGAGTTGCGCTTAATGCTATTCAGATTGCTGAGATGTTGCTATAGTCTAATAGTTAGTTGTATTCATTAGCTAGTATCACCCCAGATTTGTTCTGTAGTCTACATCTTCAATATTCCTTTTCGCATTGGGGGACAAATAGTGTGATGCTTGCAGGATACACACCTCAGCCTTTTCTTTCATTTTGCTTTGTAGTTTTATTGATCTAATTTCATCCATTTTTGGGAAGAAGTTTTGTTAAAATATTAGCATGGTTGAAACATGAAAGCTGATAGTTGCAGACTATCTTTTCCGGTACCGGTCTTGTAACTTTGAGAGTCCATGTTGAGAAGATGATGTGTCAAATATATAAACATTTTTATATGGATTTCACTCTCCAATTTTGCTATTTCCTGTCAAATTATTTTTTGTTTCTTTAATTAATATAAATAAGAATGTTGTGATTGCAACTAGTCTTTCATCATCTCATCATGATCAGACTCAACAACAAGAAGTCTATTACCCACAACATAATTAATTATATACACATCTTAATCAATTGCTTCTGATTAGTATTAACATATTATTTTGTTGCATTGCACCCTGATCATGAACTAAATTCAAGAGTACTTACTAATATTGCATATATATTTTGTGTCTACTCTAAGTATGTATATATATATACACACACGTAGACTAAATAAAAAAGGTTAAAATTAACGTGATTTCTCAGTATCTAATAGTTTAATGATGAATAAGTAATTGTGATTTATATATATAGGAATATGAATTACAATATTTAAATGCAATATTAGAATATTGATGTTATATTTAATAAGTTTTCCTTTTTTAAAATGACTATTAAATTTTCAAATGATTTCTTCTTTTCATTACAAATATTTTCGGTTTTCCACAAAAAATGAAAACGCGCGAAGTAAACACGTTTTTCAGTTTTTAGATCAGAAAATTCTTACATTCAGTGCGAAGTAAACGCGTTCTCCAGTTTTTCTGATCAGGAAACAAGCGCGAAGTAAACACGTTTTCCAGTTTTCAGAATGAAAATAAAATTCTCGAAATTCAGAAAAACAACAAATTTTCAAATTGAGAATTCTCCCAGGTAAACGGGTCCTAAACGTTTCAAATTGAGGTTGGAATCTCAACTATCCGATTTCTTTCAAAAGCCTATATGCATACATACATGGCTCTACATCAGACGCTCGGAAAGATAATCTCGTGAATTGGGATCAAGTGTGTAAATTGGAAAATCTTTGAGAGAAATATTCCCAAGCTTAGATACTGTCGGCTCAAGCCTGAATGGTCATTCAATTTCCAATTTACCTTTAATTAAAGGTTTAAGTAAATTTCACCCCTTTATCATTCAATAGGATCCTTGGCGCAATGGTTAAGCGTCTGACTCCAAATTAGAAGGTTGTGTGACTCCAAATTAGAAGGTTGTGTGTTCGATTCATGCATTTAATATTTGGCCCATTCACTGCATTTCATTCTTGGTATATTAGAGGGATGGATGTTGGGTTTGTGCAAAAGGGGTTGAGTTTTTGAGGAGGAAGAAGTGGTTGATTTTGTACCAATCAAGGGTATCACTCCGATGATATAATCTTTGACAATTATCATCTGTTGTGTCTAAATGCGATGATATAATCTGTTTTTGTTTTTCTGAGTTTTATCTGAAATTTATCTGATGATATAATCTTTGACATTTATCATCTGTTTTTTGTTTTTCTGAGTTTTATATGCTGCTCTTTCCTTAATGTCTTCATGGGTTTTATACCCTTTTCTTGTTTTGTTGGTTAGAAAAACCCAAAAGATGGAAGCTTATGGTTTGTTTCTAGGTTGATTAACTCCAAAAAAACCTACTGTCTGCAAGTTGTAGTGAGGAGTCCTTATTGATGAAGATGTTTGGATTTTGAATTGGGTATTATTGTTATTGCTTGAATCAGTACAAGAATTGGAGAATTATGCTGTTTACAAGGCTGAGGAGACTACCAAAGCGGTCAATGGCTGCCTGAAAATTGCTGAGGAAATCAGGGAGGATGCTACCAAAACCTTGGTTCAATTACATCAGCAAGGTGGGCAAATTACAAGGAGCCACAATGTTGCTGTTGAGTTGGATCACGATCTTAGTCGGGTATGATTTTTATCCAAAATGAAGTTATATGATTAAATAATTTAAGCAGTGAATATATGTAGTAAAAGAATGATTAATTAGTAAGTTGTTCTCCACTTGAATTTCATATCCATTGACTTACTATGATGGAATCAGTACTACCTTATCAATTGGCATTTGAAGGTTCTGTACTACATATTTAGGTCAAATTTGCAACTATTATGCTCTTTAACTTGTTTTTTAAAACAACAAATATCTTGAACACTTAAGCAGTCGTCTATCAATCCACAGTCTGTGGTAAAAGTTTGCCTGCCATCATCACAGATAAATCACACCATTTACATTTGCGAACACCATTACTTCAGTTGATTGTGGTCACAGATGGTCTCTAGTCTCCACTTGTTTATGGGTTAACAACAATGTCTTTCGAAATGTCAACCAATTTACAAAATATAGTATGGAGACTAGGTATCTCAGGCGATATTGTAACCAGAAATAAGTGGTAAGCAATATAATATCTTAAGCATTTTTTCAATTTTTCAGGAGTACTGACGTCCCTTTAAAATACTCAAAAATAATAATCGGGGGCGCTGCCCCCGAACCCCAACCTCTCTGGAAATAATTCCTGAATCTGTCCCTGTTGAGACCCCTTTATCCAATTATGTTGCATATACTTTTATTTCAACTTTTATTGAAATTTTTGTTGAAAAAGAACCGGGTTGTAGCTAAAGTTTAAAATAAAATGAAAACAAGTATTTTATAGATATATATATATATATATATATATATATATATATATATATATATATATATATATATATATATATATATTTTAAATTCAAAATCAAACCGAAAAAACAGTAGAATATATATACGTTTTGATTTCATTTTGTCTTGATTTTCAAATAAAAAAATTGAACCAAACCAATCGATCCAATTCAGTGCAGTTCGGATTCCGATTTGATCAGGTTGTTATACACCTTTAATTGACCGAATTGAAGTGTACCACTATAATAGAGTATCTAGACCTAATTAAATCGGATTAAAAATTAATGGCCTGATCTATAAACCGATAAAGTTGGGTAGCCGAATAAAAAATACAAACGAGCCTAGTACCTAGCCCCTGAACAGCCTTAATATATGCCTACCTATATCCATGTTTAGCCCTTTTACACTTACACGTTCTTCTTCTTCTTCTTCTTCTTCTGGGTGGTAGTTCATATATTCTTCGATGTCCTTATATGGTGCACATGCATGCTTATATTAAGTTACTAGTTTTCCCCACATGTATGTGATAATAATGAAAATAAAATACATAATTAGTTAACTGTAATAATAATTTATAATAGATTGATTGTAAAAAAATGCATTAATCAATGTGTAATTTATGGCCTAACAATACCAATATTTGAAAAAATACGTTGGTAAAAAGTACTCCCTCTGGTCCGAAATGTATGACTTCCTCGCATCCCAATATTCAGTAGGGAACGCATATCGAGGAGGTCGGATGACGCACTATTTGACCCCAAAAAATTCTGTATTTTTTTCCGAACGTACATTAATCCTTAACGTACTTCCGAGAAAAAATTCGGGGCAAAATTGTCTCAAATAGTGACTGTTCCGGCCGTCTTAAGATACGTTCCGGAACAGTAAAAGCAAATGCTAAAACGTCATATATTTCGGACCGGAGAGAGTATAATTCTAAATTCAATTAAAAAAAAAAACCCTTTCAAATGAATGCCAAACAAATCCTAATCTTATGAAAGTCGAATTCAACAATTTATTTTTTTGTGAAAAGAATAAAAGCGAGATTTAAAAGAAAATAAAAAGATCCTATACGCTAAACTTATAAAGGAGAAGAACATATGATATTACCCCGAACACTAAATAATTATTTATTAGTTAGAAATGCTCCGATTAAAAGAAAAAGAAAATTTTAATTTTTTCGAAATATAAAAAAGAGAGCAAAAGGTGCATACGAGGTTTTAATTCAACTAATCAGTATATGTTGTTTTTACGATGTAAAGTAATGAGTTTGATCCCTATAGTAATGAATAATATAATATAACCATTTTAAAAAAAAAAGAAAAAGAAAAAAAAGAGCAAAAGGTTCATGATCATTTTCATTTCTTTTCCTTATGAGCTACGGTTCAATGATCGTTTAGGTTGCTATTTGTTTGCCTTTAGCATGTTGAAATTGCAAACAATTAAGGTTTTTTTTTTCCTTCGTGTAATACACACTTGATGATCCTCTATTCATATTCATGTTAAGTGAATAATATATATCTTTTTCATTAGTTAATCTATTAACGAATTCATACGTACCTTGTTTGACCGTTTTCTATCAGTAGAAAAACATTTCTTCGTTGTCACATCAACTAAACATAAAAAAATAGGAAAATATGAAAATATACAAAAGGTGAAAAATATATGAAAAAGTTTTGATTCTAATTTTATGTTTTAGTATGATTTATGCAATTTGTAATAGTTTTATTTTATTTAGATAAAATATACCAACAAAAAAGTTTTTATCTCATCTAAAAAGAAGGACATTTTCTTTGAAAAAAAAAATATATCAAATTTAATTAGATAAAAAACCGACTATTTTTTGTTTGTAATTAATTGGATAAAAAAAAGGAAAAAAGGTATCATAAACTCCATTCAATTGAATCTTTTCAAAATTTTAATCTTTTAGTTTAAGTTTAAAGACTAATTAACTTAACGTTACACTTTTTAAATTATTAGAATAATTAGAATTACATCAATTTACTTCTTTCAGATTTCCCCAATAACATATTCTTACTTTCAACATCATTTTCTTGTTTTTAACCTCAAGAACATCAAAGCATCATATCATCATCCTCTCAATCCCAAATGTCGAGTTAAAGCTTTAAATTTTCTAAAATTTCTTAGTCAAATCCCAGAGCTTTTCTTTGGTAATTTCTTTTCCTAAACCCTTATTTTTTTATTAATATAATCCTACCTTCTAAACGTCCCTAAAATATTTCTACGTAACATTAGTTCTGTCAGTAAAAATTAGACAAAATAATGCAAACTCAGACATTTTTAATGTAAAATTATAAAAAAATTATAGACGCAATTAAAGATCATAAGGTTAGCTTTGATTGAATTAATAGTGGGTAATTTCCTTCACTCACATCATATATAGGTAAAGTTTATACTGTAATTTATTCTTTTAAAATATAATAGAGAAAAGGGTTGATGCCCGTGATGGCCAGACTTCACCTCCGGCTCCCCACTACAAATCCCAGCAAATAATCTCTTTATTACCCAAAAAATAAAATAAATAAATAAAGTTCAAAAGATGGAAATAAAATCCTTACTGGAATAAAAGACCACGGGGAATAGGATTTTGAATCCGCTGGAGATCCTCTTCGGATTTCCCTTTTGTGTGTCGGAGTTGTAAGCATCTGCAGCGCTCGACAGCTAAGCCTAGACGATCCGCAGCTAGACCTCGACATCTAATGCTCCAGCATAATTCATCCAAAACGTGCGTATTCTATATTTTTCTCTTTAATTTATTGTCATTCCTATATTCGATTACTCTCATTAATTATCTCTCTTTAATAATTAGGCGTAAATTAGTAAAATTAAATAAAAAGTATCATAAAAATAGTAAAATAAAAAAATATCATTTACTTTAAAAAGTTATCATTATGCAAAATAAAAGCAAGATCGTTTTGGTGGTTGAAGACGTATCTTGCTTTTTAATAAAGGAAGTACAAATATTCTATGCCCACCAATAAGGCTGAACACGGGTCGGGTCGGATCGGTTTTAGATCTGACCCGCCATCGATTCGCCCAAAATTTAGCGGATCGGTTTGGGTCGGTTATATGCACATATAACTGCGGGTTGGCGAGTGTAGCGGGTCAGATCGGTTATCTGCGGGTTGGCGGATTGGCGGTTATATTACTGGGCCTAAGATAATAGGTCAGGCCTAATAAAAAAAACCTTTAAAAAAAATTAAAAAAGAAAACCATTAACTTTGCCCCTTTTTCCTCCAACTGGGCTGAACCCATCAACCAAACCCAACAAACCTAAAACAAGAACTCAGCTGCTCTCAAAATTAACCAGCATAAATAAAAAAATCCAGCTGCTCTTAAAATCCATGAGCAACAATTTACCAGCATTAAAACATGAGCAACAATTAAAAACAAATCAACTGTGATGAAGATCCAAAAAAATCCAGCTGCTCTCAAAATTATCAACATAAAAAAAAAATCCGACTGCTCTCAAAATCCATAAGCAACAATTCAAAAAAAATCAGCTGTGATGAAGATCCAAAAAACAGGAGCAATGATCTAAAAGAATACCATCGCATAACAGCAATAATTAAGTTAAATTAACCAACAAACAGCAGTAACAATGCTTTTCTTCCATTTCCTATCAAGCTTTGTTAATACTTAATACCCTCCTCAATCTCTTAACCAACAAACAACAGGCAATAAACAACAGCAACCATGCTCTTAAGCAGCAACCTCCTCATCCTCCTCCAAACCTTTATACATGCATTAATAATAGATAAAAAAATCAGAAAAAAGTCTCAACAATAATGATGAAAAAAAATATTAAAAGTCAGTAAATATACTTTTCATCAACATCAAGACCCAAAGTAACTTTTGACTTAAATTCTGCAAAATCAGAAAACATGATCAGAATTCATTAATATTCAAAAAACCTTAAACTTTTGCAATAAGTTTATTGTTACCTGATTCAATTTCATCGTAACTTTCAATATCTTCCAATGCATCATGCAAGTCAATTTGCTCTTGAGAGCAACGCAACCAATTTTGGCAGTAGAGTAACGCTTCCACCATTGTTGGAGCTAAAGAACTTCGAAATGGATCAAGTATACGCCCACCGGTACTGAAAGCAGATTTTGATGCGACCGTTGACATAGGGACAACCAACACCTCTCGAGCTATCATTGCAAGAACTTGATATTTGTACCCATTGATTTTCCACCAATCCAATATATTAAATTTTTCATCACTAATCTCCTCACACCCATCTGAAAGATACCTCTCAACCTCATCCTTATTCTCTACATTATCCTCCTCCATCAAATGCATTCTAAATTTAGAAGCCAACTTATTATGCTCATCTTAACTCATTCCATTATCCTCTTCCACAATAGTATTTTGACTACCACTCCCCTTCCCCTCATCAGATTTGTTCACTTGATCTGAAAAGTGTTCATACAACCTCACAAAAGTTGCCCTCACTTTAGTTGTCAAGTCAGAAGCTGTAATTGAATCATAAACTTGGCCAAAATAAAATTTGACATATCTCAACTTGTAACGTGCAACCAACACAACAACCACATATAACAAGAAATTAATTTTGTCAAACTTTCCCCAATATTTATCAAACTTTAACATTATACCAGCTGTCATCCCACTCAACAAAGGATCCTTACCTCTAGACAATTGAACTATTTTGGATTGCATGTTCACAAGTTCATGAAAAAAACTATTATATGTAACAAACAAAGAACCTGAAAATCTCAAAGTGACCACATAAAACAGCTTAAGGAATTTGATAAAAACTCTTGAATTTTTCCAATCAAGTGATATAGGTGCCCCATTAATCCTCCCCGCTTCCTCAAAGTATTTAGAAAACCTAACACCTTCTCTTTTCATTCTATCAAATACCTTTTCAAACTTTTCAGCAGCTTCCAACATCTTATAGGTGGAATTCCACCTCGTTGCAATATCCAAACATACAAGACTTTGAGTTTAAACCTTTACTTTTTCAGCAAACTTTTAAAAAGAATGAAGCCTAGAAGGTGAAGGCCTCACATATCTAATTGCATTCCTAATCTTAACAATTGACTCATTCACTTCTTTTAAACCTTCAGTCACAATTAAATTGACAATATGCGCACAACATCTAACATGTAAAAATTCATGTTCAAAGATCATATTTTTCCACTCTCCAGTCACACCCTTTAAGTGTCTGATAACTCCATCATTGGAGCTTACATTGTCTACCGTCAATGTTAAAATTTTATCTATCGCCCAATCCAATAAATAATTCTCAACAACTTTACCCAAGACCTCACCCTTATGACTTGCAACTTGATAAAAATTAATTATCCGTTTGTTTAACTTCCAATCATCATCAATCCAGTGGGCCGTGAGATACATATAATTGATGTTTTGGATAGATGTCCAAGTGTCCGTTGTCAAACAAACACGCTGACCCTTAATTTTTTCTTTCAACCTTATTTTTTCTTCAAAATACAGTTTCATGCAATCTCTTGCAACAGTCACCCTTGAAGGTACTTTAAACAATGGCTGCATAACTTGACAAAAATTCAGAAAACCCGCACCCTCTACGACCCTAAAAGGCATCTCATCCACAATAACCATACTAGCTAGTGGCTTCCTACAAGCATCATTTGTATAACCTATGGCTTTCAACGTACCAATTCTAACCCCATCAACAATACCTTCTTTTTTAGGTTGAAAGAGTAATTTTTTCTGCTTTTCATCTCTAACAACTCTATAAGCATATCTTTTGCATCTACCGCCTAAATGTGACCACAAATTAGTAGTCCCAATATTTTTGGACCCACAAGCATAATTTGAACCACAATGATTGCAAGTAGCTCTACGAGTCTTACCCTTAGTCCCTAGAACAGGTGTGAAATGTTGCCATACTTCAGATTTCTCACGACCTCTTTTCTCTCCTACGATCACAACTTGTTGTGTTTCAGTTTGATCCTCACCATTTGAACTAGCAACAACATTTGAATCAGCAGGAACATTTGAACCAGCAGCAGCATTCATCTCCTCAACGTCATCCATCTGTTATGAATAAAACAATACTAAGCTGAGTATAAAGCAAAATAGGGAATCAACAAAATGACAAGACAAACAATACTTTTTAAAGAAATTGATCCTTTAAGCAAAAAAAATCAGAATTGATACTTTATAAGATCAACCTTACAAACTGTTTAATTTCAGAATTGTATCCCCTCTAGGAAAACAACAACTAAATTGGCTAAATAACCACGTCAACCAAAGAACAACAAAATCCACCAGCCATACCAATTACACAGATTTTTTAAAACAGTAGTTATGCTTAATTGCAACATCACTTAGCATAAAAATAGGATCCCAGTGCTGCATAGCTACCAATCTGCAGGTAGAGATGGTTATAAACCACTGTGGAGTGATAATACCCAGTCTAAATAGTAATGAATATAAATATTTTGAAGCCGCGTCCTTGAAACAATCATATGAAACAAAAAGATCATGCTAGAGGAAATTATGAGCTGACTGAAAAATCCAAACGAAAAGATGCTTTCTAGAATAAAAGTGGATATGCAACCCAAGAGGTAAAACACAAATCAAACAGTAAACTCTGACAGATCAAGATGATTTCAGTGCACTCCACATTTCCCACAGTGTAGCTCCAAGGCTCAGATGGAGGATTTACTCGGAAGATAAAAACTTGCGGTTTGATAGCAAAAATTACAAGCACAATGAGCAAGAACAATCGGACACATCCATCAGTGTTAAATGAGCAAGAACAATCGGACACATCCATCAGTGTTATTACAAGAAAAAGAAAAATCACAATTATAATTTTGATCAATCACATTAACTTTCAATAACAAATCTCAGCAAGACCTTCCATTAAATCCAAAAGAAAAGAGGTGGAATTTGAGTTTAAATTAAGAGAGCCCATGGTGACAAAAGGGGCATGATTGGTTAACATATTATGAAACTAAGTACATAATTCTGCTGTACATAAAACAATAAGCCCAAATTTAACACAAAGTGGATGCAAGGTGCACAAATCAAGCAGTAAACTATGACAGATCCTTAGTAGGAGAATAACAAAACTAGAATCACTACAACTAGATGAAATCTCAAATGGAGAGCATCGATCTTACCTCTCTTCCCTGATCACACTCCCTTCGAGGCTCTAAGGAGAAGTGGAAGGAGGAGGAGGGAGCTCGAATTGAAGGAAAACGGCGGCGTCGATGAAGAAAGCAGAACGCTCAGCCGCTGCTAGTGCTGCTACGATGAAGGCGAGGAATGGAAGAAACTCGGGATGTAGGGGAGAAGAAGGAAATGGTGCGGCCGCCGACGTTGAGTGTGGCGGCAAGGAAATCGGCGCGAGGGAGAAGGATAAGAGAAGAAGGAAATCGGCGAGTTAGGGTTAGGGTTGGATTTGGCGGTAAGGAAATTGGAAAAGGAAAGAAAGGAAATCGGGATGGGAAATGGGAAATGGGAATTTTGCGAACAGAACATGAGTTACTACTTAGGGTTAGGGACCTTAACGGGTCGGTTATTTTGCAATATGTGTAAAATTGACCCGCGAATCGACCCGCCACTGAATGAGTGGGTCGGTTATGTATCTGTATATGGGCGAGTTGACGATTCTTTAACTTTTGACGGGTCGGGTTAGTTCGGGTTGGCGGGTTAGACGGGTTGGGCGGGTCAAATGTTCAGCCCTACCCACCAATGCATACTTTACTTTCCATACGTGTCACATAATGAATGAGTACCTAAATCAGGCCTTTCATAAAGCCCATCTCAAAAGCCTTTGAATAAGGCCTAATTTATTTACTTTATTGATTGATATTTGGTTTGGAATTTCTTTACTTAGTTCTTTTCATTTCTTTCGCTCAGCTTGTTGTGTCACTGTAAAGTTGCAGCTGCTCTTTACAACCTGTGTATGAGCTCCAATGCATTCGCAGGGTGTTTTATGTTAAGGTTGGATTTGATTTTTATTTGGTAGCAACACGCATACATGGGGGTGATTCAAACCCAAACCAGAGCTCCGATCCACGACCTATAACCATAGTACAAAGCTACAAGCTCATTGACAGGAAAATATTCATCACAATTGCAGAATACCAAAGTGGTGTTTATGTCACAAGGTTTAGTTACAAACTTACAATAATATCACAAACACATGAACTCGGTACTCACTGCCATTTGCATCAAAACCAGAAAAATCACTAGAAGCCCTTTTCTGAGGTTAGACTTCGAATGAGTTTCTTCAGCCGCTTCAGTTCCTATTCCATCACCTCAGACAAACCAATGTCCTCAGCTCCTGAATCCATTCACCTGTTTCCCTGGTCTGTCTGAATCACTGCGGAAAAAGAAAAGGAAACTAAGTAATCATATATCATCATCCAAGGACACTCTTGCGACAATACTTCCAAGACAACTTTATTCCAAGTGTTTTTATCTTTTTTATGGAGGAGAGAAAACGGACAAACGACTGCAAATGTCATGACTCATGATGTAAAAAAGCATGGAGAGCTAGTGAAAAGAAATAATATTTTTTTTCACTATAGAATTTTGCTGCGGCGTAGTTCATACTGCATATTAAGAGTGCGTGCGGAATTGGTTATTGGGTTGTGGCAAGAATGAAAAACATATAACATGCAAATTAGCAAACTATGGCCTTTTGATGAGCAACAAGATTGGTAGAAGATTCAAGCATTACCTTCTCATTAATCCTTATACTCCATGCATCCTTTCTGGATCCGAGGATGGGGACAGGGTTACCAACAACATAAGTAGGATGAACAGAATCCTTCAGGAGTGGAACCCTGTCTGAATCAAATTCGTCATCGCTGTCATAATTCTGATGTGGCCCTAGACTTTTGAGTATCAATGCTAGTATTAACGACAGTGCCTGCAAAGTCAAATGCGTAGGTACTTGACTGTTAGAGTACCAAAACATTAATAATGAGCCTAGCTCTTCAATCCTGAGTACATTCAGATGGCAAAACCTAAAGTTCATATATATGTAAAATTATTATTATTAGTGTATTGTCAGTTTCAATCCTCAAGTCATCAACGGATTTAGTAAAGCAAAGAATATGCTGAGGTCTGAACATAACAAATATTAAATCTGAAACAATAAAAGAAAATCATTGTCACATCTTGATGAAACAGATGGCCTTCCCATTGGAAGAACTAACAATACGGTCTTGGACTGCTTAATTCGTCTATCATCTACAATGTAAATGAAGTTATTATATTACTGAAATGGTAAGTTCATAAGTGACATGCCTACTTTTAGAATTTTTTGATATAAATTGGGTCTCTCTCAAAATTAAACTTCCATCTGAATTTCTTCACATCAAGAAGCCCAAAAATGTTTGCATGCATGAGAGACAGAGGGGATACCTGCACAGCCACAATAGACAAACCAATCCACTTGCATAGCTCAAAGTTTGACCTTATGAAATCTTTGAATTGATTAAAACTTCCAGTTGGGTCCGCTGGAAAGTCCTATAAGAAACTGGATGGGATTAGTAGGGAAACTACATATATTGTGAATAATCATCTGCAATAAGTTGAAACATGAAAAGTGATTGCATAAGAATGAACAAAGTGAATATATGTGCACAGAACATACTGCTTCCCAGTCACGGTTTAAGAATATGTCAGTAGCCACTCCAGCCTCCAGAATAAGTAGTAAGAAGGTAACAAACATATACTGAACCCCATTAAGGAAAAAATCACAATTATCAGCCTTCTTAAAAATCAGGGCTCCATGGAGCAAATAGTAGATGATTGTCCAAGACAAAAGTAATATCTTCATGTCCAAACTTTGTTAGTTATGATCAAGCCAGACATCATATAAGCCACATTGGGGGAGTCCCCAGGAAAGAAAATTGGTATTACAACAGTTGTCAGATGTTGAAAAGGATGGATAGTACCAAACCAAAAGCTTTATTAGTGAATGAAAGCAAGTGATCAATCATATTCAAGTTGATTGATTTGAGGAAAGGATACGAGATAAAGGCAGCAACCATTTGCAGTTTCAGAAGCAACATGAGCTAAGCATGTAACCACGCATAAAGTGGCCCCAACACCAAGGAATGTGTAAATGAACCTGTATTTCAGGAAAATCAATGGTTTAGTTCTCCTAACAATCTAAATCAAAGCAGAGGCAATAAGTTCATTTAGATATAAAATTACCAGGAACTTTAGTAAATCTTTGGTAAAATTTGAACATATGATCTGTTGTTGAGGGTAACTCATAAAACAAGTACAAGTTTAAATTTACTGTCTTGTTTGTATTTGATTTAGACAGCTCCACAAACGTCACAATTATTAGGTTATAAGAGAACTGAAATGTCTTCCATTTTGAGAAAGCCATCAAGCTTCATTACCCATGGTGAAAGAAAAAAAAAGAGGAATGAAGAGGAGAACAAGGTTCTTAAAGAAGGTTGTAAAGGTAATTGGTCAACTTAAAAGCATCAGCACTCTCCAATAGACTACAGAGCAGAAGACCACATCACTTTCCAAACCAATACCAACCCACAATCAGTATTTAATTGACTCCAATACAGTATTCAATTGAAGGCAGCCACTTGCAACATAACTTTATATAAGAGTTTCGTATGCTTAGCATTTTCCAGAAAAGTACATATGCAATCGTAGGATCACCTTCAACAACCCAAATCCATGCGCCCCTTCCTCTCCAAAAAAAGAGAAGAAAAAGTAAAAACCCAAAAGGAACGAAATGGTAAATCACCCATTTAGCTTCAATTTTCAGTATCTAACACATACCCACATTAACAAGCCAAAAATAAGAAAACCCAGAAAGAAAAACAAGGAGAATTGAAAAGGATTACTTACCAAGGAGCAGGATGATCAGAGTCACCATCAAATGGTAAATCACCCATTTGTCTCTGCCAAACTCTAACGAGCCACGCAGCATATAACACCATCGCCAACCCAGCCATCCCTGTCACACAATTCACCATCTTCAACATTGACTGTAGGCAGCTCCTCATCACCCTCGCCATCTTTTTCTTTCTTTTTTCGATCAAACTTTCACAAAATGAAAAGGAAACAAAAAATGGTACATCAAACCTAGATTGTCAACAAAGCAATCTAGGGTTCAAGGCGCAGCAATGATGCCAGAAAAAAGGAAAGGTTTTACGTTGGATTTGGATACCGTCTTTGTTGTTTCTTTTTGCTGTCAAGAAAGACATCCCGGTTTCTCAGGGAGTTGTTACTTGTTTTCTAGCTGGATTCCCCGTGCACAGCTCCGACTTCTGAAACTCTACTAATTTTGAATTTTAAGGGTTAATTATGTTTACTTTAAGGGATAAACATAAAATTGGCACCTGTACTTGTATTGATTGAGACATTTGGCACCTCCATTTGTAAAACGATTTAAAAGGCACCTGAACTTGAAACATGTCACATTTGGCACCTCCCACTAACGCCGTTCACCGTCAACCGTTAAGTGCTGATGTGGCATGCTACGTGTAATGACACGTCACCAACACGATGATGTGGCATGCCACGTCATCATACCCGACCCGAATCCCGGTGCCCACGGGTCTTGAATGTGGTTGCCGAACGACGCGTCGTTCGCTTCAGGAGACACGTCGTTTGTGTGGCTTGGCAAACACAATAGACGACACGTCGTCTATTGTGTATGACATGCATAAGAGCCAAGCGTCTGCGTGACGCGTCACCCGTTAGTTTAGTGAGCGACGCGTCACGCACAATTTTTTTTCCCCCTTTTTTTTCTTTTTTTTTCTTTCTTTGCTTCTTTCCTTGTCAAACGACAAGCCCACTCTCCTCTCTCTCTTTTTTCTTCCTTAACTCGCTCTCTTTATTCTCTTTTCTTTTTATTTTCTTTCTTCGTCCTTTTTCTTTTTCTTTCTTTTTCTTTTTCTTTTTCTTTATGCGCATCCCGCCACACCATTTTTTCCTCTACAAGCCCACTCTAAAATAGCAGCTACCAGTAGTAGTACACTAATTTCAGTCTCAACCCTTTTAATTATTCTCCTTAATTTATGCAAAAATCTTAAATGTAGCAGTAGACTGCAGTTTCTCACCCCTTTTTATTTCTTTGTACTGCTACATTTTACTACTAATTCAAATCTCCAATTCCCAATAAGGTTACAACTTATAATTACAATTTACTACCACAATTGGATAAAAAATTAAGGTAGTAAGGTAGGAGACGAAGGAATTAATTGGATAAAATAAATTAGATTTTTAATAAGTAAATTAGCTATTAATTAGGATAATTTACTAGTTATTCTCCATTTTGAGAATATTAATTATAGAAATAAAACAATAATTTTGTTAGTTAAGTTAATCAGTTATGAAATTTAATTAAATTAGGAAGAAGAAGACGAAGAAGCAGTGCAAGTCCAATTAATTAAATTAGAAATGATAATTGGCAGTTGCCAGCAATGGATAGACTAGGGACTTTTAAAAGGAAAAAGAAAGAAAGAAAAAGAAAAAGAAAAAGGACGAAGAAAGAAAATAAAAAGAAAAGAGAATAAAGAGAGCAGAGAGGGAGTAAAGGAAGAAAAAAAAGAGAGAGGAGAGTGGACTTGTCGTTTGACAAGGAAAGAAGCAAAGAAAGAAAAAAAGGGAAAAAAAAATTGTGCGTGATGCGTCGCTCACTAAACCAACGGGCGACGCGTCACGCAGACGCTTGACTCTTATGCATGTCATACACAATAGACGACGTGTCGTCTATTGTGTTTGCCAAGCCACACAAACGACGTGTCTCCTGAAGCGAACGACGCGTCGTTCGGCAACCACATTCAAGACCCGTGGGCACCGGGATTCGGGTCGGGTATGATGACGTGGCATGCCACATCATCGTGTTGGTGACGTGTCATTACACGTGGCATGCCACGTCAGCACTTAACGGTTGACGGTGAACGGCGTTAGTGGGAGGTGCCAAATGTGACATATGTTTCAAGTTCAGGTGCCTTTTAAATCGTTTTACAAATGGAGGTGCCAAATGTCTCAATCAATACAAGTACAGGTGCCAATTTTGTGTTTATCCCTTACTTTAACATTCTTAACAAATACTAGGTTGCTGTGGTGTGGTGGTTATCTCTTAAGTACAACCTAAAAGTTTATAGTTTGATCCTTCTTAATAATAGTTTCCTTTTTTTTTTTGATGAATTACTTTGGAGAAATCCATAAAAAATATAACTATATCCTCAATTTTTTATTTTAAAGAATGGATTATTCTGAATGGAGTGCTCAATTAAATTATATATTTATTTATTAATTTTAATGCAATTTATGATATATAATTTTAAATCTTTTCACTTACAATATTATATTGATTTAATATGTATAATTAATCTATTTAATTTAATACGATTTATTATGGAATTTGAAAGAGATGATGTTAAAGGTTGCATGATTTTTCATATAAGTACTTGTAAATCGTTGTATTTTATTTACAAAAATAATTGGAGGTTTCTAAAAATGTTGATAGTGATATTTATGCAAGTCAAGTTAGTTGCATTATTATTTATTTTAGTTTTAATTCATTAGTATTTAACTGTCTAAATAATTATGTATTATGTAAAATATTACTATTGTAGATGTTATACGGAATTAATGAATATTGTTTAATATATATCGTATGAATGTGATTGCATTCTATTTCATCATGTTTTTACTGTCCATTTACTTGTTATTTGGGCAGTAAAGCTATTGATTTTCCATGAATTTCCCATGCTTTTGCAGCTCTAGCTTTGATGCTGAACATTGGAGGAAAGCACCTGTGGAGCACTAAAACTGATTTCCAGAACATCTTGGCCTAGAGCTTGGCCAAGATCCATTTTGCGCGCCGAAGATCTATCCCCGAAGCGTCTTAGCCTGGAGCTTGGCCAAGACCCATCCGCAAACGACTATCGCGAGTAAGCAGCGTTGGCAACCTTATGGGCCGCATTTCGCTTGGGCTTCGCGAGCCGGCAAGCACAACTGTCCAACGAATCTAGAGGGATCAGGACGACATTAATTTAAGAATCCTAGATAGGATCTCCCTATCTTTTGTATTTCGTCATTTAAAAACATTGTTATTATCTTTCTAGATTTTCTAGGAGTTTGAGTTGGAAGAGGACAGGGGAGATTGAGCTTACATATAGCCGAACTTATTCTCTCTCTCTCTCCTCTCTTCGACATAAAACAATTCCTTTGCTCCGGAATTTCCAAGTTTTGTGAATTCACGGTTTTAATCTTTTTATGCAATCAAAGTATTTTTATTTTCCATCTATGAGTATGTCTAGCTAAATACCAATTATTGGTAAGGGTTTATGAGCTTCGTTCTTATGCACTCGTGAGATCAAACCGTCCTTAATAATCTCTCCAATTCGTATTTACTTATTTCTTAAGCTTAATAAAATCGCCAACATGCTAAAGACAAGATCTGATCATTCTTGGACTCTAGTAGAGAAGAGTTGTAGTCAGCCTTGAAGGAGTGGGAGCACCCGCCGGATAGGTAAAGTAGGCAACTAGTCTCGCGCCAGACTAGAAGAAATAAGTGATCTAGTCCAAGACCAGATTGACAACCTAGGGTCTCCACAGGGAGACAACTTGGGCTAGGTACTGTCTTCCCCTATACCATTGAGGAAGCGAACAATCATTCAAGACAGCAGCCAAACGGATAAACCCTTTAACCAGCAAGGTGTCCCTTGGCTAGGATTACTAGGAAAGGGAGCACCCGCCGGGTAATTTGCAGAGGAGGGAAGCAGGAGTGAATAGGAGCACCTCCACTCTATAGCAGTACTATGAATACAGAGATGAACATCCATGAATCAGTGATCGAGTCATAAGAACGGGAGCTCTCACATCGCCCTTACTTGGAATTCTCTTCTATTTGATTTTCAATCTTGACCCCCTATCTTGGCCATGCATTTGACCAAGATTACTTTGAACTGTTTTACTTCTTTTTGTTTTGTCTTTACTTTCAGATTCACCCAACCAAACTCAATGACAAGGAAGTCAACCAGGAACTACATTTCCCTAGAGGTCTCTGTGGACGATCCTCTTACCACAATCTACAAGTCCTTGTCGATAGTGATAAGTTGTATTTCTACCCTCATTTTCGTATCTATTATACACTTATATTTGACATGCTCGACAGCCAATCAAATTTTGGCGCCGTTGCCGGGGACTTCTAACGGTATTTGTAGTTTTTTTTGTTTTGTTTTTGACAGTTGATGACTAGGTCCTCCTGCAGAGAAGAAGAGTTAATACCATACAACCCGAATCTCACAAGGACCGAAGCACAACTTAGAAAGATAGCTCGAAAGAGGAAATTCCCAGAAGAGAGTGAATCGGAAACCTCTAATTCCCAAACAGATTGTAATTCAGACTACGATCTTGGCCAATCCTCCGACCAAGACGAAGCCTACGTTCTAGTCATGGCAGAAAACCGTCTGGAACCAACAATGAGAGAATTGAATAGAACAGCGGAGCAGGAGACTTTTTCCTGTATCAATTGCCCAACTGTACCAAATGATTGGTCTATAAAGACCAATATGGTGGCCAATCTCCCTAAGTTCTATGGTCACTCGAATGAAAGCCTATTCAAACATCTAAGGAATTTACACGTTCAATGTGATATCATGAAACCAGCTACAACCAACATAGAAAGATCAAAGCTGAAAGCCTTCCCGAGTTCTCTTGAAGGAGCAACCCAAAATTGGTTTTACAGCTTGCCTCACAACACTGTTAACATGTGGGCTGAGATGTCTACTCTTTTCCACAACAAGTTTTAGAATGCGACAAAAGCAGGGATAACTAGAAAGAATATGGCTGCTATCCAACAAAGAAACAACGACGGTTTCAGTGAATATAATCAATAGTTTCGTGAGTGGTTGCATTGTATTTCATCATGTTTTATTGTCCATTTACTAATTATTTTGGACAGTAAATCTGCTGATTTATCCTTGTTTTCCCACATCTTAGCAGATCTGATCTGGAAGGCAGCTTTTGAGGAATCTGAACAGAAGAGAGCTGGAGCAGCATTACCCGAGTATAGGCCTGGATCTTGGCCTAGACATATTCGCTTCCGACGTATGGCGCATACCAGGATTGTCTTGGCCAAGACTGCGGCCAAGACACTTTCGCGATAAAGACAGCACTTTGGAGCGTTTGGACCGCTTTCAGTGTTGGACTCTTACAGCTGGCACGTAGCAGCTGTTCCGCTATTTTAGAGGGATCTGAAGACAATCTTATGTAGAATCCCGAATTGGATCTCCCTTTTTATTATTTAGCGATTTAGTTTCCATTTTTAAGAACAATTAATTGTAATAATCTTTTAGGAGATTTTCTAGGGATTAGAGTTGGATTGGGACAGAGGTTCTGAGGGCTATTTTAGCAAAAAATTATTCACCTCTGTCCAGATCGAACACTAGGCAATCCTTCTTCTCTTTTCTTAGTTCGACATTGTTACACTTTGCTCCGGATTTTATTATCTCGGATTTATATTATTTATGCAATTAAATACTTTATCTCTTTATTCATGAGTATGAGTAACTAAACACCCATTCTTGGTAAGGGTTGATGAGCTGAAGTTCTTATGCACTCGTGAGGCATCTTTCGTACTTAATAATCTCTTCCTTTGTATTTATTTATTTCTTGAACTTAATCTATCGCTTACTCACTAGAGACAAGGTTTGATCATCCTTGTACCCTAGTAGAGAAGAGTTGTAATCAGTCTAGAAGGAGAGGGAGTACCCGCCGGCTAGACGAAGTAGGTGACTAGTCTCGCGCCAGACTAGAAGAATAGGTAATCTAGGTCGAGACCAGATTGACAACCTAGGGTTTCCGTGGGGAAACACCTTGACCTAGGTACTGTCTTCCCCTGTACCATTGAAGAGGTGAGCAACCATTCAAGACAGCAGTCAAATGGATAAACCCTTTAACCAGCAAGGTGTCCCTTGGCTAGGATTATCAGGAGAGGGAGTACCCGCCAGGTAATTTGAAGAGGAGGGAAGACAGGAGTGAACAGGAGTACCTCCACTCTATAGCAGTACTACAAACGAAGAGATGAACATCCTAGAGTCCGTGATCGAGTCATAAGAACGCAAGCTCTCATATCACCCTTACTTGGAATTCCATATCACTAGACTTATTCCTAATCTAGACCCTAGTCTTGGCCTAGACTCTGGCCAAGACTACTTTAAACTGTTTTCACTTCTTTTTGTTTTGTCTTTCAGTTTCAGATACCAACCAAACCCAAACTCAGTGACGAGGAAGTCAAACTCAAGAACTACGTTTCCTAGAGGTCTCTGTGGACGATCCTCTTACCATCATCTACAAATCCTTGTAGACAGTGATAAGTTGTATTTCTACCCCCAATTCCATAACTATTTCACTACTATATTTGACGTGTTCGACGCGCGATCAAATTTTGGCGCTGTTGCCGGGGATCTCTAACGGTATTTGTAGTTTTTGTTTTACTTTATTTTATGACAGTTGATGACCAGGTCCTCAAGTAGAGAACAAGATTTGTTACCCATCAATCCCAATCTCACTAGGACCGAAGCACAGCTAAGGAGGCAAGCTCGACTGAGAGCAGCCCAAGAAGAAAGCGAATCGGAAAGTTCTAACTCCGAAGCAGAATATAGTCTAGACCACGGTCTTGGCCTAGATACAGACCAAGACATGGCGGACCAGCAACCAGAACCAACAATGAGAGAGCTGAATAAAACAGCAGAACAGGAGACCTTTTCCTGTATTAATCTACCTCCTGTAGCTAATGATTGGTCCATAAAAACCAACATGGTGGCCAACCTTCCCAAGTTCTACGGCCATTCCAATGAAAATCCATTCAAGCACCTAAGAAACTTACATGTCCAGTGTGACATTATGAAACCAACCACTGTAACCATGGAGAGAGCGAAGCTAAAGGCCTTTCCAAGCTCTCTAGAAGGGGGAGCTCAGAACTGGTTTTACAGTTTGCCTCATAATACCATCAACACGTGGGCGGAGATGTCCACGATGTTCCTTAACAAGTATTGGAATGCAACGAAGGCGGGGATAGCCAGGAAAGACATGGCAGCAATTCAACAAAGAAGCGGTGAAAATTTCAGTGAGTACCACCAGAGGTTCCGAGATTTGCAAGAAGTTTGCCCCACTCATGGCGTAGCAGACAATACCATGATACAATATTTCTACGATGGGATGCTCCCAAGTAGCAAGGAAAAAGTGGACTCGGCCGCAAGTGGAGTACTACAAGATCTCACGGTCACAAGAGCAAAAATGTTGCTCCAAACATTGGCAGACAATTGCCAAAATAACACAATTTCGGATAGAAATTCTTCTTCTTCTTCCATAAATGCAATTAATGTTGAACAAAAGCTTAATGATTTAACTGATATGGTTAAAACCCTCTCTGTTAATATTTCAGGTTCAATGTCTTCAGGAAGTCAGAACCAAGAGCAAGTAGCATCCATTTGTGGGATATGCCAGCAGCAAGACCACCAGACCAACAACTGCTATATGGTGCAGCATCCGGATGATGTGAGTCAGGTCAATGCAGTATATCCACAAAACCAAGGAAGCATGCAAAACTTTCCCCAAGGAAGTAACCAATACGCGTGGAGGGCACATCCAAACTTCAGATGGAGAGATCCAATTCCTCCAAATCAGAATCAGAATCAAGGTGTACCTCAGCAGCAACAACAACCTCCTGTCAATTTCCAACACTTCGTGTCGCGACCCCCAAATCAGAGTCTTGGCCAGAATCTAGGCCAAGCGCCAGGCCAACCTCCTTTAGCCCAGCTACCACCTGCCCCTCGACCTTTGCAAATAACTGGCCCCTCAGTGGAGGACACGCTCAAGCAAATGATGGAGCTGCAGAAGAATCATATGCAGTCAACTCAGACTAGTTTGGCAGAGCTGCAAAAGCAAATAACTCAAATAGCCAATCAAGGAAAATTGCCTCCAACCACGGTAAATAATCCAGCACACAACGTGAGTGCCATGAGTTTGAGGAGTGGAGTTGTGTTGCCAGAAAGGGAAGGAGCAAAAACAGATGAGGAAATAAAAAGAATCCTTTCGGAGGACGTGGACGAAGATGAGGAAGAAAAAGCTGAAGCGGAAGTAGTCTTGACCAAGACTCAGGCCAAGCCTACCGTTATCGCAGAACCAGAGAAAAAAGAGCCTGTCTTGGCCAAGCCGCAGGTCAAGCCAGACCAGAAGGAGGAGATTATAGAAATCATACCACCCTTTCCACCAAGATCTTCGAAAGAAAAGAAACAAGATGAAGCGAGAGACTTCATGGCTGTTTTTGGAAAAATAGCCGTGAATATTCCAATGTTGGATTTAATTGCAAAAGTTCCTTCTTATGCCAAATTTCTTAAAGAATTGTGCACTAATAAAAAGAAAATTTCAGGTATAGAGAGAGTGAATTTATCCAGCAATGTCTCCGCAGTACAACAACTCCCAGAGAAGTGCAAGGATCAAGGAACCTTCACTATTCCATGCCAAATAGGGAGCAAAATCATTGAAAAAGCCCTTTGCGACTTAGGGGCTGGCATCAATGTAATGTCTCTAAGCGAATTCGAGACCTTGAAGATAGGGACAATGAAAGAGACTGACTTAGTGATACAGCTGGCCGATCGAACAATCATCCGACCTAAAGGTGTAGTGACAGATGTCCTGGTAATGGTAAACGATTTTATCTATCCAGTTGACTTTTATATAGTTGAGATGAATGTTCAATTGCCTTCTTGTACCACTGATATTTTATTAGGAAGACCTTTCCTAAGGACGTCAAAAGCAAAGATAGACTGCTTCGAAGGAAGCATTATTCTTGAATTTTGTGGAAGAACAATTAAATTCAGCATCACTGATGCTCTAAAACATCCTAATGATTTGCATTGTGTTAATTTTTTGGATGTTTTGGATCCAATTACTGAAGAAATTGCTGACATTTATAATAGCGATCCCCTTGAGTATGTTTTGAGTAGGGGAATTTCCACTCAAGCATTGGAAGGATTAAAAGACCGCACGGGAAATCAGGAGGAACTCCAAGAAGTTGTGGACAGTTTGGCCGATCAGGAAGATACAGACTTAGTCTTGGCCTTGAGCTTGGCCAAGACGCCGGCCAAGACTGCCAACAAAAGAAGAAAAATAGTTAGTTGTCAATATGTGCAATCAACGATTCCTAAATTTCTACCTTCTGTTGTGTAGGCACCACAATTGGAATTGAAGTCCCTACCAGACCACCTGAAGTATGCCTATCTAGGCCTAGATGACACCCTTCCCGTCATTATTTCAGCCAAACTATCGAGAGATGAAGAAGACAAATTGATTGTTGTATTGAAAAAATACAAAGAAGCGATAGGCTGGACAATGGCAGACATCAATGGGATATCATCCAATATTTGTACCCACAAAATACATTTGGAAGAGGATAAGAAACCCATTCGGCAACCCCAGAGGAGATTAAACCCTCCTATGATGGAAGCTGTTAAGAAAGAAATAATCAAGCTATTAGACTCCAGTGTGATTTACCCTATCTCTGATAGTAATTGGGTGTCTCCTGTGCAGGTAGTCCCTAAGAAGACTGGAATAACAGTAATCGAAGGAGAAGATGGAGCTCAAAGAACAGCTAGAATTCAAAACGGATGGAGGGTATGCATTGACTACCGAAGGCTGAATCAAGTCACTCGGAAGGACCATTTCCCGCTGCCTTTCATCGATCAAATGGTAGAGAGACTTACTGGAAAGTCTCACTACTGTTTCTTGGACGGATACTCAGGGTTCCATCAAATACCCGTTGCACCCGAAGATCAACAAAAGACAACGTTCACTTGTCCATTTGGAACGTTTGCCTATCGACGCATGCCATTTGGGCTGTGTAATGCGCCAGCCACCTTTCAAAGGTGCATGGTAAGCATATTTTCTGAGTATGTAGAGAAGAGCATCGAAGTGTTTATGGATGATTTTACCGCATACGGTAATGATTTCAACCAATGCCTACACAACTTAGAAAATATTTTAAAGAGATGTGTTGATACATGTTTAGTCTTGAACTTTGAAAAATGCCATTTTATGGTAGATCAAGGGATTGTCCTTGGACATGTAGTCTCTAAAAAAGGCATTGAGGTTGATCAAGCCAAAATTGACACTATCAAGAACTTGCCTTACCCCTCATGCTTGCGTGAGGTTCGTAGCTTTCTTGGATATGCAGGGTTCTACCGTAGGTTCATAAAAGACTTCTCAAAGGTGGCTGAACCCATGTGCAAGCTACTGCAAAAAGAGGTGGAGTTCGACTTCAATGAAGAATGCAAGAAATCGTTCGAAGAACTGAAGGAACGATTGACCACAGCACCGATCATTCAACCCCCTGATTGGAGCTTGCCATTCGAGCTAATGTGTGACGCAAGTGATGCTGCTGTTGGAGCAGTTCTTGGACAGAAGAAAGGAAAAGACCCTCACATGATCTACTATGCATCTAAGATGCTAGATGATGCCCAACGAAATTACACCACAACCGAAAAAGAACTCTTTGCAATAGTTTTTGCCTTGGAAAAATTTAGATCTTATTTATTGGGCACAAAAATTATTGTATTTTCAGATCATGCGGCATTAAAATATCTCTTGGTCAAGCATGATACTAAGCCTAGACTAATCCGTTGGATTCTTCTTATGCAGGAGCACAATCTGGAAATCAAGGACAAGAGTGGCAGGGAAAATCTCGTGGCAGACCACTTAAGCCGCTGCCTAGCAAAGGGAGACACGAACGAAATCAAAGCAGAATTTCCAGATGAAAAACTGTTTTCTATCGCACAGTCTAGCCCGGAGTCTAGGCCTAGACATCAGCCGAACCAGCGACCATGGTACGCTGAAATAGCAAATTACCTAGCAACAGGTAAACACTATGGTGATATGACTACCTATGAGAGGGTAAAGGTCAAACACGACAGTAAGTACTATGTCTGGGATGATCCATATTTATGGAAATTAGGATCCGATCAATTGCTAAGGAGATGTATACCTAAAGATGAAACCAAGTCTATACTTGAATTTTATCACTCCAAAGCATGCGGAGGCCATTTTGGAGCTAGAAGGACAACCCTCAAAATCTTAGAGGCTGGTTTCTATTGGCCGACGATTTTTCAGGATAGTGCCCTATTTTGTAAAACTTGTCCGGCTTGTCAAAAAGTAGGAAACATTAGTTCCCGAAATGAAATGCCTATGAATTTTATTCTTTCTTGTGAAATATTTGATATATGGGGCATAGACTTTATGGGACCTTTTCCCACTTCTTTTGGCAACAGATATATTCTCTTAGCTGTGGATTATGTATCAAAATGGATAGAGGCGAAAGCCACTAAAAATGATGATGCTAGAACTGTTATTTCCTTTATTAAATCTAATATCTTGAACAGGTTTGGAATTCCTCGAGGGATCATTAGTGATCGAGGAACCCACTTCTGCAACAAGATTTTATCTTCTCTTTTCAGGAAATATGGCATCACACATAGGGTATCCACAGCCTACCACCCTCACACAAACGGCCAAGCCGAAGTGTCAAATAGAGAGGTAAAGTCAGTCTTGGCCAAGACAGTAGGCTAGACAGACGCGATTGGAGTCAGCGCTTAGATGACGCATTGTGGGCCTGCCGAACGGCTTACAAAGGACCAATCGGGATGACACCTTACAAGCTAGTCTATGGAAAGACATGCCACTTACCAGTAGGGTTGCAACATAAAGCATTTTGGGCAATACGAAAGTGCAACCTAAGTTGTGATGAGGCTGGTCAAGAAAGGAAGCTACAACTCCATGAGCTAGAGGAATTGAGAGACCAAGCCTATGACAATCAGCTGATTGTCAAGATCAGAATGAAAGCTTACCATGACAAGCGGATTATTGGAAAACCTCTCCACACAGGGGAGAAAGTTCTTCTTTATAATTCCCGTTTTAAAATGTTTCCTGGAAAACTAAAAACTAGATGGGAAGGCCCTTTTGTTATTACTAACATTTACCCACATGGTGCAGTAGATATTAGGAATGAGAAAACAGGTGCCGAGCTCAAGGTGAACGGGCAGAGATTGAAACCGTTCTTTGAGGGCTTTCAGGAAGAAAAAGTTTCTGAAAAGGTGGACGAGCTACCTGAAAACAACTGAAGAAAAATTGAAAGTCGAGCCTAGGACTTAAAATAAGGGCGCTACAAGGAAATTATGTGTGGGGAAATTGAAGTAGTCTTGGCCGAGATCTTGGCCAAGACTTAGAGCTAGACTGCCTTACGAGTGAAGAGCCCTTTTGTGAGTTAGTGGGACACGTGTCATCACCGCCAATTAAAAGCCTTTATTTGCTTTTGAAACGAACAATTTCAAAAAGCCAATTAAAAGGAATTAATTGGCAGCGTGGGAAATTAATCTACCACCTCTGCATATTCCTTCTCCCACTCTGACACGATCTCCCCACGTCCAACAAAATCCAACCTCTCACCTGAGCTAAAAGCAGCAGACCTTTCTCCTTCTTCTTCCCCAAAATCGCACAGTGTCACCTGCACAAACTAAACTCCAAAAAACCCAAAATCCTTTCAAATCTTTTTCCCCTCTCGCACCCATGACTGCACCCAGCCGTCCTTCGCCTTCTCACATCCCTGAGGAGAGCGATGACCTCCGTGGAGCTCAGCCGACTCCCCTTCCGACCAGTTCCCTCTCCGCCACGAGACGGTTGCTCAATGCATTAGGGGATGACGATTCCATGTCCTCCGAAGATGACTTACCCGAGGAATCAGAGGAGAGTGTCCAAGGAGGCGACCGAGCTGTTGTCGTGTCCGATGAGGATTCCGATGAGGTTCCTCTCGCGAAGAAGATGAAGACCTATGCTCCGGCGACGACGGGAGACAGAGACAGTCGGCGCCAGAGCAGGCTATTGAAAAAGATGGCAGCTGCCGGAGCATCAAACCCAACTCCGACAACCGCTGCGAAGAAACCCACTCCTGCTACTGCCGCCGCCGCTACTGTTACCACACCACCACCGCCACCTCCGGCGAAGAAGAATTCAGCCACTGCGCCGCCCAAAAAGTCCGGGCGAGTCAAGCAGGTGGCTCACAAAAAGACACCAACTAAGAAGCCGGCAAAAACCCCAATTACAGTTCAGTCTCCACCTCCACCGAACCCTAAGCAGAGCAAGGCCACTGCCGCTCCTTCCACTGCCAAGAGCAAAGGGAAACAAAAGGTGGTCGTGGAGGATTCTATTGAGGATGATGAAGACGATTTAGTCTTGGCCAAAACTGCGGCCAAGACTCCTAAGGTATGATCTCTTCCTCCTCTGCACACACTCAAAGGCTGGTTGAAATTCGACACGCCAGACCTTAAAGCTAAATTGCGTGATATGCATGCCTGTGATATCCCTGCTTTTGCTCGATTAGAGTTTGATTTTTTGAATGAGATGGCATTAGGGGATAAAATTAGGGAATATGTATATGCGATTGGTTGGGTCCCTTTTATGTCTGTTGAGTGTGATGCTTTTGCTGAACTGTGTCTTGAGTTTCACACAACCTTCTGGTTTGATGAGGACACCTTGTATGTTAGGGGTAGAGACAAACCAGATTTTGCTGCTCCTGATGTGATTAATTTTAGGTTGTGTGATAAATGGAGTCACTTGTCTGTTGATGCCTTCAATGCTTTGCTAGGATTTTCCTTTACTGATGAAGCTATTTTTGATTATCCCTAAGATTGGGATAATAATGTTGCTTTTAGGGAGATCACTAGTGATCCGAATGCTAAGTTTGATAGGAACTCTAAGGCACATGTCATCTTAAACCCTGCGCTTAGAATGCTCCATAGAACCTTGTCTATCAACCTTTCGGGGAAGACAAAGGTCTCTGGAAATTTAGCCAAGTCTGAATTGTTTCTGTTATGGTGCATTATGCACAAGAAAAAGGTCAACTTAGGCTTGTATTTGGTTCAAGTATTGCATGCACGTGAGTCTAAAACCAAATTAATTTTTGGATCTTTGATTACTTGGCTTGCTATTCAAACTGCTAAATTTGATCCTGTTGCTTCTGATTTGTTTAGATGTTGCTCCCCCAAAATCCTGGATTTTAGATCCTTCGACCAAATGGGACATTTCCATTTGGAAGGAGAGTTTGTTGCTTGTAATACAGGTTTTACACCAGTGGCGGACCACATCTTCTCAAAGAAAAATGGAGGACAGTACAAGTTGCGTCCCATAGTCATCCCAGGAGAAGAAGCAGAGGGCGATCTTGCCCAGGATCTAGGCCAAGACGCTGGCCAAGACACCACCATTCCTGCTGCTGTAGCCGATCTAGGCCAAGACAAGTGCCAAGACCCCCCTGCCAGTAGCACCAGCGAGCCACCAGAGTGGGCAAGAGAATTCCAAGCCCGCTAGCTGCTCATCCTTGAGCAGCAGAAGATCATCCTCGATCGTCTTGGCCAAGACAAGGGCCAAGACCAGAATCAAGCACCCGTTAGAAACGTGGTGCCTCAGTGGGCCCAATGCCTTAATGACAGGCAGGACGTCCTCCTTGAGCAGATGAAGCTCACAAGGAAAAACGTCCTCCACGTTTACCAACACCTCGAAGCCCATTTCAAGCTCCTCAAGGATCTCCATGAAAATCTGAGCTCCGAAAGTGACTCCGAATCTTCTGATGAGGAGGATGAACCCCAGCCATCGGCACAGGCAGCAAACGCATCCCGCCCGTCGATGCCTCCTCCTCCTCCAAAAGAGCCCAAGCCAATATCCTCTCCTGCCCCTGATCTAGGCCAAGCCTCCGGCCAAGATCCCCAGACCCCAGCAACATGAGTTGCTTCCGCCCCCAGGTCGTACTTTTCTTTTCTTTACTTTATTTTCTGTTTTTAATTTTTGCCTCTCTACACAATGAGGACATTGTGTATTTTTAAGTGTGGGAAGGGTGTTAAATATGTCTTGCGTTTTGTGAATATCGAATGTTTGATTATGTGTTTTGCGTCTATTTTGTGAGTCAAATTAATGTGTCTTAATTTTTTAATTTTTTCTATGTCAGTTTGTCCAGTATAGAGTCTGTCAAATGCATGATTTTTATTTAATTTTTCTGCTTGTTTTGAGTTTGTTGTGAATGCACATCCGAATCCCTGTTTTCTTGCTTAGATTGTTTAGTCTTTTGGTGAGACTGCATTTAGACACTTTCCTAGGTGATACAATGCTTTAGTAACAGGGAAGCAAATGAGCGTAAATGATCAATGCCCAAGGGGCATGTTATCTGATGTTTCCCAAACATTTATCATCCATATGGTCGTAGGGACACTTAGCTAGTACCTTAAGTCTTCTTAGGATGATGGGGTTAGCTGATTTGAGTGTGTCGTTCTATCTACTTGTAGTGTGAGGCAAATAAGGTGTTGGAATGTCATAGGACAGACATAGCAAAGGTGGAAGTCCCCGCTGAAAAGGACAAGCTCTGTCTATGTGCTGTGTCTGTAAACATACAAAGGACACTTGACATGTCAAAAGAAAAAGAAATTTTTTTTAAGGACATAAAAGAAAATAAGAAAAGAAAAAAATAAATCTGTCAAAGTGATTTAAATGGCACCAAGTCTTTAGGCACTTATGGATAGACGACACTCGGTGGGGGCTCAAATTTTTGGTTAACTCTATTTCCCTTTTCCTTATCAATCTTTTCTAGTAGGGTGTCTTGATACCATGTGGAAGGTGTGTGTTTGGGGTATTGATCATTCCTTGTTAGTCTTGCATTGGATATCTTATTGAAGTGTCTTGGCAGATCCAGTAGAAGGGTAGGCAATCTAAAATTGAGAAAGTCCGGGGGGATCAGGGTGTGTGTTTTGTTTTTGATGTGTTTTTATTTTTGTTAGTTAGTCTTTGAGTCTGTATGCTTGGGGGCAAGCATAGTTTAAGTGTGGGGAGTTTGATTGCATTGTATTTCATCATGTTTTATTGTCCATTTACTAATTATTTTGGACAGTAAATCTGCTGATTTATCCTTGTTTTCCCACATCTTAGCAGATCTGATCTGGAAGGCAGCTTTTGAGGAATCTGAACAGAAGAGAGCTGGAGCAGCATTACCCGAGTATAGGCCTGGATCTTGGCCTAGACATATTCGCTTCCGACGTATGGCGCATACCAGGATTGTCTTGGCCAAGACTGCGGCCAAGACACTTTCGCGATAAAGACAGCACTTTGGAGCGTTTGGACCGCTTTCAGTGTTGGACTCTTACAGCTGGCACGTAGCAGCTGTTCCGCTATTTTAGAGGGATCTGAAGACAATCTTATGTAGAATCCCGAATTGGATCTCCCTTTTTATTATTTAGCGATTTAGTTTCCATTTTTAAGAACAATTAATTGTAATAATCTTTTAGGAGATTTTCTAGGGATTAGAGTTGGATTGGGACAGAGGTTCTGAGGGCTATTTTAGCAAAAAATTATTCACCTCTGTCCAGATCGAACACTAGGCAATCCTTCTTCTCTTTTCTTAGTTCGACATTGTTACACTTTGCTCCGGATTTTATTATCTCGGATTTATATTATTTATGCAATTAAATACTTTATCTCTTTATTCATGAGTATGAGTAACTAAACACCCATTCTTGGTAAGGGTTGATGAGCTGAAGTTCTTATGCACTCGTGAGGCATCTTTCGTACTTAATAATCTCTTCCTTTGTATTTATTTATTTCTTGAACTTAATCTATCGCTTACTCACTAGAGACAAGGTTTGATCATCCTTGTACCCTAGTAGAGAAGAGTTGTAATCAGTCTAGAAGGAGAGGGAGTACCCGCCGGCTAGACGAAGTAGGTGACTAGTCTCGCGCCAGACTAGAAGAATAGGTAATCTAGGTCGAGACCAGATTGACAACCTAGGGTTTCCGTGGGGAAACACCTTGACCTAGGTACTGTCTTCCCCTGTACCATTGAAGAGGTGAGCAACCATTCAAGACAGCAGTCAAATGGATAAACCTTTTAACCAGCAAGGTGTCCCTTGGCTAGGATTATCAGGAGAGGGAGTACCCGCCAGGTAATTTGAAGAGGAGGGAAGACAGGAGTGAACAGGAGTACCTCCACTCTATAGCAGTACTACAAACGAAGAGATGAACATCCTAGAGTCTGTGATCGAGTCATAAGAACGCAAGCTCTCATATCACCCTTACCTGGAATTCCATATCACTAGACTTATTCCTAATCTAGACCCTAGTCTTGGCCTAGACTCTGGCCAATACTACTTTAAACTGTTTTCACTTCTTTTTGTTTTGTCTTTCAGTTTCAGATACCAACCAAACCCAAACTCAGTGACGAGGAAGTCAAACTCAAGAACTACGTTTCCTAGAGGTCTCTGTGGACGATCCTCTTACCATCATCTACAAATCCTTGTAGACAGTGATAAGTTGTATTTCTACCCCCAATTCCATAACTATTTCACTACTATATTTGACGTGTTCGACGCGCGATCAGTGAGTTGCAAGAGGTTTGTCCCACCCATGGAGTTGCGAATCAAACGATGATCCAGTATTTTTATGATGGGATGCTCCCGAGCAGCAAAGAAAAAGTTGATGCAGCAGCTAGAGGTGCACTGCAAGACTTGACCATCATAAGGGCCAAGCTGCTACTCCAGACTATGGCAGACAATTGCCAGAACAATCTCACTTCAGACCGAAATTCTATCCCTTCAAATCTTTCTGTTATTAATGTTGAACAGAAGTTAACTGAATTAACTGACATGATTAAAAATATTTCTGTTAACATTTCAGGTACAATGCCCACAGGAAATCCAAATCAAGAGCAGGTAGCTTCAGTATGTGGAATATGCCAGCAATAAGATCATCAAACCCACAACTGTTATATGGTGCAACACCCAGATGACGTGGCACAGGTGAACGCAGCATATGCACACAACCAAGGAAGTATGCAGAAGTACCCCTAAGGAAGTAATCAATACTCATGGAGAGACCACCCAAACTTCAGATGGAGAGAGCTAGTCCCTCCACATCAGAATCAAGGTGCACCTCAGCAACAACAACAGTCCCCTATTAACTTCCAATATTTCATGCCATGTCCTTCACAACTGAATCCTGGTCAAGCCCCTGTAGCCCAGCTACCGCCTGCTCCTCAACCTTTGCAGATTGTTGGCCCATCTATGGAAGATGCTCTTAAAAGTTTTATACAAGCGACACAATCTAGCTTGGCAGAAATACAAAAGCAGACCTAATCTGGTTTGGCAGAAATGCAGAAGCAGATCAATCAGATGGCTAATCAAGGAAAATTACCTTCTATCACCGTGGACAACCCCAAGCACAATGTTAGTGCCATCAGTCTAAGGAGTGGAAGTGTGTTACCAGAGAGAAAAGGTGCGAAAACAGACAAGGGATTGGAGAAAATTCAGTCCCAAGAGTTGGATGAAGATGAGAAGGAAGGAAATGAGGCAGAAGCAATCTTGGCCAAACCTGTGGCCAAACCTGACAGATGTCCTTTAGGAGCTGGCATCAACGTGATGTCCTTGAGTGAGTTTGAGACCTTGAAGATAGGTACGATGGAGGAAACTGACTTGGTGATTCAGCTAGCTGACAGATCGATCATCCGACCCAAGGGAGTCATGACAGATGTCCTGGTTATGGTAAACGATTTTATATACCTAGTGGATTTTTACATTGTTGAAATGAATGTTCAATTGCCTTCATGCACCATTGAAATTTTATTAGGAAGACCGTTTCTAAGGACATCAAAGGCAAAAATTGACTGCTACGAAGGGAGTATAATTTTATAATTCTATGGGAGGACTATAAAATTCAGCATTATCGAAGCATTGAAGCATCCTAATGATTTTCATTGCGTGAATTTTCTTGATATTTTAGATCAAATTACTGATGAAATGGCTAATATTTATGTTAACGATCCCCTTGAGTATGTGTTGAGCAGGGGAATTTCAACGAAGACGCTGAAAGAATTGGAGGACAGAATAGGAGATCAGAAGGAACTCCAGGAAATTTTAACTAGTTTGGCCGATCCAGAAGAAACAGATTTAATCTTGGCCTCGAGCTTGGCCAAGACAAGGTTCAGGACTGCCAAGACAAAGAGGAAATAGTAAGTTGCAAATTTATACAATCCACGACTCCTAAACTCCTACCCTCTATTGTGCAGGCACCACAGCTAGGATTGAAGGCTCCGCCAGATCATATCAAGTATGCCTATCTAGGCCAAAATGACACTCTACCTGTTATCATTTCAGCTAAACTATTGAAGGATGAAGAAGAAAGATTGGTGAGTGTCTTGAAAATGCACAAAGAAGCGATTGGCTGGACCATGGCAGACATAAAGGGAATATCCTCTAACATTTGTACCCACAAAATACATGTGGAAGAGGATAAGAAACCTATTCGGCAATCCCAGAGGAGATTAAACCCTCCAATGATGGAAGTCGTTAAAAAAGAAATAATTAAATTACTCGATTCCGGTGTGATTTATCCTATTTTTGATAGCAATTGGGTTTCTCCTATGTAGGTAGTCCCTAAGAAAACTGGTATCACGGTCATCTAAGGAGAGGATGGAACTCAAAGGACGACGAGAATCCAGAATGGATGGAGGGTTTGCATAGATTACCGCAGGTTGAATCAAGTTACAAGGAAGGACCATTTTCTATTGCCATTCATCGACGAAATGGTAGAGAGACTTACTGAAAAATCCCACTACTGCTTCTTGGAAGGTTATTCGGGGTTCCACCAGATCCCTGTTGCACCCGAGGATTAAGAGAAAACGACGTTCACGTGCCCTTTTGGGACGTTCGCCTATAGACGCATGCCATTTGGGTTGTGCAATGCTCCAGCCACCTTTCAAAGGTGCATGGTAAACATCTTTTCCGAGTATGTAGAGAAAAGCATCGAGGTGTTCATGGACGATTTTACCGTTTATGGTAATAATTTTGAACAATGGTTAGGTAATTTAAAAAATATCTTGAAAAGATGCGTTGATACATGCTTAGTTTTAAATTTTGAAACATGTCATTTTATAGTAGATCAAGGAATTATCCTTGGGCATGTGGTTTCAAAGAAAGGAATTGAGGTCGACCAGGCCAAGATTGATACAATAAAAAGTTTGCCTTACCCCTCATACTTGCGTGAGGTTAGAAGCTTTCTTGGCCATGTAGGTTTTTATTGCAGGTTCATTAAATACTTCTCAAAGATAGCGGAACCAATGTGTAAGCTTCTACAAAAGGAGGTAGAGTTCAACTTTGATAAGGCATGTCAAAAGTCATTCGATGAGCTAAAGGAGCGTCTGACTTCGACACCAATTATTCAAGCGCCGGACTGGAGTTTGCCATTCGAACTTATGTTTGACGCTAGTGATGCTGCCGTAGGAGCAGTTCTTGGGCAGAAAAAGGGTAGAGATCTCCACGTGATCTACTACGCCTCGAAGATGTTGGATGACGCCCAAAATAACTATACCACGACTGAAAAAGAATTGTTTGCAATAGTTTTTACCTTAGAAAAATTTAGATCATATCTGTTAGGCACAAAAATTATTGTATTCTCTGACCACGCAGCATTGAAGTTTCTCTTGGCCAAACCAGAGGCCAAACCTAGACTAATTCGTTGGATTCTTCTTTTGCAGGAGTATGACTTGGAAATCAAAGACAAGAGCGGAAGGGAGAATCTTGTGGTAGATCACCTGAGCCGATGCCTAGCAAAAGGTGACCTGGAACCAGTGAAGATAGAATTTCCTGATGAAAAACTACTCTCAGTGACATTGTCTAGGCCAAACCTTCAGCCAAACCCACGGCCCTGGTATACAGAAATTGCAAACTACCTCGCCACAGGTAAACACTATTGGGATATGACCACTCATGAGAGGGTAAAAGTCAAGCATGACAATAAGTACTATATATGGGATGATCCTTATTTATGGAAGATAGGTACTGATCAATTGCTTAGGAGGTGTGTTCCTCAAAATGAAACTCTATCTATTCTGAAATTCTGTCACTCCTAAGCATGTGGTGGCCATTTTGGGGCAAGAAGAACAACCCTGAAGGTCCTTGAGTCTAGGTTTTATTGGCCTACAATTTTTCAGGATAGTTTTTTTTTTGTAAAACGTGTCCAACATGCCAAAAAGTAGGAAATATTACCTCCCGAAATGAAATGCCTATGAACTTTTTACTTTCATGTGAAATTTTTGATATATGAGGCATAGATTTTATGGGGCCTTTCCCTACTTCCTTTGGTAATAGATATATTTTGTTGGCTGTAGATTATGTATCAAAATGGGTAGAGGCGAAATCCACTAGAAATGATGATGCTAAAACTATGATTTCCTTTATTTAGTCTAACATCTTGAACAAATTTGGCATTCCTCGAGAGATCGTTAGTGATCGAGGAACACATTTCTGCAACAAGATTATTTCTGCCCTTTTAAGGAAATATGACATCACACACAGAGTATCCACGGCCTATCACCCTCAATCCAATGGCCAAGCAGAAGTTTCGAATAGGGAGGTGAAGTCGATCTTGGCCAAGAAGGTAGGCCTAAACAGGTGAGACTGGAGCCAGCGGTTAGATGACGCATTATGGGCTATAGGACGGCCTACAAAAGCCCAATCGGAATGACACCATATAAGCTGGTCTATGAAAAGGCGTGCCACTTACTAGTGGGGTTGCAACACAAGGCATACTGGGCGATAAGGAAGTGCAACCTAAGTTATGACCAAGCTGGAGAAGAGAGGAGACTGCAAATCCATGAGCTAGAAGAGCTGAGAGACCAAGCTTATGACAATCAACTTATTGTCAAAATCAGGATGAAGAATTATCATGATAAAAGAATTATTGGAAAACCTCTCCACACATGGGAGAGGGTTCTTCTTTATAATTCTCGTTTCAAATTATTTCCTGGAAAGCTGAAAACCAAATAGGAAGGGCCGTTTGTTGTTACTTATGTTTACCCACATGGTGCAGTAGATATTAGGAATGAGAACACAGGTGTCGAGCTCAAGGTGAATGGACAGAGACTGAAGCCATTCTTCGAAGGATTCCAAAAGGATAAGAGCACAGAAAAGGTGGAGATGCCACCAGTCGACAAGTGAAGTCACGATTAGAGTCAAGCCTAGGACGTTAAATAAAGGCGCTACATGAGAGGCAACCCATGCTTCTTTTATTTATGTTCATTTGATTTGTTTTGTTTTTGTTCATTTAATTTTATTTGTTTTTCAATTTATGTTCGATTTGATCTCGCTGGCTTGTTTTGTTTACTCGCAGGAACAAAGTGTGGGGATTGTGCTAAGGATTGGCCTAGAGCTTGGCCAAACCTTATGCCTAGACTATGGTGGAGTTAGTGGGACGCGTGTCAGTGCCATCAATTTTCACCTGAAAAGGGTGACAATTCCAAAACAATTAATTAAAATCGTGGGAAACTTCAACCACCAAAACCCCTTTGTATTCTCTCGACTCTGACACTCCACCACTCACAACCCCAGAAATCACACGACCTCTAAGATATCAGAGAATCAACAGCCGCCAAGAACACAGAGAGACAACCTTCCAGACTCCCAAACCCAGAAAAATAAAACAAACCCAAGCAATTCCTCAGCCATGGAACCAGTTCCCAGCCGCGAAAACCCCACTCAGTCGCACGACGAAGCGAGTGATGACCTCATTCCCACCGGTGCAAGCAACCCAGCGCCGCCCGTCGCTCTAGGGGAGGCGACGTCCTCTATAAAGAGACGCCTCCAGACGCTCATCGATGAAGACGAACTGGGTAGAGAGAATGACGCAAGAATAGAGTCAGAGGATAGCGTCAAAGGAAGGGATAAGGCTGCCGTTTTGAGTGATACAGACTCCGACTACGTTCCTCTAGTTAGGAAATTGAATCCGTCAAAGCCGACGTTAGCGAAGGAAAGGGATGAAAGGAGAGAGAGCAGGAAGAAGAGAAAGATGGAAGCAGAAGAGACAGAACCGGCAGCCGCACCAACCGCCGCGACGGACTCGCCAAAATCACAGCCTCCGGCGAAGAATACGAGCGACCCACCTGCAAAGAAGATGACCAGAGTGAAGCAGGTGGCGCACAAGAAGCCGATGGGGAAGAAGTCGGTGACAAAATTAGAGTCGCCACGGGCTGCGACCGAAGACTCAAAGCAAGAAAAAGAAGGTGGCAGATGAGGATGACGAAGAAGAATCGACACCAGTCTTGGCCAAGACTCCGGCCAAGACTCCTAAGGTACCCTTATTACCAGCATTGCACATACTTCGAGGTTGGCTGAGGTTTGATACCCCATACCTCAAAGCTAAATTGGTTGACAAACATTCCTGTGAAATTCCTGCATTTGCTACGATTGATTTTAGCTTTCTTGATCAAATGGCATTAGGGGATAGAATAAGAGAGTTTGTGCATGGTATTGGCTGGGCACCCCTTATGTCTTTTGATTGTGATGCATATGCTGAGTTGTGTCTGGAGTTTCACGCAACTTTTTGGTTTGATCAGTCTACTTTGTATGTTAGGGGTAGAGACAAACCTAATTTTGATGTTGCTGATGTGGTTAATTTTCGCTTGTGTGATAAATAGTCCCACCTGTCCATTGATGAATTCAATGACATGCTAGGATTTTACAACACTGACAAACCTCTGTCTGACTATCTCACTGATTGGGATAAAACAGCTGCGTTCCAAGAGCTTACTGGAGACCCTACTGTCGTATTTGATAGGAATTCTACCCCACACACAATTTAAAATCCTGCACTTAGAATGCTCCACAGAACTCTGTCTATCAACCTTTCGGGGAAGACAAGAGTTTCTGGGAATTTATCAAAATTCGAACTCTTTTTGCTTTGGTGTATGATGCATAAGAAAAGAGTTAATTTAGGTCTCTATTTGGTTCATCAATTTCATGCTTGTGAGTCCATCTCTAAACTCATTCTCGGGTCACTCATTACTTGGCTGGCTATGCATACTAGGAATTTAGACCTTGCTACTGCCGACTTGCATAAATTTTGCTCCCCTAAATTATTAGATTTGAAAGCCTTCGACCAAATGGGATACTTCCATTTGGAAGGAGAGTTTGTTGAGTGCAATACAGGTTTCACACCAGTGGAGGAGCACATCTTTGGCAAGAAGCACGATGGGAAGTACAAGCTGAAACCCATCAGTATCCTAGGAGAGGTTCCAACAGAAGTCCCTTTTGAGGATCTAGGCCAAACATCAGGCCAAGATCCTACTATTCTAATTCCAGAACCTGAGCACGCAGCCAATGACCCTTCAACATGGGCTAAGGCATTACATGACCAGCAGCTCCTCATCCTGGACCAGCAGAAAGCCATTTTGGACCAGCTTGGCCAAGCTAAAGCCCAAGCAAACACAAACGATCCTCAAGCAGCGGACAACTCTAGAGAGGTTCCTTGCTGGGCTAAGGGATTCATAGTCCACATGCAAGCAATCAGAGCAAACATAGAGACCCATGACAAGCAGACTTTAGAAGCCAAGAAGGACCTCTCTAACGGACTCAAAGCTTTGAACCACTCCTCGTCTATCACCCAGCATGCCCTAGTGAGCCTGCACCAGAAAATGGACTCTATACTACCATTCTTCCGTAGAGCTGCAGCCACTCAGCCACAACAGTCGCCTGCATCCTCTGCTCCATCAGGACCGAGTCTACCACCACCACCTCCTCCAGCTCCTGCAACTTAATCTGCCCCCAGGTCGTGTCGATTTCATTCCTTTTTAATTTCTGTTTTAATTTTTGTCTCTCCACACAATGAGGACATTGTGTCTTCTAAGTATGGGGAAGGTGTCCAGTTTGTGAGAGTCTTTATGAAATTATGTGTTTTGATGTGTATATATATGGATTGTTTGCTTGAGTCAAGTTTTTTCTTTTTTCTTTGCATGCGCCTGTCCAGCTTGTGAGTCTGTCCAGTCTGTAAGCCTGATGTTTGCATGAGTTTTGTTCTCATTTTTATGCATATTTGAGTCGGTCAGTCTTGATGAGTGTACACCAAAACCCTAGTTTTTAACTTAGGATGTTTAGTCTACCACTGAAACTACATGTAGATACTTGTCTAGGCGAAACACTACTCTAATAACAGGGAAGTGAATGAACGTAACTTGATCAATGCCTAAGGGACATATAGCCTAATGTACTAAAACATTAACTATCCACATGGTCTAAAGGACGTCTAGCTAGAACCTGAAAAAATGTTTAGGGTGACAAGGCTTACTACACTTGATTTGAGTGTGTTTAGTTATATCTGGTTGGATGTGTGATGTTAAAAGTATTGGAATGTCATAAGAGCAGAAAATAGCAAAACGTGGAAGTTCTGAGAGCCCAAAAAGAACAAACACTGCTATGAATTATGCCTGTAAAAATAAAAAGGGCAAAGAATTTAAAAAAGAATGAAAAATTTACCAAAAATGACGTAAATAGCACAGTGGTCTAAAGTACACATTTAGATGGAACTGCACTTTGGTAGGACTCAAATCTGTAGCGAGCTTTGTCCCTCAACCATTGGAAAATAAAATAATCTTGCAGGATGTCTTGATACCATTTGGATGGGGTATTGATTTGTCCTTGTTAGTCTAGCATTGGGTCAGTTAGGGAAGTGTCTAGGTAATTTCATTTGGTGGGGTAAATAGCTGATACGATCCGACCTCCGATGTGAAGGCCGAATGGTATGTAACGAATGGAGGATCTAGCTCAATGAGTTTATGACACAAATCAATAAGGAAACAGTAGGAAATATGGAGACACGCAGCGGAAATGATACAAGGAATAAACACACAAAATACAAGATAATACCCGGATGAATGCGGATGGAGATTAGAGATGATTGCTTGAACAACGATTGATTGAACACTTGAGATATGCTTGATGAATACTTGAATACACGGGCAAAATACTCTCACATTCAACAAACACAAACCGTCCAAAGATGAACACTCAAATATACACTCAATCGCTCACAAATACGAAGTAATAACCGATTACACAAAGATGGAAACTTATTGTTTTCGATTGACTTAAGCCACGGCTTTCCAAACCAAGGCAAACACCAATATTGAGCCCCGGATGAATAAGGAGAATTCTCTCAATCAATATTCATCATCAAAGCTAAATTGAAAATATGCAAGAATTGAACTACTTATAGTTATTACATATTAGGCCATTTGAGACCATAATGCCCTTAATGAGCTCTTCCTTCTCCTTCCTTCTAAGATGACGAATTTCCTTATCATTTTGATGGGCTTCCAAGCCCATTTGAAGGGTAAGAGGAATCCTAGATCATGTCTTCAAAATTGGTTGAGTTCGGGTTTGTTCGGGCCATGTAGACGTAGGCGTGATCGTATCATCACCTTTCCCTTCGAAAGGATTCGTCCTCGAATCCATAGCTTCAATTTCCTCGTTCCCTGTCACATAAAGACTTAAGTTAGTAATGTGAAACGAGTGATTGGTAAATTCATACTCCAAAGATTTCAAAGAATTAAAAGCATTATAATTAATTCTATGGAGTATTAAGAAAGGTGCGCGCGCCGGATGAAAGCTAGGCCACGCAGGTGGCCTAGAGTTGGCGCAATAGTCGGGAGGCTTAGGAATGGTTCTTGGATTGGCGCGGGCCTCGCCTATCAATGCCTTGCTGTTTGTGACCGATCCTCTTGGCATTGTGTCATGCTCTTTGATGTCAAAGGGATCCATGATCGTATCATCACCTTTCCCTTCGAAAGGATTCGCCCACGAATCCTTAGCTTTAAATCTTGCATTTCCTACCACAAAAATATTTAAGTTAGTAAGCACAGAAAAACCAATTTTAATTCTACTATCATTTACAAAACAGATTTGACTTCTAGACAATTTAAGCAAGAAAGAGTTATAATTGATGAGATGCAACAATGGTTTCTTTTCACATGCTAAATAAAAATCTTTTAAATTTATATCATGTGAAATAGAATTATGAAGAGTTGTAGGCTCTATCCTTGCATCATTTGGAGAAGAGAGTGGTGCATACCTTTGTTCACACCATTGTTGTGCAATTTTGCTTCCTACGCCTCCTAAAATTGATGATTTGAAGCCATCTTCTTTCCTTCGATTTTTATGCAAGGGAGGCACACAAACAGTAGGAAAAGAATCATCAATGTTAGGATTAGCTAACTGATCCTCATTGCTCAAAGGCACACTCATTGGGTCAATAGCTTTCACAATTTTTGTTCGCCTCTTTTTCTTACTTTCTTCTCTCAAAATTTCTGTAATTTCAATGACACTCTCTTTTGCATGCTTGTTGTTTTCATACCGTGTCTTTTGCTCATCAATTCTTTCATTTTCTTTCCTCTCACACTCTTTTCTTTCATTTTCAAGCTCACATTTTTCACTCAATGCTGTAGAATTTACAGCCACACTCCTTTCAATCAAATTAAAATTTTCAGTCACCTTTGGGTCACAAGATTGAGGTGGTGTGGGCTGTTTTTGTTGAATGACTTGTGCATGTTGTACCACTTCCGATTTGGACTCGAAAACAGTAGCAGAAGAAGATTTTTTGGTCACTCGGGCAGCCTTGGAATGAGCTACTGTTTTGTTCCATCAAACACTCATGAATTTCAATTTCGTAGGCAAATTGAATCATGGATGATAAGCTTGTAAACTCATAGAAGGCAAGCTGTCTTCTAATCACTTTATTTAATCCACTTTGAAACAAATCCATGATCATGCTCTCATTATCTTGAAGATAAGTCTTGATGAGTAAATCATCAAATTCTTGATAATATTCCATCACGGTTTTGATTCCTTGTTGAAGGGAGGACAACTCGTCATCTAATAATTCTCGACAGTATGATGACACAAAACATGCTCTCATGATATGTCTCATTTCAGCCCAAGTTGCAATTGGATCTTCTCTTCTTGCTCTTTCACAACAAATGTGGTACCACCAAATCTCGGTATCGTCATCAAATGTCATTTGAGCAAGCTCAATTTTCTGTGCTTCGGAAAAATTATGACATTCAATGGCCTTCACAAGGTGGTATTCCCATTGGATAAATTCAGCCGGTTGAAAAGATGCTCTACAAGTAGGAATTGTTACTTGAAAAGGATCAAAGTTGGTGCAGCTATTAGTAGAGGAGCCATAGCCAAGGCCTTGTTCGAAGAGACCTAGGCCATATCTTGATTGACAAGAATTTAGTGAAGTCATTGTACCTACAAAATTAACAAACTATATATATGTATAAACATTAGTTAAAACAAATCGCTCCCTCACGTGTTTACACTCGTGTTTAAGCACTCGTAAAAAATGCACTCACAAATCTCTCAACTCCTCTTCAAAATGAACCGCGTGCAAGTGTTGTTCAAGCTAGCAATCTCAAGTTCAATCACAAGGATTCAATCCACGAATTTAAACAAGCAAGAACACAAGAAGCACAAAAATAGTTTGTTGGAAAATATTGGACAGTTTTGCGCAACTTCTTAATGTGACACACGAAACATAGAAAACGATTGAATTAGTTCACGAAAATTAGTATGGACAATCCTAAGACAAAGCTCTACAAATTACAGCCAAGAAAGAAGCAGAAGTTCGGCTGAAGACACAAGAAAAAGAGCAAGACTTAGGGACACACTTGCTGGAAAATGGTGACTTGACTTGAGACTTGGAAGGGAGAAACGAAAATGTACTTAGGACTTAAGGACTTGACACAAAGGACTTGAAAACTCAAAGATAAAAGACTTAAGTGAATGTTTAGAACAAGTCTAGCACACAAAAGATGTTTTAGAACTTCCTCACATTTTTCTGTTTAGAACTAGTTGAAAGGTGCATGTGTTTAGGACCTTTTGTACTCTCTTTTGTTTAGGACTCCTTTCTCTCTCTCTCTCTCTCTTTTTTTTTTTTTTGTTTAAGACTTTTGTCTTCAACTTTTCAGAATATGAGAGGAATAATTGAAGGTTTAATATTCAAGTATTGTAAGAGAGTATTCTTGATTTAAATGTCATAAGAATTCTCATTCAACTTCACTTTTAAGAGCATAAACGTGTGATGAGTGGTTGTTTGTCTTTTTGTTTGTTTAATTGGGAATGAGAGGTTATTAAACAAACTAAAAGAAGGACCAAGTGTGCTAGACCAAGGCTGGACGTGTAAGAGAATAAACAGGTCAGGATTATTTAAATTGAAAGTGAGTAGACAAGAACAAAAGTGTGTAAGGAATAAACTTTAGACTAGAAAATTAATAGACAGAGAATGGTGGAAGACAAGGAATAAACTTTTGACTAAGCAAGAAATAAAATAAAGGGGAAACAAAGTTTGTGCTCAGCCAATGTAGGAAAAACGGATTGAATTAAATTGTGTCCACCTTATTACCCATGGTGAGCGCCAAAAGAAAATGGGTGTGGGGGATAAGCTTTTTACAAAGGTGGAGACTTTTGACTAGAAAGTTGAGACAAATGATGGTGGAAAATTATTATTTGAGTACACAATTAATAAACAAACGGAAAACACATTTATGTACTCAGCCAAGAGAAGGAACGGATTAAACACAGGAATTGCTCACCTTCTTGTTCTTGAAGAGGTAAGAATAAGATGAAGAACACGACGAATAGACTAAAGAACGGACTCAACGAAGACTAGAAAATGACGATGTTAAATCATGAAATTTAACATAGACGTTTCTAAGACACAGACCTACAACTTTCAAGAAGGAACAAAAAGATGATTCCAACTGGAAGATACGTAAAACTGACTCACAACACAAAACTGTTTTTCTCGAGTAAAATCTGCACACTTTTCTTTGGCGGTCAAAAAGTATGACAGGTTCACTGAATTTACAGTCGACTCAGAAACAAAAGTTGTTACCAACAGAATGAAGTTTATGCACACAAATTTTCAGAATTTAATGGGCAGTAGAACTCACACAAACTGGACAGGAACGAACACAAAAAAAAACTCGGAGCGCCAGAAGCTCCGCTACCACTTGATACGATCCGACCTCCGATGTGAAGGCCGAATGGTATGTAACGAATGGAGGATCTAGCTCAATGAGTTTATGGCACAAATCAATAAGGAAACAGTAGGAAATATGGAGACACACAGCGGAAATGATATAAGGAATAAACACACAAAATACAAGATAATACCCGGATGAATGCGGATGGAGATTAGAGATGATTGCTTGAACAACGATTGATTGAACACTTGAGATATGCTTGATGAATACTTGAATACACGGGAAAAATACTCTCACATTCAACAAACACAAACCGTCCAAAGATGAACACTCAAATATGCACTCAATCGCTCACAAATACGAAGTAATAACCGATTACACAAAGATGGAAACTTATTGTTTTCGATTGACTTAAGCCACGGCTTTCCAAACCAAGGCAAACACCAATATTGAGCCCCGGATGAATAAGGAGAATTCTCTCAATCAATATTCATCATCAAAGCTAAATTGAAAATATGCAAGAATTGAACTACTTATAGTTATTACATATTAGGCCATTTGAGACCATAATGCCCTTAATGAGCTCTTCCTTCTCCTTCCTTCTAAGATGAAGAATTTCCTTATCATTTTGATGGGCTTCCAAGCCCATTTTAAGGGTAAGAGGAATCCTAGATCATGTCTTCACAATTGGTTGAGTTCGGGTTTGTTCGGGCCATGTAGACGTAGGCGTGATCGTATCAACAGCCGAAAGAAGAATTCTGGGGTCCTGTATCTGTTCTGTTCTGTTTTATTTTTTGATTTGTTTGTGAGTCTTTGAGTCAGTATGCTTGGAGGCAAGCATAGTTTAAGTGTGGGGAATTTGATTGCATTCTATTTCATCATGTTTTTACTATCCATTTACTTGTTATTTGGGCAGTAAAGCTATTGATTTTTCATGAATTTCCCATACTTTTACAGTTCTAGCTTTGATGCTGAACATTGGAGGAAAGCACCTATGGAGCACTAAAACTGATTTCCAGAACATCTTGGCCTAGAGCTTGGCCAAGATCCATTTTGCGCGCCGAAGATCTATCCCCGAAGCGTCTTGGCCTGGAGCTTGGCCAAGACCCATCCGTAAACGACTATCACGAGCAAGCAGCGTTGGCAACCTCATGGGTCGTATTTCGCTTGGGCTTCACGAGCCGGTAAGCACAACTGTCCAGCGAATCTAGAGGGATCAGGACGACATTAATTTAAGAATCCTAGATAGGATCTCCCTCTCTTTTGTATTTCGTCATTTAAAAACATTGTTATTATCTTTCTAGATTTTCTAGGAGTTTGAGTTGGAAGAGGATAGGGGAGATTGAGCTTACATATAGCCGAACTTATTCTCTCTCTCTCTCTCCTCTCTTCGACATAAAATAATTTCTTTGCTTCGGAATTTCCAAGTTTTGTGAATTCACGGATTTAATCTTTTTATGCAATCAAAGTATTTTTATTTTTCATCTATAAGTATGTCTAGCTAAATACCAATTCTTGGTAAGGGTTTATGAGCTTCGTTCTTATGCACTCGTGAGATCAAACCATCCTTAATAATCTCTCCAATTCGTATTTACTTATTTCTTAAGCTTAATAAAATCGCTAACTTGCTAGACACAAGATCTGATCATTCTTGGACTCTAGTAGAGAATAGTTGTAGTCAGCCTTGAAGGAGCGGGAGCACCCACCGGATAGGTAAAGTAGGCAACTAGTCTCGCGCCAGACTAGAAGAAATAAGTGATCTAGTCCAAGACCAGATTGACAACCTAGGGTCTCCATAGGGAGACAACTTGGGCTAGGTACTGTCTTCCCCTATACCATTAAGGAAGCGAACAACCATTCAAGATAGTAGCCAAACGGATAAACCCTTTAACCAGCAAGGTGTCCCTTGGCTAGGATTACTAGGAAAGGGAGCACCCGCCGGGTAATTTGCAGAGGAGGGAAGCAGGAGTGAACAGGAGCACCTCCACTCTATAACAGTACTATGAATACAGAGATGAACATCCATGAATCAGTGATCGAGTCATAAGAACGAGAGCTCTCACATCGCCCTTACCTGGAATTCTCTTCTATTTGATTTTCAATTTTGACCCCCTATCTTGGCCAAGCATTTGACCAAGATTACTTTGAACTGTTTTACTTCTTTTTGTTTTGTCTTTACTTTCAGATTCACCCAACCAAACTCAGTGACGAGGAAGTCAACCAGGAACTACATTTCTCTAGAGGTCTCTGTGGATGATCCTCTTACCACAATCTACAAGTCCTTGTGGACAGTGATAAGTTGTATTTCTACCCCCATTTTCGTATTTATTATACACTTATATTTGACGTGCTCGACACCCGATCAGAATGATTATTTATAATATAATTTCTGTAAAGCGTGAATTTTAGACTAGTAAAGGATAAAGGTTTTTTATTGGCCTCCTTATCGTATGGTTGTTTCCTCCACAAGTAAGAACATGTTATTAAGAAAAATGATTATTGGTTACATAATTATTGTTATAAAGAACAAAATTACAAGTTATAAAATCGACAAGAATGATCTGAATGGGTCACATCATAGGTGATTAATCTTTCTTTTTTAAATTGTAGTTATTTAAAAGTTGTAATCTTAATTTTTTTAATTGTTCAAAAATTCAAAATAAATGATAAAATAATTCAAAAAATTTTAAAAATATGAGGAAAAATGTAACATATATGGGAGAGAACTTTTGTTAAACAATATTTTAAAAGTAATAAATTAAAAAAAATGTAAATAATATATATATTTTTTTTTTTTTCATTTTATTAAGTTCTACTATATTAATTACATTTTTGGGTCTAAATTTCATATTTTTTGGAATGTGTTTTACTATTTATTTTGGATTTTTAAGCATTTAAAAGGTTAAAATTGTAACTTTAAGAAACTATGAGGTTTATATTGCGTAATTTTAAATTATATGGGATTAAGTGGAACATTTTGTAAACTCTATAGTTTTTTATGTAGTTTACCCTAAAATCTAACAACGGATCAGTTTTGGTATTTCAAATGATCATGTATGCAAAGATGATCCTTTTACTCTTCTCACAAACTGATTATGATCACCAACAAGCTCTAAAAATCTTTTCTTCCTATGTGAATAATTAATTAGAATAAATTCTCTAACTATTTTTTACTAATAAGATAACCTTAAATAAGCTTTCAGTATTTAATCCGTTAATAACATTAAGATTTAGGAATTTTAACTAATAACTTCACAAGCTTGATTTATTTAAATTAGGTCATCTACTTTCTTAATCTAATCATACATGTTCTATGTTTGATAGCTTAATCATTGGTGAAATGACATCTTTGTTCACTAAAGTATAAATTTGTTTAATTTGATCTCTCGTACTTGCAACTAGATGAGATTGATGACGTGCCAATTTTGAGCTACTTGCCGTGCAGCTAACATTCATTACTACAATATAAATTTGTTTAATCCAGTTCCTAAAATATAACACTTAAATGAAGTGATCATATTTTAGAAACTAGATTAAATAAATATATATTTTAGGGTTAAAGAACCAAAATTGTCATTTAACCATTGTTGAGTTGAGTAAAAATTCTTCTTTTTTATGAAAAAAGAAACTAAGAAGCTAAAAAATACATAAAGTTACCCTCAAAGTGTGATAAGAAAAGGCGTCAAAGCTATCACTATAAATCAAAAGAGTGATAGTCGGTAGAAGATTCGGTTGCCAAATGAAGAAGTCTTCTTGAGAGAGAGCTAGATGCTAACTCATTCGCAACAATGGTAACCTCGCAAAGCATCTGAACTGTAGCGTCAATACCTTTCTTGTGTAACCCAAATCTCTCCTGCAAAACTCAAAGCTTCAATTCTGAAAAAAAATGAGTAACCTCAAGTAATTTGGAGGTTGAATCCGCATAATATATGTCTTACAAAATCCTTAGATAAAATAGTACAATAATAATAATAATTAATATAAATTGATTCTCCTAAGAAAATTAGCGCCAAACTGTCTTTTAAGTGCCAAAATGCTGAATTAGCACCAAACTGTCTTTTAATTTGGAGGTTGATTCTCCTAAGTCAACATCCCCACATGTTACTTCTAAAAAGCTATTCCATTACCCCAAAGGTCCAATGACAAGGTCACGAAGCAAAGAGATCCAAGGAGCACTCTCAATATTGCAATATTGGTTTGCAAGGAGCTTATGAAGGAGATGATGATTGAAGGAGAAGCAAAGAAATATGATCAATATCCCTCATGCAACATGTGAGGATGTTCAAGATCTAAGTTGAAGCCAATTGCAGTGATGGAAAACTCAAAGATAGTGGTTCTACAACAAGAGTGTAAAGGCTTTCTTGGGAAATTTTTGTTAAGTTTCACTTATTATATCGAAGACTTGTAATACTCTTAAAGATTGTGGCTTTATATGTTTTCCTTATTTAATTAGGATTAGGAAATCCTTATTCATGTTGAATTAAAAATTAGAAAGTCATAAGATAAGTTGGAGTTACAATCAAACTAGGGGTAGGAAAGCGCATTGTTTATGGAGTGGGCTTAGGCCGACTTACGTAGGTCGGTTCGGGCTAAGTTTGGCGTCCTTGTTCCTATAAAAGGGATGTTATGGCTTCACAGTATATTGTTATTTGGATTTGTTTTGATAAATTTAAGATGTTTTCTGTTAAGTTATAGTCTTAGGAAGTTTTTAATTGTTTAAGTAAAAACAACAATTTTCATTCCAATCAATTAGGTTTTTAATCACATTGTTTTTTTTTTTGAGAGTTTTTTAATCACATTGTTAGTTAGAGGTCTAGCTTGTGATATTGAGATTTTTAACTTTAACTTGAAATTGACTAGGTTAATTAAGACAAGTTGTTAATCTATACAAATATAAAAATCATGTGGTGAAACTCTTATAGAGGTTTGAGAAGAAGCCACTTAGGATCCTTAAATCCCTCTTGTGATGTCATGTGCCATCCTTTACATAGTTTAAAAATTGACGTGTTTTATAATTAATAATTTGATATAGTTGATATGTTAAAAACCTTCGGTTGCACAATTAAATTGAATTAATTTATACAATTAATTAATTTAATTAATTAGAAATTATAAGTTATGAAATTTGAAAGAATAGAATTTCAATCATATGAAAAGCCACACAATTCAATATATAAGTGTTCAAAAGTATCTCATTTTGTTTACAAGTATTTATTGGGTAGTGTTCATAGATGCTAATGCATGTTCAGGTTAATTTCATTTATTATTTGATTAAATTATATAACTATTTATTTTATTTACTTTATAATTATACTTAGTTTGAATTATTTATAGTGTAATATTATTTATTTATTATATGTATGAAAATGAATGTATTTTCTTTTTGATAATTTTATTAATAATTTAATACAGTCGTGCAATGCACAAGTTTGAAACTATTACGTTTAAGTTTGCACTAATAATTAAGTTTTATTTTTGCCCAATTGATTGTATTACTCAAATCCAAACTTAAACTATATAAATTACGCTGACATAACTTCACCAAAATCTCCAAACTTCACTCAACATTAGTGTCACAATAAAATATAGATCCAACAAGAATACAGTCTCAATAGAAGAAAGACTCACCATAAAGGCTAACACACGAGCCGCTTAGTTGCCCTTTGGTTTTTATGCACCATATCGAAGAACTTTAAGAATGCACAATATAGCCAGCCTAGTGCACGGGTCTGGTGCTCATAAAATACTTGAATTAGTGCGAGTGACGCACAATAAATTTCCAAGCTGAACTGTAAGTCAGCGAACCATAGCGATGAACTCTTTAATACTTAGTTCGAGACGGAGCAAAAAATACCATATCATAAAGAAGTTGATGGGCTATGTGTAGCTGTATGCTATAAAATACTTTATTTGAAGGCGAAAATTATTGGGGTGTATGAAGGAGAGTTCCACATCCCGAATACAAAACTAGTAGAAAATTTTCCAGGTCGAATAGGGACATATTGCTATAATCATTCTTCACATCAGCGGCTTACATTGGAAGTTTGTTTTTGACGGCGGGAACAGCATTCAAGCATCATATGGAAGGAGTAATAAACTCTGAATGCAATGTAATACACTCTAGGGGACAGCGAGAACCCGCCGATATGGTCCCTTGTAGGGCGAAGCAACGGCACGGAAAACACTGTTTGTAGAAAGAAAAGAATTCCTTCCAAGACAATGAGAAATATGAAGGAGAAGAGAAATTTACTCACTGCTATTCCCATTGCAAACGTGAACGCCAAGCACATCATGTAAATGGAGAGTCCAATAAAAATCGAGGCCACCCAAACCGCGCATGAGGCTACTTTCGTGTCGTATAATTGGGCCCAGCAGAGGATTATAGAAGACATGAGGGAGGCATTAAAGGCCGCCATGTCGAAAAAGGCATAACATCGGAAGAATAGTGAGTTCTGTTTGGCTATGTGAGGGTGGCTAGTGGCAATGTACCCGAATATGTCATACCATCGACGAGTGGTACTTGTGTTTGCTATGGAATGTTGATCCAAGAAATAGGAAGTCACTTTAGAATTAGTGAGAGTTGAGTTGTTTGGGAGATCAAAATTGCCACCCGCTGGGAGTTGGATAGCACCTGCAAAGGTTACTCCTGCAACCAGCACAGATACCACAAGAAGAGAGTTTATCCTGCTTTTCAATTCCTTTCTGAGTGGGGGAGCACTTTGGCTTTGAACCCTCATGTAATCCAAAAAGGCTTGGTTTCTATCATTTGCACAGAAGTATAGGATCGATAAAGTCATCCCCTGCATAGGAATTGAGGCGGATTTTTTCTTGAGCAAACATTGATGGAACAAATTCAGTTTGTTGTAAGACATGCTAATTAGATGGAGATTACGTTTCGTTTGCATCTAAATGAGTTTGTAGCTCCTTCTTGCAAAAGTAGAAAGGACTAGGTTTTAGGTTCAAGTTCCTTAGCTTACATTCCTATGAATGGAAAAAGAGAAAAGAAAACATTTAATCTTAACACTTACCATTCCATAATAGAAGATCGGGCGTCCCTTTGCATATTGCTTCTTTCCATCAGTTGCATGCTCTAGTTCAGTTTGTCCCTGTAGGATGAGTAAGCAAGAAGCATCAATAATCCAGACAACCGCCTAAAACTGTGCTGATGGATAATATAAGTAACGTCTGTAGATTTAAATTACATCTTATAAACAAACTCAACTTTACCATGTCATGGACATCCCTCATGGACCTAGCTTGCTCATTATTACCAGTCTTGTGGATTTGTCCATCATTTGATTGTCTAATTGCTTCCACTTTCTTGTCCTGCACACGAATGAAATCAATTGATAACAGGAAGGCAAAAGAACACTAAAAGTTGATTGTAGAGAGGTTGATCATTTATACACACATCACACACAATACCTCTTCATTGGAGATCGGTTTTTCAGAGAGTCCGTCCTCCTCTCTTTTGGCTTGATGCAAAGCAATATAATATGCAGTTAAGTTTTCACTGTTTTTGATATCTTTGTTAACTTTCTCATGCTTGATAAGAGCGTAGACCGACATGGAATAACCATTCTTTGTCGCCAAATGGAGAGGTGTATTTCCTTCCTTATCTTTCTTGTTTACAAAAATCTTGTCGAACCTGGGATCATCCAGAATGTGCCTAACCACTTTCTCTTGCCCGTTCTCAGCTGCAACATGAAGAACATTCTGTCCTTTTTTATTCAAAAATTCTGTTGGATTGGGCCACTGATCAAGAAACAATTTCACCACATCAAGATGGCCATTTTGGCAGGCAACATGGATCGGCAAATGTCCTTCATTGTTTGTTTCTATTGCACAATCACCAAGTCCCAGCTCTAATAGGAGGGAGTGAATTTCATACGAATACACTTTTGATGCAAAGTGAAGCAGATTATCACCATTTTCATCTTTAACACGCGTTAGCTCTGGCTTTCTTTTTGCTATTTCTCTCAACATCTCTGAAAATGAACAACAATATTGGTTAGATGTGGAGATAAAGTCTCATAGTTTATATTCATATTAAAGACGAAAAGAGAACAAACCAAATTCCCACATAATCTTTAGTTGCAAATATAATGTACTTAATCAGTTGATCAGTAAGATGCCATCAATTATTACCTGGTTGCTTAAGCTCCACAGCTGCATGGGCAACTGATTTCCCTTCTAGCAATTTGTGGATTTCGCCACTCCTACTTATAGGCATGGCATTGATGGCATCCAAAAGAGAGTACAAGAGTTCTTTATTATTAGCTTCCACCGCGAGATACAGGGGACACTTATCTTCGTTGTTCTTGCAATACAATATTTCTGGGTCTTCCGACGCCAGTAATTTGGCCACCTCGTCTTTCCCATTCATGACCGCCTCGTGCAAACCAGTGTTTCCTCTATCATTTCTCATCCACAGCAATTCAGATTTCTTGCCGCCTGTAAAATTATGAGCAAGCAGAGTGTGAGTGGTGTCTATGCGTCCTTCCCCTGCAGCGATGTGCAATGCAGTGTCGCCATAGAAATTCTTTCTAGTGATGAGAAGTGGGAAATGATGAACCAAGAGCTCAGTTGTGCGTCTGCTTCCACGCCCTACCGCCCCGTGAAGCAACGAATTCCCAGAAGGCCCGACGTGTCTGTCAATGATCGACAAAACTTGGGTCTCATATTTTGATGACAAGAGTTCAAATAACTCGTTGAAATTGTCCTGCATCGCGCAAAGATACAATTCTTTGTCCATCATTACTTTAGGAGCCTTCTCATGGTCATCATCAAGGACTGGGAATTTCCATGCCTTCCACATCTCGAACTTCTCATCAACGTTTTCATTTTCCACATTTACTAAACGGTCCATAGCTCAAGATTGTGTTTTTGCTCTTTTGCTTCATTACTGGATCACCGGCAAAGAGTATATAGTATAGGGTATGAGACAAGAATAAAGCAACCACAAGAATAACTAAACTCAAGAAATGAAAAGAACACACAAGATTCTAATTCTCTCAAATCATTCCTTGCTTCGTAATGGAAGAAGAAATCAAAACTTTTATTTTAACAAGTAACAAAAAAAAGAGAAAAAAGGGAAAAATATGTGGCAAGACAACTAAATATTTATCAAAATTTGTGTTGTGAATCGCGTAAATGGAGACAAAGGAGAAAAAAGAGAGTAAAAAAAGCACTCATGCGCTAATTATATTTCATTATTATTCCCCCTTTTTTATTAGATATCGTTTGGTCAAGAAATGATTTGACTATTTAATTGTCGTATTTTAATTTTTAAGATTATTTTTTATAGTCAATGACAAAATTAACCATTTTTTTAGGAAAATTAAAAAGGGTTGGTTAATAATCAATGAAAGCAATTTAATCAATAATTATACAATAATTATAATCTAATGATTGTAATTAAAATAAAAACAAAGTTTCATTATAAATAACAAATAGTATAAATAAAAATAGATGAAAGAAAAGCATATAATAAAAAGTAGAGGGAGTATAACTTAAACACTTCTGTTTGCTCCATTAAATTAAAATAAGTTATGTAATTAAAATAAAAACAAAGTTTCATAATAAATAACAAATAGTATAAATAAAAATAGACAAAAGAAAAGCATACGCCTATTCTGGTATTGTTGCTGCATTTGGACATGTATTTTTTGATTTTCATTATGCGTTCATATAATATAAATTCGTCACTGATGAGTTCTTCTTCTGCCATTTGAACACATTAGTCTCAAATCTTGCCTCCGTCTTCATCCTCAACAAAGATAATAGCAACGAGGATATATACTTATATTTGCAAAAATTCAATGTTATTTTCATGTGTTGAGACATTTGACACGTATCGAGTAGTATTAGGCGTACTTTCGATACCAATATAGAGACCAATTTGAAGTATCCATTGACGGAGTGATCAAATTCACTTTTGAAGAAAGAATGTTGAAGTCTTTGATCAAAGATTATTCAACGAAAATACACAAAACACATGAGAAATGTTATGATTGTTTGAATTTCAAGTTTGTGATCATATCATATATATCTTCCTAGTCAGAATCAAAGTCCAAGAACATTCTGTAAGCATTGCGGTCGGAGGAGTAGTAACTTACCACCAAATCATCAACATGGAAACCGATTTTCTTGTACAGGCTCATTGCAGGAGTCCTCAAGGGATCAACATGCAGAGATATGCGATGAACCTTTCTTGTTTTGCATTTCTCAATTGCTGCTCTCAACAATGCCTCTCCATGCCCTTGTCTCCAGTACTTCTCCTTCACTGCAATATTATAATTTAAGATCCTTAGCCCAAGTCAGGAATCCAACTGTTTTCAACAATCCACCAGATGGGTTTAGCATAATCAATCTCTAGATAAACAACAAGAAATAAAAAAAATCCTGATTGGTTTTTCATTTTTCTGTTCTTTGGGGATTTTTATCAAACAGTTGGTGTATGGTTAGCAAGGTGTAAAATAAAAATGGAAGAGATTGGAAAAAAGCAACCTGCGAGCTTCGTGATAGAAGCGCACAAAGAAGAGGGCCAGGAGTACATGACATAGGCAGTAACTTCTCCATTGGTGAGCTCCACGTAAAGCAGCTCAGAATTCTTCTTTTTAAGCTGTTCATCAAATGACTTAGCAAGTGATTCGTGTTTTGGGAAAATCTTTTTCTCTATCTTCACAATCTCTCCCACGACCTTACCCCAAGTCGGAGAGTTCCTCTGGAGCTCCACTACAACTCCGCTCGCCATTGCTAAATAATTTTTTTTTATTAATTTATTTTATAGGCTTCAGAAAATGAAATTGTATTCTTACCAAAAGAGAAAATGAAATTGTACGGAAACTGATTGGTACAATTCGCGCAAAATTCGCGCAAGTCAGAAAAAATAAGGTCTAAAAATTCTCAAAATATATGAATTATGATCATCATTAAATTAAAATAGTAAAAATAGCAATTATAAAGTGGTGGCACGGATACAACGCTAGTTTTCACACCAGCCACCCACTGCGGCCGGTGACAAAACTCCAGACTGCCTCACGCGTAGGGACGGATCCAGGAATGATTTTTAGGGGGTATTTTAAAGGAAAACCAAACGAGCTGAACGAAAAATTAAACAAATGCTTAAGAGTATTTGTATCCGTCACTAAATAACAAATATTTAGATAACTTGATAAAATTGAGTCAATTGAAGCAATTTCTCCTTATTGAAAGCAACAAAGGAGTCTCTTAGATTTAAGCATGCCACACAAAGGAGTAATTCGCTATTCCTCTCATCAAATCGATTATTAAGCTCATGAAGTTGCATATCAATGACTTGATAAAATAAATCAACTTGATAATGATGTAGATTGGAAATTTGCTCACCTTTCCGCCTTGGTCTACCAACATTTGGACCAACATTTGATGGTGCTTGAGTAGATGGTTTAATCAAATATTTGTCCATATCTACAAAAACAAATATTAAGGCTAAAATATTTGATCCCGACCAACAACCACAAAATAAAAAACGGAGTCGACTAAAATATTTTAAAATCAATCGCCGATTCACCAATTCGTACGAAATATTCGATTGATGGACGACCAAAATTTAATTTTAAAAATACGAAACTTTGGCTAATTAATTTAAAATGCAAGATTGGAGCAAACCGTTAATCGATTTGTGAAATTGAGGATATGTAATTAATCTAGAGATGTAGCACTAATTATTTAACAACAGATTGGGTATCAATTTACTCAATAAGGCAATTAATTTGGGGTGGGTTAGATTAGAGATTTGGGCTGGGCTGTATACTAAATTTTTTTTTCCCATTAGCCCAGGGTGGGCATCAGCCCACAGTGGCCCCCCTGGATCCGTCCTTGCTCACGCGTCTGGGGTACAAAATACCGGTATGACCACTGTAGCTTGCGTAAATTATTCTCTCTTTTAAGGTAATGACATATTGAACCCTGAATTCGTCGGAAATTAACATAATGAACTTTTAAGTTTCTAACGATTTTGGAGCCATAATAGACACTCAACTCGTTTGAAATTGGCATAATGAATCTATTGGCGTTAAGTGCTAATATAGTTTTTTTTTTTCCTTCCTTAAATACACGTAATGCTGATGTGGATTCTAGGGGCCAAAATAGTAATTGCATCAATTTTAATTTTCATCTTCTTTTTCACCAAAAGTCACTTTCTTCCTTCTCTCTCTAACAACCCACCAGTCCACCACCATGGACCCACCACCGCTGCCTCAACCTCCCCCTGCTCCTCCCCTCTCCGCCGCCATCACCACCTCCTCCCCTGTTGTTCTTGTGGTATGATGTGTCTGTCAGTTATGGGGCCCGCTTTCTGGGTACGTTTGAACCACCAACCGTACTAATTCAAAAAATAAATAAAAAAAATCTAATCGATTAAAATAAATAATTACGGAACTTTAATTTTAATTTGAAAACCAAAAAACCCATACCTCTCTCCTCTGTCTCCTTCTTCTTCACCAAAAAGCTGTCTCTTTCTTCTTCACCAGAATCACACAAACCCACTTGCTTCAATCTCCCCAATCCGTCGAAGCCAATCCTCATCGACTGTTAGATTGCTGATTGGTAGTGAATCAGTGGTGGCTGCTTCGACAAATAAAAAACAAAGCTTTATTTTGGTGCTGCGTCTCCCATCTTTTTTGGCTTTATAGTTACAAAGCTTTGGTGCTTCAACGTCAATGGATTGTATTAGGAGATTATATTAGCCTATTAGAAGCTTGTTTAATAGAAAAAATTAACTAAATCTTTAACCGTTCTTGTTATATTAAATATATAGTTTAATTACTCTCTTTTTTCCCAAAAAAGTAGCTATAATTATGAATGTGCCCCAAATTTTTTGTTTATTCATACTTTATAAAATTCTAAATTATTTTTTACATTTTGTAATATCCTAATTGCAACGAAATATTTATAGTCGGTATAAAAACAACGAGATATTATTTCTTACAACTTGGCTTGGAACCAAGATTATGAAAAGAGAAAAGGGAACCCTTTAATCAACTAACCAATCCTAAAGACACGCTCTACTCTCTCAAGCTCCTAACAGCATAACCCACCCATGAGTATCTCCTTATGAGATCGGTCAACTTTGGTGGCAAAGTTCCTCCTCATTAATCCGTTAGCTTCCTGTAAGTCTTCCTCTTTTAACTTTTCAATTATGAAAATTAGTTTTTTTTGAGTAATTTGAATGTCTTTATGCTTATCTATCTAGTACTGTTTGATTTTATCCAAAAAAAATTCATCCGTTTTGATTTGATTCTATGTTAATAATATTTTACAAAAAATTTACAACACATCTCCTAGCCAATCTAGAACTCCAGGTTTGGTTGAACTCCTTTCCTAAGATGGTATTTAGGCAAAACCCCATTGTACAATATGCACTCCTTAATTTGCAGCCACTCCTTTCATCCTCTGTCACCTTTTTTTTGTTGGAAAAATCTGCAAAACAAAGTTAGAATCACAAAGATCGAGTCGTCTAGAAACACTGTCCTAAAGGAATTTATTTCCCCTAGGATAAAACGATCTCTTCCGATTTAAAAATCGGGAACCAGAACAGCAAGAACAACAATAGAATAATAACCAGGAAATAAATCTCTCAATATGAGTGTAGTGTTTTTTCTCTTGATATCTTTGGTTTGATGGAGTAGGCGATATTTATAGGGAGGTAAGAATCCAACCAATTTATTGGACAAAATTATGGCCATTAAAAAGGATGATTTTGTGGTCATCAAAGCATGATATTGCCGTTGAGAACATTTGAAAGGAGTCATGGCAGATCATAGCCATTAAGGACAGATCATGGCCATTACTATCATTGATGGCGATAGATGGACGTTGCAAAAGGATGTTTGCAACCTTTGTAATATTTAATATTTTACAACATTTCTTTCCTTGAATTTATTATTCACTCGTTTCTTCCTCAAGAGAATAGATAACTACGTAGGAATGTCCATGGAGAGAGTGGGTAGGTCGGGGTTCTCGGGTGGGTAGGAGTTGGAGCGGGGTGTCACTGAGTGCCTAGTGATGGAAAATCTTATGGAGCTTAACTGTGTCTTTCTGCTTGGGAAGATCTTTGGGGACCGGGGGCTTAGCTCGAGGGCCACTAGGGCCTTTATAAATCGCATCAGGGCTTTATGGTGTCTATTAGGGGAGATGCAGGTTACGATAATAACGTCGAACCTTTTTTTTGTTCCAGTTTGAACTGGAGGATGACTTAGTACGGGTGCTCGACCAGACTCCTTGGTTGTGGAATCGGATTCTAGTGGTGCTCAAAAGGGTTACTAGGGACGAGCAACTTCAGGAGGTCGAGCTGAACATGTCAGTTTTCTTGGTTCGGCTTCATGACGTGCCACTAAACCTTCGCACCAAAGAAAACATCCGAATTATGGGAAATAGGCTGGGTTCTTTTGTCTCTGTGGATGATGACGATCTCAGGCAATTTAGGGGGCGGGTGAAAGCGCGGGTCTCAATCAATATGGAGCGCCCTTTAGTTGGGCTGGAGGAGACTGTTGGGCTGCAGGGGGTAGGCCGCGTATGCCAAGGGCGGCCCAAGCATTAGGAGCGCGGGCTGAGGATGGAAGGGAAGGGCTGGGCTCGCTGGGTCTGGGCCGCATGTGTTTGAGTTTGCAGAAGGAGAAGGAAGCGCTAGAGAGGCTGGGCTCTCTTGGTCTAGGCTGCGCATGCCTCTTGCACCTGGGTCGTGCATGGTGCCTCTTGCGCCTGGGCCGTTGGCTCCCTCCTAGCCCAATGCGCGATCTGGATGCAACCAACCCCCCTTGCTAGGCCTGACAGTGGGCTTGGGTGATGCTTTGGGCCCTGGGCTGGGCCCAATGAACCAATATGTTGTTGTCTTGGTGGGAGAGGAGGAGGAGGACCTAGAGGAAGACACACAACCTCTCTCTCATGTGTTGCCAGTTATAGCTGACACTAGGCTAATTTTTAACTCTTCTGAGTTAATTGAAGGGGCTCAACGACATATGGACACGACTGGGGGACGACACAAGCCCTTAGTTGCTCGCTTTGCTAGGAGGGTCCGCACAGGTCGAAAGAGCGTGCCGCGGCATAAGGACATGGGACAACGCCCCTAAGGCACAATTACAGGGAAGAGAGGAGGGGAAGTCCTAGATGATGGGGATAGTGGTGGTCTGTCGTCCTTTTTGCGCAGAAAGAAAAGAGTGGTGCATTGGGATGCAGAAGATATTACTGGGAACCCTCAAGCAGGGGCAAACTTCTCGAAGTTGCTAGGATTAGAGTTCCCTACTTTAGTTTTCCTGTCAGAAACAAAATTGTTTGAAAGTGAGTTTTGTAATTTTAATAATAAATGGTCATTTCCTTATGTGCTTGCTGTTGACTGTGAGGGTGATAATAGGAGGGGTGAGTTGGCTTTGATGTGTAGAAATGATATTTTTGTTAATGTGTTACATCATGATGCCCACTGTATTGACGTTGAATTATTGAACGGCTTGACAAATGACCCCCATTAGAGATTTACGAGCATTTATGGATGGCCACGTACTGCGGATAAATACAAAACCTAGGACATGCTTAGATCGATAAAGGACAAGAGCTCCCTCCTGTGGCTCTACGTTGGGGACTTTAATAAGGTGATGTGGAGCCATGAGAAACTGGGTTGTTTAGATAAAAATTTTAACGAGATGGATGCTTTCTGGTGAGCTCTTGACGACTGTAATCTTATCGACCTCGGGTTCTTGGGCCCTAAGTTTACCTAGTGTAACAATCAATGGGGCAATGACACTATAATGGAAAGACTCGATAGAGGGACGACGAATGAGCAGTGGAGGAGCTGCTTCCCTGAAGCTGCAGCCAAACATCTCCCCCGGTTCGGATTAGATGACTGCCCCATTCTGATTAAGTTGACCCCTGAAGTTTACCCCAAGGGGCAAAGTGTTTCGTTTTGAGGCGGCGTGGCTAAGGGAGGAATCGTGTTTTGATTTCTTCAAAGAGATGTGGAGTGGGACAGAGTTTCAGGGATCTAGAGATTCTCTTGACTAGCGTCTAAAGCTCTGTGGGTCGAAGCTTTCTAGGTAGGGGTGTAAGAAACCGGACCGAACCAGAAATCGAACCGAAACCGGAAGATTTTGGATCGAACCGTAACATTCCGGTTCGTTTCGGTTCTATTCCACTAGACCCAAAAATTTCGAGTTATGGTTCGAGTCTGTCGAATATAAAACCCGTAATCGAGTCGTAGAACCGTTTGAACCGGAAAGTTTTATATATCAATGTTTAGTTCTGCCTTAGTGGATAAAATTTTAGTTGTCTTTCTAAAGGGAAGGGGTTCGAATCCCCTTCCCCTCAAAATCCTTTTGTTTTAGTTTTTTACATTCATTTCATTTCTCATTCAATTTCAAACTCAAAGTCAGAAAGTCTTGACCTTGCTTCTTCTTGTCCATCCCTCTCATTTCACTGTCGTCGTCTTACCTCACCTCACTTCTTCTTCATCCCTCTCAGTCTCCGCCGTCGTCTCACCTCCGTCGAAAATTGTCACCTCACCTTGCTTTCATCACCTCATCTCGCTGTTTTCATTCTTCGTCATCCTTCATCTCCGTCGTCGCCTCGCCTCGCCAATTGTCACCTCACCTCGTCATCCCTCATCTCCGTCGTCGCCTCGCCTCGCCAATTGTCACCTCACCTCGCCTCCATCACCACGATGACCACCGACAGTGAATCCATCAATGTAAGCCACATAATATTGTTGTTTTGTGACTTCAGTTTCGGGGTTTTGAAATATACAAGTGGTTTCCTCCTTTTTGATGTCTAGACTTGAAATTTGGGAAATCTTGCCAGTAACAATGGTTGATGATAAAACAGAAACTTTGGTTCGTCTCTTTTGAGTTCATACCTATGAGTCCTTTTCAAACGACTAAAATATCCATTTTTATTTTTTATTTTTTATTATATATCACCATTTAGCTCTAAGGTCAAGTGCTTGTTAATCTTCCCCTGTAGGCTTGCCCAGTAGCTTATTTCATTAAGAATTATTCTATTTTGGGATTTATGGCTGCTTTATTTGGATGGTTTTAATGGCTGTTTTGGGATTTATGGTTGTTGATTTTGTTATGTGATGTTATGAATGAGCCTGTATTGATTGTTTAGATTTTTGTTGCTTCCCATTGTGGCAATTTGCGCCTTATGGGCAGAACTGTGCTTGTGCTTGTGTTTGATGTGGTTGTTTCTCTTATTTTTTTTGTATAGATGATGGAGTCGGGGTCTCCTATGATTGAAAGTGGAAGTGCACAACTACAGCCTAAGACTTCATCTACATAACAGGAGATACCACCGCAACCAACTGTGGGGGCAGACGAAGTGCAAGGCAGTCAAGAGCCACAAGAAATCGAGTCAAAGAAAAGAAAAGAAAGGTCATTCATGTGGTATTATGTCATGAAGTTTACGACTCGTAATAATGAGCTAAAGTTACAATGTATTTTTTTGCAAAAAAACTGAGTATAAGTATGCTCCTAAATAATTTGGGCAGAACTGCAATTAGGAAGCACTTGTTTAAATGTGAGAAAGGGTCATTTTTGAAATCAAAGAAACTCCAGAGTGATGTATCAAAGGGTCAAACTCAGTTATATTTTAATCCGAGTAAGGAAACTATGTTAGCTACATGTAAATTTGACCAAACCATGTATAGGAAAGCAATGGCATACATGATTATTATTGATGAAAAACCTTTTAAAATGGTTGAGGGGCTAGGTTTTAAGCACTTTTGTTTTGTACCGCAACCGAAGTTTGTAATACCTTCACGAGTTACTGTAGCGAAGGATTATTATGAGATGTTTATGGAGGAAAGATTGAAGCTGAAAAGTAGTATGTCATTTAACTGTAGGAAGGTGTGTCTTACTACAGACACATGGGCTTCCAATCAAAGGATTAATTATATGTGCCTCACTGCTCATTATATTGACTCTAATTGGAAGTTGCAAAAAAGAATTATAAATTTCTGTCCAATTTCTAGTTATAAAAGTGAGGTCATTGGTAAATTGATTGAGAAATGTTTGTTAGAGTGGGGTATTGATAAGGTTATGACTGTAACTGTTGATAATGCTTGTTCAAATGATGTTGCGGTGGGGTATTTGAAAAAAAGAGTCAATCATTAGAAGGGTAGTGTTTTGAATGGGGAGTTTCTACATATGAGGTGTGTTGCACATATAATGAATCTAGTGGTTATTGATGGGCTAAAACTTGCTACTCCTTCAATTATTCGAGTCCGAAATGCAGTTAGATACTTGAGGCAATCTCCGCAGAGATATGAAAAATTCAAAGCATGTGTTGTGGAAGAAAGGATAGGTAGTGAAGCTTTGTTGTGTCTTGATGTGTGCACCCGATGGAACTCGACTTACTTGATGTTAGAAACAACCTTAAAACTACAATCTGCTTTTGATAAATATGGGGGGTTGGATTCTATTTTTTCAAGTGAAGTTGGCCATGATGAAGAACTTCATTGTAGAAACCGGATTCCCGAGGAAGAAGATTGGGTTCATATCAAGAACATTGTTAGGTTTTTGAAGTATTTCTACATGCTTACTTTAAGTGTTTCGGGTACTAAATACACAACTTCAAACATTTGTTTGAATAAAATGAGTGAGGTTGATTTTAGGTTGAAAGGTATGTGTAGCAATGTTGATCGTGAGGTGGCTGGAATGGCATTGCAAATGGAAAAAAAGTGTGACAAATATTGGGGCGATCCTGAAAAAATTAATGTGATGTTGTTTATTGCGGTCGTGTTAGATCTTAGGTACAATTTGGATTACGCGAATTTTCTGATTAACAACATGTACGAGTTTATCAGTGCAGTGGTGTTAGTTGAAAAAGTTGGAAGGAAACTTAATGCATTGTTTTAAGAGTATGAAAGGGAGAATAACAACTCCACTGTCAATGCGGTTGTAGGAGCTTCTTCTTCCTTTGGTGTTGAATCAGTGACACTGCCATTAGATTTAGATGATATTGATGGTGAATATGGATCAGTTGCATGTGCCTATGAATACAGGTATCGAAAAGAATTGGCTCAACGACAAGGAGGAGGACCAAAAAAATTAGAGTTAGATCGTTATCTTGAGGAAGAGATGATATCTCATTCAGAATCTTTTGACATTTTGGAGTGGTGGAAGGTTAATAGTGTTCGATTTCCTACTATCTTATTGATAGCACAGGATGTGTTGGCTATTTAGACTTATACCGTCGCATCAAAATCTGCATTTAGTTGTAGTGGTCGCCTCCTTTATGATTTTTGAAGCTCTTTGTCTGCAAAAGTTGTAGAGGCGTTGGTGTACACTGAAGATTGGTCGAGAGCACAAAGTTATGAATATCATTGTACGACTGAAGAGACGCTCAATGAGGTTGAGGAGCTTGAGAAAGGTAATGTTTAAGGTTAAATATTTTTAGCTATGAATTGGTTATTTGCTATGTGATTAATTCTAATTATCTGTAAATGGTAGCCTTCGCGGACATTAAATTTGCACCTTCAGTGGTAGATATCATCTCATGAGGATTTTAATTGATGGTTGTAGGTTAGTCAATTTCTTATTTAGTTTTCTTTCTCCTTTAGGTAATAAATTTGACAATTTGATGTTATGCAGTTTGTTAATTGCTATGTGTTCTTTTCAGATTTCTCGGAAGAACTACAATGCGAGAAGGCGTTAAATATTTATTTCATAGGCGTTTAAACTTTGAAGTAGTAGTATTTTGTATTAGCTATTTACAACTTTTGCAATGGCAACTGATGAACATGCAATTTATCTTATTTGACTAGCTGACTTGGTTGTTTGGCTTCTGGGTCATGCGTGTTATTGATGTGTGTGTGGATGTTTACTGTGCTGTTTTGATCAAGTCATAGGATCTGGCTTTTGGGTCATGCGTGTGTTGATGTGTGTGAAAATGTTGTTGTTGACGATGATTGATAGCATATTTCTTGGGTGTAATTTTATCTTCTTTTCTAGCCTTTTTGGGGGCTTGATTCTTCTATTTGACCCTTATTTACATCTTTATTGCAGATCAGCACCGAAATGAGAAAAAGAGCGAAAAGAAGCATTTTTGGAGGAATTCTTGGGATTTCGAGCTTCAAGGCCCAGAGGATCAGAGTGTCATCGAGCCCTCGACGCTAACTAGACCAGTGCGTAGTCTCTCGACTGCGACACCTCTACATTATTTCTCAATCAAAAGTCAAAGAGAAGAATCTTCTAAGATCCGCACGGGATTCCATGCGTTTCCAGAAGATGTCAGGCGCACCAGAGATCTAGAATATTCTCCTGAAGGACATGTGCTGTCACGCTCCCTTTGGCTCTCTCTCTCCCCTTAGCTATTTATGGAATTGGTTCTTGAGGAACCTAGTACTGGTACTGCTGATTATGGAGATGATCTGGCCATGGTTGAAAAGGTTGAAGATTGTATGGCGGCTGAGATGGATCTTGGTAATGATGCTGCTGCGGTGACTGTCTAGGGCAAGACGGTTGTGGATCGCACCAACTTTGGTTAGGATGACGTTGTCCTTGGTCATAATTGTTAGTATAAGGATCAAACTGCCATGGGGATCCGTTATAATTACCAACCGTATTAACTTGAAATTCATTAGGGGTATAGGGATATGCGTTAGTCAGATGGTCGGTAAAGTTGTGAAATCTGTGTGTCTTGGTCTGGACAACCTGTCTTGCCGCTAGGATCTGGATCATATGAGTCATGTTGCCGATTTGTTTTTCCATAGCAGCACAACCGTCAGCCATGTTGGGAAATTCGGAGGTTGAAGTTTTCAGCGTCTAGGTCTGGATGTCCTGCCACACAAACAAAAGAAAGAAATCAGTACCGTTAGTCCCCGGCAACGGCGCCAAAATTTGACGTGCTGTCGAGACACCTCAAAATTAATAATAAAACCTACAGCCAATGCACAATTAAACTGTGTATAGTGGTACAGGGTCGATCCACAGAGACTAAGGTAGACACTGTCTTGTGTTGTGCGGCGAGGGCAAACAGGTCAGAACAGTAACAAATAACGAGGGGGTTTTCAAGAGTTTGTTGATTAATATCTAAGAAAGCAGTAATAGACAGTAATAAAATGAGTAATAAATCAATAGAGAAGGGAGTTCCCAGTAGGAATCTATCTCGGGTTGCTTTCAAGGTCAGCCGGTCATTGGTGCAATGATCTTCTACCCCTCGCTGATAGACGCGCTATAGGGACTAGGTACGTTTAGGTCCGCTGTTTCGTTTCGTATGAGAAACTACTCCAAGGTACGTTTATGGAGTAGTCTTGACACTTTGTCGTCCCCCAAGGTACGTTTATGGGGGCAATACTCAAAGGCCCATGAAGATGAAGGAAGACGCGTCCAGGGCGAGACACTCAGTACGTTCGAGGCTCTGCCCTGATTACTTACTCAACCCAATCAGATGGGACCAGCGAGCTGATGACTATGATTGGTCGTCTACTTTACCTTGCAGCTTCGCGTTAGTTATAACCACAATGATGACTTTAATCGTCTAGGCCTAGCAGCTAGTTGGCTAGACTAGAAATAGTCCTAGTAGAATTGACAAGAAAAATGTTAAGTAAATAAATATAAACCAGTGATATTGTTGCTACCCGATTTTGGATTTTTTAAAATTTTAATTTGTCGCATTTCTGTCATCAATTTTCTAAAATCATACTTCCATTTATTTACGTCAATCTGATATTTATTTTTACGCTTAATGTCATTTAAATTTTATTCCATACTTTTTTCGCATTTTTATCACTTTTCCCGTTCGAACCCATATCGGTTCCTGAGTCAAATTCTCGAAACTAAGGGTCGAACAATTCTGCTCATTAGCTACTTATTTTTTAGTATTTGTCTAACTCGCGCTATCTCTTTCTATTTCGCTCAATTTTTATTTTAGTATTTTATTATGCTCGAACTTTTATTGCTTATAAGTAAATACTTTTCATCGAACTATGTAGCAAACTTTTCGTCATTTATTGTGTGCTAATTATTTTATTTTATTATACGTTTTGACATTTTCAGTTCGAGTTTATATTCATTTTCTAACAAAATTGCTCGTATCGTCTACTTAAACTAAATAGTTAAATGATAAACCAAAACCTCATCTCCACCATTGATCTAGTTGACTTCATAAAGTCAACTAAGATCAATGGTCCTCCTATTTTCCCACGTTGGTTCATGCACAATCCTCCACCGCCTTACTGTTCTCCTCCTCGAGCCTCACCCTCTCCATTTTCCAGGCCTACCTCTAACCATGATCATCATTATCTCTACTCCCTCAGCCAGCCCTCGAGATCCATTTCTCCTTCTATAAATAGCAGCTCCAAGCAATAAGCAAAGGGGGGGAAAGAACACACACAGAGCACCAATTCACACACGGCAAAATTAAATCAAAACACCCAACAAATTCATTTCCATCCTCCGCAAAATTTAATCGAAACATTCAAATTCAATCAAAAACACCCAATTAAATCAGCCCCAATCTGCGCCGCTGCCGCAATCAGCCAATCCAAGCCGCAGCCGCAATCGCACAATCCAACCCGAGCCGCCCAATCCAACCCGCAACCGCCAACCGCCGCCCCACAGCCGCCGCCGGCATAGCCACCGCCGCACCACAAATCAGCCCCAATCCACAAGCCACCGCCGCACCACAAGCCACCGCCGCACCACAAGCCACTGCCGCAGCCAAACACCTAATCCACCAACCACCGCCTCAAGCGGCCCCGTCACCACAGCCGCCGCCTCAATCGGCCAGCCGTGCCTCAGCCACACCCAGCCGTGCCTCAGCCACACAACCAAAATCTCCAGCCCATCCAAAACCAGTCCAAATCAAGCAAACCAAGTCAATTTAAATTAATTAATCCCACACCCGATCGACCATCCCGACCAGCCGCATCACCAAACCCAATCGGTCATCCTGACCAGCCGCATCACCAAACCCAATCGGTCATCCCACACCCAGCCATTAACTGCCCCACAGCCACGCCGGCTCACCCACAACAGCCGCATCGCCCATAACCGCGCCGGCTCAGCCACAACAGCCACGCCGCCCCATAGCCACGCCGCACCGGCACCACCGCCGGCTCATCCACAACGCAGGAGAGAAAATAAAAAGGAAAAGGGAGAAAAGGGCTGCAGCAAATTGAAAAAGGAAAGGAATTGGGAAAGAAAAAGAAAAGAAGAAAACGGGAGGAAGAAGAAGGCTTGGGCTGGTCATCATTTTAATTAATTATGGGCTTGGCCTTGCCAAGCCCAAACGGGAAAGGAAGACGGAGAAATGGGCCAAGCCCAAACACAAGGGAAAAGGGCTTTGCAGCTAATGGGCCCAATTTCTAGGCCCAGTGGGCCTAGTCCAATTATTCAGTCCATCGCATTTATTTATTTTTCGTACTGATCTTTTATCTGCCTGTACTATTTATTTATTTTTGCACTCGAACTATTTATTTATTTTTCGCACTCGCACTGCTTATTTATTTTTCGTCATCACACGCCTGTACTGTTTATTTATTTTTCTGTACTTGTACTGTTTATTTATTTTTCCGCACTTGTACTGTTTATTTATTTTTCGCATACTTGTATTGTTTATTTATCTTTTGTATGCTTGTATGCTCGTTTATTTTCACCCGCTATGCATGTCTAGATAATTGTTCATCCAAAGTAATTAATTATTTTCGCTCGTGTGCAGCAATCGCCAAATATTTAATCGTTCAAAGTTATCCTCTTCTCGTGCCGATAATTCTGATAAAAAGGGGGTAAATCGCCCGTACCCCTTAATCAAGTAAACGCTTCTTCCCTTTTATTTATTTCACGCTTTTTTTCGCTTATACGCTCGTATGCATAAATTATTTAGAAATATTAAAATTTAATCCATTGGGCATAATCACTAAATTAGGAATCTTTATTTTTCAAACATGATGTTAAACACCTCTTTTCTCCGGTAACCTTTTTAGGATGTGACTCGGGTGCTTAACACCTTCCCGAGTCCATAATACGACCCCGAACCACCGTTCTCGGGTTCAGACCCATTTTGCCTTAGCTTTTTATTTTTATGTCATGACTTTAGGTTCCCTAAACCTAGAAACAAATTAGGGTGGCGACTTCATTAGCATCATGTGAGATGAGCCCGATTTCGTCTCACATCTCGTCCTAAACCCACGTCGCATTAGGATAGGATAAAATCCGAAAAGGGGGTGCGACAGATATATTGACTTCAATTCGACCTCACGGCTTTCCTAAGCAACCTTCGATGATCCTACCAAGAACAAATGAGTTTAGCTACTCATAACAAAATTAAAATAAATAAAATAAATAAATTGCATAAATGAAGAAGAAGGGGATGAGAAAACTCTTTATTATTGTCGGCCGGAGCAAAGCTCTGATTTATTGAATGGAAAACAGGGAGTTATGGTCGTGGCTGCCAACTCCAAAAGTGAAAGATGAAAGAATGATCCCAGACCTTAAAGCTAAAAGGGTTTTAAAAGAGAAAGTTACAAAAAAAGAAATTCCAATAATAGAAATTAATTAAAAAGGAAAATCCTAATTTAATTGGAGTTGATCTTGGAATATCTTCTTGCCAAAACGGGAGAAATTTGGATTAATTGGAGAGAATCAGCGGATTCTTCTTAAAAAGGAAGTTTCCTTGTTCGCGCTTGAGTCTTTTGTTGACGCATGCGCACAAATGCAGGGGCAAGCTGCTGCCTGCACGCTGTCTGCCAACTGCTGCAAGGCCTCGCTGCTCAAATCCGTCCAGAATCTATGAAAGGTGCATCTTTTTGATATTTCCTTTCCGAAAGCTCTGATCTGCTAAATAGTGGGAAAACAAGAGAAGATCAGTAGCATCATCATAAAAAAGGACTAGGAAAGGGATGGAAAATTAATACAAAATGCACCATATCAGTTTCTTCTTCTTTCAATTTCGGCAATAAATCCAGGTTGGCTCTCAACCTATCTTCATTTCTTTTTGCATTGAAGTACGCCAAGCATCCTTAAACTCAAGGCTCCAATTTCTACCGGAGTTACTGCTTCTACCCCATACGCCATTGCCAACGGAGTCTTTGTGGTCATCCGGTACGCCCACATCACGTACGACAACTCCTCTACCTAATTTTTCTTAGCACCCTCTAGGTTCTTTTTAAATCCACTCAAAATAGTCTGATAAGTTACTTTCGTCTGTCCGATAGTCTGCGGATGAGAAACGAAAGACAACATTTGCTCAATTTTGAGTTCCTTACATCTCTTTAAAGAGGGCGCTGGTAAACTAAGTGCCATTACCAATACTCAAAACCTGTGGGACTTCAAATCTCATAATGACCTGGTGTAAAAATAAATGCTATTTGGGAGTGGCTTCCGCTTCTGCCCATTTGGTGAAGTAATTCATGCTACAATCACAAACTTCGGCTGCCTTGGTGCTTTCAAAAAATGTCTCAAAATATCAATTCCCCACATTGCATATATCTCTATCTGGTCGTAACGGAAGTTTGGCAAACTCTTAGCATTTTTGACATATTTTCACAAAATAATCACAATCTCTAGTGATTGGTGGCTAGTAGAATCCATTATGAAGCACCTATGCCACCATTGTCAATCCCATAGATCCCTTAATGGATCTCCTGTAAAGTATACCAGTCGTCACTTTTTTATATCGGATAAGAAAAACAATGGCGAATCAACTCTCCATCATAGTAACTGTTGTAATATTCCAGTTTATCTGCTTGGTTAGTATAAATTATATTTGATACGAACTAGAAATTTATAGAGGTTAAATTGTAATTATATCCATAGTTTAGAAAATTATTCAAATGTTATACTCGAGATTATACGAATCGAAAAAAATAAAAAATAAAATAAAAGTAGTGTTTGAAATTATTAAACTAATAGAGGTAGTGGAACCACGACTAAGGAGCATAGAGTACACATATCAGGTATAGAGAATTAAAAATCTTGATTAGCCAATTGGAAGTAGCTAATTAAACAAGATCTTATCTTATTCTTGACTATAAAAGCCAACCGAGTGACACATTTGCTCTCTTCCTTTCTTCTCTCCCTCTCTCACTGAGGCTACACCAAATAGAAGTGGTGTGTGCTGGAAATTTAAAGGGAAAAAGAGAGGTAGTGTAGAGCAAAATTCAAGGTTAAGATTCTTGTTCCTTCTTCCTTAATTAGTCATTTCTTCCTCTTCCATTTTCTTGATGAGTAGACGAAAATGATTAATTTGTGGTGTTGATTCTTCTACTTCTTGATCTTGATAATTCATGCTTGATGACAACTTCTTTTCATGTGAAATTTGGTTATAAATGGTTTGATTGTATTAAAATCAACATGTACGTGGATGAATTGAAATGAGATTCTTAACTTATAGTTTATTGATGCATGCAAATGGTTAAAATGATAAAAGACAGGTGAGATTGAAGTTATGATTTCAATTAATTGAGTTTAGATTGATTAGTTCTCAAAAAAAAAATGAGGCATGTAACTTGATTCTCCATAGAAATGAGACTTTTGAGCTTGATCGTCAATGCCTTGAATTTGTAAGTTAAGGCATGAAATTTCATAAATTGATTGTTTGATTTTGGAAAGGGTAGAAAGTTGAGGGAAAATTATATATAATGCTATGATTTAGAGTTAATTAATTTGAAGTGAAAAGATAAGTATTTGGACTCTTAATTAGATGAATAAATATTGATTTGTTGTGTTAATTTCAGGTGGAAGAAACAAAAGAGAAATTGGTAGTGTCGCACCTAGGGCTGCCCAAAACTCCCGAATTCCAAATTTCTGATTTTTCCGACCCGAAATTTTGAATTTCGGAATCGGAAATTCGGAATTCAAAAATTCAAAATTCGGAATTAGATACCCAAAATTTTAATTCGAGTCGGAACGGGATGGATTTTGAAAAATTCGGGTACCCGAAATACCCGAATTTTTCATACATAAAATGACGTCGTTTTATGTATAGCCCCAAAAATAACCTATCTCATTCTCCTTCTCTTTCGATTTCAATTCACTCACTCTCTCTTCCCGAACGGCCAACACACGCACAGACACACAAAACTTCTCCTTCCGATTAAACACAGCTTTGGCGTCCACCATCACCAACACAACCAGCGCCGCCGTCCACCAGAACTTCTCCTCTCGAATCGCAACCATTCTCCTCCCGATCTCTCCTCACCATCACCACCATCGTCCACCACCAGCGCCGCTAACTTCAACAGATTCAACACCGTCGTCCACCATCACCGATTCACCAACACAACCAGCGCAGCCCAGTCACCACCATCTTCTCTTACAGGTAGGGCTGCTCAATTTTTGTTTAATCTTTAATTTAGAATTAACCCTAATTTTTGTTGGTTAACTGAATTTTTCAATAGTGTGGCCCAACTTTTTTCATAGTTTATTTCCCAACAGCATCTGTGTTATGTATCACTTATGGAAAGTGAATCATATTTTTCCTTTTAGGTTAGCAATATCGTTACGATTTAGGAGTATCTTAATCTTTACTAGCAGCTATATTATTTAGTAATATTCCTATAAATTAGCAGTAGCTCCTATGAGTTTAGTAGTACTTTCCTATTTCATAATTTCCTAGTTTTAATGTTGTAAACCTCTATTTAACAGAGTTATCAATAAGATAATAGGCAAAAGAGTTAGTCAAAAATAGAGGTCTGCTTTAGAGCTGCAAGGCCTGCTTCTCCTTTAAAGTTTCAAAGGGTTCATGCTCCCTTTGATGAGCTTAAATTATCCAACTACTCATCCTGTGTATAGATCCTGGATACTGGTTCATAACAATCTGTATCTGTAAATCCTTGACAAATTGAACATTAGTTTCTTTACTTTGAGCTCCACTGGACATCAATATTAGGATAGTTGTTTATGGACTACCATGCCCGAACTTATGAGATGGGTAAATTAGAACATGCAATGCATCTGATTTTGTTGGTTGGCCCATTACTCCTATTAATCTTGCATAGGGGGCAGGGGAAGTGCATGAAAGTTTAGTAGCTTTACTAGATCACGCTAGCTACCTTACTTGTGTTTCTCACTTATTTTATGATTTAGTTGATTTGAATTATAATCCAATGACTTCTACCAAGCATTGAGCACAGACTGTTATGGTTAGTTGGTTACATGTTGATTTTGTGAGAGCATTGAGATGAGTTGAACTACGTGAAATTAAAAAATATTGAGATGAATTGAGATGAGTTGAGCTGAATTGAGATGGTTGTCATGTTAGTACTGTCAATTTTATTTTTTAAGAAAAAGATTAAACTAAAATTAACTTGATTTTCTGTTTTGTTAATTAGGAGGAAGATGTCTATTAACCTAGTTGATGCGGATGTGGTAATGAAAGGCAAACAACCAGCAGAAGCTGCTGTGGCAGTGGTGGCAAATACACAAACACAACCAGTGGCTCCTTCCACTGCTACAGTAAAGATAGAGAAGAAAAGGAAGACGATGGCTCCAAGATCAATTGTGTGGAAGCAATTTAAAAGGAGCCAAAATGAGGATGGAGAGTGGAAAGGTACTTGTATATACTGTCAAATTGAAATTGCATGTGATTCTAGGGTAAATGGTACAAATGACATGAAAAATCACATGAAAAGGTGTAAAGAGGTACCTCATTCTAATGACCCTAGGTAAACTGAAATGAGCAGTTATGTACATCCCGATGGTAGTAAGACTGTAGGACCTTGGAAGTTTGATCAAGAAGAGTGTAAGAGGGCTTTGGCACTAATGATAATAGAGGATGAACTTCCCTTTAGGTTTGTAGAGGGTGTGGGGTTTAAGAAATTCATGGCTACTGTGCAGAATAGGTTTGTAGTGCCTTCTAGAAACACAATTACTAGGTTTTGTTATAAGATGTATGTTGATGAGAAGGTGAGATTGAAAGTGTTTTTGATGTCTAATTGTGATAGGGCTTCTATTACCACTGACACTTGGACATCCATTCAAAGGATTAACTACATGGTTGTAACGACGCACTTTATTGATAATGACTGGAATTTACATAAAAAAATGTTGAATTTTTGTCCGATCACTAGTCATAAAGGTGATGCTATAGGAAAGACACTTGAGAAATGTTTGATTGATTGGGGAATTAATGATAATAATCGGACAGATTGTACCCGGGGTAGGAAGGATCCTGGTGATCTTTTCCTCTGAGAGGGTAGTCCTCACTGCTGGTACACCTGCAAGGCGCCAGAGGGGGTCCCCGACGCAGATACTCCGACGATCAAGTCAGTATCAGTAGGAGTAGTAGTGAGAGAGAGTAGTGAGAGAGTAGTGTCTAGTGAGAGAGAGAGAGTCCCCCCCTTTCTACCTAGGGGGGTATTTATAGGAGATCTAGTAGGGAGGCGTCATCTTTAATAGGTGCCACTTGGGTGCCATGGGGTAACGCCGAGTAGATGACGCTTGCGTAGTAGATGACGCTTGTGTGCTTGGCGGGGGTGGGAATAGGCGCCATATCATGCTGGATGCCCCCCCTCCCCCCCGCGCTGACGTCGACCACCCCCCGGTAGCAGGACTAGTAGGAGGCTAGGCAGGCCCTACAGTAGCTGAAGATGAGGGTTCCCCCTGTCAGGACTAAAATACCCTGGGGGTTATGTCAATTATTATCAATTAATAAGGTGTTTACAATCACAGTAGATAATGCTAGCTCAAATGATTTAGCTGTTGCCTGGATTAAGAAGAAGATGAATCAGTGGGGTACAAATATTTGTGAGGGGGAGTTTGTTCATGTTAGGTGCATTGCACACATTGTGAATTTGATGGTATTGCATGGGCTTACCACTATGGGAACCTCAATCATTAGGATCAGAGAGGCAGTAAGGTACATTAGACAATCTCCATCTAGATTGTCTAAATTTAAAGAGTGTGCAGAAAGAGACCATGTTGGGTCTAAAGCATTGTTGTGCTTAGATGTGTGTACTAGGTGGAACTCCACCTATTTGATGTTAGAGACTGCGTTGAAGTTTGAGAAGACCATTGAGGCATACGAGGATGTGGATCCCTTCTATAGGATTGAGCTTGTGACGAGGGAAGAAAAAAGAAAGAATAAAAGAAAGGGAAAATCAAATGAAGAGGATTTGGCAGATATTCTCATGGTTGATGATGAGGAATATCTAGAGGATGATGGTGTTCAATATGTGAATGCAAGCACTGATGGTGATGGTGGAGGTGATGTACCAAAAGAAGATGATTGGGTGAATGCAAGAAGATTGTGTAAGACCTTGAAGTACTTTTATTACTTAACTTGTTTTGTGTCAGGGTCTAAGTATGTTACTGCAAATGCTTAATTTGATCATGTATCTAATGTGGCTACTATGTTGAGTGCTTGGGAGAATAGTAGTGATGTAGAACTTACAAAATTGGCAGGAAAAATGCATGAGAAGTTTGATAAGTATTGGGGTAATGTGGATAAGTTTAATTCTCTTCTTTATATTGCTGCTGTGTTTGATCCAAGAAAGAAGATGGATTATGTGGCTTTTGCTTTGTTAGATGTGCATGAGGAGTTTGTTGGGAAAGAGTTGGGAGAAAAAGTGAGGAGGGATACAAAAAGAATATATGTAGCGTATTGGGAGTTGTATGGTAAGAGAAAAGAGCATAGTGTTATAGGTGATACTGCTGTGGAGAAGGAAGGGTGTAGTGGAAGTGTTTGTGAGGGGTCTGAGTTGATCAATGCTAGAGAAGAAAGGTTTAGGAGGTTCAAGGAAGCTAATGGTGGAGGCTCCTTCCAAATGAAGTCAGAACTAGAATCTTACTTGCAAGAGAGTGTTATTGAAGGAGGCAAATTATTTTCCATCTTGGACTGGTGGAAAAAGCATGCTCCAAGGTTCCCTGTTCTTTCTAGGATGGCAAAGGATGTACTAGCTGTCCAAGTTTCCACAGTGGCATCTGAATCTGCATTCAGTACTGGAGGAAGAGTTCTTGACCCTTTTAGGAGCTCCTTGACGCCAATGGTTGTGCAAGGCTTAATATGTTCACAAGATTGGTTCAGGTCATCCAGAGAATCCATGAAACTTGAAGAGGACCTTGCTGAGCTTGAATAATGGGAAGATGGTACGTTTTTTATTTATTGCAATTGAGTTCTGAAAATTTATTTCTACGTTTAATTACTAATATTTTCTCTCTTGGAATACTTTGGTTTGTAGACATCTCTCAAATGCTAGTGGAGACAACTATTACAGAAGTTTAGTTGCTTGAAGTCACTTACTAGTTGTGGAGGTGTTTGCAAACTCATTCAAAGTTTTGGAATTTCACTTGCTAATTTCATTTGCTAATTCGGTACTTATTTTGGAATTAGTTGCTTGGAGTCATTTGCTAAAGTGAAGAGGGAGATCACTTGTTTTGCTTGGACAAGAAATTGCAGTGGAGAAGGGAGTTAGTCACTTAGTTGTATGGATAATTAGTATGGCAATGAAGAGGGAGGTCACTTGTTAAACTTTTCAGTGGATTGAATTGTTGTTGTAGCCTTGGATTATTTGTATGGCATGGATTAACTTAATTTGTATGTTTAAAATTGTTGGATTATTTGTATGGTAGTGGATTGAATTGCATGGTAGTGGATTGAATTGAAATGCATGGCAGTGAATTGAATTGAATTGCATGGCAGTGAACTGAATTGAATTGCATGGATTGAATTGAATGGATTGAATTGAATTGCATGTATTTAATTGAATTGCAGGCAGTGGATTGAATTGCATGGCAGTGGATTGAATTGAATTGCATGGTAGTTGATTATTCAACGTGGTAGTGGATTGAATTGCATGAATTCATAATTTTGGAAAATTCGGAAAATTCGGGTATTCCGAAATTTCCGAAATTATGAATTCAGAAATTCGGGTTCGGAAGCATTTTACTTCTATTCGGAATGGGATTGAAAATTCAAATTTTGGAAAACCCGAATTCCTCAAATTCGGAATTCGAAAATTCGGAAAACCTGAATGGGCAGCCCTAGTCGCACCCCCTTTTCGTATTTCACGAGCGGGTTCGGGATGGATGTGAGACAATAACAGACTGTCTCACATAATGCAATGAAGTCACCACCCTATTTATTTTTAGGTTTAAGGAAACCTAAGGTCCAAAAGAAAAATAAATAAAATAAAAAAACTAAGGCAAAAAAAAAGGTCTAAACCCGAGAACAACGGTTCAGGATCGATTTATAGACTCGGGAAGGTGTTAGGCACTCCAGTCTCATCCTGAAAAGGTTACCGGTTAAAAAGAGAGAGGTGTTTAAATAAAACATTTAAAAACAAGTAATTGGGCCCTTAGAGGAATCGCCGCTTTAGTATTTCTCGTTGGTCGGGACTGTTGGGGACTGGTCGGGACTGTTCCGGACTGATTTTTAACAGAATTAACCGTTTAATCTTTACTAAAACGGACGCCCTTTATCATCATTGGGCCAATGCTCACGAAGCAAATTTTTAAGATAAACGAGTAAATAAACTAAGTTATTTCTCATGCAAATAAATTAATTCTAGCAATTCTAAATAGTCATGCATACGAATATATATGCGGAAAGCGTCGAATAAATAAAAGAAATAAAAAATGTGTACTTGAGGGTGAGTACCGATTGACTCTAACCTATATAGCCGAGGTTAGTAGCATGAGTCATAATAAATAATAATCAAGCAAACAAGTAATTAAACTAATTATTACAAGCAAGTGAATAAAATAATAAACTAATTATTACAAACCATTCTACGAATTATTAGCTAATTATTACAAACGAACAATTAATCGGTACGAAAATAATGCGATGGGCCTAGCTAATTAAACCAAGCCGAGCCCAACTAACTAGGCCAAAAAACTATCCTTCATCCCCCTGATGGGCCGATGAACAGTACCAGGCCCATCCCTTTTATTCCAGTCGGGCCAGGAACAGTCTTGGCCCATCATTTAATTATTCCCGCTTGGGCCAGAAACAGTGCCTGGCCCATGACTAAACCTTTCTTCCTTTTCAAACAGTTCTTCTTCTTCCTCCAGCCAAACTTGCAACTCCGACCAAACAAACAACCAAAACTAAAAGCAAACAAAGCCAGGGAAAAATGCCGGCGGCGGTGACTTGCAAGGCTAAACCAGATCCGAACCCCAACCACAAACCGAAACCAAACAACAATCGAGCCTCAAACCCAAAACAATCAAATTAACAAAATAGAGGGAGTAATACCGATCCCGACAACAATTAAATCAAAAACATAAATTGATTTAAACCAGAAGTAGCGATTAATTGAATCAAGAGCAGCACTCCAATGAACAACACAATGAAATTAATTGAAAGAAAATAGAGTAAACAAAATAATCCTAAAAAACAAAGTAATGAATTAATTGAAAATAAAGTAATGAATTAATTGAAAACAAAGCAGTTGAATTAATTGAAACAAAGCAATGAACTTGATTGAAATAAAGCAATGAAAGAGAGCATGAATTAAAGGGGGACGAGAGCGTGAATTGGTCCCCCTTTTTCTGTTGATGGTTGAGGAGTATTTATTGGTGAGGGGCGCTAGTGAACTTGGAGGCCAAGGCGAGAGTGGGCATCGCGAGCGTGAGGCCCAATGACGAGTGGCGATGAGCAGTGGCCGGAGTGGTGAGCAAGTCTTGGTTGTGTGACTGAGGACGAATGGAAGGTTTGGTTATTGGGAGAGGAGCTGACCGGCGATTGTGTGAGCTTGAAATTGCCTTAAATGCATGAAGAAAATGAGGACAAGTGATGATGAAGAAAATGGAAGACCGTTGGATGAGAAGAAAAAGGGGCAAAGATTTGATCAATGGTTGAGGTGATATAGGAAGGAAAAAATGCTTAGTATTTATTTAATTGGTTCGAACTATCGGTACGAGAAATCTTGCTAGAAATCGATAAAAGATTCGAACGAAAAATACTAAAATATGAAGTAAAACGTAATGAACGAAATTATACAAACAATAGTATAAGAACATAAAAATAGACGGAAAAGTTTGATCTATGGTTCGAGAAAACTCGTTTGGAACCGATAAAAGATCGAACGAAAAAATATTAAAATACAAAAAAATGGAATAATACGAAATGATACGAGCGGGAATGAAAATAATGAACGGTGAATAGAAGATGATAATAAACGTAAATATGATCGATTAAAATGTTAATAACATGACGAGTGATAAAAATGCGGATATGCTACGCTTTGAAAATAATTTAAACTACTCGCGTCAAAATTTTGGTATCAACAGGTAGTTTTTGACTTTTCGTTGTGTTCGTAGTCTCCTTCATGGGTAATTCATGACCATATAATGTTGTTTTTCGTTGATAATAGATGTTGTAGTTTTCATGGTTCGTTTCATGGTTTACGGAAGTAACCCATGAACAAAACACTTTGTTTTTAGCTACTTGACAATTTTGCAGCTTTTCATGATTTTATCATACCTTACTATGATAGACCATGAGATTACCCATGACACTTCACTTGACTAATTTAGTAAAGAAAATGTTTGAATTTGCATATGGTTGGTATGATTAAACTTGTGTAAGAATTATAGTTCGTGTAATATGATTTGTGGTAATTATTGATGTTGCTTTGATGCAATGGTTTGTGATCCCTTTCTTTTGGATTAAGTGGTAATAACTTCGTATGTATGGTTGACTAGGATTATGTGGTGATCACTCCAGTCCTAAATGCTTTTAAGAGAGTGTTAGTGTGTCGTTGTCGAAGTTAGTAGATTATTTATGTTGCATATTATTTTTTGTACATCATTACCTTAAGGTGTACAACGTTATCATTTGATGTTGCCATTATTTTTGCTAGGAGTCTTTTTCCTCTGTTATTTCTCAAAAATCAATTCTGAACTTGTTGCATGTCAATTTACATTGTTTTTAATTATTTAGTATTAATTCCGTTGCAAACTCAAAAATAAACCCCCTATTTATTTTAATTGTTTGTTGGTCGAAACAAAGTTTCTAAATTACACCTTTCCTTGAGGATCGAACCTCTTATCACTATCTGCAATTTATTTTGCTTATTAGTGTTGAGTTGTAATTTAATTATTATTTGACGGATTCGGCATCCATCAAATACCAATGATGAAACCTACGATTTACCTCATCAAGACAACATGCACTAACCAGTAGTGCTATAACTTTACGTACGAGATGTTAGCATGTTAGTTTCATTTAATTAATATTTTAAGAAACAAATAAAGTATAAAGGAAAAAAAGAAGGAAAGTATTAATGTTTAATAATTTGTAGTTGCAGCATTGGTTCTTTGTGGCTGCTCTTTCCATTCATTCGTGAACTCTGACAAACTTAAAATGCTCGCATAAGGTGGAAGGATATGAGTGGAGTTTGTAGTTTGGGGTGGATGCCAATGTGCGGAAGCATAAAATCAATGTGGTATTTAATGGAGAGTAAGGTTCTCTTGATGCGTTTGGAGGACGCTTGAGCCGCGATAGCTTGAGAAGATGGCAATTGGCTTCGGAAATGAAAGTCGTCAACAATTAGAAGAGTTTTTTATATGGAAAAAAAATCAAGAGTATTTTTTATTTTAAAAAATAGATTATATTAAATATTCCAGTGCGCTACTTAATTAACTTATAAATGAAAAAGAAAAGTCCACAAGGACAAATAAATTAATGATGGAATAAAAAAAAGTCTACTAATTAAAAGAGGGTATAGTTAAGTGGCGACCATGAGCAGGTGCTTTAATTAATCTCTTGAATATCACTTGAATGAAAAAAGAAAAAAAGTCAATGATAAATAAAGAAAACTCTATTAAGAAAGGTATTGGTCACACGAAGTGACTAGATATTTTAGACGTGATCAAATCCTCTTTATTTATTCGTGAGGAAATTAACTATGTACCATTAGGTTAGAAAAGTTTGTTTGTAAATAAAAGCAAAATACGTTATAAGAAAATTAATTATACGTTATATAACAAGTGTTATAATGAAGTTGAATTATAAATTACAAAATTGATGAATGGTGAAGATTAATTTACTTTTAAAATAATTAGATTTGATGAGTGTTCAATAACTACGGTCCTTAATGAAAAAGAAAGCAATAGTCTGCCTAATAGGTGGTTTGCTTTTACGTGTTGAAATATTTTATATTCTTTTCTTTTTTTTATAGAAAAAAGTTCAAACATCCCTTAAACTTTTAAAAATTAATAATTTTCTTTATCTAAGAAATGTAACCATTTTGTTAAAAGTTTATGAATAAATAAACGATGTTATTTTATTATTATTATCGGTAATGATAAATTAAAGAAATAAATTATTTTAATTTTCAAAAATAATTTTCAGGTTTTTTTAAATTTCGAAATGAATATCAAGTTTTACATGTGTTATTTTATAATTTTTATAAAATTTAAAATATTTTTTCAATTTTATTATATTTTTCTTAATTTTTTATATATTTTTTTTAAAAATTACGATGTGTGGGACCCGATTGTCAGAAATAATAAAATATAACGGAGTTTATCTCCGTTAACCTTTTTTTTTACAATTGGGACTATATTAATTGAATTAACGGATAAAACGTTTGGGACCGATAAAAATAGAAAAAAAAAAGTTTGAAACTAATTAAAATAAAATGACAAATATTTCGGACCATGGTGTATATTAATCCCGTATAAACATGTAGTTCATTTATTGTTTGGTAGAACTAAAGTACCAATAGAGACAGGTTTGACAGTGACACACGTCACATTATATTGATGTTATTACAAGGATTTGAACATCCATTTTGTTGGATTTTGGATTTGAGCATCTTTTTATTGGATTTGATCATGTTATTGTAACAATAATTAATCATATAATCAATTTATTTAGTAGAAAAAAAGGTTTCAACTAGCAAAATTAAGAAAATTTATTAATTGAATAAAAAAGGTTATGATGCTTATAAAAAAATACATCGATTGTGATCAAGTCATAGTCAGTGACAAAGCTAGACTTTTTTCTTTTTTATCCCCTTAATCAATCTCCCATATATAGGTGGACGTAAGATCTACTTCTTCACGATTAATTCTATTTCAGGTGAAGCATCACAATTTAACGGTTCAGTAATTGAAACGTTAGGATTTGTTGTCCGGCTTCTTCTCTTCTTGAAAAATCGAAAAATTTCATATTTGTTAGTATGAAAATTTATTGGTTCAATCTAGTTCATTTATTTAAGATTGAACAGTTGGATGTATGAACAGTTTAAAACGATAAAATTAATCTGATTGAACTCAATCGAATCAGTAACCAATTTATTTTCGATTTACTATCCGGTTCGTTTCTAATAACATTGTTTTAGACTCAGGTTTGAGAAACGGAGGTAATATCATCATTTAAAGGTAGGCTGTGCAAGATTTCAAAATTTTTGGGAATGGTAATACAACCCCCCATCAATACAAGAGGCGAACGGTCGTATTTGAGAGTACATTCGACGAATATTTTTAAAAAAAATTAACAATTGGTACTGAAATGGTAATTATATAATCATAAATTAGGAGAACAGAGATGAAATGAAAAGTAGGAAAACTGATATGGTTTAAATTAGAGGTGTCAATTCGGGTCTACGGGCCGGACCAGACCCAGACCCGACCAGACCCAAAACACCCAGGTCGGGACTAGTCCCGGTCCCGACAAAAAACGAGACCAATTTTTGGTCCCGGTTCCGATCCGGCGGGTCTGGGACTAGACCCGGAAGTTGCCTTTTTTTTTTTAAAAAAAATTCTTAATAAATACTCCCTTCGTCCGGTATTAACTGTCTTTTTAGTACAGTAACTTTCAGTAGGTTTTACACTAAAAAGTCAAGTAAAGTGTATAGTAACTTTCCGTAGGTTTTCGCCACTTAATACCGGACGGATAGAGTATTAAATAGTATTAACATCGCATTTGCATTTCACACAACCATTTGCAGTAACAACATAAGTGTTATTTGCAAGGAGAAAAGGATAATCTTCTGAATCGTCCTGTACCGAAGAATTACAAGCTGGCAACATAAAAGAACATAATACCATTAGTTTCACTAACTAGATAGAGTTGCATAATAGCATAAACTTTGTGGTGCAAAGATTAGAAGACCAATCATCAGCTTGGCAATGAAAGTAACAACGAACTCAAGATCAAGAGCTCATACAAGTTGCAAACTAGTGTCAGGACGAGAGCAAATATCCAGCCACGGTCGATTTGAGATAACATTAACAACACTAGTTCACTATGTAATGATCCTGATCACTACCACTAAGATGAAAGATGAATGCAGAGTAGTTTTAGGAAAGTGCAAGGAATGTTACAGTTGGAAAAATCCATTTGCTAGAAGATAAGAAATAGTAAAAAAAAAATGTCCTCAAACGCGTCGACTAGATGCTTCACCTCACAATTCAGAACAATTACAGCCTCCTGCAGATTCCAGCACCAAACAACAACGGATTCTATTACTCTTACTCGCCACTTTTCTAGCCAATAACGCTCTAATCAAATATTAAAAGACAAACATCGAATAAACTTTTATTTAAAAAGAGACAAAAACGAAAAATGGACTAATAATACTTGGTAAATCAAAATGGAACAACAATTAAAATGGGGGAGAGAAAAGACCTTGGAAAGGGAGAAATCGACGGCGCTGCTGCTGGAATCAGAGAAGGGCAGGCATGGCGCTGCTGCTGGCAGTGGAACGGATGGGTTGGGACGGTGTGGTGCGGCGTGGTGTGGTGTGGCGTGGTGCGGCGTGGTGCGGTGCGGAGTGGATGGGTTGCTGGCTGGACGAGGACGGAACGGATGGGTTGGGACGGTGTGGTGCGGCGTGGTGCGGTGTGGTGAATCGGTGATGATAGTGTGTGGTGCGGCCGTGCGGGTTGGATTGGGAGTCTGGGAATGTGAAAGAAGAAAGAAGGAACAAATTAGGGATTTAAAAGTGTCCGGGTCTCGGCCGGGTCTGGCCCGGATGGACTCGGGATTTTTCGAATCGGGACCAGACCTGGTCTCGAGTCAATTTGGGACCAGAAATTAGTTACGGACCCGGCCCAAATTCCCTGGTCCGGGTTAGGACCACAGATCTGGTTTCAAATTGACACCTCTAGTTTAAATGAATCGCACGGTTTTACTTTTTTTCTATTAAGAAAATTTTAAAAATAACTTAATAATAAAAGCATGCATGATGGAAAAAAGAGAGGATAATTGTCCTTAACAATATAGCTACACAGATCCCGCTAAAATGAAATCCAATGGCTCAGGTCTTTTCCGCATATGCAGACGTGCTCGTAGTAGATAAACCTATTTGTTATATGGTGTGCAGTATTATTCATTAGGTTAAATTGAAAAAATAAATTCATATTTTATTAGAAATAATAAAAATTACATAAATAATGTGAAAACGATAAGTATTTAGAAATTTTAACTGTAAACGAATAATAATTAGAAACAGAGAAAGTAAAAAATTCTAAATTTAATGTGATATATTTTGATATAAATTAGGGCATGTCACTAAAAAAATGTCAATTTAGATAGAAAATTCATTAGCAATTTTACTATAGTTTACAAAATCGGATAAGACCGGTTAGTTCAACTAGGAAAACCAGAATCATTTGGCTTTCTAGTCTAGTTGTGGTCTGAAAACTGTTTTTTAGAATCGGTAAAAAACCAGTGTAGAATCATTTGAATCGAGACCAGTTTTATGGTTCAACGGATTTAATTTTTATCTTCTTTTTGTACTTCAAACTTTAAATAATCATAAATTTTGATTCAATTGTTGGATCGAATTCAAATTTAGTAGGCACATTTGTGAACACAATTGAATAAATATTATCCATTCGGATCAGGCACTCAAAATTGGGTCTAAACTTTTATACTTTTTTTTTCTTCATATTTTCTTGTTTATTTCAAATCAAAAGCTATTTATTCATAGTTTTTTCTTATTTTTTAACGTACATATTGTGTCACTATATTTATTAAATGTTAAGTTAGTTTTTATATTTTAGCAATTAACTATTTTTATTATATTAGTTATAATTATTCCTTGTATGAATTTCATTATTATACTTATGTGATGTTATTTAATTTTAGAAACAATATTCCAATTTATATCTTTTAGCATTTCATACACATTTTCCAGAAATTGTCGGCCCATATAATGAAATACGACGCTACTATACATTTTTCATCAAATTCTTATTTTTTCAAATTTTCTGAATTAATTTTTTTATCTTAGAATAGGTTCTTCAATTAACATTTAATATATGTAGGTTTTAATAGTTCTACCATTTTTTAAGAACATATTTGAGTTTAGTATGAATTTGAATTTGATTTTTTGTCTTTTAAAGTTTTTTCTACCTTGTATATACTGTTATATTTTCTATTATTTGTTTACATTCTTTTTTAGTTTTTAATTGTTTTCTCTTTTTCTTAATGATTTTTCTCCTTATTTTTAAAAATTCTCACATTTTAAATTTAATTATAGATTAAACGTTTACTTATGACATTACCCAAAGTAAGTGGTTTAGAACTCATTAATGCATTTAAATAACCTAGAAATCAGTAGCATTTGGATGCCTACATTCCCGGCCATAATCACCAAAGATGAGAAATAATTCCAATAGCCTAGCGTTAACTTTTGCCAGGGATCAATAAATAAATATTGATGTAAAATGAAAATGCAAAAATAAGAAAAGAAGTTGTAGAATAGTTGATTAGTGCACAACCTTTTCTTATGAGATCAATCATGAGTTCGATCTTTAATACTATAATAATATTTCATTATTTAATTTAACCAAATTAAAAAAAAAGGAGGAGAAGAAAATAAATCCATCCACGTTCCAGAGTTAATTACTCCATTGTGCGAAACAGTGACAGATGAAAGTTAAGTTTGGTGTTAATTTGTATCTGAATACTCCCTCCGTATTTTATTAGACATCATTTTTCAATTTTCACAATAATTAATATAATTATTAAATTATAATAATTGTATAATTATTGACTAAATTGTTTTTATTAATTATCAACCAATTTTTTTAATTTTTTTTTCAAAAAATTATTAATTTAAAATTATTAGGATTAATTCTGTTATTGACTAAAAAATTAATCTTAAAAATTGAAATATAGTAATAATTTTGAAAAAATAACATGTAATAAAAAATTAATTAAGAAATTAATTTCTGAACATAAAGAAAGTGGTACATGCCGTTAATTATTCACTAAAGATAGCACGACTTTATTATTGGGGTAAAAGATAATTAAGATAATAGCACGACTTGAATTACATAGAGTGAAAATTGGTCTGTAAAATATTTTACAACAGTAAATCAATACCTAAAAGTCAAAAAGAATTACCTTGATTAATATTCTGGATTGATCAACCAACACTATAAAAAGGAGGTTACACGGAAATTTAGAGAACACAAGTGCAAGTAAGCTCTAAACTTATAAAAATGGTGTCACCACTTTGGCACCATTTACTCTACGCAGTGCTCTTAAGTTTTGTAGTTATTAACGTGTTAGCTCAAGATGAAGATATTGAACATCGTCATCATGGGTATCATCGACGTCCACCACCACCGCCACCAAGAAGAAGAAGATCACCACCACCACCACCAATTCGCATAAGAAGATCTCCGCCACCACCACCACCTAAACCAAAAACACCACCACCTCCACCAAGGGGACCACCACCTCCGTCACCTAAACCACCAAGGCGCCCACCACCTCCACCACCACCGTCACCTAAACCACCAAGGGGACCACCACCTCCGTCACCTAAACCACCAAGGGGACCACCACCACCTCCGTCACCTAAACCAAACACAGTACCTCCAACTCCTCCACCTTCAATACCACTAGAAAGGCCACCACCTCCTCCTTTTCCTCCATTGTCACCCCCCCAATCTCCTAATCCCAAAGCACCACCTCCACAGCCACAAATATCGCCATTTATACCTCCACTAAAACCACCACAATCACCACCATTGACTCCATCACCCACACCGCCATCAATCGAACCTCCCACGCCCTCGTTACAACCACCACAATCTTCACTTCCCATACAACCTCCATTGTCCCCAATTATACCTACGTTACCGCCGCCACCATCAATCGAACCTCCCACGCCCTCGTTACAACCACCACAATCTTCACCTCCCATGCAACCTCCATTGTCCCCAATTATACCTACGCTACCGCCGCCACCATCAATCGAACCTCCCACGCCCTCATTACAGCCGCCACAATCTTCACCCCCCATACAACCTCCATTGTCCCCAATTATACCTACGCTACCGCCGCCACCATCAATCGAACCTCCCACGCCCTCATTACAACCACCACAATCTTCACCCCCCATACAACCTCCATTGTCCCCAATTATACCTACGCTACCGCCGCCACCATCAATCGAACCTCCCACGCCCTCATTACAACCACCACAATCTTCACCCCCCATACAACCTCCATTGTCCCCAATTATACCTACGTTACCGCCGCCACCATCAATAGAACCTCCCACGCCCTCATTACAAGCACCACAATCTTCACCCCCCATACAACCTCCATTGTCTCCAATTATACCTACGCTACCACCGCCACCATCAATCGAACCTCCCACGCCCTCATTACAACCACCACAATCTTCACCTCCCATACAACCTCCATCGTCCCCAATTATACCTACGTTACCGCCGCCACCATCAATCGAACCTCCCACGCCCTCGTTACAACCACCACAATCTTCACCTCCCATACAACCTCCATTGTCCCCAATTATACCTACGATACCGCCGCCACCAGAACCAGTTCCACTTACTCTACCACCAAATGCACAAACACCATTATTTCCTCCATCGCAATCACCAAATTCTTCAGTTTTGCCTGAATCACGATATCCACAATCACCATCGATGCCTCCACTATCACCATTATTACCACCAAAAGCACCACCACCAATATCGCCGCTTCCACCGCCTTCCTCCCCTCCATCTTCACTTCCAACTATAGCACCAAAGGCACCACCACCAACGACACCATCGCAACCGCCATCTTCTCCTCTATCGTCACTGCCATTTTCAACTCCACAACAACCACCAACATTGCCATTGCGACCACCTTTCTCCCCTCCGCCCTTTCCTCCAATTATGGAACCGGTGGAACCACCAACAACAACACCAATTTCACCGCCATATCTACCTCCACAACTTACACCACGACCACCTTCCTCTCCTCCATCCTCACCACCAAAGGCACCACCACCAACATCACCATCGCGACCACCTTCCTCTCCTCCTTCTTCACCACCGTCTACACCCCCGTTAGTACCACCAAGGTCCCCACCGCCACCACCACCTCCTCGTTTATCACCACCGCCACCATCACCACCACCTCCTCGTTTATCACCACCGCCACCATCACCACCACCTCCTCGTTTATCACCACCACCCCCACCACCACCTCCACCTCCTAGGCTATCACCACCGCCTCCACCCTCTCAAATAATCCCATGCCCACCACGTCCTATTTATTAGAAACTTTAATCACGTCGTAGTCGGAGAATAAAAAGGTAATTATTTGGTCATCTTTCATTTGTTTGCATTTATATTTTTGCAATGTGTTGATACAAATTCTTATTTTTTGTTTCATTCTTGCAGCTCTTGGAGAGTATGAAAGAGTACTAAACAAAGATCATATTACTAATTGAAGATTGTCTCAACCTAAAGCTTCCCTTGGTCTATTATTCATATATATCCGTTTACATAATGTTTAAGTACTTTGTTTTTGTAACAAATATAAGTGATACATACAATATATGGCTTTCATCATATTGTTATGTACACAATAATGAGCCAGATAATAAAATAAATTCCTACCAACTTTCATCCATCTATTATGGTTTGATAAATTAGGTAAAAATGAATAACTCTTATATGCTCTCATATCACAATGCCGAAGTAATGAAAAATATATCTATACTATATAAAAAGAATAAAGGGACTTATTTATTTAAATTACTATTATACCCTTATATTATTAAAAAACTTAAGGGTGTAATAGACTTTTAATTTTTAAAATTACCTACCTATTAAAATTGAATAAATCTATTATTCAATTACTTATTTAATTAATTAACCTTGAATAAATCTATTACTCAATCACTTATTTAATTAATTAACCTACCTACTAAACCTTAAACTACAAATCATAGCCAACAAAATTACAAAACATGAGAAATTTCAAGAAGGGACAATTGAAACAAGCAAAGGAGAAAAACCCAGAACGGGAAAATTATGTATAAAAAAAAACTTCCAAGCTGCATCTAATGGGTACGTAACAACAGAGCAAAAGCTTCTAAAGTCAATAAAGAACCGATTATTATCAAGTTTGGAAGAAACCCTTTTAACAACAGACCGATTAACCAAGAACTCGAAAAAATGAAGAAGGGAACTAGCTCGAATGAGAAATCGAAAAAACGAAGAAGGGAACTTGTTCGAACGAGGAGGTTGTCTTTGTCCTGCAATTGAATCTTCAACATCGCAGTAATCTATTTCTAACCATCACCACAAAATTTATTTTCGCAGTGAGCGTGGTTTTTCTGGTATCGCCCTTAGCCTTCGATTTTGTATATTTATATTTAACTCCAATGTATTGATTGTGGTATAAATTTTATATTTATTATATGAATCTTATATTTAATTAGTTTGATCCATATGTGTATGTATTTATGATTGTCGAAATTGTTTGAACCATCATCATTATCTTTTTCTGATTGATATTTAAACCAGTAGGTTGAAGATGAAAGCATGATGGTGCCTTCATGTTGTTTCTCACATTGCACTTTATAATTATGAGTGGATTAGTTAAGCTTATTATGGTTATGCACCATCATGCTTTTGGTTTCATCATTCCTGCTGCTTTTAGCTTCAATGGTGTGAGTCTTCATTTAATAGATCCCATGAGCATATTGCCGTAAGCTTGATTATAATCTAGGAAGTTGTAAACTTTTTTCCAGAATTTAGGAGGATACCAAGATTAAGTAAATTACTTAAAAAAAACTACTAATGAATTTTTCTTTAAAGATTAAAACTCAATTTGATCCATATATGTATATTTATACAATTTCATACACTATTCAATAAATTACTTAAATTACCACTTACTTGCAAATTCATGTTTTAAATTTATTTCAATTGTAGGAAAATATGTCTACAGAAAAAAAAAGCGACCATTGGTTTGATGGTGCCAAATGTTAAAAGAAGAGAACAAAATTGGTTGCTTAAAGCTTAATCATTTTTTTTATGAATATCAAGTTATGTGATTAATTAATATTTTAAAATTAATAATTTGATTAAATGTTTAATTTGATGGTCAAATGTTAAAAAATGAGAGCCAATTTGGTTGCTTAAAGCTTATGTGATTAATTAATATTTTAAAAATTAAAAATTAGATTCAATGTTTAAAATTATTCGGAGTGACTAATAATAAACTATATAATAAATCTTTTATTTTTTTAATTCGAAGTGACTAATACTAAACTATATAATAAAACTTTTATTTGTTTTAATATGCAGGACATATAGTAGTTGAACAATCTATTTCACCTACATACGTTAAAGGATGTCCCCAGTTGTAACTATTGTGGTGCAAAAAGATTTCAGCTCGAGCCACCAACATTTTGTTGTCAAAATGTACAAGTTAAATTGGCGCACACACATTATGATGATGATTTGCTAGAACTTTATACGTAACAATTGGAAAAAGCGAAAGAGTTTCATAGAAAGATTAGAAAATATAACAGTATATTTGGGTTTACATCATTTAGTGTAACGTATGACAAAGAACTTGCTTCATCGAGGAAAGGAGTTTATACCTTTAAAGCTCAAGGTCAAGCATACCACAATCTTCCCGGATTGGTGCCCGCAGAGAATAATCCAGTGTATTTTCATCTTCACTTTTATGATACTGATAATGAGCCACACAATAAAACGAGAATTATGGAAAATGCTAACTTGGATGAAAAAATTATGAAGAAATTGATGAAGGTTCTAGAAAACAACCCATATGCTAAATTTTTGAAAGGTTTAAAAAATATTTCCTCACTTGATGATTTACAAATCCATATCAACACAAGTGTTAATATTGATCAAAGAGTTTATAACTCGCCTTCTGTTGATCAAGTTGCTGCTATATGGATTGAAGCAAATAATTCTAATGTTCCATTTGAAAGAGATATAATTGTTCATGCACATTTGGGATAGAGCCACAAAATTAAACATTACTTTAGTTGTTATGTTCCTCTCCAATACCCACTTTTATACCCTAAAGGAGAAGATGGTTGACATCAGAATATTTTTAAACAATGCAGAAGGTCCTGCAATACTAATACAACAACTACAGAAGACTTTTCAAGGGTTTTGACATTTACATCTGCAGAAAATATTTTTGATCAAAAAACAGAAGGTAAGCTTTTAATTAATACGATATTATTTCAATTTTTAGCTCTATTTTTTTTCCATGTATCTTATAGAATTTTCACATGATTTTTTTAACATATAGGTGTCCATAGAACTACAATATCAAAAGTATCATGTAGAGAGTACTACTGTTACAAGTTTGAAATTAGAGCTTTTACACAATCGATACTTTTACTATCTGGTAGATTATTCCAACAATATATTATAGCATGAAAAAATATTTGTATACATTGCATCAAATGATAGGAGTAATTTGGTTGATGAGATAGAACAATTTCAAGATGGGACGTTTGTTTGCATGGAGGATATATGAATTCAATTTAAATGAGATGAATCCTCCGATGATAAATTTGCAATTATATTTGCCTAATAAACAGGTTGCCTATTATTAGAAGAATCGAAATTTCTAAGAAGTGGTACTTTGGGAGCATGTATCAAAGACAATACTTACAGAATTCTTTACAACATGTTGTGAGAATCCAAATGCAAGACAATATTTAAACAGGTAAGAAAAAAACTTTATTCTTAAAATTTTATTTCTTTGCTTATTTATTTTCCAATGTCACTATTAGTATATATATATATATATTATTTATTTATATTTATAGATATAGTAAATTAATTAATGTTCCAATATGATATCTTTTACTTAATTATTTCTTATATTTTTACTACAGGTAATTTCCTGTGCATTTTGTCTGGAAATCTAAATAAAAAGCATGGAAGAAAAGAGAATCAACGAGGGGTGTGATTGGCCGTGTAAATTTTGCAAATCCAAAAGAAGGAGAAATGTATTTTCTAAAGTTATTATTGAATCATGTGAGAGGGCTAAAGTATTTTGAAGATTTATTGATAGTAAATGAAGTTATATGCAAAATATTCAAACAATCAACACAAAAGAGAGGACTTCTTGAATCTGACGAGAGTATATCAGCGTGTCTAAGTGAAACAGTTATTTGGAACATGATTCAATATTGCCAAAGGAGATTGCAGATGAATTGTCCATTAAAGTCACATTAAAAGATCTAGAGACACAATCAAAGTTAAATCCTGAACAAGAGGTTTTTAAGGCAATTATAGAAAAAGTTGACTTAAATTTCAGTAGGGTATTTTTTGTTGATGGACCAGGAGGAATAGGGAAAACATATTTATACAAAGCATTGCTTGCTAATGTTCGATCACGTAGGATGATTGAACTTGCAACTGCGACATGTGGGGTTGTTGCTGCAATCATGTCAGGAGGTTGTACTGCACATTCACGATTTGGTATACCTATAGATGTTCATGAATCAAGTGAAAGAAACTATTCAAAACAAGAACCCAAGGCTCAATTAATATAAAGGGCAATGCTTATTCTGTGGGATGAAGCTTCAATGGCAAAACGATGCGCAATAGAGATGGTTGATCGATTCTTAAAGGATATAATGAACAACAATGAACTATTTGGTGGTAAAGTTTTGGTTTTTGGAGGTGATTTCAAGCAAGTACTACCTGTAGTACCGCGAGGGACAAGATCAGAAACTGTGGGAGCAAGTTTGGTAAGGTCATACTTATGACACCATATGAGAAGACAGAAATTATTTAGAAATATAAGGGTTAGCTCAGATTTAGAATTCAAAAAACTTTTACTCAGAATAGGAAATGGAGAAGAGCCAACAATAGATAATGACATGATATCTTTACCAGAAGAGATAATAATTAAATATGACAACTGTGAATCCTCCATAATCATTTGATTGACAGTATCTACCCCTCACTTCAAGAAAATGTAACATTACCTGAATACATGACAAATCGTGCCATACTAGCTACCAAGAATGAATATGTTGATGAGTTGAATAATAGAATGAAATCATTGTTCCCCGAAAATGACACAATATTTAAGAGTTTTGAATCACATTTGATGATGAAAATAATTATTACCAAGAAGAATTCCTAAATACATTGATGTCAAATGGATTGCGACCACATATACTAGAACTCAAGCAGAATTTTCCTATAATGTTGTTGCGGAATCTAGATCCACCAAATGGATTATACAATGGGACTAGAATGGTTTGTCGAGGATTTGAACGAAATGTCATACATGTAGAAATAACAATTGGCCAACATGCAGGTAAATGTGTTTTTTTGCCAAGAATACTTTTGTCACCCGTAGAAGCTGGAATATATCCATTTAAATTTGCTCGAAAGCAATTTCCAGTGCGACTTTGTTTCTCCATGATGATAAATAAAGCTCAAGGGTAGACAATACCAAATGTAGGAGTTTTACTTGCCTGAAGATGTCTTCTCGCATGGACAGTTATAAGTGGCGCTATCAAGAGGAGTTTCAATGTCAACTACTAATCTTTTAGTCAAGACAGACAACCTTAAAAAAAATACAACCTTATGTTAAAAATGAGGTATATAAAAGAAGTACTAACAAGCTAAGTTGTTTCTAAAGTTGTTTCCAGTCCTTTCTAATAATTACACTTCCTGTTTGTTTATCCTTTTGATTAATGTTCTTAATTCTCCTAAATTTAATTCCTCGAGCAAGTATAAATATTACAAAGGACAATATATTTAGGATTTTATTTATTCGATAAGGAACCTGGTCTCTAATCTTATGGTTTATAAATCACAGTTTGACCTATACTCAACAAGAAGATATCCCTAGAAGATAATCAAATCACCTTCAAAGAGAATGGACGATGCGAGTAAAGCAACTATAAAACAAGTTGCTAACAAAACTGCATCATCAAAACAACAAGTACCAACCATAAAGTAAAATAATTAGTTATGAGCATAAATGAAAAAAACTAACATCGACTCTTATTATTACTTTGTAGTCTTTCTACGTCGTAACAACAACTATTACCGAAGTGATTAATAAAAGACAACCTTGGTATGAATCATGTAAAATGTGCTGGAAAAAAGTATTTGATATGGGTGAGGGTCAAGAAACATGTGACAGGTGTAACAATTGCGTTGAGACAATTTCAAGGTAATTCCAAACAAATTAAAATTTTAATTATTTTAAACATAAAACAAGATGACTAAGACTCAACTTACAATTTCAAGTACATGCTGAGGTTACAAGTTAATGATGGTGAGAATGAAGCAACAATTGTTCTTTTTGATAAGACAGAAACACTAATAGGTTGTGACATCAAGAAATACAAAGAATCAGTTGACGATAAGGTAATTTTTTTGGAATAGTGAGACTAAATTAATTTTATTACAGAAAAAATACTAATATTATTCTCAATGTAATAGGAAAATGAGAAGTTGCCACACTATAGAAAAATGATATCTTTTAAGGATAAGGAATTTGATTTCATAGTCAAGGTCAGCGAAAAAAATGAGAGCGAACGAGAGAGGAATTTATTTATCGCTAAAGAGGTTCATGCAACTAAAAAGAGGACACCAACTGAAGAACAAGATAATGAAGACGAGGAGTAATTAGCGATAGTTTAGAAAAGGAGCCAGCAAAATAAACTTCGAATGAATAATGCAACTAAACAATACGACAAGGATGAAAACAAGAATAACAAGATGGAAAACAAAGGGAGGCGAATCAAGAAAATTAAAGAAGAAGATGGTCAACAACAAGCTAAAAAAACATTAGCCAAGGCGAAAAAGAAAAGAGACAAAAAATAAGATGAGGAAGTAATTATTTTGCCAAACCGATACTCATTGACGAAGACATTAAAGAGGAGAAGAAAACACAAACGATGAGGGATATAAGATTTAAACTCATTGATGAACGTATAGAAGTTGAAGGCAAAAAATAGACAAGGAAGGGAACAAGACTCTAGAACAAGAAATTTGATGAATTATATGAGTATGAGCCCCTAATAAAAAAGATCAAGGAAGAAAAATTGTAAAATCAATTTATAATTAATAATTATTATTAGTATGCTTAACAATTTATATGGTTGTTTATAATACTTTAGAACAATATTTAAATACTATTAAGCTATATTATCTATTAATAATTATTATTAGTATATGATCGTCACTCAAAAGTAATATTTTCTGCTAGCAAAATGCACAATAAATGTGTATAGGGCAAATCAGAGTCGAACCACAAGGATTAATGGTAATATTCTGTTCATAGTGTATGTCCAGGTCTAAACAGTAACAAGTAACATTGGGGGGTGGCGTTTGGGCTGGCTAATGAAATTTACCAGCGAGATTTTACTAAAGCTAACAAGTGAACTAAATAAAGTAAAAATTATCTAAAGGCAATAAAACAGTATCACAAGAGGGGTAAATCAGATAATAGGAAAGAGTCTTAGCAAAGTGATTCCGCGGGTTGCGTCACGGATATTCCGAAAGAGTCTTAGTTGGTCATCAGCTCAGGGATATTCCGCTCTCACGGTGCAGACGTGCTATAGAGGCCAGGTACGCTTAGGCCTCCTGTCTACCTTCGTAAGAGAAGTCTCGCCCAAGGTACGCTTGTGGGCGAGACCTTGACACTCCGTCCTTCCCCAAGGTTCGCTTGTGGGGAGATCCAGAGGCCCATGAAGTGGAGGAAGACACGTCTAGGGCAAGACGTTGTCAGATCCACCCTAGTTAACCTCCAGCCCTAGCCGGATTGGACCAGCAACCTGATGACTCCGGGCTAGGTGCCTACTGATTCTAAAGAAATGGCAGTAATTACAAAGGAAAATACAGCAGTTGATCAGGTTTCTATAGATCCAGTGCAATATGATAGTAAAATGGCAAGAGATTAAATACACGCATAAGAGTTTATGAAGAGCATTAAGGCTTCACAACTACCCTTGCAACCTTGGAAAAACCTTTGCTAAGACAAAAAGATCTAGCTACTCATACTCATAGTAACATAAATATAAATAGATTTGATAGCAAGCATAAAAGGAAAACAAGAAAATGGGAAGAAAACTATTAAATACCAGCCGGAGCTAAAAAGCTCCGGTGAAAGAGTAGGGCTGGCCGGCGGCTACAGCTTGAGGATGGAGGAGCAAAGCCCAAAGAAGACTGAAAAATAGAAAGGATGCTGATTTCTGCCTCCTACCAATGTTGCTTACCCTAAAAATCCTAAAGTTACTGTTTATATACAACCCTAAGCTAACTAGAGGACAAATCCAGCTAAGGGAGGAAGACAAAATGGGAGGAAAGGGACAGCTGGGCTGGAGCGTGTCCCAGGAAGAATATTCCTAGGACGCTCAAAAGGGATCAGAGAGGAATCTTGCTGGCGTCTCTCTTCGTGCGCTCCAAGGAGGATTGCAAGCACGTGCGGCTTCTGATTGAGGGCAAAACGCAACACTTTTCGGCTTCACAGATAGTCCAGGGCTGGACAAGGATGCGCGCATCTAGGGCTTGACTGAGGAAATACGTCCAGGCTGCAACGAAGACTGGGAGACTTCCAAAGCTGCTCAATTCCATCCCAAAACGTGTGCTTTCTGCCTTTTTCTCCTCCAGGGCTGGATATGGCAAAAAGTATTGAAAACAGAGCAAGTTAGTAGCATTAAGGAGGGAAAACATGCAAAAATTAGAGAGAAAATATCTAGAAAACACACGCATATCAGACATCCCCACACTGCCCAATGCTCGCCCTCGAGCATCAATCAAAACTTAAAACCACTCCAAGACACACACGACACGCATCCAACGAGACACAAGAGCAATGATCCTTAGGATCAGACCAAGCTGCGACACAACAGACCTTGCCTAGATGCACACCTGCGTTAAACCAAAAGGATAACGACCCTAGAGATTAAACTTTTCCACATCTAGGCCCAAACAGAAGCAATCCTCACTGGTCGTGTTTACACTCGCTCTCATAAGCAGGGGTCATGTGTTTAAATCACTCAAACTAATGCAATGACACAACAGAACACACAATTTGCACATCATATGCAATCATTCGATCTAAAAGACTTTGCAATAGGGGGAAAGAAAGAACAGTGAAAGAGGTGGCTAAGGAAGAGATGAGAGATGAAATGAAACCCGGAATGTTTCCTTGGCTGAAAGAAGCAAAATGGTGAGGTAGCGCCCGTCGAGGGCTGGACGGGGGATGAGGGCTAGACAACTGGTACTTCTTCTAGAGAGGGAAACTCCTTTCTTTGATAATGTGCTGGCAGGTTCTTTGCTCACTTATGTTCGTGCCTCTATTCTTTATTGCTCAAATATATATATAGATATATTTAAATCGAGGCTACGAACCTTGGATGCTTGGATTTCTCATGGCTAGGGCGAGACATCTCTGCTATTACTTTCATTTCTTTATTCTGTTGCTACTGGCCCTTTTTCCTGCTTTCAGCACCGCGACTATGATGTATCTTCCCCACACTTCGGCTTTGCTGTGTTGTCTAGCCCTCGACATTGCCCTCTTCGAACTCTACCTCACCTGCCAAGGAAAAGATGAATGAATCAGCTCAAATGGTTAAGAAGATAGGGTGAGAAGGGGATGTCGGGGTCTAGAGATGGAGAGTAGAGGTGAAAAATAAAGGAGAGGAGAAGCAAAAAGAATTTTTTACAAAGTCTTTTGTCCTTTCGACGCTTTCCTACGACTAATGGTGTCCGCACCCAGGGATATCATGCAAATATAGCGCTTTGCTAAGCCATGCAACTATTCACACATGAACAAAAATATATCGCTGAGGCTCAATCATGCTCACAAGGTTTAATTTTGATTGCAACTATCCAGATCTAGATGTGGACATAAGGGACAACAGGCAAAGACTGCGCGACTAGGCCTAGACTGATAAAAAGGACCTTTTTCTTGTGCGCATGCTAGAAGTGTGTGTCCATGCCTTGGGTGGGTTTTAAAACAAAACTGGCAGTGCAAAAAGATAGCTGAAAAAAATCCGAGAAAATCCGCATCATGCAGTCATGCAACAAACATGAAAATAAACATGCGTTCACACACAAAAATTAAAAAGCAAGCAAAGATAAAGTCCCTCCCACACTTAAGCTTCACATTGTCCTCAATGTGAGAAGGGCACACAAACACAGAAGTTCAAATTTAAAGAAAAGTACAAGACAAAAATTTAAAACCCTCCACTAGGGTGAAACGATTGTTCAGGGCGGGATTAATGGGGTAGGAGATTGCGGCGCACGACTTCAATAGTCAGACCGCAAAGTTCAGAAAGGATTGCGTGGAGGAGCCGTTCAAGGGTTGGAGCATTGATGGTCATAGGAGTGACATCGGGGGCTGGAGTCTCTACCGGGCGGGAGCTACTAGCTGGGTCTGGAGGGGGCTGAGTAGAAGATTGCGCTTCTGAAGGCCAAATAAACTTGCCACCGTGCTTTGCTCCATAAACCTGTTCTCCCTGGCTGGTGCAAACTGTACTGAAAGTCAAAACTTTGCGTGAGAGACAAAGGTGCCCCATCCGGTCAAGAGTTCTGAGGTCCAGAAGCGTGGCCGGGACAGGGGTTAAAGAGTTATGCTTATCAAGATCGAGACCACACAATGTAATGGCAAGCAGAGTGATAAGAGAACCAAAGGCGGGGCCTCGACTATTGTTTTGAATGCCAGTGACAGTGGTGGCAACCCAAAAGCCTAAGTTAACTCTACATTTTTTATACATGCACCATAAAAAGAACAATTCTTACAACGACAGCTGGCTTGAAGAAGTATGCTTACCTGCGAAGGTAAGGGCCAGATATCGGTGCAAGATGCGCAGGCAAGGATCACTGATTTCATGAGCTTTGGCCGATTTCGGGCTAAAATTGGCATGGGAATTGCCAGTTAGCTCCCGAAATGCCGAATTACCATCAAAGTCATCAGGATAATTTGTTAAAGCAGATGTATATGTATCATATCTTAAATCAGAAGCAGTAACAAAACCCAAAGCACAGTTGAATGCATCAATAGACATAGGGAGCCATTTATCCATCAACCTAAAACTAATAGCGTTCGGGGCAGACAAATTAGGGGCAGACTTACCCCTGGGCTTAAAATGCTCAGAGACAGTCCAAAACGAAGTAAAGAACTCTAGGGAGAGCTCAACAAAATTCGGGTGCTCGAGGAAGAACAGCGCTTCCCACCCTATATTGGCAACATACTCCTTAATTTTCGACCCTACATGCATCTTTTCAAGAAAACCCATATCCAGGCGTGCACAGGGGCGCACACCTTTCGAAAGCAACACAGCCAGCCTGTCTAAAGATGGCTTGTCATTAAATATAACCCAACCAACAGAAGGGGCAGAAGTCACCTGAGAGGGTCGAGGGGTGGACGCGGAAGACGGGGTCGAGACCTCGACAGAGGGCTTGGCCTTCTTGGCGGTCAAGACTTTGGTTCTCCCTTTGCTGGATGGTGGTGCCTTGCGCTTCTGGGTGGTCGGAGTGGATTCATCTTCCGGCGCTGGTGGAGCTTTCGCCGTAGATTGGGCTCAGGGGCTGGCTCAGCTAGTCCAGACTTGGTTGCCTCTTCGTTGGCGCCCTCGGCGTCATCTCCTTCTTCTCTTCCTTCACCACTGACATCCATGACGTCTTTTTCCTCTTCTCTAAGTTCCGGGGCAACCTCAGAACTAGGGGATTCAGCTTCTCCATCAGATCCAGAGATGAGAACCTCTTTCAGAACCTCCGACACCTTCAGTTCACGCTTGGCCGCGGGAGAAGCCTTGGCTTTCTTTAGACGAGAGCTTTTGGCGGCGGGGCTACGCACTGGAGCCCTGGATTTTCAAGATCTGGTCATGGGTGAAAGTTGAGGAACGATAGTGGTGGTGTCGGGCTCCTTTTCAGAGGAATCGACGGCGGCGAAATCGGTGGCCAGAGGTGGTGAAGTGGAAACAGTAGGTGGAGGTAAAGTGGGAGAAAGTGGATGAGATGGGTTTTCACCATGGGTAGTGGAGGAAGAGGAAGCCACGGGGCTATGAGGTGGATCGTTGGGGCAGGAGCCCGAGGTGTTTCTGTGGGCCATCTTCTTCACTCTTACCATGGTGAAAGGTTGGTGGTGAGGTGAAAAAGGGAGAAGAAAGAGGTGGTAGGGATGGTGAGTCGTTTGGGTGAAAGTTAAATGAGAGAGAAGTGAGGCTGACAAGGTGTTGGAAAGGGGAAAGAGATGGGAAGAGATAGAGACGGGTGGAGAGAATCACGCTGACGCGTCTGACATGGTGTGGACGTGGCGCGCTGGGGTTTGGTGTAGCGTGCTCCTTGTCAGCGTCCTCCTACAAAAGGTAAGTGGATTCAAATTTCAAATGCGCAAGAAGACAAAAAAGAGGGAAACAAAGGGATAAACATGGGAAAGGAACAAGGAAAGTAATTACACGCGTGGTAAAAAGAGAAACAAATCAAATCCTCATTAATTAAAAGAGAGCGCATGCGTGGACATAAAATAAACAATCAGGCAAGGAGTTAAATGCATGTTCAGGGCAAGAGAATAAAGAGAAGGGAAAGAGAGGGGAACGGCATGCGGAATGCCCGTTCAGTTGGCCTTGGCATTGACGTCCCGGCCTGGATGTTCTCAACGGAGTCTAGGGCGAGATGGTCGGATCCTCCAACCCCATCTTGTCGATGGTGAAGGGACGAAATCCTTCGTAGTAGGGCTTGAGCCTGTGGCCATTGACCTTGAATAGAACTCCTGTATCCATGCTCTGGATCTCGACAGCACCATGATAAAAAACAGTAGTGACTAGGTAGGGACCAGTCCATTTGGATTTCAGCTTGCCCACGAAGAGCCTCAAACGGGAGTTGTAGAGCAAAACTTTCTGGCCAATTTCGAAAAGCTTTGGTGTCAGCATCTTATCATGGTAGTCCTTGGTCTTACTCTTGTAAATCAGGGCATTCTCATAGGCATCACTTCTGAGCTCCTCGAGCTCTTGAATTTGTAAGCGGCGTTGATGCCCTGCCTGGCCTAGATCCATGTTAACCTTGCGAATTGCCCAAAAAGCTTTGTGTTCAATCTCGTCGGGCAAGTGGCATGGCTTGCCATAGACAAGGCGATAAGGGGTCATCCCAATCGGGGTCTTGTAGGTAGTACGGTATACCCAAAGAGCATCGTCTAGCTTCAGACTCCAATCCTTTCGGGATTGGTTGACTGTCTTTTCCAAGATTGCTTTAATCTCCCGGTTAGACACCTCTGCCTGACCATTTGTCTGGGGTTGGTAAGCTGTAGAAACCCGATGGGTGACTCCATACCTGGTCAATAGAGATGCTACAACACGGTTATAGAAATGAGTTCCACGGTCGCTAATGAGTGCTCTAGGGACTCCGAACCGACTAAAGATATTGGTGTGCAAGAACTCGCCTACCACTTTGGAATCATCAGTCCTAGTGTCCTTGGCCTCAATTCATTTCGAGACAGTCCACAGCAAGGAGGATATACGTGTTACCATGGGAGTTCGGGAACGGGCCCATGAAGTCGATGCCCCATAGATCAAAGATTTCGCAAGAGATAATGCTCGTCAAGGGCATCTGGTTCCGTGCACGTATATTACCCGTGACCTGACATCTAGGGCAGGACGCACAATACATATAGCTATCCTTAAAGATTGATGGCCAATAGAATCCAGCCTCCAACACCTTGAGGGCCGTCTTCTTTGCTGCAAAGTGGCCTCCTTCCGTTGAGGAATGACAAAATTTTAGGATCGAGGGCATCAAGTGTAACACACCGCCTAACAATCTGGTCTGAACAATGCTTCCAAAGATATGGGCTATCCCATATGTAATACTTGGACTGCTTCTGAATGCGAGTTCGCTCTGAAACTGAAGCATCTGCTGGAAAAGATCCAGTGGCACAAAAGTTAGCTATATCTGAGAACCATGGATACTGAACAACTTGGGCTAGACAAAGGTACTCATCCGGGAAGGTGTCTCGGATGGGTTCCTTGGAATTGTCTTCTTGGGCTGGAAGCCTGCTGAGATGGTCGGCCACAAGATTCTTGCATCCTTTCTTATCCTTGATTAAAATATCAAATTCTTGGAGCAAGAGGATCCATCTTATGAGACGTGGCTTGGCATCAGCCTTGGTTAACAAGCACCGGAGAGCAGAATGATCAGAATACACTATAACATGAGTCCCAAGGAGATATTGGCGGAACTTGTCCAGGGCATAGACAACTGCCAGGAGCTCTTTTTCGGTAGTGGTGTAATTCTGTTGGGCTGGATCCAGAAGTTTAGACGCGTAATAGATAACATAGGTTTCTTTGTCTTTCTTCTGACCCAAAACGGCGCCCAGGGCCTGGTTACTTGCATCACACATAATTTCAAATGGAAGGGTCCAGTCGGGGGCTCGAATGATAGGAGCAGAAGTGAGTTTGCTTTTCAGCAAATCAAACGCAGCCTTGCATTCTTCATCGAATAGAAACTCCACGTCTTTTTGCAGCAGTCGGCACACGGGCCTGGAGATTTTCGAGAAGTCCTTAATGAAGCGTCGATAGAACCCAGCATGCCCGAGGAAGGAGCGAATATCCCACACACTGGATGGGTATGGAAGGGATTCAATCACCTCAACTTTGGCCTTATCAACTTCGATTCCCTTGCTGGATACAATGTGACCAAGGATGAGACCTCGATCGACCATGAAGTGGCATTTTTTAAAGTTCAGGACTAGGCTGGTCTCAATACATCGGCGCAAGACTTTTCTCAAATTGGAGATGCATTCGTGGAAAGAATTCCCATATACCGTGAAGTCATCCATAAAGACCTCGATACCGTCCTCGACGAATTCTGAGAAGATACTCATCATACAGCACTGGAAAGTAGCGGGGGTGTTACAAAGACCGAAGGGCATCCGGCGATACGCGAAGGTTCCAAAAGGGCAGGTAAAGGTGGTCTTTTCCTGGTCCTCTAGAGCAACTGGAATCTGATGGAATCCAGAATAGCCGTCTAGAAAATAGTAGTGTGTCTTGCCCGCGAGACGTTCCAACATCTGGTCGATGAATGGAAGCGAGAAATGATCCTTTCTTGTAGCGGCTTTGAGACGTCGATAGTCAATACACACTCTCCAGCTATTTTGGATTCGGATTGGGATGGATTCACCATCTTGGCCTGGAGTGATGGTAATGCCAGATTTCTTTGGCACGACCTGGATAGGGCTGACCCAGGGGCTATCAGATATGGGGTAGATGACACCAACATCTAATAATTTCAGCACTTCTTTCTTCACTACTTCCATCATGGGAGGGTTCAACCGACGTTGAGGCTGACGAACTGTTTTGTTGGTATCATCAAGATAGATTTGGTGGGTGCACAGGGCTAGAGACAAGCCCTTGATATCGGCAATAGTCTAGCCGATAGCTTACTTGTATTCTTTCAATAGATTGATCAATTCTGTTTCTTCCTTCTCACTTAATATGTTCGAGACAATCACTGGAAGGGTCTTGTTGTCACCAAGATAGGCATACTTCAGGTGTGAAGGTAGTTCTTTCAAGTCCAGGGCAGGAGCTTGAATGATAGAAGAAGGAAGCTTGACATGCTCAGCACTATAGGGAGCGAGGGCTGGAGATGTCGAATGATCAATAGGTAGAGCATCAAGGGATGCGACCACAGAATGAAGTTCTGGAGTGGTAACTTACGCGACGACAATCCCTTCGAGTGCTTCCGAAGTAATACTTTTCTCGAGGGCAAGTTGGAGGGGGTTGTCCAGGGCTGGATCGGAAACATCCTCAACACAGGAGTCAATAACATCGACGAAGTTAACGCTGGCAAAATCAGTAGGATGTCGCATAGCTTCAATCATATTAAATTTGATGATCTCACCATCAAATTCGAGAGTAATTGATGCATCATGAACATCAATTTTGGCATGCACTGTGGCGAGAAACGGGCATCTAAGGAGAATATCCGAAGGCTTAGTTGATTCTCCTTCAGCCATGGCAATAACATAAAAATCAGCAGGGTATAGAGAATCTCCTACTTGCACGAGGACATCTTCTAGAATACCTGCAGGGTAGACAATGGATCGGTAGGCCAACTGGATAACAAGGCGGGTTTCCTTCAATGGACCCAGGCCTAGACTGTTATAAACTGTCAAAGGCATAAAGTTTATGCCGACGCCTAGATCGCACATAGCTTTTCCAAGTTCGATCGATCCAATCTTACATGGAATAACAAACATACCCTGATCTTTACGTTTCGGAGGCAATTTATGTTGGATATGGGCAGTAGCATTTGCTCCCACACTTATCTTGTTGACCCCGGCCAAATGACATTTGTTGGTGCAAAGAGTTTTGAGGAACTTGGCATAACGGGGCACATTTTTGATTGCTTGAATCAAAGGGATATTGACAAGAACCTTACTGAACATATCAAATATCTCTCGGTTATCCTTCTCCTTTTTCGATTTGACCAACCGTTGGGGAAATAGAGGCTCAAGGATCTTATGAATATATTCTTGAGTGAATTCTGGGGGCTTCTTGTCATTCCTTGGAGAACCTCTAGGAGATCGTATTCTGTCAATCATGACATCTGGAATTGTCTCATTTTTTCTTGGCTTAATCCCGGGCTCGACTGTCTGTTCGGTGTCGAGATCTGGACTAACTCTGGATGGCAATTCACGCCTACTGCGGAGAGTGACAGCGCAAGCCTCGTGCTTGGGGTTTGCTTCGGTTTGTCTAGGGAGCCTGCCTCTGTTCTTTAATTCTTTCATTTCGGCTCCTATGGTACCCATCTGCTTTTGCATTTCTGTGATGATGTCTTTGTATTTAGTGCAATCTTCGGGTGGTGGAGGTGAAGGAAAAGGTTGATTTATTTGTGGTGAGGGTTGGTATTGTTGGTTAGGGTACGGTGGTCGAGGTTTAAAGTACTGCATGTTGGGAGGAGGGGGGTGGTTTCCATAAGGATGTTACTGTTGATTAGAGTTTGGCTGTTGAGGGCTGGGTACCCACCCTGGGCTTGGTTATTTCCAGCCCTGGTTGTAATTCTGGCCAGGGGGTGAATTGTAATAACCAGCGGCATTCACTTGGATCTCGTCCGGGATATGAGGACAAGCATCCGTGGGGTGATCCGTGTAATTGCAAATTTGGCATGCCTTGACCTGGATCGGCTGTTGAGACATCATGGTATGTAGCATGTCCTGGATAGAAGTCAGTTGCCCTTGCATAGCGGCTACCTGAGCACTCTGGTCGCTACTTGCCCCTCCCAATAGAATGGCATTTTTGGCCATGAGCTCAATTATGGCCTTGGCGGCAGCTGGAGTGAGAGCACTAAGGGATCCATTAGCGGCTGCATGCAACAAGGCTTTATCATGGGGTCTCAGTCCTTCAGCGAAGTACTGAATAAGACCGTGCTCGGTCAGGTTATGAGAGGGACACAAGGCTTGCATACGCTTGAAGCGTTCATAGTACTGGTCAAGGGTCTCGTCTTCTTTCTGAAGAATAGATACAGGTTGCTTGACTGTCACCATCGCCCTGTATGCAGGGTAGTACTTATCCGTGAAGGCCTTTGTCATCTCAGCCCATGAGTGAATCGAACGAGGAGGGAGATCATAAAACCAGTCGAGGGCTAAATCTTTGAGTGACCACATAAAAGCTCGGAGCTTGGCCTGCTCGATACTGACATTCGTAGGTTTCATTGCCTCGCAAATAGAATAGAGCTGTTGAAGATGGCGATGAGGATTTTCCTTGGTAGCACCTCGGAAAATAGGGAGATGGTGCATGACAGCGGACTTGAGTGTCCAGTCGTGAGGTACTTCAGGCCAATCGATGCAGCTGCTGGGCGCTTCTGGGGTGACATTATGATCATCGATGGTCTGAGCAACAGGAGGAACTACGTCCTCATTTCCTCCAGGAGGAGGTGGTGGTGGATCTTCCATTTCAGATGTCGGGAGCTGGATATACTCAACACTGTCGAGGGCTCGATGTAAAGATGCGATTTCTTCCTGAAATAGGCTTTGAAGAGTATCAAGATCTGAAAGGTCTCTGTCGAGAAGAGGGATAGGAGCTCTACTCCGGAGAAGAGATGATCCTCTAGTTTGCATTCAGAGTTCTCTTTCTGTCCTAGTGAGCTCTGGATCGTAAGGCAGTAGATCTAAAGCAGATCTCCTGGTCATACAAGGAAAAACAAAATATTAGAACCGTCAATCCCCGGCAACGGCGCCAAAATTTGATCGTCACTCAAAAGTAATATTTTCTGTTAGCAAAATGCACAATAAATGTGTATAGGGCAAATCAGAGTCGAACCACAAGGATTAATGGTAATATTCTGTTCATAGTGTATGTCCAGGTCTAAACAGTAACAAGTAAAACTGGGGGGGGGGGGGGGTTTGGGCTGGCTAATGAAATTAACCAGCGAGATTTGGATACTAAAGCTAACAAGTGAACTAAATAAAGTAAAAATTATCTAAAGGCAATAAAACAGTATCACAAGAGGGGTAAATCAGGTAATAGGAAAGAGTCTTAGCAAAGTGATTCCGCGGGTTGCGTCTAGGCCTAGTTGGTCATCAGCTCAGGGATATTCCGCTCTCACGGTGCAGACGTGCTATAGAGGCTAGGTACGCTTAGGCCTCCTGTCTACCTTCGTAAGAGAAGTCTCGCCCAAGGTACGCTTGTGGGCGAGACCTTGACACTCCGTCCTTCCCCAAGGTTCGCTTGTGGGGAGATCCAGAGGCCCATGAAGTGGAGGAAGACACGTCTAGGGCAAGATGTTGTCAGATCCACCCTAGTTAACCTCCAGCCCTAGCGGGATTGGACCAGCAAACTAATGACTCCGGGCTAGGTGCCTATTGATTCTAAAGAAATGGCAGTAATTACAAAGGAAAATACAACAGTTGATCAGGCTTCTATAGATCCAGTGCAATATGACAGTAAAATGGCAAGAGATTAAATACACGCATAAGAGTTTATGAAGAGCATTAAGGCTTCACAACTACCCTTGCAACCCTTGGAAAAACCTTTGCTAAGACAAAAAGATCTAGCTACTCATACTCATAGTAACATAAATATAAATAGATTTGATAGCAAGCATAAAAGGAAAACAAGAAAATGGGAAGAAAACTATTAAATACCAGCCGGAGCTAAAAAGCTCCGGTGAAAGAGTAGGGCTGGCCGGCGGCTACAGCTTGAGGATGGAGGAGCAAATCCCAAAGAAGACTGAAAAATAGAAAGTATGCTGATTTCTGCCTCCTACCAATGTTGCTTACCCTAAAAATCCTAAAGTTACTGTTTATATACAACCCTAAGCTAACTAGAGGATAAATCCAGCTAAGGGAGGAAGACAAAATGGGAGGAAAGGGACAGCTGGGCTGGAGCGTGTCCTAGGAAGAATATTCCTAGGACGCTCAAAAGGGATCAGAGAGGAATCTTGCTGGCGTCTCTCTTCGTGCACTCCAAGGAGGATTGCAAGCACGTGCGGCTTCTGATCGAGGGCAAAATGCAACACTTTTCGGCTTCACAGATAGTCCAGGGCTGGACAAGGATGCGTGCATCTAGGGCTTAACTGAGGAAATACGTCCAGGCCGCGACGAAGACTGGGAGACTTCCAAAGCTGCTCAATTCCATCCCAAAACGTGTGCTTTCTGCCTTTTTCTCCTCCAGGGCTGGATATGGCAAAAAGTATTGAAAATAGAGCAAGTTAGTAGCATCAAGGAGGGAAAACATGCAAAAATTAGAGAAAATATCTAGAAAACACACGCATATCAGTATACTTAATGATTTATATGGTCGATTATATTACCTGAGAATAATATTTAGATAGTGACATTATCTATTTCAAATGACCAAAATTAATTTATAAACATATCTAAAATAAATAATTTAATTTCTTATAAAAAATTACCGCACGTGCCTAAAATACCTAGATTTTTTTAAAAAGTACCGACAATTTTTAATTGTTGTTAACTACAAAAATTCGTTATAGAAACGACCCAACTCTAAACATTTAAAAACCTACATCGAAACATAGCTTAAAAAATCAAGAGACTACACAATATTAGAAGATTAAACAATCTTACCCTTTGGGATGTTGTACCCCATGAACAATAAACAACACTATTAGTCAATCTCCTAATTTTTCACAAACTCCACCTTCATATAACGAGTAGCAAGCTTACTAGATTGATGGATAAGTATCTAAATTTCTAGGTAGCAACATGATGGTTGCCGAAATCGTCAAAAATAAAATATTACAATTTACCATGTAACAATTAATTAAAACTATAGTTAGTGGCAAAAGGATCATTCCACGGAGATTTCAGGACAATTCTAATTTCTTTGAAATGACCAACAATGTAACAATGGTAAATACCAATAATGGGGGTGGTTTGTTGCAATTAATAATTAAACAAAGAGGAAATAAAAACAGTAAATAGAAAGTGCTTGATGAACTCAGTGATAAGGAATTCCCAGTAAAGACTCAATTCGGACCATGATTCATGCAAGTTGATCATTGATGCAATTGTATTCAAAACCAAAATTCATAGGAAGGCTATAGAAATCAGGTTGGTCACCTAGATCTCCTACTCTCCTCCTACGCAAGATTCTTAAAGAGACACTCTATTAGAAACCCCTAATCGACTCAATAACCCTAAGAGACACTCTATAAGATTTAATTAAGTGATTGATAAAATGTAGGAAGAGACCTATCCTAAGTTTGGGAGAGAGACATGTATACTCCTATAAATTTGATCCTAACCTTTTTCTAACCGTCGACCAGTTAGTCTCCTTCGTATTCCCCTCAACAATGTAGACTCCAATATTTTAAGGAAAGACTGTAATCATTCATATTTAAAATCAAGTTAGCTACTCTTAATCAAAACATGAATAAATTGACAGTAAATCAAAAAGAGTAAAAATATGAATTTGAAATTTATAAAGCACGATTTGATCTCACAACAGTTGAATCATGGCCCTAGAGTCTTTACCAAAAATAAATGATTTAGCTAGAACACAACATAATTAAATTGGGAAAATGCTGAAAATCAACCCTGAACTTTAAAGTTTTCTTTAATCACAACCCTGATCTTTTATTTTGTTTAATTGCAACCCTGGTGTCGCCAGTATTGTTTAATCACCCCCCTACCGTGACAGAAATCTGACGTGGCACCGTTGACCGACGTTATGTGCCACGTCAGCCCTTGGAACGTTGCCACGTCAGTTCACCACGTTTGCAACCTGCCATGTCAGACTCCATGTGGCAGGGTTGCGATTAATCAAAACATTAAAGTTCAGGGTTGTAATTAAACAAAATAAAAGATCAGGGTTGCAATTAATCAAAACATTAAAGTTCAGGGTTGTTTTATGTCTTTTTGCCATTTAGAAATCCTTGTTGAATGATCTTTTTTGTCAGGTTAATTAATTTATTATACTTATTGTTGCTACCCAAATTTTGACTTACATCACAGTTTGTTTTCGTATTTTACGCTTATCACATTTTAATAGCTCGTCTAGGTTGAATTTATATCGATTTTGGGTCCTAGGCTAGTATGTTTAATATTTCATGTCATTTTGAGTATTTTTAGTTTTTCGTACTTTCAACTGTCTTTTCACTCGAACTTTTCTTAGTCCCGAGTAAGTTTCTCGGGACCGAGGGTCGAACGCGTTATTTCTTTATTTGATAATTACGTGCTATTTTTTCTCTTTCACACCACCGCGTTCAGTTTCGTTCAATTTTTGTCGTAAAGACATTTATTTTGTGCGCGAACATTTTGACACTTCTGAAAGAGAAAATAAATACGTTAAATCAACTTTCGCAATTCTTCACTGTATATTAGTTTTCTTGCCTTATTTTTCTACACATAGTTGTACCCTCGGTTTGGGTTTATTTTCATTTTCGAGCGATTTCGCTCGTACCAAAAATATCTCGTTCGAACCAATTAAATAAATATCTCCCAAACTTGCTCATCACCCAACCACGTACCCAAACTTGCTCATCAACCATCCACATACCCAAACTTGCTCATCACCCAACCACACAAACCCAAAACTTGGCCTCCACTCCGGCCATCCTTATCCATCCAACTCCTTCTCTGATTTTCAACCACACAAAGCTCAACCAACTCAAAATTCCTTCTCTATAAATAGCAAGCTTAGGGCACCAAATCCTTCTCTTAATCTCTATTTCTTGCACCACCTTTGATAACAATTGGAATGCTCCTGACGGCAACATTGGGGCTACGGCATCAATCCCGGACAAGTTTCTATACGCTTCCCTAAAATGCTAACCTATCGCCTGGGCCAGCGGAAATTTCCTAGGATGGTCGACTTCAGCGGGGGGGGGGGGGGGGGGGGGGATCTCATGCACCTTTATGCGCACGGCGTCATCCCATCCTAGGGGACCAAGGAGGATATCGCTCCCGATAGACCCTACATGATTATCGCCCCAATGACGGAACTGATATCGCCCGAAGCGATGGTTACAACGTTGCCATCCCCTATCGCTGTAAGATATCGCCATCTTAAGCCTATAAATACCCCTTCGAATTCCAAACAAAAGGTAAGATCGAGATCATCTTGGAGAACCTCTACCCTTCTGAAAACTCGAACTGACTTAAGCATCGGAGTGTCTACGCCGGAGTCCCCCTCCGGCGCTTTGCAGGTACCTCCGACGCCGGTCGCTTCCCATCCGACTAGCTGCAGCAGCCGTTTCCGACCAGAAGAGATCTCGGATCTTATCAAATGGTGCTTTCATTGAGAGCTTTGGTGTATTAAGTGAGCGTCCTTAATAGCCAAGCTCCGTTTAGTTGGGAGATCGGAACGGTTATGACAGCCAGATCGGAGCCAGACCGGTCTACATTTTCCAATATTCCTTTCTCAACTCGCAGGCGGTTATTTCCTTTTGCTACTGCTGACCTCTCTATGACGACGCAATCGACTATCTCGGGACCTCTGGACCTCTCGGTCGGGATCGCCGGAGGATCTATCTCCTCACAGACGGTCATTTCTTCATCACAGACGGTGGGATCTGATCTTTACACTCCTCTTTTAGAAGGATCTGTGCTTAACAATGAAAATCCCTTTGCTATGGAAATAGCGGCCCTTCGTTCCCGCTTGGAATATTTGACTGAAATGGCCACTAGAGTCACGCCTGGTGCTTCTGGATCTAGCGTTCCTCCTCGCGTCATGTTCACACCATCTATTGTTGCTGATCGACCTCTGCCCCCGTTGTTTCCAGAGAACCCCCAAGTGCCTTTATCCGCAGGAAATCCCCCGGTTGGTCATGTACAGCTCACTCAAGGAGAAGTAGAGGCTTATGTACCACAAATGCCACAAAGACTTCTTCTGCAGGAAGACAGGCAGCTTGAGGCGTTGGGGAACCGTTGGGCCGGACGGAGGGAAGGAACAAACAGGAGTTTATCTCCCGTGTACAGTGAAAGATCCAGTAGCAGAAGATATCGAAGTCGTTCTCCCAGGAGTCGCAGTCGGTCTCCCAGGAGTCGCAGTCGGTCTCCCAGGCGACATCATATACCTGAACCAAGGGAAGGAGGGCGACAAGGAGACATATCTCCCCCACGTCATGCGCGTGAGATTCTTGATGATACCTCAGGTCACCCTTTCAGTCGTCGTGTAAGACGTCACAGGGTCAGTAGGCGAGTGAAGCTTCCCGCTGATACTTATGATGGTACTAAAGATCCTATTTCGCACATCAACAAAGTGAAGGATTTCGTCCAATTTCAAACCCACAGTGATGCGGCTTTATGTCAGATATTTGTTATGACCTTATCGGGAGTTGCTCGTCTTTGGTTTGAAGGTCTTCCTGGCGGATCCATTAGTAATTTCGCACAGTTGGAATCCAAATTTCGGAGCAGATTTAGTACAGCAATTCCAATTCGGAAATCTGCTGCAGCGTTATTTGACATACAGCGGAAGCCCCAAGAGACATTGAAAGAATTTCTCAGCCGATTCGATCTGGAAATGTCATTAACGCCGGGCGTTACTATTGATTTCGCCATAGAAGCTCTGAAAAGAAACTGCCACTATGGAAAACTGAAAGATGCATTGATGGTGGATCCTCCAATATCCTTGGACGCACTAAGACTTAAAGCCCATAATTATGCAAAAATGGAAGAAGAAGAAAATAGAAATAGAACATTTAATATGCCGCCTGGGGCACCTCACATCCCTGCCGCTCCCGCAAATCCTCTGGTTGACGATCATTACACTGATGATTACGCTCGACGGAAAGATTACATCCCAAAGACCTACGATAAGCAAAAAGGAAATTCCTCGAAAGGAAAACAAGGTAGTTCCCCTCATCAGCGTCAAGGGAACGCTAACAAAAATCGGGCGTATGATCCGGATTTTCCCTCCTTGAATGTACCAAGAGCGGAGATCTTGGCGATAGCGGAACGGCGAGATCTTCCTATCCGTTATCCTGCACCCACGAAACCTGGAGTGCTTTTAGGCAGAAGAGAAAACGCTTACTGTAAATTCCATAAAGCCAGAGGACATTCCACAGAGGCTTGCAGAGAATTAAAGTGGGCGATAGAGCGCTTGGTGGAGGAAGGATATCTGGGAGAATTTGCGACTCAAGTAAGGGAAGATGCCCGAAACAATCCGATAAGAAGAGCGGCAGACGAACGACCAAGGCCCCCTCCAGTCCCACAGCCGGATAACGCTCCCAAAGGAAAGGGTGGGGAAACCTTCGCGATAGATGGCGACGACATCCCCATAATCAATATCATAGCGGGAGGGATCCCCTACGCAGATGAGTCAGAACAGTCGATGGTGGCGAAAGGGGAAAAGCGTACGCGAGACGGCATGACAAAGAAAGGTGGAGCGATAGACATACTTGATCGCATGATCTTATCCTTTTCAGAAGAGGATGAAAAAGGCGTTATCTATCCCCATAATGACGCCTTGGTAGTCACACCTGTCATCGCCAGTCATGGTATAAGAAGGACTCTTGTGGACAACGGGAGTGCCGTGAACCTTTTTTCGCTGGAAGCTTACAACCTCATGAAACGCCCCCACGATGAGTTAACGCCTATCCCTGTTACGGGAGTAATCACCTTACCCGTATACTTCCGGGAAGACACTTACAAACGGTCAGAGAATTTGTTGTTCCTTGTTGTGGATCTGAATCTGCCCTATAACGTCATACTCGGACAACCTTTCCTCAATCGCTTTGGAGCGGCGATATCACAAAAACATCTAAAGATGAAATACCCCTCCTGGGACGGGGTGGTATCGATAAAAGGTGATCAGAAACTGGCGGCAGAATGCTATTCGCTCATGACTCAGACAAGCTGCGATAGATACGTGTGTATAGCGGCAGACCCCTACGAGCAGGGTGATGAAAAGCGCGCTCAACCCCTTGACAAGATGGTACCCGTATCAGTGATAGGCAAAGAGGGAGCCAGCTTCCTGGTCAGCGATAAGCTCAGCCCAGCGGAAAATCTTCAACTGGCACGGCTGCTGAACAAATGCCAAGGAAATTTCGCATGGAAGCCCGCCGATATGCCAGGTATATCACGAGAAATAGCCGAACACAGGCTTAACGTTGACCCTGATGCCAAGCCAGTTCAGCAAAAACGACGGGCGTTCTCCACCGAAAAAGCGTCGGCTGTGGAAAAGGAGGTTGTAAAGCTCCTTGACGCGGGTTTCATTCGCGAAGTACAGTATCCCACTTGGTTAGCCAACCCAGTTCTTGTTCCTAAACCCAATGGAGACTGGCGTATGTGCATTGACTTCACCGATTTGAACGATGCTTGTCCTAAGGATTGCTACCCGCTTCCTCGCATAGATCAGTTGGTTGATCAAACAGCTGGGTACGCATATCTAAGCTCATTGGACGCCAATTCCGGATATCATCAAATCCCTATGGCCCTAGAGGATGAGGAGAAGACCGCCTTCCTTACTCCTAAAGCCACGTATTGTTACACAGCGATGCCATTTGGACTAAAGAACGCGGGGGCCACGTTTCAGCGAATGGCAAATAAGATTTTTGAGGAACAAATAGGGAGAAATGTGGAAGCATATGTTGACGACATACTGGTGAAGAGTGCGAATTTTCATGATCACCTGCAGGTTCTAAAGGAAGTTTTTGATGTGATGAAAAGGTATCGCATGAAGCTAAACCCCCGGAAGTGCATGTTTGCATTCCAGACGGGTAAGTTTTTGGGCTACGTAGTTAGCCAGAAAGGTATCCAGCCTAATCCTTCCAAGGTTAAAGCTATACATGATATGATATCGCCGAGAACCGTTAAGGAAGTGCAAAGGCTAACGGGGCGCGTTATCGCTCTGGGACGATTCGTCTCCAAGCAAGGAGAAAAGTGCCTCCCTTTTTTCAAAGTCATACGACGGAAAGCCACGTTTGGGTGGACCCCAGAATGTGAGCAAGCATTTGTGGACTTAAAGGACTATTTATCATCCGATTTATTATTGACAAGGCCCGAGTCCGGCGATACCCTGTACTTGTACTTGGGCGCGGCAGACGAAGTGGTCAGCGCCGTCCTTATTCGTGACGATAACCACACTCATCGCCCAGTTTACTTCGTGAGTCATGTCTTAAAGGACGCGGAACTGCGATATGCTCGTATTGAGAAAATAGCGTTCGCCCTCATACAAGCCGCCCGCAAGATGGACCGATACTTCCAGTCTTATCCTATCGTTGTACTTACAGACCAACCCTTGAAGAGGATATTTCGAAAGCCTGAATCTTCAGGAAGAATGCTGATCTGGGCCCTAGAACTCGAACAATATGGTTTGAGGTACCAGTCCCGGCCATCCGTAAAGGCTCAAGTCCTTGCTGATTTTATAGCGGAGTGTACTTTCACAGAGGACCCTTTGAGTGGTGTACCTGAAGCGGAATGGAACGATATGGATCTCCCGTTCCCAGAAACATATACGGATCTTTGGATCGTTCATGTGGACGGAGCCAAAAACCAAGAACTGGCGGGGGCCGGAGTCTTCATAAATGGGCCGCACGATATGCATATACGGTATGCTATTCGAATCTTGCAGCCTTTGTCCAATAACGCAGCCGAATATGAGGCGTTGCTAGCTGGACTCAGAATAGGAAGAGAGTTTTCTTCCAAGGGAAGGCGCGATACCGGCCAAACAGGAGATCTGCGTCTAAAAATTTGTGGAGACTCCAAACTAATAATTGACCAGGTCTCAGGACACTCTCAGGCTCGAGAACCTATTATGGTGCAGTACCTCTCTAAGGTAACGCGAGAACTAGTGGAAATAAAGAAAGCGGGCATGCAAGTCAGCTTCGAGCACGTTCCCCGAGAGGAAAATGCTGAAGCCGATTACCTTGCCAAGTTGGCCGCGAATCCTGAAGCATCTATACCTAAAGATGTGTATTATCGTGAGCTATCGGTGCCGCCCTTCATGGAGGATCAAGCCTCTTTGTGTGTGAATGAGCTCGAGAATGATTGGCGGATGCCGGTGATAAAATACCTGATGCACGAAGAGCTGCCTGACGGTAACGCTGAAAAGATGAAAGTGCTAAGACAGGCTGCTCGTTGCACGTACTATAACGGGGATCTAATTTGAAGATGTTTTTCTCACCCCGCCGCCAAATGTATAACCGAACAAGAGGGCCTTCACACCTTACGCGAAATCCACGAAGGGATATGCGGAATGCACGCGTCAGGCGGCACCATGGCGGCACAAGTTTTCAGATCAGGATTCTACTGGCCCACCATACGAAGGGATTGCCACGATTATGTACAAGCTTGCCCCAAATGTCAGGAATTTGCTAAAATTCCTCGACGTCCAGCCACGGAAATATCGGAAATCATCGCCCCTTGCCCTTTTGCCAAATGGGGGATTGACATCCTGGGTCCATTTCCAAAGGCAAGGTCCCAACTGAAATTTGTGATAGTGGCTGTGGACTATTTTACGAAGTGGGCGGAAGCTGAAGCGGTTGCCACAATCACGGCAGAAAAAACATGGCGTTTTTTCAAACATCAAGTTATCATGAGATTCGGGGTGCCTCGTATCCTTGTCAGCGATAACGGGACCCAGTTCACCAGCCAATTCTTCAAAGACCAATGCTCAGAATTCGGGATTGAGCAGAGATTCTCTTCCGTGGCTCACCCACAAACCAACGAACAGGCAGAGGTAACTAATAGGAGCATCCTCAGCGGTATTAAGAAAAACATAGAGGGGTCTAAGAAGAAGTGGGCTGATGAATTGCCATATGTGATGTGGGCATACCGCATGACCGTAAAAGTTAGCACTAGAGAAATGCCTTTCGCTTTGGCTTTTGGAACTGAAGCCGTTACGCCAGTGGAAATTGGGGCCATGAGCCTACGGGTGGCTCACTTTCGTGAGGAACTGAACGAGGAACGGTTACGTGCTAACCTGGACGCGTTACCAGAGGTTCGAGAAGAAGTCCTACTGAAAACGCAACACTACAAAAGAAAAATGGCCCGTTATCATAACAGGCAGGTCAAAGAGCGATTGTTGAAAAACGGTGACCTGGTGCTCCGAGACAGGCGAGCAACCGGACAACGTATGGGAAAGCTTAGTCCTAACTGGGAAGGACCGTATCGCGTAACCCACGTTGTCGGAAGAGGGGCCTATCGCCTGGAGACACTTGACGGTACGCCCTTATCCAACTCCTGGAATATCGCTCGTTTGAAGTTATATTATCCTAGAGTTTAATTTTATCTGCACTATTTGGATTATAACGACCCTAACCGTGGCTAACGCTCGATAGGAGAGTTTTCGTGGGTTTGTGGTTGCTTTTGTGCAGGTAAAAAGGGGGGTACCCTGGGAGTGAAAAGTCCTATCCTTGTGATGGTCGGTCTTGATCAGATGGCCCACTAAGTGAGGGCACGACCCCAGTGTATCCTTGATTAGCGTCGGATTGAAAGATCCTTGACGCCCCCGGGGGTGAAAAGTCCTATCCTTGTGATGACCGATCTTGATCAGATGGCTCACTAAGTGAGGGCACTGCCCGGTATCTTTGGGAGTGAAAAGTTCTTTAATGATGACCGATCTCGTGGAGACGGTACATCAAGACAAGACACGCCCCAAAGAGTTAGAAACTCTGTTTAGAAACAAGAATCCTATCTTAACGGTCGGGCTGGTGCAGCTAAACCATTAAGTAAGGACACGGTTCTAAACGAGAGGACAACGCCTATAAAAGTGAAAATTCCCTAGCCTTGTGATAGCCGTCCCGATCCGACAGCTCACGAGATGAGGCACTTAGAAAGGCCGAACGAGAGATAAGGGAAACGTGAAGGATCGCGTAATCCCAGCTAGTAACCGGATGAGTAATCCCTGGCGGAGTATAGAGCTGAGGGAAAACACGATTCGAAACGGGTTCCGTGATAAAGCCTAATGATGGCAGCGAACAGGCTCCTACGGGTAATCACTATCTCTCAAATCTCGTTTTGTTACTGATAATCTACAATTAGAAATGTGCAGAATACTTCTGAGCAGCGGAAGGAGCGGTGGTCATGATACCGATAGGCTTATCGAAAGGCCAACCCGACATAGATCTTGGTCATCTTGGTATAAATACCAAGGATCTGCTCAAGAAAGTAAACGCACCGTGAGGATAAGGCAACCTCAGTGACGAGAGAAGTCTCGCGATGAGAAAAATAAAAGAGGAATATCGATAAAGGGATTGTCTAGAAATATTAAAGGCATCTCAAGGATTTACAAAGATTCAATGTTCAAAATAATTATGCCGCAGAGACAAAAGACAAAAGCCAAGCGATATTTGATCGCTGGAGGGAACGGCAAAATATCGTGACATATCAGCTCTCAGGGTCTTTTCGTTTCCAGCCCGCTGCCTTGGCCTGGCGATAGCCTGCCTCGTTGATATGGGCAGAACTCTGTAGAAAGGCTTTCGCGACATCTTCGCCCTTGTACGCATCCACCCCATGAATTTCTTCGAAACACTTAACTAGAACACGGGCGGTCTGTTCAGCATGCCACCAGCCTACATCGACTGACTCTTCCGCCAAAGCTGCCTTCTCCTTTTCTAAAGAGGACTTCTCATTCTCCAAAGCAGTCACTTTGGCCTGTTCCTCTGACAAAGCTGTTTCCAGAGCGGAATGCTGTTTCTGTAAATCGTGGTGAGCCAGCAGTATCTTGGAACGATCTGCCAACACCTTTTTCCTTTCATCTTGCTCCTTGGACAGCTCCGCCGAAACAGAACGGAGGGAAACAGTCCGATGCTTCACCTCCTCCGCCCAGTAGTGAAATTTCATCATATTGGAGAAAAGGCTAGCACGGAAGGAGTTCACTTGGTCATCTTCCGCCAGGGAAAAGAAAGCTTCCCGTTCTGCAGATGAGGCCAGAATTTGAGAAGCCAGCAGGGCAGAAACCTCATCTGAACCATCGCCCCCGATGGCTGCCAAACCACGGGTACGGAAGTCGAACAACTCAACCTGATGGGTCGCTTCGCCGAGCCCGTTTAATGGACAAAGATCCGCCATAAAATTGAAAGAGGTTCCGGGTTCATTATAGCGTTGCCGCCAAGGAACGCTAGAGGGAACGAAAGCCAGAGGCCCAGGGGCGCGAACCTGTGAAGAAGAACTACCCGGGGGCAGGAAGGTACCATGAGGCTGATAGCCCGAAAGGTCCTGCAAGACGTCTTGATAGCCTAATGAAGAGGAATAATGATGCACAGGCCCACCAAAGGAACTGGGCGAAGCACCAAAGGGATCCGCACCTCCTAGGTCCCCCAAAACTTCCGCGGAATGTCCACCTGGAGGAACCACTGCGGAATTAGGAACGTTAACGGAACCACCTTCCCCCGCGATGTTAGAGGAGGGTATGTTCTCATCCTCGCCTTCTATCCGGGCCCTCTTCGCGGAACCCCTCAGCACATAAGTGAGATTCATATCGCCTGAAGGAGCGGAAGCAGTAACTACAACGGCCTCCTGCAAGGAGTACAAATTGAGAAAAAAGAAAATAGATCAAATGACGACAGATATTGAGGCACAATATATCGCACCAAAAAAAAAAAAAAAAAAAAAAAAAACACGCTTACGGTAGCGGTGTCGAGGGAAGGTGGTGCCTCAGAAGAACCCGCAGCGTCGGGAGAAGGAGTAAGAGTGGCGATACTCCGTGTTCTTTTCTTCTTTTTTCCTCTGGCAATGGCCTTAGGGGCCTGAGAAGACGAGGGAGCAGCAACGGTCACGATGGGAACACCTTCAGGGATGTCAGTATCCCCTTCGCCAACTGAGGAGGAGTATACTTGAGCGAGATTCGCGGAAGTAGCCGGAAGCTCAGAAGGATTATCAGTGGCCTCTGAATCGAGCTTTTCCCTTTCTTCTCTATTATGAGCTCTCCTTAAGCGTCTTCTTACGCTTTCGGGTTTATAATCAGGATCCGTCGCTGCAAAATCACAAAATAATGTCAGCGTTAGTATCAGTGATGAAAGGGAAAAGTAGCGCGATACTCACGTCTAACGCACTCCTGAATGGCCATTCTGCAGGCCGTGAGTCGAATATGAACGCTGATCTCCAGTTGGAGTAAGGTGTTTAACCATCCTTGTTCACGAGCGGGAAGTGTCCCTGGTCGACTCCAAATGCCATCTTGGACGTCCTGGTTGAACCCAGAATGCCACTCTGGACCAGGAGCGTCAGGAAGATTTATCAGAAAGAACTCCTTTTTCCAAGCCTCAACAGAAGACTCAATATGGAGCAACTTCCAAGTAAAAGACTTGAGAGAATCATCATCAAAGCGAGGCGATATGGTTATCACACCCCGGCACTTCATCAATTTAAAAAGGGATCTAAGCAACAAAAGAGAAGGGGAAGTGATCCCCTTATATCTACAGAGTTCCAAAAAAGCATAAACACAGCAATATGCATTTGGGGCTAACTGGGCAGGATTGAAATTGCCAGCAATAAGCAAATCCTTGACGAAAGAATCGATAGGGAGTCGGAAACCGTAGCGAAACATCTGGGCATATAACACCCTTTGATTGCCGGTCAGAACGCTGTTTAAACGAACTGACCTAGGGGCAACAACAGCTTGATAACCGTCAGGAATAACGGCACCGTGAGTAGCCAAATGCTCCTGGAGAATGGCCTCCGTGGTAATAACACTGACCGTGGTATCCATTTTCTTCTCATCGATGGATCTTGACTCAGAACGGCGAGTCTTTGCCATGGCAGGACTAAGGAAATAGAAATGAAGAAGACGTTGGAAAAGAAGGGAAATACCTTTGAAAGGAAAGAACTTCGAAAGCCTTGAATGGAGGTGAGAAGGGCAAGACGGCCGAGAGATAATATGAAAAAGGGGAGTGAAAAAGAAAAGGGAAGAAATAAAGAGGGTTTATAACCCTAGTAATTAAAAGGAAACGACGGATGCTGCAGTCGTTGTGTCGAAGCGGCATGAGGGATAAGACTCAAGCAATGAGTACGACTCTAGAAGAAGCGCGACAAACGCTTCGATCTTGTTAAAATTTCTAAACACGCTAAGGTGAGGCGGCAGAAGAAACGAACACGTGTGTCTGCACCATCATGACTTTTCCCGCGCACCGACGGAAGGGTCGCGAGCATTAAATGCTCTGAAAAGTAGATGTGATTTTTTGATAAAAAGCAAAAGCGATATCACAAGAAAGGAAATAATGCAAATCGGCGTTGAATAAAAGAACAGTTCTCAAGACAGTACAAGAGAGCGAAATAAAATAAGATATCGCCCGAAGAGCAAGGTACCGATATCGCCGCGAGATAGGACGTTATTACAAGACATGGAAAACAAATAGCAATGTCCTTCAATGGATCAATTAAGAGTCATCGCATGCCTCGCCGTCATCATTCCCTTGCTTTTCCCCAGAAGAAGGAAAACCCCTTTCGCCTTCACTAAGATCTTTAATTTTTTGGGAAGCGTAATCGGCCAGCATGGATGAATCGACGGCGCCTCGGATATGGAGATCCATAAATCCTACGATACAAACCTCGATGGTCTTATTCTTCCACCAGGCTATCCTCGAAGGAACTTTGGCCAAATCGGCATCACGAGATGACAACTCTTCACGGAGGAAGGCGTTCTTTTTATCAGCCACCACCAGTTCCGCCTCCATAAGCTCTGCTCTCGCTTTCCCCTTCGACTTCTCCCGAGAAAGTTCAGCGCGACAATCCTCCAACTCCGCCCGAGTTCGTTCTTGCAACTGCGATAGCTCCTTCGCCTTCGCCAAGGCCGCGTCTAATTGTTCCCGCAAATCCGAAGAGGGTCGAGTTTTGTTACGCTGGTCTTCAAGAAAATAATGAAATTTCCGAAAGCTAGCCAGCATGTCGTTCATGAGGTGTGACTGTCGTGTCTCAGGAGCATGCTGTAAAAACTCTTCCCTTTCCTTGGAAGAAGTAAACATCTGTCCCACTATGGGACCCACGGGCTCTTCTCGCGATAACGGATCCGATATTCCTAAGGCACGAAGCCCGTCAGTGCCGAAAGAGGACAAATCCAGCTGATATCCAGTGGGGCCCTGGGACCTCTGAGGAGAAAGGTTGGCGATATAAGGAGGGGAACAACTTTTTGCGCAATCACCAACGCCCGAAATTGAAGACAGAAACAAAAGATGAGGCTTCCGTGGGAGAAATTCAGGAGGAACGCTTAAATTCGAAACCGGTAGGGTTGCCTCGGGGATAAAAGAACCTATCGGGGAAGCAGGATGGCCCGACGACAAAGGAGAGGTCGCGGCTGCCGAGGTCTCATTGTTTTCGATAGAAACGGCGGAAGGCACCCTGATAGCTTTGATATTTTTCACCACTTGCGAAGTACTCGCGGCATGAGAAGCGTTAATATTCTCGGGGGGGACCGCGTTAACTCCCTTCAAAGGGGGAACTGGGGGGTTAGTTTTCTCTGTGCGAACCTTCTTTACGAGACGCTCCGTCTCTTCTGCAATTTCTCCGCTATCGTCCTCAGCCGATTCCGCCGTGTCATCATTCCTCCTCGACCTAAGTTTCATCCTTTGGGCAATAGTAGCATGACGTAATTCAGGACCAGTGTCCATGCTCTCGCTATCGCTGTCGATTTTCTCAAACACAGGATCGCCTTGAGCTACCCTCTTGCCACGGGACGGAAGCCAATTTTCAAGGAAACGAGAAGGTCGAGTGGAGGCTCTGCGAGTTGTGACGGGTTTAGTCCCTTCCCTTCCAGGCGGAATGGGTGGGCGGCGGGAATTTTCAGGCGAAGGAGAAGGAGGCAGCGACTGGAGAGGTGTTACGTTCAAAGGGGCGTCACTTTCCCCAGAAGAACTACTCTCAGCGTTACCTGCCAACAAAACATATTAGCAAATTAAGAAGATTGAAGCGATAAAGAAGAAAAAGGAAACTCACCCACAACGCACTCTGACAAGGGCGTTCCTCAAAACCTTGAAAGTTCCGCCAGAACAGTTGCACAATGACATCATCCCATCTGGGGGTAATATCTACCAGGCAGTCGCGACAACTCAAGACAAAGAACGTGCGGAATAGATCAAGCGATGGAGCAAATATACGCTTCATCTCGCACGAACGAAGGAAAGCGTAAATACCACACCAAGAGGGTGGAGTAATCTGGACGGGATTAAGGTCATAATGATCTAGCAGTTTCAACAGAGAAGTATGGAGTGGGAAACAGAATCCGTAAGTAAACATCTTGAAATAAACTAACCGGAATGTTCCCCACATGGCGTCAGGCAGCCGAGTGTCCTTCAAAGAGACAAAAGGGCGATAGCCCGTGGGAAAAGTAATACCACTCTCCTCTAATTCAACCCTCAAAACCTCATTACAATTGAACATGCTGCGAGTTCTCCTAGCTTCGGGATCTATGGGGTTTTCAGCAGTTGAAGACATAAGGGACAGGGAAAGTAAATCTACGGCGGTAGAAGGAGTAAATACCTGGAGCAAAAAGCCAGTGAGCCGGTCGCCGGCACCAGTGAGCAGTCGCGGTAAAACCTCTCGAAGAAAAGAAGTGCAGAAGAGAGAGAAAATGTGCAAAAACTCAAAATATTAGCAAAAGTAGTAAAAGAGAGATGATTTCCTTATAAAGAAGAGACAGCCTGTAAAAATGAAACACGTACAGAACAGAAAAAGACGCGTGGATAGTCATTTGTGCCTTCTGAAAGAAGACAGTTACCGATTAGAAGTTGAAGGCAGTTACCCGTAGCGAAAGGGACGCTTCCGCGATCACCCGGAACGCTCAGAAAGAAACAATAAGTAAGCGATGAGAAGCGAAAAGGAAGTAAAACCATCATTCATTATTATGAGGAAGGCCATACGGCATCTACAAAAAGAAGGGTTAGGCCCTACTCTTCACCGTCGGACCAAGTAATGCCGTAGCAATAGACTACGTCCTCTTCGTCATCGCCACCCAGAATGGTGAATCCACAACAGCAGGGGGAGAAGACTCACCGACCCTCTTTCTAGCGGCAGTAGTCGACCCGGTTGTTTTCTCCTTAACGCTTGGCGATACTGCATCAACGGCTGAACCAGCAGAAGGAACCCACGGAGGCGAATCACTCAAAGGAGGAAACGAGTTTTTCTCCTCCCTAGCCAGAGAAGCCAGAGAGTCGAAAAATGACTTAGAGGCTTTGGCAGCCCCCTTCCTTCGTTGTTCGACTTCCTTTCTCCGCCTCTTGCGACCTCGCCGGCGGACAACCGGCCTCCAAGGAGGCGATGGGGGAGGATTATCTGTGTCAGGGGTAGTCGGAGGAGTTGGCGGTGAATTCCCCGAAGCCGTACCTAGCAAATAAGAATCAGCCATGAGACTCGCAGAGGATCTATAACGAAGAAAAATGAAGGAGAAAGAAATGGATAAGAATGAAGGAGGAAAAGCCTCATTAAATAGCTGGGAAAAGAAGAAAAGAGACTCTTCGATCCTCCAACCCGACTCTTGAAGATTGGCACGTGTACAGTCTGAAGTGCAAATGTAGATTTGCAGTCATGCCTGTTGAAATCTCGCGCAAATCAAGAATAATGCTAATATCTGCCGATCAGTTGTTATAATGAGGACGACGCGGAGTTAAGGCAGAACGATCAACAGAAAAACCGCCCAATGGCAAGACTGTTTTCAGTTGGGCTAAGAATATTCCTTGGAAAATGACAAAGAGCGCAGTAAAGAAGAAGAACAGTTACAAGGCGGAATGATTGAAACGATTTATTTATTATGGCCTACCGGCCGAAAGATACATTTACAAGTCAAGAGGAAAAGAAAAAGGCCCAAAGGGAGCCACCGTTATCAGGCGTCAGAACCAGCATCCTCGGGCACCTCAGGAAGGTTCCTCAAGGAATCCATGACCAGGACAAGATCATGGGAAGTGGCCCTCATACCCTTCAGGCAGCACCCCAACATGTCCTTACGCTGCTGCAGCATAGCGATCACCACTTGAATCCGAGAGATGGAGGCAGACAGCTTTGAAACACTCTCCAAAGGACTGAAGTCCTCCAGAGAGATGGCTCCCAGCCGGGAATAGAGCGGAGTCAGCATCCCCTGCAGCTCCAGAATATCCTCAGAAGTCTTGACCAGCATGTTCTCCAGGAAACCGACGTCACCGTCGTTGAGGTTCCTGAGTGAATGACCCTTGGAGAGAAGAAAATTCTTGGTCAAATGATCCATGATGCTGACTGATAGAGATGAGGAGAACGTGGATGGAGAAAGTTCTCCGATTTATAGGCTCCACTGAAGGGAGGCCTTGGAAAAAGAAATTGAGGTCCTCAAAAGACGAGCCGTCCCGATATCCTCAAGGACTGATAAGCCTAGAACGGAAGAAAGGGGTAACGGTCGCGATATAGATACTGGAAGGAGTACGAGGCAGAGTCTGAAAAAATGCCGAAAGACACGATGTCACTGGTAGCCCTGATGCTAAAACCATAAGGTTACCGGTATCCACAGTATAAGGCCGCGTTGATGTCACCGGTGGCCCTAGATGCGTAAAACCGCGTTGGCATCACAGGCGTCTGGTGGTATGAAGCCGCGATAACCATAAGGTAGCTGATGGCGTAAAGCCGCGTTGATACCGCTACTCTCTCGGGCGTAAAGAATACATCGGGGCTCGTGTGACCTCAGACCTCTGTAAGTATAAGGTTTGCTAACCTCTGTATAAGTATCTATCTCCTCTGTGTCTTTGCAGTACACTCGAAAGGACGATAGCCCCGAATATATGCCAGCCTAGGGCACGGCCTGGTTGAATATCCGTAATGACGCCGCACGTAACCCAACAACGGTCCTTCTATGACTTGAACGAAGTGGAGACTTCATAAGCCCTATCGAGAGGCCAAGAAGATTAATATCGCCTCATGACCGAGCAGATCCCTATTCTAAGATATCAGACGTGGATAGCCCTTGGTGAACACTCGGGCTAGTTTTCAGTTGGGCTTATGATAACAATTGGAATGCTCCTGACGGCAACATTGGGGCCACGGCATCTTCCCTGAAATGCCAACCTATCGCCTGGGCCAGCGGAAAATTCCTAGGATGGTCGACTTCAGCGGGGGGGGATCTCACGCACCTTTATGCGCACGGCGTCATCCCATCCTAGGGGACCAAGGAGGATATCGCTCCCGATAGACCCTACATGATTATCGCCCCAATAACGGAATTGATATCGCCCGAAGCGATGGTTACAATGTTGCCATCCCCTATCGCTGTAAGGTATCGCCATCTTAAGCCTATAAATACCCCCTCGAATTCCAAACAAAAGGTAAGATCGAGATCATCTTGGAGAACCTCTACCATTCTGAAAACTCGAACTGACTTAAGCATCGGAGTGTCTACGCCGGAGTCCCCCTCCGGCGCTTTGCAGGTACCTCCGACGCCGGTCGCTTCCCATCCGACTAGCTGCAGCAGCCGTTTCCGACCAGAAGAGATCTCGGATCTTATCACTACTAAAGCATTAAATCATGGCAACAAAAACAACATAAAATTAAGTCCAAAACAGCATCAATTTTACATGGAAAAAGCAAGCTAATTAATATGCATATATATATATATCCATTAATTGCTCAAAGCATCATGCATTTAAATTGAAGCAAGGGAAGCATACATGGCACGAAAACTAAGCATGTTATACAAGTTTTTACAGTTTATTCATGCATTACAATGGAAAACGAAAATTAAAGAAACTAGAGAGAGAGAGGTAGCTTACCTCTCCGGGAGAGCAATTTGCCAAGAAGGTAGTGCAAGAAATAGAGATTAAGAGAAGGATTTGGTGCCCTTGATTTGTTGGATGAAGCTTGCTATTTATAGAGAAGGAATTTTTAGTTGGTTGAGCATTGTGTGGTTGAAAATCGGAGAAGGAGGTGGATGGATTAGGATGGCCGGAGTGGAGGCCAAGTTTGGGGTTTGTGTGGTTGGGTGATGAGCAAGTTTGGGTATGTGGATGGGTGATGAGCAAGTTTGGGTATGTGGTTGGGTGATGAGCAAGTTTGGGAGATATTTATTTAATTGGTTCGAACAGGATATTTTTGGTACGAGCAAAATCGCTCGAAAATGAAAATAAACCCGAACCGAGGGTACAACTATGTGTAGAAAAATAAGGCAAGAAAACTAATATACAGTGAAGAAATGCGAAAATTGATTTAACATATTTATTTTCTCTTTCGGAAGTGTCAAAACGTTCGCGTGCAAAATAAACGTCTTTACGACAAAAATTAAACGAAACTGAACGCGGTGGTGTGAAAGAGAAAAATAGCACGTAATTATCAAACAAAGAATAACGCGTTCGACCCTCGGTCCCGGGAAGCTTACTCGGGACTGAGAAAAGTTCGAGTGAAAAGACAGTCGAAAGTACGAAAACTAAAAATACTCTAAATGACATGAAATATTAAACAAACTAGCTGATAGCACGTTTCATAGCCTCAGTTTTACCCTATTTTCTAGCCCTTTCGGGGGCTTGATGTTGTTATTTGACCCTAATTCCAATCTTATTTGCAGATCAGCATCAAAAGAGGGAAAAGATAAAAAAGAGACGATTTTAGAGCAATTCTGAGGAATTCCAGTTTCCAGGCCTAGAAGAAAGAACATCGTCAAGACCTCGACGCGAACCAGACCAGTGCTCCGTCTCAAGGCCTCGACAGTTCTGCATCTTCCGCCAAAGAAAAGCATCTTCAAAGATCTGCACGGAATCCCAGACGCTTCCAGAAGGCATCAGGCGTGTCAGGAATCCCAGAATATTCCTTTTGCAAGGACATGTGTTGTCACGCCCTCATTGCCCTTAGCTGTTTTTGTCTCCTAGCTAGTATTAGGCTATATAAGCATAGTTTTAGGGATTTTATAAGGACGGCTGTCCAAGGATATTTCCTTACATTAATTTCAGCACTTGTTTTCTGGGAATCTTCTCCTCTTATCATCAAGAATAACTTTTGTAGCAACTTTCCACTTCGATTATTAATTAATCTACCGGTTTCCTCTACTCCCTTTTTACTTTCTTTGTTATTGCATGATTCTATATATCTACTGTTTACATTATAGTATGAGTAGCTAAATACCCCCTTCTTAGTGAAGGGTGTTTCAAGGGTTGTAGGGTTCGGCTAAGAGGTCTAATGCATGCTTAATATATTCTCTTGTTACACATAATTGTTTACCGATTTAATTCCATGCTTGTCTAGAAATGTTAAGAGCTTGATCATCTTTTAGTATTTCTGCATGAGTAACGTCATATTCCAGGGTTATACCTGATGCGAAGCCCTGGAGTTTTAGCAGACACCTAGGGGAGGCAGCGCGAGAGGCCTCACCTAGGGGTAAACAGTTATCTAGGGTATGTGATACGGGTCTGACAAGCCGAGCTGTCGCGCCCTAGTCTGTCTTACCTCCCCTCCATGGGCGTTCTGAATTTAGCTTCCCTACTTCGTACCCATGACAGGTCGAAGTGTCAAGGCTGCCTTTTGATGACAAGAGAGGTAGCTGGGAGGATGGCTGAACGTCAAGGTCACCTCATATGTGGAAACGGGGGGTGACTTTTATCTAAGAAGGTAAGCAGGGGATGTGGTGTGGAAACGCGGTCCCTATAGCAGATCTGTACTTGAGTCTAGAATACTATTGTACCGATGACTAGCCGACCTAAAATGCAACCCAAGGGAACACCTTTCGCTAAGATCTCGTCCTATTTGATTAATATCTTTTCCTTACTTTTCCTGCATTTGATCTGTTTACATCTCTTGCCCTGGATTACATTTTACTTTCGTGCCCTAGATAATTACTTTACAATTCTGTTTTGTTAGCTCCCATACTCTGCGTTGATTAATTTATTAATCAACATAAACCCCCCCAGTACTGTTACTTCGGTTAGATCTGTTGCATATTGCCTTGTCATACATATTTACTAGCAATTTATTCCTTCAATCTCTACAGTTCGACCCTGTCTTGCTCTGTACACATTAATTTGTGCATCTAGGCACCAGGAAAATATTAGTATATTTGAGTGACGATCACTAGCCTAGGACCCAAAATCGATAGAAATTCAACCTAGACGAGCTATTAAAATGTGATAAGCATAAAATACGAAAACAAGCTGTGATGTAAGTCAAAATTTGGGTAGCAACAGTTGCCCCCTCTTTACTGTCTGATAAAAAATACAGTGTAACAGAGATTTTTGATAAGCAGTAAAGATGGTTGCCCCAAGTCTTTACCACGTTTTGAATACATCCTAACTAGTTTAGGCATGAACTGAAAGATAGTCACTTAAGTAATAATTATGCAGAAATGTAGAATTATGTAAAGACATGGTTACTCAAAGAGGAGATTATGCAGAAGTAGTCGCTCAAGGAGGAGATTTTGGTTGGCAGAAAGGTAGTCGCTCAAGGAGGAGATTTTGCATAAATGTAGTCGCTCAAGGAGGAGATTTTGGTTGGCAGAAAGGTAGTCGCTCAAGGAGGAGATTTTGATTGGCCGAAAGGTAGTCGCTCATGGAGGAGATTTTGGTTGGCAGAAAGGTAGTCGCTCAAGGAGGAGATTTTGCATAAATGTAGTCGCTCAAGGAGGAGATTTTGGGTTGGCAGAAAGGTAGTCGCTCAAGGAGGAGATTTTAGGAAAGTAGTCACTCAAGGAGGAGTATTTAGATAGACATGAAAGTAAGACAGGAAAGTAGTCGCTCAAGGAGGAGTAGTAATTAGACATGAATGTAAATTATGCAAGGTGAGGGTAACACTCACACTTCATATGTTTTGACGGAAGAGTAAATGAGAGTTGGACGTACCTTCGTTTTGATGTTGATTTGATTGAGGGGGTGGTATGAACCACTTAGGCTAATTAAAAGACATGGCTAATTTAAAAGACAAGGTGTGGGGATGAACCGCTTACACAAATTTAAAGGACAAGGTGTGGGGACGAACCGCTTACACAAATTTAAAGGACAAGGTATGGGGACGAACCGCTTACACAAATTTAAAGGACAATGGTGTGGGGACGAACCGCTTACACAATTTAAAAGACATGGTGTGGGGACGAACCGCTTACACTATTGGGTGCAGAATGATACATTTTTTTGGAAAATAGGTGTAAAGGGAAAGCAGGTCTTACCTCAAACTTACCATGCGAGCTGAAGTTGATTTGAACGTGAGGGAGCGTGATCCACCATATGAATTTGACTTGGGAGTGGTAACGTACTCCGTTCGATGTTGATTGGATTTTGCCGAAAATCCAAGATGATGAGGGCTTTATGAGGATCTCTTCATCAAAAACCCATGGTTGATGTGATTCCGCCAAAGCATATCTGTATCCTGTAAATGGGAAGGAAACAAACACGAAGCAGCAATAGATAGAAAAAGAAAAGAGCAATTGACAATGTGAGAAATATCAAATATTCCTACATTTAACCCATGGCTTGCCCCCAAGTTTTTTTTTAAGATGATTTCTTTGTTTAAGAAAATGAATTTCAAGCATTTAATTTTTGATAGAAATGTTCGTTCAGTTTTCGTTATACAAACATGATTGATTCAAGTCTAGATAACGTCTGCGTCTTGTTCAGGAAATAACGACCTCAAGAACAAGACTTTCCCATGACATACAAACGTAAGCAATCCTCACCAGATATTAGTGTTTGCGCTCACGCTCAGAAAACTACGCTATGTGTTTACACTCCTAAAAACGCAATAAACATAGCGCAAAAATTAAATTTGCAATGTCAATCCGAGTGAATAAACTTCGAATGAAGATGCACATGCATGGGCATTCTAATAATCAAGAGGACTTTGTGAGAGATTGGAAAATGAGAGATTTTTGCGAAAAAGGAATGGTGTTGTGTGGTGCGTGTTTGTTGTCTTGCTTTTTGGACGGCTTTAACGAGTTTGCGCTCAACGATTAATTGTGATGAGAGCAGACCATGGTGAATGAAGTTTTAATGATTTGCTTATGGCGAAGAGCAAAGCTTATGAGTTTCTTCTTTCGTTGGGAGGAGGGACGTTCTTCCTCATGTTTATCCTTGATGGATCTTGCTGATGATGATTCTTCCCCTTTTTGCACTTACTTCCTTTTGATTTGTGTTTCTTGGGGAACCTTCTCTTCATTTATTTCCTTTTTTTTCTCTTTTTTTTCTTTTTTTTCCCTTTTTTTTCTTTTTTTCTCTTTTTTTCTTGTAGGTATAGGTAACGAAAGAAGCAAATGTAATTCCCTTTGTCTTGATTTTTGGGCAACGGTCTTTGATTGATTTTTTTATTTTTCTGTGTATTAGCGCGGATGGTCACCCTTGGGTGGGGGTTTCCTTTTCGTCTTACTGATTCGTTGTGATGAGCTTAACATGCTCATGGTGCCTTGGTCGACCATTCTAGTCGAGCGTTTACTCGTTTGCGAGGAGAGTTTTGTTTTGAAGGGTTTTGAGGTGGCAAAAGGAATGTGGGGTGATAACAATTGGAATGCTCCTGACGGCAATATTGTAGCCACGGCATCTATCCTTGACGAGTTTCTATACGCTTCCCTGAAAAGCCAACCTATCGCCCGGGCCGGCGGAAGTTTCCTAGGATGGTCGACTTCAGCGGGGGGGGATCTCATGCATCTTTACGCGCACGGCGTCATCCCATCCTAGAGGAACTAAGAGGATGTCGCTCCTGATAAGCCTTATGTGATTATCGCCCGCGATGGCTCACCCATTATCGCTGGAGGCGATATCTTCGGACGATGCTTATCGCTGCACCCTTATCGCTGTCAGGTATCGCCAACTTCGGCCTATAAATACCCCCATCTTTCCAAACAGAAGGTAAGATCGAGATCATCTTGGAGAACCTCTACCATTCTAAAAACTCGAACTGACTTAAGCATCGGAGTGTCTACGCCGGAGTCCCCCTCCGGCGCTTTGCAGGTATCTCTGACGCCGATCGCTTCCCCTCCGACTAGCTGCAGCAGCCGTTTTCCGACCCGAAGAGATCTCGGATCTTATCAAATGGTGCTTTCGTTGAGAGCTTTGGTGTATTAAGTGAGTGTCCTTAATAGCCAAGCTCCGTTTAGTTGGGAGATCGGAACGGTTATGACAGCCAGATCGGAGCAAGACCGGACTACATTTTCTAGTATTCCTTTTTCAACTCGCAGGCGGTTATTTCCTTTTGCTACTGCTGACCTCTCTATGACGACGCAATCGACTATCTCGGGACCTCTGGACCTCTCGGTCAGGATCGCCGGAGGATCTATCTCCTCACAGACGGTCATTTCTTCATCACAGACAGTGGGATCTGATCTTTATACTCCTCTTTTGGAAGGATCTGTGCTTAACAATGAAAATCCCTTTGCTATGGAAATAGCGGCCCTTCGTTCCCGCCTGGAATATTTGACTGAAATGGCCACTAGAGTCATGCCCGGTGCTTCTGGATCTAGCGTTCCTCCTCGCGTCTTGTTCACATCATCTATTGTTGCTGATCGACCTCTGCCCCCGTTGTTTCCAGAGAACCCCCAAGTGCCTTTATCCGCAGGAAATCCCTCGGTTGGTCGCGTACAGCTCACTCAAGGAGGAGTAGAGGCTTATGTACCGCAAATGCCGCAAAGACTTCTTCTGCAGGAAGACAGGCAGCTTGAGGCGTTAAGGAACCGTTGGGCCGGACGGAGGGAAGGAACAAACAGGAGTTTATCTCCCGTGTACAGTGAAAGATCTAGTAGCAGAAGAAATCGAAGTCGTTCTCCCAGGAGTCGCAGTCGGTCTCCCAGGCGACATCATATACCTGAACTAAGGGAAGGAGGGCGACAAGGAGACATATCTCCCCCACGTCATGCGCGTGAGATTCTTGATGATACCTCAGGTCACCCTTTCAGTCGTCGTGTAAGACGTCACAGGGTCAGCAGGCGAGTGAAGCTTCCCGCTGATACTTATGATGGTACTAAAGATCCTATTTCGCATATCAACAAAGTGAAGGATTTCGTCCAGTTTCAAACTCACAGTGATGCGGCTTTATGTCAGATATTTGTTATGACCTTATCGGGAGTTGCTCGTCTTTGGTTTGAAGGTCTTCCTGGCGGATCCATTAGTAATTTCGTACAGCTGGAATCCAAATTTCGGAGCAGATTTAGTACAGCAATTCCAATTCGGAAATCTGCTGCAGCGTTATTTGACATACAGCGGAAGCCCCAAGAGACATTGAAAGAATTTCTTAGCCGATTCGATCTGGAAATGTCATTAACGCCGGGCGTTACCGTTGATTTCGCCATAGAAGCTCTGAAAAGAAACTGCCATTATGGAAAACTGAAAGATGCATTGATGGTGGATCCTCCAATATCCTTGGACGCACTAAGACTTAAAGCCCATAATTATGCGAAAATGGAAGAAGAAGAAAATAGAAATAGAACATTTGATATGCCGCCTGGGGCACCTCGCATCCCTGCCGCTCCCGCAAATCCTCTGGTTGACGATCATTACACTGATGATTACGCTCGACGGAAAGATTACATCCCAAAGACCTACGATAAGCAAAAAGGAAATTCCTCGAAAGGAAGACAAGGTAGTTCCCCTCGTCAGCGTCAAGGGAACGCTAACAAAAATCGGGCGTATGATCCGGATTTTCCCTCCTTGAATGTACCAAGAGCGGAGATATTGGCGATAGCGGAATAACGAGATCTTCCTATCCGTTATCCGGCGCCCACGAAACCTGGAGTGCTTTTAGGCAGGAGAGAAAACGCTTACTGTAAATTCCACAAAGCCAGAGGACATTCCACAGAGGCTTGCAGAGAATTAAGGTGGGCGATAGAACGCCTGGTGGAGGAATGATATCTGGGAGAATTTGCGACTCAAGTAAGGGAAGATGCCCGAAACAATCCGATAAGAAGAGCGGTAGACGAGCGACCAAGGCCCCCTCCAGTCCCACAGCCGGATAACGCTCCCAAAGGAAAGGGTGTGGAAACCTTCGCGATAGATGGCGACGACATCCCCATAATCAATATCATAGCAGGAGGGATCCCCTACACAGATGAATCAGAACAGTCGATGGTGGCGAAAGGGGAAAAGCGTACGCGAGACGGCATGACAAAGAAAGGTGGAGCAATAGACATACTTGATCGCATGATCTTATCCTTTTCAGAAGAGGATGAGAAAGGCGTTATCTATCCCCATAATGACGCCTTGGTAGTCACACCTGTCATCGTCAGTCATGGTATAAGAAGGACTCTTGTGGACAACGGGAGTGCCGTGAACCTTTTTTCGCTGGAAGCTTACAATCTCATGAAACGCCCCCACGACGAGTTAACGCCTAGTAAGAGACCCATAGTCGGAGTGGATGGGACCCCTATCCCTGTTACGGGAGTAATCACCCTACCCGTATACTTCCGAGAAGACACTTACAAACGGTAAGAGAATTTGTTGTTCCTTGTTGTGGATCTGAATCTGCCCTATAACGTCATACTCGGACGGCCTTTCCTCAATCGCTTTGGAGCGGCGATATCACAAAAACATCTAAAGATGAAATACCCCTCCTGGGACGGGGTGGTATCGATAAAAGGTGATCAGAAACTGGTGGCAGAATGCTATTCGCTCATGACTCGGACGAGCTGCGATAGATACGTGTGTATAGCGGCAGACCCCTACGAGCAGGGTGATGAAAAACGCGCTCAACCCCTTGACAAGATGGTGCCCGTATCAGTGATAGGCAAAGAGGGAGCCAACTTCCTGGTCAGCGATAAGCTCAGCCCAGCGGAAAATCTTCAACTGGCACGGCTGCTGAACAAATGCCAAGGAAATTTCGCATGGGAACCCGCCGATATGCCAGGTATATCCCGAGAAATAGCCGAGCACAGGCTTAACGTTGACCCCAACGCCAAGTCAGTTCAGCAAAAACGACGGGCGTTCTCCACCGAAAAAGCGTCGGCTGTGGAAAAGGAGGTTGTGAAGCTCCTTGACGCGGGTTTCATTCGCGAAGTACAATATCCCACTTGGTTAGCCAACCCGGTTCTTGTTCCTAAACCCAATGGAGACTGGTGTATGTGCATTGACTTCACTGATTTGAACGATGCTTGTCCTAAGGATTGCTACCCGCTTCCTCGCATAGATCAGTTGGTTGATCAAACTGCTGGGTACGCATATCTAAGCTCGTTGGACGCCAATTCCGGATATCATCAAATCCCTATGGCCCTAGAGGATGAGGAGAAGACCGCCTTCCTTACTCCTAAAGCCACGTATTGTTACACAGCGATGCCATTTGGACTAAAGAACGCGGGGGCCACGTTTCAGCGAATGGCAAATAAGATTTTTGAGGAACAGATAGGGAGAAAGGTGGAAGCATATGTTGACGACATACTGGTAAAGAGTGCGAATTTTCATGATCACCTGCAGGATCTAAAGGAAGTTTTTGATGTGATGACAAGGTATCGCATGAAGCTAAACCTCCAGAAGTGCATGTTTGCATTCCAGACGGGTAAGTTCTTGGGCTACGTAGTTAGCCAGAAAGGTATCCAGCCTAATCCATCCAAGGTTAAAGCTATACACGATATGATATCGCCAAGAACCGTTAAAGAAGTGCAAAGGCTAACAGGGCGCGTTATCGCTCTGGGACGATTCGTCTCCAAGCAAGGAGAAAAATGTCTCCCCTTTTTCAAAGTCATACGACGGAAAGCCACGTTCGGGTGGACCCCAGAATGTGAGCAAGCATTTGTGGACTTAAAGGACTATTTTTCATCTGATTTGTTATTGACAAGGCCCGAGTCCGGCGATACTCTGTACTTATACTTGGGCGCGGCGGACGAAGTGGTCAGCGCCGTCCTTGTTCGTGACGATAACCGCACTCATCGCCCAGTTTACTTCGTGAGTCATGTCTTAAAGGACGCGGAACGGCGATATGCTCGTATTGAGAAAATAGCGTTCGCCCTTATACAAGCCGCCCGCAAGATGGACCGATACTTCCAGTCTTATCCTATCGTTGTACTTACAGACCAACCCTTGAAGAGGATATTTCGAAAGCCTGAATCTTCAGGAAGAATGCTGATCTGGGCCCTAGAACTCGAACAATATGGTTTGAGATACCAGTCACGGCCATCCGTAAAGGCTCAGGTCCTTGCTGATTTTATAGCGGAGTGTACTTTCACAGAGGACCCTTTAAGTGGTGTACCGGAAGCGGAATGGAACGATATGGATCTCCCGTTCCCAGAAACTTATAAAGATCTTTGGATCGTTCATGTGGACGGAGCCAAAAACCAAGAACTGGCGGGGGTTGGAGTCTTCATAAACGGGCCGCACGATATGCATATACGGTATGCTATTCGAATCTTGCATCCTTTATCCAATAACGCAGCCGAATATGAGGCGTTGCTAGCTGGACTCAGAATAGGAAGAGAGTTTTCTTCAAAGGGAAGGCGCGATACCGGCCAAACAGGAGATCTGCGTCTAAAAATTTGTGGAGACTCCAAACTGATAATTGACCAGGTCTCAGGACACTCTCAGGCTCGAGAACCTATTATGGTGCAATACCTCTCTAAGGTAACGCGAGAACTAGTGGAAATAAAGAAAGAGGGCATGCAAGTCAGCTTCGAGCACGTCCCCCGAGAGGAAAATGCTGAAGCCGATTACCTTGCCAAGCTGGCCGCGAATCCTGAAGCATCTATACCTAAAGATGTGTATTATCGTGAGCTAGCGGTGCCGTCCTTCATGGAGGAACAAGCCTCTTTGTGTGTGAATGAGCTCGAGAATGATTGGCGGATTCCGGTAATAAAATACCTGATGCACGAAGAGCTGCCTGACGATAACGCTGAAAAAATGAAAGTGCTAAGACAGGCTGCTCGTTGCACATACTATAACGGGGATCTAATTCGAAGATGTTTTTCTCACCCCGGCGCCAAATGTATAACCGAACAAGAGGGCCTTCACACCTTACGCGAAATCCACGAAGGGATATGCGGAATGCACGCGTCAGGCGGCACCTTGGCGGCACAAGTTTTCAGATCAGGATTCTACTGGCCCACTATACGAAGGGATTGCCACGAGTATGTACAAGCTTGCCCCAAATGTCAGGAATTCGCTAAAATTCCTCGACGTCCAGCCACGGAAATATCGGAAATCATCGCCCCTTGCCCTTTTGCCAAATGGGGGATTGACATCCTGGGTCCATTTCCAAAGGCAAGGTCCCAACTAAAATTTGTTATAGTGGCTGTGGACTATTTTACGAAGTGGGCGGAAGCTGAAGCGGTTGCCACAATCACGGCAGAAAAAACATGGCGTTTTTTCAAACATCAAGTTATCATGAGATTCGGGGTGCCTCGTATCCTTGTCAGCGATAACGGGACCCAGTTCACCAGCCAATTCTTCAAAGACCAATGCTCAGAATTCGGGATTGAGCAGAGATTCTCTTCCGTGGCTCACCCACAAACCAACGGACAAGCAGAGGTAACTAATAGGAGCATCCTCAGCGGTATTAGGAAAAACCTAGAGGGGTCTAAGAAGAAGTGGGCTGATGAATTGCCATACGTGATGTGGGCATACCGCGTGACCGTAAAAGTCAGCACTGGAGAAACACCTTTTGCGTTGGCTTTCGGAACTGAAGCCGTTACGCCAGTGGAAATTGGGGCCATGAGCCTGCGGGTGGCTCACTTTCGTGAGGAACGGAACGAGGAACTGTTACGTGCTAATCTGGATGCGTTACCAGAGGTTCGAGAAGAAGTCCTACTGAAAACGCAACACTACAAAAGAAAAATGGCCCGTTATCATAACAGGCAGGTCAAAGAGCGATTGTTGAAAAACGGTGACCTTGTGCTCCAAGACAGGCGAGCAACCGGACAACGTATGGGAAAGCTTAGTCCTAACTGGGAAGGACCGTATCGCGTAACCCACGTTGTCGGAAGAGGGGCCTATCGCATGGAGACACTTGACGGTACGCCTTTATCCAACTCCTGGAATATCGCTCGTTTGAAGTTATATTATCCTAGAGTTTAATTTTATCTGCACTATTTGGATTATAACGACCCTAACCGTGGCTAACGCTCAATATGAGAGTTTTCGTGGGTTTGTGGTTGCTTTTGTGCAGATAAAAAGGGGGGTACCCTGGGAGTGAAAAGTCCTATCTTTGTGATGGTCGGTCTTGATCAGATGGCCCACTAAGTGAGGGCACGACCCCAGTGTATCCTTGATTAGCGTCGGATTGAAAGATCCTTGACGCCCCCGGGGGTGAAAAGTCCTATCCTTGTGATGACCGATCTTGATCAGATGGCTCACTAAGTGAGGGCACTGCCCGGTATCTTTGGGAGTGAAAAGTTCTTTAATGATAACCGATCTCGTGGAGACGGTACATCAAGACAAGACACACCCCAAAGAGTTAGAAACTCTGTTTAGAAACAAGAATCCTATCTTAACGGTCGGGCTGGTGCAGCTAAACCATTAAGTAAGGACACGGTTCTAAACGAGAGGACAACGCCTATAAAAGTGAAAATTCCCTAGCCTTGTGATAGCCGTCCCGATCCGACAGCTCACGAGATGAGGCACTTAGAAAGGCCGATTGAGAGATAAGGGAAACGTGAAGGATCGCGTAATTCCAGCTGGTAACCGGATAAGTAACCCTTGGCGAAAGGTAGAGCTGAGGGAAAACGCGATTCGAAACGGGTTCCGTGATAAAACCTAATGATAGCAGCGAACGGGCTCCTACGGGTAATCACTATCTCTCAAATCTCGTTTTGTTACTGATAATCTACAATTAGAGATGTGCAGAATGCTTCTGAGCAGCGGAAGGAGAGGTGGTCATGATACCGATAGGCTCATCGAAAGACCAACCCGACATAGATCTTGGTCTTCTTGGTATAAATACCAAGGATCTGCTCAAGAAAGTAAACGCACCGTGCGGATAAGGCCACCTCAGTGACGAGAGAAGTCTCGCGATGAGAAAAATAAAAGAGAAATATCGATAAAGGGATTGTCTAGAAATATTAAAGGCATCTCAAGGATTTACAAAGATTCACTGTTCAAAATATTGATGCTGCAAAGACAAAAGACAAAGCCAAGCGATATGTGATTGCTGGAGGGAACGGCAAAATATCGCGGCAAATCAGCTCTCGGGGACTTGTCGTTTCCAGCCCGCTGCCTTGGCTTGGCGATAGCCTGCCTCGTTAATATGGGCAGAACTCTGTAGAAAGGCTTTCGCGACATCTTCGCCCTTGTACGCATCCACCCCGTGAATTTCTTCGAAGCACTTAACCAGAACACGGGCGGTCTCTTCAGCATGCCACCAGCCCATATCGACTGACTCTTCCACCAAAGCTGCCTTTTCCTTTTCTAAAAAGGACTTCTCATTCTCCAAAGCAGTCACTTTGGCTTGTTCCTCTAACAAAGCTGTTTCCAGGGCGGAATGCTGTTTCTGTAAATCGTGGTGAGCTAGCAGTATCTTGGAGCGATCTGCCAACACCTTTTTCTTTTCCTCTTGCTCCTTGGACAGCTCCGCCGAAACAGAACGAAGGGAAACAGCCCGATGCTTCATCTCCTCCGCCCAATAGTGAAATTTCATCATATTGGAGAAAAGGCCAGCACGGACGGAGTTCACTTGGACATCTTCCGCCTGGGAAAGGAAAGCTTCCCGTTCTGCAGATGAGGCCAGAATTTGAGAAGCCAGCAGGGCAGAAACCTCATCTGAACCATCGCCCCCGATGGCTGCCAAACCACGGGTACGGAAGTCGAACAACTCAACCTGATGGGTCACTTCGCCGAGCCCGTTTAATGGACAAAGATCCGCCGCAAAATTGAAAGAGGTTCCGGCTTCATTATAGCGTTGCCGCCAAGGAACGCTAGAGGGAACGAAAGCCAGAGGACCAGGGGCGCGAACCTGTGAAGAAGAACTGCCCGGGGGCAGGAAGGCACCATGAGGCTGATAGCCCGAAAGGTCGTGAAAGACGTCTTGATAAGAAGAGGAAAAATGATGCACAGGCCCGCCAAAGGAACTGGGCGAAGCACCAAAGGGGTCCGCACCGCCTAAGTTCCCCAAATCTTCCACGGAATGTCTACCTGGAGGAACCACTGCGGAATCAGGAACGTTAACGGAACCACCTTCCCCCGCGATGTTAGAGGAGGGTATGTTCTCATCCTCGCCTTCTATCCGGGCCCTCTTCGCAGAACCCCTCAGCACATAAGTGAGATTCATATCGCCTGAAGGAGCGGACGCAGTAACTATAACGGCCTCCTGCAAGGAGTACAAATTGAGAAAAGAAAAATAGATCAAATGACGACAGATATTGAGAAAGAGAAAACACGCTTACGGTAGCGGTGTTGAGAGAAGATAGTGCCTCAGAAGAACCCGCAGCGTCGGGAGAAGGAGTAAGAGTGGCGATACTCCGTGTTCTTTTCTTCTTTTTTCCTCTGGCAATGGCCCTAGGAGCCTGAGAAGACGAGGGAGCAGCAACGGTCACGATAGGAACACCTTCAGGGATGTCAGTATTCCCTTCGCCAACTGAGGAGGAGGATACTTGAGCGAGATTCGCGGAAGTAGCCGGAAGCTCAGAAGGATTATCAGTGGCCTCTGAATCGAGCTTTTCCTTTTCCTCTCTATTACGAGCTCTCCTTAAGCGTCTTCTTACGCTTTCGGGTTTATAGTCAGGATCCGTCGCTGCAAAATCACAAAATAATGTCAGCGTTAGTATCAGCGATGAAAGGGAAAGGTAACGCGATACTCACGTCTAACGCACTCCTGAATGGCCATTCTGCAGGCCGTGAGTCGAATATGAACGCTGATCTCCAGTTGGAGTAAGGTGTTTAACCATCCTTGTTCACGAGCGGGAAGTGTCCCTGGTCGACTCCAAACGCCATCTTGGACGTCCTGGTTGAACCCAGAATGCCACTCGGGACCAGGAGTGTCAGGGAAATTTATCAGAAAGAACTCCTTTTTCCAAGCCTCAACAGAAGACTCAATATGGAGCAACTTCCAAGTAAAAGACTTGAGAGAATCATCGTCAAAGCGAGGCGATATGGTTATCACACCCCGGCACTTCATCAATTTAAAAAGGGATCTAAGCAACAAAAGCGAAGGGGAAGTGATCCCCTTATATCTACAGAGTTCCAAGAAAGCATAAACACAGCAATATGCATTTGGGACTAACTGGGCAGGATTGAAATTGCCAGCAATAAGCAAACCCTTGACGAAAGAATCGATAGGGAACTGGAAACCGTAGCGAAACATCTGGGCATATAACACCCTTTGATTGCCGGTCAGAACGCTGTTTAAACGAACCGACCCAGGGGCAACAACAGCTTGGTAACCGTCAGGAATAACGACGCCATGAGTAGCCAAATGCTCCCGGAGAATGGCCTCCGTGGTAATAACACTGACCGTGGTATCCATTTTCTTCTCATCGATGGATTTCGACTCAGAACGGCGAGTCTTTGCCATGGCAGGACTAAGGAAATAGAAATGAAGAAGACGAGGGAAAGGAAGGGAAGTACCTTTGGAAGGAAAGAACTTCGAAAGCCTTGAATGGAGGTGAGAAGGACAAGACGGCTGAGAGATAATATGAAAAAGTGGAGTGAAAAGGAAAAGGGAAGAAATAAAGAGGGTTTATAACCCTAGTAATTAAAAGGAAACGACGGATGCTGCAGTCGTTGTGTCGAAGCGGCATGAGGGATAAGACTCAAGCAATGAGTACGACTCTAGAAGAAGCGCGGCAAACGCTTCGATCTGGTTAAAATTTCTAAACACGCTAAGGTGAAGCGGCAGAAGAAACGAACACGTGTGTCGGCACCATCATGATTTTTCCCGCGCATCGACGGAAGGGTCGCGAGCATTAAATGCTCTGAAAAGTAGATGCGACTTTTGATAAAAAGCAAAAGCGATATCACAAGAAAGGAAATAAGGCAAATCGGCGTTGAATAAAAGAACAGTTCTCAAAGACAGCAAGAGAGCGAAATAAAACAAGATATCGCCCAAAGAGCAAAGTACCGATATCGCCTCGCGATAGGACGTTATTATAAGACATGGAAAACAAATAGCAATGTTTTTCAATGGATCAATTAAGAGTCATCGCATGCCTCGCCGTCATCGTTCCCTTGCTTTTCCCCGGAAGGAGGAAAACTCCTTTCGCCTTCACTAAGATCTATAATTTTTTGAGAGGCGTAATTGGCCAGCATGGATAAATCGACAGCGCCTCGGACATGGAGATCCTTAAACCCTGCGATACAAACCTCGATGGTCTTATTCTTCCACCAGGCTATCCTCGAAGGAACTTTGGCCAAATCGGCATCGCGAGATGACAACTCTTCACGAAGGAAGACATTCTTTTTATCAGCCACCACCAGTTCCGCCTCCATTAGCTCTGCTCTCGCCTTCCCCTTCGACTTCTCCCGAGAAAGTTCACCGCGACAATCCTCCAACTCCGCCCGAGTTCGTTCTTGCAACTGCGATAGCTCCTTCGCCTTCGCCAAAGCCGCGTCTAATTGTTCCTGCAAATCCGAACAGGGTCGAGTTTTGTTACGCTGGCCTTCAAGAAAGTAATGAAATTTCCGAAAGCTGGCCAGCATGTCGTTCATAAGGTGTGACTGTCGTGTCTCGGGAGCATGCTGTAAAAACTCTTCCCTGTCCTTGGAAGAAGTAAACATCTGTCCCACTATGGGACCCACGGGCTCTTCTCGCGATAACGGATCCGATATTCCTAAGGCACGAAGCCCATCAGTGCCTGGGACCTCTGAGGAGAAAGGTTGGCGATGTAAGGAGGGGAACAATTTTTTGCGCAATCACCAACGCCCGAAATTGAAGACAGAAACAAAAGAGGAGGCTTCCGTGGGAAAAATTCAGGAGGAACGCCTAAACTCGAAACTGGTGGGGTTGTCTCTGGGATAAAAGAACCTATCGGGGAAGCAGGATGGCCCGACGACAAAGGAGAGGTCGCGGCTACCGAGGTCTCATTGTTTTCGATAGAAACGGCGGAAGGCACCCTGATAGCTTTGATATTTTTCACCACTTGCGAAGTCCTCGCGGCATGAGAAGCATTAATATTCTCGGAAGGGGCCGCGTTAACTCCCTTCAAAGGGGGAACTAGGGGTTCAGTTTTCTCTGTGCGAACCTTCTTTACGAGACGCTCCGTCTCTTCTGCAATTTCTTCGCTATCGTCCTCAGCCGATTCCGCCATGTCATCATTCCTCCTCGACCTAAGTTTCATCCTTTGGGCAATAGTAGCGTGACGTAATTCAGGACCAGTGTCCATGCTCTCGCTATCGCTGTCGATTTTCTCAAACACAGGATCGCCTTGAGCTACCCTCTTGCCACGGGAAGGAAGCCAATTTTCAAGGAAACAAGAAGGTCGAGTGGAGGCTCTGCGAGTTGTGACGGTTTTAGTCCTTCCCCTTCTAGGCGGAATAGGTGGGCGGCGGGAGTTTTTAGGCGGAGGAGAAGGAGGCAGCGACTGGAGAGGTGTTACGTTCAAAGGGGCGTCACCTTCCCCAGAAGAACTACTCTCAGCGTTACCTGCCAACAAAATATATTAGCAAATTAAGAAGAGTGAAGCGATAAAGAAGAAAAAGGAAACTCACCCACAACGCACTCTGACAAGGGCCTGAACCGAGCAAACTCCCGGATACGGAAAGACCCTTCTATTTCTAACAAGGCGCTAACGTTGGAAACATCCTGGCTTGACAGCGCTTCCGGTCTTTTCCAAACGCCACTATTGATTTTTCGATTGAAACCCCCGCGCCAGAGCCGTGACGGCAAACGGAGGGTGAAAAAGCCAGACTTCCAGTCATCTACGTGTTCCTCAAAACCTTGAAAGTTCCGCCAGAACAGTTACACAACGACATCATCCCATCTGGGGGTAATATCTACCAGGCAGTCGCGACAACTCAAGACAAAGAATGTGCGGAATAGATCAAGCGACAGAGCAAATATACGCTTCATCTCGCACGAACGAAGGAAAGCGTAAATACCACACCAAGAGGGTGGAGTAATCTGGACGGGATTAAGGTCGTAATGATCTAGCAGTTTCAACAGAGAAGTATGGAGTGGGAAACGGAATCCGTAAGTAAACATCTTGAAATAAACTAACCGGAATGTTCCCCACATGGCGTCAGGCAGCCGAGTGTCCTTCAAAGAGACAAAAGGGCGATAGCCCGTGGGAAAAGTAATACCACTCTCCTCTAATTAAACCCTCAAAACCTCATTACAATTGAATATGCTGCGAGTTCGCCTAGTTTCGGGATCTATGGGGTTTTCAGCAGTTGAAGACATAAGGGACAGTAAAAGTAAATCTACGGCGGTAGAAGGAGTAAATACCTGGAGCAAAAAGCCAATAAGCCGGTCGCCGGCACCAGTGAGCGGTCGCGGAAAAACCTCTCGAAGAAAAGAAGTGCAGAAGAGAGAGAAAATGTGCAAAAACTCAAAATATTCGCAGAAGCAGTAAAAGAGAGAGATGATTTCCTTTTAAAGGAAAGCCTGAAGAAGAGACAACCTGTAAAAATGAAACACGTACAGGACAGAAAAAGACACGTGGATAGTCGTTTGTGTCTTCTGAAATAAGACAGTTACCGATTAAAAGTTGAAGGCAGTTACCCGTAGCGAAAGGGACGCTTCCGCGTCAACCCGGAACGCTCAGAAAGAAACAATAAGTAAGTGATGAAAAGCGAAAAGGAAGTAAAACCATCATTCATTATTATGAGAAAGGCCATACGGCATCTACAAAAAGAAGGAGTAAGGCCCTACTCATCACTGTCGGACCAAGTAACGCCGTAGCAATAGACTACGTCCTCTTTGTTATCGCCACCCCAGAATGGTGAATCCACAATAGCAGGGGGAGAAGACTCACCGACTCCCTTTCCAGCGGCAGAAGTCAACTTGGGTAACTCCTCCTTAACGCCTAGCGATACTGCCCCGGCGGCCGAGCAAGCAGAGGGAGCCCACGGAGGTGATTCCTGCGGAGGGGGAGACGGTTTTTTCTCCCCCCTAGCCAGAAAAGCCAGAGAGTCGAAAAATGACTTAGAGGCCTGGGCAGCCTCCTTCCTTCTTCGTTCAACTTCCTTCCTCCGCCTCTTGCGACATCGCCGGCGGACAACCGGCCTCCAAGGAGGCAATGGGGGAGGATTATCTGTGTCAGGGGTGGTCGGAGGAGTTGGCGGTGAATTCCCCGAAGCCGTACCTAGCAAATAAGAATCAGCCATGAGACTTGCAGAGGACTTATAACGAAGAAAAATGAAGGAGAAAGAAATGGATAAGAGTGAAGGAGGAAAAGCCTCATTAAATAGCCGGGAAAAGAAGAAAAGAGACTCTTCGATCCTCCAACCCGACTCTTGAAGATTGGCACATATACAGTCTGGAATGCAAATATGGATTTGCAGTCACGCCTGTTGAAATCTCGCGCAATTCAAGAATAATTATAATCTCTGTCAATCAGTTGTTATAATGAGGACGGCGCGGAGTTAAGGCAGAACGATCGGCAGAAAAACCGCCCAATAGCAAGACTGTTTTCAGTTGGGCTAAGAATATCCTCTTGGAAAACGACAAAGAGCGCAGTAAAGAAGAAGAACAGTTGCGAAAGGGAATGAGGAAAATACTTTATTACGGCCTAGTGACCGGAAGATACATTGACAAGATAAGGGGAAAAGAGAAAAGGCCCAAAGGGAGCCATCACTATCAGGCGTCAGAGCCAGCATCCTCGGGCACCTCAGGAAGGTCCCTCAAGGAATCCATGACCAGGATAAGATCATGGGAAGTAGCTCTCATCCCCTTCAGGCAGCACCCCAACATGTCCTTACGCTGCTGCAGCATGGCAATCACCACCTGAATCCGAGCGATGGAGGCGGACAGCTTTGATACGCTCTCCAAAGGACTGAAGTCCTCCAGGGAAATGGCCCCTAGCCGGGAATAAAGCGGAGTCAGCATCCCTTGCAGCTCCAGAATATCCTCAGAAGTCTTGACCAGCATGTTCTCCAGGAAACCGACGTTGCCGTCATTGAGGTTCCTGAGTGAGTGACCCTTGGAGAGAAGAAAATTCTTAGTCAAATTATCCATGATGCTAGCTGATAAAGATGAGGAGAACGTGGGTGGAGAAAGCTCTCCGATTTATAGGCTCCAGTGAAGAGAGGCCTTGGGAAAAGAGACTGAGGTTCTCAAAAGACGAGCCGCCCCGATAACCTCGAGGATTGATAAGCGTAAACGAAAGGGACGGGTGACGTTCACGATACAGATACCGGAAGGAGTACAAAGCAGAATCTGAAAAACGTTGAGAGGCACGATATCACTGGTAGCCCTAACGCTAAAACCATAAGGTTACCGGTATCCACAGTGTAAGGCCGCGTTGATGTCGCCGGTGGCCCTGGATGCGTAAAACCGCGATGACATCACAGGCGTCTGGTGGTATGAAGCCGCGATAACCATAAGGTAGCTGATGGTATAAAGCCACGCTGATACTTGCTGTTTTCTCGAGCGTAAAAGAAAAAGTGGGCATGTGTGACCTCGAACCTCTGTAAGTATAAAGTTTGCTAACTTCTATATATGTTTCTATCTCCTCTGTGCCTTTGCAGAACACGTGGAAGAACGATAGACCCAAAATATATGCCAGCCCATGGTGCGGCCTGGCTGAATATACGCGACGATATCGCAAGCGACCTATCGACGGTCCTTCTATGACTCGAACGAAGCTGAGACTTCATAAGTCCTATTGAAAGGCCAAATGGGCCAGTATCGCTAAATAAAAGTGATGCCTTCAGAATCACGAGCGCCCCAACGGCCTCCTAGTAGAATTCTTAACGTCCCGAGGAGACGGGTCTTTTTGACAAGAAACAAGGACGAACTTGACCGGATTAGTGGAAAGTTGTGGATCTAAGCCCTCGTTCCGCATTAGGATTGATCAGCCTTTGAACGATAAAGAAAGCCCAAGCCCTCTGTGGAAATATCGCCTCATGACAGAGCAAAACCCTATCTAAAGATGTCAGACATGGATAGCCCTTGGTGAACACTCGGGCTAGTTTTCAGTTGGGCTTATGATAACAATTGGAATGCTCCTGACGGCAATATTGTAGCCACGGCATCTATCCTTGACGAGTTTCTATACGCTTCCCTGAAAAGCCAACCTATCGCCCGGGCCGGCGGAAGTTTCCTAGGATGGTCGACTTCAGCGGGGGGGGATCTCATGCATCTTTACGCGCACGGCGTCATCCCATCCTAGAGGAACTAAGAGGATGTCGCTCCTGATAAGCCTTATGTGATTATCGCCCGTGATGGCTCACCCATTATCGCTGGAGGCGATATCTTCGGACGATGCTTATCGCTGCACCCTTATCGCTGTCAGGTATCGCCAACTTCGGCCTATAAATACCCCCATCTTTCCAAACAGAAGGTAAGATCGAGATCATCTTGGAGAACCTCTACCATTCTAAAAACTCGAACTGACTTAAGCATCGGAGTGTCTACGCCGGAGTCCCCCTCCGGCGCTTTGCAGGTATCTCTGACGCCGATCGCTTCCCCTCCGACTAGCTGCAGCAGCCGTTTTCCGACCCGAAGAGATCTCGGATCTTATCATGGGGTGATGTAGGTTTAGTTGGAAAAATAAATTAAAAGGGGAAGAAAACGCAAAGTCCAATGTCATCTTACTATTATCCCATGTCTGATGGTTCATGTACCCTGGATTTTATGCAAATCTAACTAGCACCTAGTTTAGCATTTACACTCATGAAAGAAACAAGGCGTGAAGGCCCAAAATACTCACAGGGATATGTTTTGCGATTGCTTACGTCTAAACATGTCATGGATATAAGAGTTAATAGACAAGATCACGTATGTTTATATAATTTCTAATGAGCGCACAAGTTATCTGTGAACCAATAAAAATGATGAATATACTTGATCTAAGGAGTGTTAAAAAAAACGTAGGATTTTCATCAAGCAAAGTTTTATTTATAATCACAAGGACCAAAAAGCTTTTACAGATATCAAAAGTTGCCCCCTGAAAAGACTCCACAAGGATCGTACAATAGTTAAAATAGAAAGCAAAAGAAAGGAAACAGACTCCCCTTGATACGTGCAGCAGGGGCCGCCAAAGAGGGTTATTCAAAAGTTGGTAGTCGTGTAGGGTCCTTCGGCTAACCCTTCGAAAGAGATGCACCCGCTTTTAATCAAGTGATTAACCTGTCCTTTAAAGGTAAAGCAGTCTTCTAGTGTGTGCCCCTGAACTTCAGCATGGTACTCGCATTTAGCATCAGGATCGTACCACTTTGGGTAAGGAGGTTGTGGAGGTTGGATTGGGGCCGGTGCAATTTGCCCAGTTGCCAAGAGATGCTTGTAAATTTCTCCCAACGGAGCGGGTAACGGCAGTAGTGGTTCTTGGTTCCTATGGTTATTTTAGTTTCTTGGGTTATTTGGTGCGTTATACGGTTTAGGTCGTGCGGGTCGTGGTGTTTGCGATGGAGGTGACATGAAGGATTGTTGGTAACTAGGTAGGTGGGTGACAAAGCTGACACCTTCCTCCATAATAGGTGCTTCTTTGGGTGTTACGTCTAGTGTGGAAACAACGATCCTTCCAGATCTAACTCCTTGTTCAACTTTTTCAGCCACTGGGACTATGTCGGAGAAGCTACTGGACGGATTGGAGATAAGATGAGTATAGTAAGGAGCTTGGAAGGTGTTCACGAAAGTTGATACGAGTTCTTTGTCAACCAAAGGAGGAGAGATCCTGGCAGCTAGTTCCCTCCATCTCTGTGCATAAGCCTTTACCGACTCGTAGGGCCTCTTCTCTAAGTTCTGCAGATCAGAACGGTCCGGGGCTACTTCCAGGTTGAACTTGTATTGTTTAAAGAAGGCATCAGACAAATCTCTCCAAGTCTTGATCCTATCTCTATCCAGGCTCATCTACCAAGTCAAGGCATGCTTGGCCAAACTCTCTCTAAATAAATGGATCAACAAAGGCTCATTATTTATGACCTCAGACATCTTGTTACAGTAGAGCTTGAGATGAGTCTTGGGACATTCAATTCCAGTATACTTCTCAAATTCTGGGATTTTGAACTTCAGAGGCATTACGATCCCTGGGACCATGCACATGTCGGCGGGAACCGTAGGATCGAAGGGGTCTGTTCTTTCAATGGCTCCGAGTCTTTCCTCTAGCAGGCTCAACCTATCTGTATTTTGTCTTTCCATGGAGACCGCATTAGGACCAAGGGGGTGTAGAGGTATTGATGCAGAGGGTGGTTGCGTTGGATTGACAAGAGGAGGCCGAATTCCCGTGGGATCGGGGACTATGATTTGAGTAGAGTGGCCTTGAGGTAGGCAAAAGCCCTGGGATTCCTGATGATAAGATTCAATCTTTGAGACGATCGGGATGATGGCTTCTGTTGGTCAGAGTCGCTGTAGCTGACGTCGGACACACTTGCAAAGCGCCGGAGGGGGGCTCCGGCGTAGACACTCCGATGCTTAAGTCAGTAAGTGGTTCAAAATAGCAGAGGTTCTAGAAGGCAATCTTAGGCTTACCCGATGTTTTAAAAATGAGGGGGTATTTATAGGCCGCTGGGGGCGATATCTGGGCAAAAAGGCGATATCCCGGAAAGATAACGCTCTGGCTGACGTCACGGGCGATACCTGGATCTGACGTCACGGGCGATACCTCCGAGGAGGGTACCGAGGGCGATACCCATGGTGATGCCGGGGGCGATAACTCCGTGGGTGGTGTCGTGGCTGCCCTGGGATGGGATGATGCCGTGCGTGCAGAGACGCGTGAGACCTCCCCCCCCGCTGATGTCGACTATCCCAGAAAATACCTCATAGTCTAGCGGCGATAGCTTAGATGTCCGATGGGGATATAGAAGACAGAGGCTTAGCATGATCAGTTGGAAGAGAAGAAATGATAGGAGTAGAAGGGATAAGAGAGTTCTCTTCCAAAGCAGCAACAACTTCTTGCAACTCGGGTGGAGTTACAAGCGTCAAGGCCAAGGTGTCCAGTGTTGTGGGCGGAATACTCCTGTCTAGGGTAAGCTGCAGAATATCGGAGGCCTTGACAGAATGCCCATCCTCCATGTCAATCACGTAGAAGTCGGCCGGGTAGATGAAATCTCCAACTTGGACCAAGACATCTTCAATAACCCCCTCAGGCTGGATGACGGATCTGTCAACCAGTTGTATAGTAACCCGGGTGTTCTTAAGGGGTCCAAGGCCAATACTGTTGTATATCGTCAAGGGCAAGACGTTGATACCTGCACCAGAATCGCACATAGCTCTACCAATATCAGTAGTACCGATTTTACATGGGAGAGAGAACATACCTTTGTCCTTGCACTTGGGTGGTAGCTTCCGTTGGATCGCGGCTGAGACGTTCACACCTACGCTAATTTATTTCACACCTATCATGTTACATTTGTTAGCACACCAATTTTTCAAAAAATTATCATAACGAGGAACATTTTTAATAGCCTGCAACAAAGGAATATTGACTTAAACTTTGCTAAACATGTCATAAATCTCACAGTCCTCCTTATCCTTGTTGGCTTTGACTAACCGTTGAGGAAAATGGGGTTTAAGAACTTTCATGATGAATTCTTCAGTGAATTTTGGGTTTTCCTCAACCTCTCATGGGGAGCCATATCGTCTAGCATGGTAGACCTATTTCTCCCTTTCCACGTCTACTTTTGCTTCTTTTGGGTCGGGTACAAGTTCAGGCAGTTCAGTGTCTATGCCTGGCTACTCGCGGGATGGTATTTTTGTACTGCTGCGAAGTGTCATGACACATGCTCCGTGCTTCGGATTAGCTTCTGGTTGGGGCGACAGTCGGCCCCCATTCTTCAATTCCTTTATCTCTGCAGTCATTATATTCATTGGTTTTTGCATATCAAGCATGAAATTTCTTACCTCATCGGATAGTAGTACCGGAGGCGCTGGCTCTAGAGGAGCCTGGTATTGATATTGTTGGTTGTTAGGGTAGCTCGGCTGTGGCTTGAAATTCTGCAGATTAAATGGCGGTTGCTGCTGATTCTGAAAAGGGTATTGCGGCTGTGATTGGATAGGGCCAGACGCTTGAGGGATGTTTGACAAACTAAGGTTAGGATGTTGCCATCCGTTTTTATAATTACCCACTACATTGACTTGGATTTCATCGGGTATGTAAGGACAAGCATTAGTGGAATGGTCAGTGAAGTTGCAAATTCCACATGCTTTGATCTGCACGGGCTGGCCTGTGGTCAAGTTCTGAATCATCCTTGTGAGAGTAGTTAATTGGTTTTCCATGGCAGCTGAGCGTACCTCTTGGACGGTGTTTCTCTCTATAGTGACAACATTTTTAGCCATAAGTTCCAAGATGTTCTTTACTACGGTCGGGGTGAGAGCAACTAAGGAGCCATTACTAGCGACATCAACTAGGGCTCTGTCTTGCCCTTGCAGTCCCTCGTAGAAGTATTGCAAAAGTGTGTGGTCTTCTAAGTTGTGAGAGGGGCAAACGGTCATAGTATTCCCCTATATTCTTATTATCTTTCTACATAATGGACACCAATTATTTTCTGGTCACATTAGCCATAGAGCTGGGATAGTCTTATCAGTGAAGGCCTTGAACATATTGGCCCAGCTGGTGATGGATCGAGGGGGAAGGTCGTAAAACCAACTCCGGGCATCATCCTCGAGGGACCACATAAATGCTTTCAACTTGGAATAGTTGATATCGATGTTGGCTAGCTTCATGGCCTCGCAGATGGAGTGAAGCTACTGGAGGTTTCGGATAGCGCTCTCCTTGGGGATGCCATGGAACTTAGGCAAGTGGTGTAAAACAACGGATTTAATAACCCAATCGTTTGCCACTGCAGGCCATGCAATGCAACTGGTATTTTTCTTAGTTGTGGCATTTAGATCCTCTATGGTTTGGTTGTTCATAATTTCTGGTCCTTCGGCCATGTTGGGTATTGGATTGTTAGCGTCTAAGTCTAGACGTTCGAAGTGATCTGGATTATCTAACTCAGTGGGGGTTGAATGGGTGAAACGTGTTCCTCTATGTTGGTAGAAGACTGCTTGGCTAACTTTCTAGCTAATCTCTCTATCCTTTGGATTTCAGGTTCTAAAGATAAGAGATTCAGATTGGAAGACCTTGTCATACAAAACAAAGAAAGAATCAGTACCGTTAGTCCCCGGCAACGGCGCCAAAATATGACGTGTTGTCGAGACACCTCAAAAATAATAATAAAACCTGCTAACAATGTCAACAATAAATTGTGTATAATGGCAACAGGGTCGATCCACAGGGACAATGGTAGACACTAACTTGTGTGTGCGACTAGGACAAATAAACCGAAACTGTAACAAATGGGGGGTTTGAAAGTTGTTGATTAATCTAATTGATAAGATTCGGACTTCTGAACATGGGTAGGTAAGGAAAATGGCCGCTCGGAATCTCTGTTCTGGTCGTCTGGTGTACCTGCAAAGCGCCGGAGGGGGTCTCCGGCGTAGACACTCTAATGGTTAAGTCAGTATGATTATTCAAGATGGCAAGGGTTCGAGTGGCAATCATAGGCTTACCTTTTTACCTTGAGTGGTGAGGTATTTATAGACAAAATGTGAGTGTTATCTCTAGGGGATGGGCATTATCTAGGGAAGATAACGCCCAAGTACCTCAAGTGATGTTATATCTCGCCTGGGATGGGATAACGCCGTTTATGTAGATAGATATCGAGTGAGACCCCCCTCCACTGATGTTGACCATCCCAGGGTTCCGCGTGAGGAGAGAGGCGGTAGCCATAGTGACGTACGCCCGGTGGGAGCTATAGTGTTCCTGCCTTAACGCTGGGTGTAAGGACGAAAATACCCCTGGAATTGCATCTATAGTTATCATAAGCCCAACCGAAAATGAGCCCGAGTGTTTACCAAGGGCTATCGCTTCATTTTTGGCCTTGTCTGCTCAATGGTCTTCAAGGTAACGGGGTGGCTCGATTACCGAGTGATGCGTCTTTTCAAACCGTCATCCGTTTGGCCTATAAATTGAATCTTCCAATGCACTAATTCTTCACATTTTTCCCGCATTTCTCTTTCAACATTTTTACCATGGATGACCTGACCAAACGTTTCCTGATCTCCAAGGCTCATACTCTGAAGAATCTCACCCAAGCCGACGTTGGCTTTTTGGAGACCATGATGACTAAGACCTCTGAGCACATTCTGGAACTTCAGGGGATGATGACCCCTCTACTGTCTAGGCAAGGTGTGGCTTCCATGGAGGATTTCAATCCTCTGGAGAATGTGTCGAAGTTGGCCGTCACTGTCTCCCATATCCAGGTAGTTATCACTATACTGCAGCACAGGAAGGATTTGTTGGGGTGCTGCTTGAAGGGCATGAGGGTTTCTTCCTCCGAGCTGACCTCCATTGTAGATGCTCTGAGGGAGATTCCTTCGGTGCCAGGGGATGATGACGTCGGGTCCAATGCCTGATCGCTTGCAGCCGCCTTTACGTTTCCTTGTCTTTTCTTTTTATTTTGTATGTATGCTTAGGCCGTTTAGGCCATAAATAAATAAAATGACCTTCTGTTACCTTGCTTGTGAAATTCTGCTTTTTGCTGTGCGTGCATCGTCTAACCTTAGCCCAACCGAAAATGAGTCCGCTGTTCGTTGGACTTCCATAACATTTGCTTTCCTTATTCGCCAAATGATGATAAATATTCCTTCTAACCGTTCCCTGTCTTAATTTCACGCCGCCTTCCCAATACTAACTGATTGGGTGGTTTTACTGGCGCCTCTCGATTAATGCAAATTTGGAATAGGCGTGATCACGGGATCAGATTCTGTAATTATGATCACCCTTCTCAATGCGTATTAATTACCTTCAGAGGGCGTACGAAAAGGCAAGAGTGCCTCTTTGCCACGGCTATTTAATGGGATTTTTCTTTCTTTTTCCTATTCATCTTCTTCTTTTTATTCCTCTGCAGAGATTATTTGCAATTCCATGGCTGACTCACACTCCATAGACGTTGACTCTCCACAAACTCCTCATACTTCCCCAGATTCCAACGATCCTTCTCCGTCGCGCCTCAAAAGGCAGTTTTCTCGACGCAAGGGGCATAAGAGGTCAAAAAGGAAGACCTCTGAAACACTCGATACTGGCCGTGACTCCTATTCCCCTACTATGCGGAGGGGGTGATGAGTTGTTTCCACATGTCAATCATTTTATGTCCGGGGGAGAAGTCCCTGTTCGCGATGCTGGTCCTGAGATTACTGCTTCTGCCGTCAAGGAGGACTCATGCATGACTCCTTTGAAGGGAAAAAGGCCTTCAGAAGACCCTCAGTCAAAGCAAGGCAAGAGGAAGAAACCTAAGGAACCTTTTCCTTTACTTTACGAGGAACTGCCATCCTCGGATGGAGATGATTTCTATTGGCCTTCTTACTAGCTTGACGAGGATTGACATGCGCGTTAAGCGCTTTGTAGATGCCGCACGACTTTTTTATGAATGAAGTAACATTTCCTGGTTTCTCTCTTTTGTTCTCGCATTAACCTTATGATCGTTGGGTAACTGACGCCGAGCGGTTAATTATTGTTCTGCGCAACCGTCTTTTCAACTATTTTCCTCTAGAATTGCGGGTGCTTGGCTTTAAATTTTCTTTTAATGCCTTTCCAAGTGTCATCTTCTATTTTATGCGCGTCTCGTTCTGATAGGTTGTTTGGTCATCTTCATAAGGTTTGACCTTTAAAAGGAAACAACTTCTTTTTTCTCAACCTTTTACTTGTATTTCAAATTTTTCCTACTATTCTCTGCTCTTCTCCTTCTCTTGAAGAAAATTTTCTCAACCGCTCGTCGGCTCAGGTGATCCATCTATTCAGCTGTTCTTCTTTCTAAGGTACCCTGTTCCACCTTCTTCTGGTTTTTCTTTTACTGCCTGTTCACTATGCGTCACACGAGATCTCAGACTGCCCCTCGAGAGCCTATAGATTCTGAGATCGAGAACACTGCAAGTGTTTTTACTTGTGAGACCATTCTGTGGCTCGAGTTAGAGAGTCACGGCATCTCCTTCCCCAACGGTTATACCGTTATGCTTCCAGAGAAGCATATGAGACTTCACGACAGCCTGTGGGGAACCCATAGGATGTTGTATTTTAAGATGTTTCTTTATGACTTTCGCCTTCCTATTCATGCTTCGATAGAGAATATACTGTGCCAATGTAAGATTAACCCGGCACAAATAACACCCTCATAATGGTGTGGTATCTATGCTTTCATTCGCGCCTGCGAAATGAAGAATATCCTTGCCCCCTTTGTCGATTTATTTCATAAATTCTTCAGCCTCGCTTATCGCAACAGTCTAGTAAGCGTTACTCCGAGATGGAATGATGCATACGCTTAGTCCTTCTGGCAAAATTTTCGGGAGTTTGAGGAGACCGTTGATAACTAAAAGAGCGGTTTCTTCATTGTTGAGTTGCCTTCCCACTTCTGGCGTAGGGGCTTTAACCGGGGCATCACCGATACTGACTGGGTGAAGTCGATCGTCTTGTCTAGTGATAAGATTCTGACTTTTGGGGAAACGGGGTAGAGATTATGGCCGTCTGAAGTCACTGTAGCAACCGTCCGTTGTTCCTGCAAAGCGCCAGAGGGGGGGCCCGGCGTAGACACTCCGGTGCTTAAGTTAGTAAGGCTGTGAAATTTGGCAGAGATTTGGTACTAATTTTAGTGTTACCTGTGATCTAGAAGCGAGTAGTATTTATAGGAAAAAGAAAGGGCGTTACTGATGCGATCACGGACCCCTCCGAATCCAATGTTGACGCTCGAGACCTAGTACCTCAAGGCCCGATCACCCGAAGCAAAGCACGAAGGTTATCCCTATGGTTTGAAGACAAAATGAGAGAGGAAGAACCCCTCGAAGCCAAGGAAAAGGTTGTCCATGTGTGTATTCATCAAGCCGAGGCTAGCCAACAAATGTTCCGTCAAGAAGGAACAACTGCATTTTCGGATGTGAATTGAAGTGATATTTTGGATAAGCAAATGGAGTCCGAATTGAGAGATCTTGGTCTTGTTAGAAACTTCAGGATGTTAGCTTTCATTTGAGACAACTTTCAGCTAAATCGGACAAGTGGGTCAAAAGTTATGCTCGTAAACATTTTGGGTCGCAGATGTAGCGGCATACCGCCAGGCGGAAGGCTCGCGAGGCGCTATACCGCTAGCTTCGCTTGGCAAGCTTAAAATTAATGGATTTTGGGGCGGTATACCGCCAGAGTAAGTGAGTGTGGGGCGGTATACCGCCAGACATCAGAAGAAGCACGAATTTTGGGCTTTTCCAAGCCCAAAATGCCTACCACTATATATATATCTCTTGTATCATTTTTCCTAGTTAGTTTTAGACTATGTGTGATAATTGTAAAGTGAGAATACTCCTTCAACTATCAACCTAGCCTTGAACTCTCCACTTGATTTTCTTGAGCAACAATTCGTTGAGTTCGAGATTATTCCTCCCGATTGTTGCTCCGGAAAATATTGATTGTGTTTGCATTTTGGACGAGTTTCCTTGAACGAAAGAATGAAGTTTTATTACTTGCTTATTTTCAAGAATCATGGATGTCTACTTGCTTGGATTAATTCTTGGATGCTCATGTGATCAATTTCAATCCTTTATCAATCCTAATCATTTCCGGGTACATATTTCCTCAATTCTCCGCTAAATATTACTTGTTCGTGTCTTTCCTTCTCTTGTGCTCTTGTTGTTGCTACATAATTCGATACGGCTAGATCCTCCGATAGCTCCATTGTAATCCGGCCTACTAACCCTAGGCAGGATCACATCAAGTGGTAGCGGAGCTTTTGGCCGCCTTTCGAATTTTTCTAGTTTTGTTCAAAGTGTTAGAAACCTTTCTTTCTTGATATCCTGAGTTTCGTCCATTACTTTCGAAAACTATTTCAAGTGGGCAATTGAGTGATTGTGGTGATCATCTTTGCTAGGTCAAAAGTTCGAAAATTTTGAAAATCCATTTGGGTGTGTTCTTGATGTTCTTGGTATTTTGGGTGTTTTGATCCACAAATATATTGCAAAAGTTTTATCCAAGTGTTTCTCATTTAAAAAAAAAAAGAAAAAAAGAAAAGAAAAGAAAAGAAAAGAAAGGAATTGGAACACTTGGCCGGCCAACACCTCTCCAAAATCCAAGAGCTCATCCATTGCATTAATTGCCATAAGCCAACTCACCCAAGTTTGACATTTTGACCTAAATAGTCAACATTTCCCAACTAAATAATACAATTCCAACCAAACTAACCCACTTTTCCCCAAAGACAGCACGTCCTCCCCTTCTTCTTTGTGTCTAGCCATCCTTTTAATTTTTATTTGAGTCTTAAACAAGTCCTAAACTCAAGTCCTAAACCATAAAATACTAAACTTGAGTTTTAAACTTTTTGAGTCCTAAACTTAAGTTTTTTTTTAAGTCCTAAACCCCAAGTCTTCTTCTTTGAAATTCTGAAACATTTCCTTGAGTCTTTTACTCCTTTAAGCCATAGTTTCCAACCCTCCTCCAATTCCAACAGAAATTTCAAAGTTTTTCCCCAAAATTAAAATTTTGAATTTTCCTTGGAAATCTGAAATTTTTTTCAGCTTTCTCTTGAGTCTTTGTAATCTTCTTGAGTCTTTGTTGAGCATAATCTTTCCTCCTCTTGTGCTAATCTCTTGAGCATTTGCGAAGGTAGTTGTGAACGAAACGCTTGGCCTAAGTCACAAGTTGTTTGCGGCAACAAATTCGAGTGGTGAGCAAGCTTGTGTGTGTGTGAAAAAAAATAAAATTGTGAGCGTTTGTGAGGCTATCTTTTGCGAGTGATCAAACACGAGTGTTAAACACGTAAGGGAGAGAATTATTTTCTAACCCTTGTTTAAGTGTGCAGGTACACGGAGAACGCGAAGTTGAGTGTTTGTGAGCACGTATTTTTCGAGTGACCTAAACACCTAAACACGAGTGTTTAAACACATGAGGGAGAGATTATTTACTAACATCTATATATATCTTTAGTTTGTTCAATTTTTCAGGCACAATGTCGCAAGATAGTGATTGTGAATCTTGTGACCAAGGAGAGTATTATGACGATGATACTTCTCAATGCAACGACGATAGTGGTGATGAATCATGTGATGATGTTAGTTGCCAATTTGATGGTGATGAGAATTTTGAACCATGTGATGAAATCGGTGATGAATATAGCATTGGTAGTGAGGATGAGTACCAAGGTGAAAGTGAAGCAACTTGTAGCGAGAGTGAAGACAATGAAGACCCTCCAAGTCCTCGTGTCTTTAGTCATGGCTCAAGTTCAATTTGTAGTGAGGATGAAGACTATGAAGAGACTTCAAGTCCTCGTCTCTTAATCCGTGGCTCAACATCAAGTTGTAGTGAGGATGACGACGACGAAGATTTTCCACAAGTCTCAAGCTATGGCCTAGGTTCCATTACACACCAAAGCCTTGGCCATGGCCCCGAACCAAGACACTTCCTCTCCTCAAGTGTACAAGTCCGCGCTAAACAAGATGGAACGTCAAGCCGAGTCCCTCCTTCTCATCCTTCGAGGGTTCTACCTCACCAAGGTCGAATGCCTCCTCATCCTCTCCAAGAATTTCAGCAAGACTTCCGAACCACATCCTTGCCTTCCACATCTTCCAAACAAGCAAGCGAAGTATTTTGCACTACATGTACGGGTAGAGGCCATTTGTGTGACATTTGCCCCAACACTAGAGTGACCCAAGTGAGTGCAATGATCAAGCAACATGAGAAGAATGATCATGTTAAGAAAGGAGAGAGTGGAAAGAAAAAGAATAATGATGAATCTCCGAGTGGTGTTAAGGATGATGCGTGGTGGGAAAGATTGTCCGGGTTAGCGAAGAGTATTGCCAAGCCTAAACATAACAAGAAGTCTTCTTCTTCCCTTCCCGTGAAGCAAGGCAGTAGCTCCTCCCAAGCTCGATCAAGTCAATAAAATTCTCCTCCCACTAGGGCATTTGAGTCTAAGCCGGAAGTGGTGCAACCTACACAAGTCACTCCACGATAACAACCCACATCATTTCAATCTTTTGAGCTACCTTGTCAATCGATTGAAAGGAATGTGGCCAAGCACCTAGCTATGGAAGCCTACAAGAGTGAAAAGTGTGAGGTTGTAAATGAAAGAAAAGAGTGTGGAGAGAAGAAAGTAAGTGATGAGAAAAATACACGGCATGAAAAAAGTAAGCATGCCAATGAGAGTGAGTGCAACCGCACCCGTGAGAATGAGTTGAGTGAGCTCATTGAGCCAAATCAATTTCAAGTTTTTGACAACCTATTGTTTGAATTATATTTTGACAATCCGTTGTTTGAGCTTGAAATTGAGGGAAAAGAAAGTGAGCAAAACAGCCCCCATGAAAAAAGTGAGCATGGGTTAAGAGATATTGAGCAAAACAGCCCACATGAAAAGAATGAGCATGCGAGAGAGAAACACACACATGAGAGGAGTGAATATACAGAAAAATTGAGAGAAGAAAGTGAGGAAAAGAAGCAAACTGAAATTGTGGGAGCTATTGATCCAATGAGCGTGCCTTTGTGCAATGAGGATCAATTATCTCACTCTAACATTGACAATTCTTTTCCTACTGTTTGTGTGTCTTTCTTGCAGGAAACTTCGAAGGGTTGTCGCGAACATACGCACGCAAATGTTCCAAGGAGCGAAGGTGGTTCTAAACCATCAATCCTAGGAGGCATTGGAAGTTCAATTGCTCAACATTGGTGCTCCCAACGACAAGGCCTTGAGGTAAACCGCCCTCACTTTTCCGCTTTGCCCGAAGGGTATGCACCAAACCCTCCTTTGAATGCTCAATTGTTTGAGGTTGTTCAATTCACTCACCCTTATTCACATGATGAAATTTTGTATGACAAATCTTTGGCGTGTGATAAAGTACCATTCTTATATTTCATTGAGCATGATTTCTTTATTCGTGTAATTGAAAACCACTTGGGTACGAATTCTATGGCATGCACCAACATCCTTTCCGTACCCTTTGTCAAACATAATTCTTCTTGGTTTGAGCATGAAAATTACTTGAATGAAAATTTTGTGGTATATGTTAAAACTCCTAATTTGCATTTCATCAAGTATGACCCTTTCTTGCTCAAACGTGCTAATTTTTGTAATTTTTCGAATAGTATGTATAAATTATTTGTATATTTTTTAGACTTGGAATCTATGATCCATTTGCATGAAGCATGGAAACAATTCTTTTGCTTTAACTTGTCGAAATTTTCTTGGTTAAAATGTTTCCATGAATTGCTTTTCCCTTTGTGTCAATTGTCTATGATTCCGATGTGTGGTATGCGGGCGTGTGAAGCCCAATTCTCGTGGCTAATTAACATTAGCCGAATTGACAAGGAAAACCCATCCTTGTTCCAACATGAAAATTTGTGCTTCTTTGAGTATAGCCTACATGAAGTGCTTATGTGTGACATGTCTTGGAATACCATGAATATGTTGTGTGTTGGGAGACAACAAATTTTTGAACTAGATTGGCCAAGGACTAATTGGTTCAATTCTTATGAAAATTTGTGTTATCTCTTGCTGAACTTGTTTGGTATTTCCAAGTGTACTGTGCCTTCTTGTAATGTACAATTTTCTTGGCCTAATTGTCGCGAGGAATTGTGTTCCTTTTTATGTCGATCATTAGGCATTCCACAACATTTTGTGCATGGGCGTGTGGCCCAATTTTCCTGGCTGATCCTTATAGGCCGCTTTGAGAAAATAGACCACCGTCTATTTTGTTTAATAAATTACGATACCGTGTGCATCCTTAATGTTGTCTTGACGACCAATATGCTTAAATATGAAAGGGATGTGCATGATTTTGAATTGGGTGAATTTTATCTTGCTAATTGGAGCCTAAATGAGTTATTTATGGATGATATGCACCTAAATGCCATGAGCACGTTGTGTGTTAGGAGAGCACAAATTTTTGGACCGAAATTATCAAGAATTAATTGGTTTAATCCTTGCAAGAATTTGTGTTTTCTCTTTCGAACTTTGTTTGGTATTTTCAAGTGCATAGTGCCTTTTTGTAGTGCTCAATTCTCTTGGCGTGTTATTGTGAGCCGTATAGAGAAAATAATTCATCCTGTCTGTTGTTCTACCATTTGTGATGCCATCGACATTTTACATGACATTCTAACAAGCGATGTGTATCACAGTGCCATTCATGTTGTTGATTCTTCCTTGATCCAACCTAAGCATAAGCATGCGCGAATGCGCCTCTTGGAATTCTCACCTTTGTTTCCAAGTGTTTTTAAGAGTGTAGGTGAGAAGATTGATGCTATGGATTCGAGGACGAATCCTTTTGAAGAGGGAGAGGTTGATGCGATCACGGACCCCACCGAATCCAATGTTGACGCTCGAGACCTAGTACCTCAAGGCCCGATCACCCGAAGCAAAGCACGAAGGTTATCCCTATGGTTTGAAGGCAAAATGAGTGAGGAAGAACCCCTCGAAGCCAAGGAAAAGGTTGTCCATGTGTGTATTCATCAAGCCGAGGCTAGCCAACAAATGTTCCGTCAAGAAGGAACAACTGCATTTTCGGATGTGAATTGAAGTGAGCTTTTGGATAAGCAAATGGAGTCAGAATTGAGCGATATTGGTCTTGTTGGAAACTTTAGGATGTTAGCTTTCATTTGAGACAACTTTCAGCTAAATCGGACAAGTGGGTCAAGAGTTATACTCGTAAACATTTTGGGTCGCAGGTGTAGCGGCATACCGCCAGGCGGAAGGCTCGCGAGGCGCTATACCGCTAGCTTCGCTTGGCAAGCTTAAAATTAATGGATTTTGGGGCGGTATACCGCCAGAGCAAGTGAGTGTGGGGCGGTATACCGCCAGACATCAGAAGAAGCACGAATTTTGGGCTTTTCCAAGCCCAAAATGCCTACCACTATATATATATATCTCTTGTATCATTTTTCCTAGTTAGTTTTAGACTATGTGTGATAATTGTAAAGTGAGAATACTCCTTCAACTATCAACCTAGCCTTGAACTCTCCACTTGATTTTCTTGAGCAACAATTCGTTGAGTTCGAGATTACTCCTCCGATTGTTGCTCCGGAAAATATTGATTGTGTTTGTAATTTGGACGAGTTTCCTTGAACGAAAGAATGAAGTTTTATTACTTGCTTATTTTCAAGAATCATGGATGTCTACTTGCTTGGATTAATTCTTGGATGCTCATGTGATCAATTTCAATCCTTTATCAATCCTAATCATTTCCGGGTACATATTTCCTCAATTTTCCGCTAAATATTACTTGTTCGTGTCTTTCCTTCTCTTGTGCTCTTGTTGTTGCTACATAATTCGATACGGCTAGATCCTCCAATAGCTCCATTGTAATCCGGCCTACTAACCCTAGGCAGGATCGCATCAGTTACCCTAGGGGTGGGCGTTATCGACGGGAGATAACGCCCTGGATGACGTCAGCTTACGTCAGCCGAACAAGATATCGCCAATGAGACGCTGTCGGGGTCACCTGGTCAGTCAAGGTCTTTGACTTTGGGTGAGAGGATGAATATACCCCTAGTGTTTCATTAATTGTTATCATAAGCCCAACTGAAAATGAGCCCGAGTGTTTACCAAGGGCTTCCTTCCCAGGTACCCGGAGGAACGTTACTTCTCTTGCGCCGCGTTAGATTCATGAGGATCTCGGAGTTTTTCTAACTCCTTCGTTAGGTCCTGGATATGCGATAGCGAAGCGGATAACGGGAACCGGCCTTCTACGGTAACTATCGGTCACAGAGAGGGTGCTCACATGATTAATACCGTCATGGTAGGGTTTTCCGGTCGTTATCCCTTCAGAGCTCTGAATATCATTCTGGAGGCGATATAGTCTCATTTTTCCTGTACAATCTCAAATTTTGTTACGTTAGTGAAAAGATCATGCAACGATAGACGTTAATTACCCTTAGAGGCTTTCACTCGCCCATATCGGGGAGTCGTCGATATCATCTTTTTCATCCAAGCTCGTAGAATTCAGCCTTGCTGCATGCCGCCTGCAATACTGATGTAGTCTCCCATCATGAACTACCTACAACTTATGCGGTCTTACGCCGTAGCTACAAGCAATACTGGCGCGGTTTTACGCTGTAGGCCACCTACAAGTTTTGAGGTCTTTACGTTCTTTCTAGCTTTACTCTCTACTCCACTTGAGTGTCTCAGGAATTTATCAGGAGTTCCACATTAGCCTTTTCCTCCGGCTGCTTCAGGATAACGGGATGGCTCGATTTTTTAGGCGCGCCTTTGCAAGCAGCTATTACTTCGGATCTATAAATGCGATCCTTTTTTCAGCGCAGATCCCCACACTCTCTCTGCTTCTCATTTTCCATTTCTTCATGGACGATCTCACTAGAAACTTTATGATTTCCAAAGCCTTAACCCTCAAGAATCTCACTGAGGGTCACGTCAGCTTCCTAGAGAACATGCTGACGAAGACGAGTGAGGACATGCTGGAGCTCCGGGGAATGATGACCCCTATTCAGTCCAAGATCGGGGCTGCTACCATGGAGGACTTCAATCCCATCGGGAACGTTTGCAAGTTAGCCATTGCCTCCTGCCGCATCGAGGTTACCATCGCCATGCTGCAGCAGAGGAAAGACCTGCTGAACTGCTGCCTGAAGAGCATGAGGAGTACCTCTTCTGAGCTGACCTCTGTGGTGGAGGCCTTGAGGGATATCCCCACCCTACTGGTGGATGATGACAATAATGCCGGGTCTCGGGCTTGAAGGCTTGTCGTTGTGCCTTCTTTTTTGTTTTTTCTTCATATGTATTATGTATGCGGATGTATGCCTAGGCCGCCAGACCATAAATAAACTTTTATCGCTATAAATCTTGCGATTTCTTTCCTTTTTGAGGCGTTAGCCCTTGCTTCGGTTGAGGGTTGTGTCAGCCCAACTGAAAACGAATATGCTATTGGCCAAATTTCTGCAGCATTTATTCTTCTTTTCTGCCAGGTGGCGACGGTTGCTCTAGCGAACCATTCTGCTCTAATCATGCGCCGCTTCTTTAGTATTAACTGATTGGGCGGTTTTTTGGTGTTTTTTGAATTTTGAAAAGTCCCAAGCAAACGTGATCAAAGGATTCGATTCTGCCATTATGATTGATCTTCTTGAGATGCATTAAATTATCCTCCCTCTTCGTGCGGAAAAAATTTGAAGAGTCTCGCCACTTAAGCTATTTATGGGAAGTTCTTCTCCTTTTTCCTGTTCATCTTCTTCCTTGCATTTTCTTGCTGCTACTGATTTTCGTCTCTCATGGCTGATTCATATGATCAGGTCCCTAATGAACGAGAATCTCATCCGACCACTCCGACTACACCAGATTCTGACAATCCTCCTTCGCCGCCGTGCCGGAAGAGGCGATTGCCCAGCCATGGAGGTCGGAAGAGGTCAAAGAAGAGGACGCGTTCTAAAACCACTGGCTGGTTTTCTTCTTTTTCAGCCCCTCCAGCTTATGAGGGCAAAGAATTGTTTCCTCCTGCTGACTGGTTTGAAGAGGTGGTTCCTCCAAGCGGTACCGTTGTGAAGGCGGCATCCCCTGATGTCAAGGAGGAATCCAAACCGTTAATGCCGAGTCCGGAGTGAAAGGCTGACAAATCCCTTTTTTTTGCTGAGGAGCTTCCGCCCTCAGACGAGGAATATTGCTACTGGTCTTCTTACTGGCCTGATGATGATTGATTCCGCCTTGGGTAACCCTTTGTAGATGTCGTATGGCTCGTTATTAAATGAAATGATTCTTTACTTTTTAGTCTTACATGCTCGGGCGTTAGCTTCTCTTTAGATGGCTATCGCTGAGAAACTAACTGTTACTTTGATGTAACCGATTGTCAGTAACTACCTCCTTCAGAATATATAAATGCTTGGACATTAATATCCTTCTGAGGTCTTTTACACGTGTCACTTTGCTTTGGGGCGTGTCCCATTTTTACAGGCTGTTCAATTTTCGAACCCAGCCTTTAAAAGGGGGCAACTACTCTCTTTTAATACTCTTTGCTCACGCTTCAAAATTTTCTCCCTCTCTCTCTCTAAGTTTTCTGCTTCAAAGGAAGTTACGACCACCGTTCGTCGACGCCGACGGTTTTGTCCACCGCCTTCTGTTCAAGGTACTTCGCTTCTTTTTCCTTAGATTTTCTTCTTGCTGATTCATTATGAGTACCTCTAGGATACCCAAGGATTCTCAGTGGCGTCTGACCACGAATAGGTCTTTGAGGAGTCTCCAGACTCTCCAGCGGCCCATAGATTTAGAAATTGAGAGAACACCCAGTATTTTTGTTGATCAAGCGGTTTTGGAGGCAGAGTTGGAGGAAAATGGTATCTTTTTCCCTCCCGGTTACTCCATCAGAATTCCTGATGCCGGTCATCGGCTTCATGACCCTCTATCGGGGGGCGATAGGATGGTATATTTTAGCATGTTCCTCTATGGCTTTTTTGCTTTCCCATCCATGAAGCAGTGAAAGGTTTATTAGTTCGATATGACATTAATCTGGCTCAGATTATGTCTCCTTCTTGGTGCGGGATTCATGCCTTTATTCGTATTTGCGAGTTGCGGGGAGTTCTTGTCTCGTCTGTTAATTTATTCCGCAAGTTCTTTAACTTTAGGTGCCGCAACTGTGTGGTAGATATCACTCCAAGGTGGAATGACGCATTGGTGCAGTCATTCTGGTAGAAATTTTAGGGCTTCGAAGATACTGTGGCCGATTGGAAGAGCAGTTTCTTCATCATGAAGTTGCCTTTCTGCCCTTGACCTAGGGGCTTCAATCAGTGTCTTAATGACTCCATTTGGACATACCCGTCAATAGTATCCAAGGAAGAGTTTCGACAAACGAACATGCTGCTAGAATTGAAATTGTCCTTTCGCATTCGAGAGTTTGCCTTGCACAGGCTTATTGAGAAGTGCACTATAAGTAAGTTTCTTTCCTCCCGTTGTCCTTTCGGCTAATTCACCGTTCTGATATACCTTGTCGACAGGTGACACTGGAAATCAACTGTCGGGTGATAAGGGCGTTCCTCTGAATGTGAGGCCGCTTCAATCGCTGCAGCCATCTCCTCCACCTGAGAGTTCCAGTCAACCTGTCGTTCCGCCAAAAAGAAAAAAGATTCAAAACTGTTGCCCGGCGCGATATCTCTAGTAGGACATCCCGCTTTCTCGAGAACTGGTTACCCGACTCCGAATCATCCTAAGACTGAAGTAACTGACAGCGGCAGCGAAGACATCGATACCAACACCGGGTTTCGTCATGCTTCCGCGGCTCAGCGGAAGAAGCTAAGAATGGGAAATAGCAATCCAGTCACTGAGGCTGCTTCGAAGGAGGCTAAGGAGACCCCCTCCGCTGGGGCTAATCTTTATGGTGGTGCAAGTACTTCCAAAGTGGCGGCAGCAGCTGAGGCGTCAATCGACGTTCCTCCTGATACTTCCGAGGTTCCGCCAGAGGCCAACCTTCTTCCTCCAACTGCCACTCCTGACTCACCTATCTCTTCTTTCATTCTTGATGTCACTGCGCTAAATCTTGAACCTGCCGCTACTCCTGACCCTCTGCCAAATGGCCTTCCACCCTTATTCTGCACTTCTATCTCAGGAGTCGGTGTTTCCGCTAAAAATTGTTCTCCTCCCTTTACCGCCAATCTATCCTCTCAAGGTCCTCAAGGAGTCGCCTCCTACCGTCTGGATCTGTCTACCTTTGGCACCAGCGGACTCCGCGCACAGGGGATATCGGACCCGCTATCAAGAAGCAAGCCGGTGGGCTCTATTGTAGGTGCGATATTTGGTTCTCCCGAAGATAGGGAGGAGATGTCAGAGCTTCCTCTGGAGGTTCATCGCGAACGCGCTTTGAATGACGTGCTGGCTAGCTTCCGCATGTTGAACTACTTTCTCGATATCCATGGTGACAAGGTTCGAGGTTCCCCTGCTAAGGAGGCGGAGTTGACGCGACTTCAGAGCGACACCCAAGTAGAGCTCAATGACTGCCGTGCCGAATTGGCCAGAGAGAAGTCGATAGGGAAAACCAAGATAGAGCTTCTGTAGGCCGAACTGGGGGCTGCCGACAAAAGAAACTCTCTCCTGCATGAAGAGATATCGGCCCGCGACGCGAAGCTAGCAAAGGTGCCCAATGAGATATCGCACTGGAAAGACAAGGCAATACGAGCCCTTGTCGCTGGATTCCCAAATTATTATCGCAGCGAGGCTTTCGATCCTGCCAAGATAGCCGATTACGCCTCCGAGAAATTGAAGGACATAGATGTCGGGGGCGACAAAGGAGTTCTCCCGTGATGGGCATAAGCCTGCATTTGAGAGTGTTTATTTTTCTTCCAACATTAGTTTCATTTGACTTGTAATAACTGATAACACTTGCATAATAACGACTGCTATTCCGTTCTGGATAACAATTAATTTACTTCTCAGCGTTATCTCGCTGATTACGTCATCATGCTTGACCTCTTTTTGATAAAGTGATTCTGCTTTTTCGGAGCATTTAATGCTCGGGATCCCCTCATTAATATGAGCGAGGGATCATGATGGTTCAGAGACACGTGTCTGCTCATCAGGACACTAGGGCTAGCGTGATTTGATAGGATCAAAGTGTCTTCTTACCTTTCTAGGGTTGTACTCATTGCTCACGCCTGTCACGTGCGTGGCGACTATTCCAGTAGTCATTTCTCTTAGCCTCTTAGGGTTATAAAACCCAACACTTTATTTCTTTTTTCCACTTTTGATAATTTGTTTCTTCGCATCTTCTTGAATCGTCTTGCGTTTCTGGTTTTCGTCTCCTGGGTACTTCGATTTTCTTCTTCAAAAAAGGTACTTCTTTATTCCCTTTGCTATCTTCTTCATCTTTTTATTTTCTTTCTTCACCATGGGCAAAAGAAAAACTCATGCTCCTGGGTCTAAATCCATTGATGAAGAAAAATTAGAAACCATAGCCAGCACCATTACTTCTTCTACCATTCTTGATAAACATCTGACCGATCATGGTGCCAAAATCCCGGAGGGCTTTGAGGTTTTTGTCACCCCTCCGTCTTTACGCCTAAACAACGTTCTGACCGGTAAACACAGAATCTTGTATGCCCAGATGTTCCGCTATGGTTTCCGGTTTCCGGTTGACCCTTTTATCCAAGAGTTGCTCACCCCTCTGGATTTGAGCCCTGTTCAATTGGCTCCGAATGCCTACTGCGGCGTTTATGCTTTTTTAGAACTCTACAAGTACAAGGGAATTACATCTCCTTCCCTTGCATTGCTCAAGTCTTTATTTCGGATGTATAATCGTCGGGGTGTGATAGCGATATCACCCCGTTACAATGACGATTCGCTCAAGAACTTCACCTGGAAGCTCCATCATTTAGAATCTTCCATCGATAAATGGAAAGAGCAATTTTTTATTGTCGAGACTCCTGAAGTTCCGGATCCGTGGTGGCGGTCTGGTTTCAACCAGGGCGTCAAGGACTGTGCTTGGCGCCGGGAGCCTCTTGACGAGACAGAACAAGGCTGGTTTGATAAGTTACTTGAATAGGAAATCAACGTCATACCCGCCTTCTGGCTTGCAGGACCGATATCCAAGCCTGCATTAGACGTGAGTGTCGTGTCATTTTTTGGCTTTCAGCATTAGTACTAACGCTAACGTTGTCTTGTGCTTTTGCAGCAACTGACCCCGACTACATTCCCGAGAGCGTTAGGAGGCGCTTAAGGAGGCTTCAACAAAGGGGGGCGGCTGATCCGACGACCGCGGCTGTTAATATCGCCACCACTTCCATTGTTACCCCTGTTACCGTCATGATTCCCCCTACATCTTCTGCTTTGGTTGATGGGGAAACCGACACCATTCCTGTTGGTATTCCTATCATATCAATCGCTACTCTTCCTTCTCGGCCGGTCGGTCGCAGGGCTTCTGCTAAAGGAAAAAAGAAAAGGAGGACAAGAAGCGTTGCCACCCTTCATCCACCAAATCCGCTTTCTTCGAATACAGTCGGCTCCTCAGAAGCTCCTACCGCTGAGACTGTAAGTGTAACTGCCACTTGATACCTCTTGCACTATTTTTCGATGCCTTTCTGCATTTTCTATTATTTTTGATCATTTTTCTTCATAGGATCCTTCTGGTGCCTCTACTCCTTCACTGTTGCGAGGCAATATGGACTTGAGGCATATCCTGACTCAACCAAGGAAGAGGCAGAGGTCCAATGGAGAAGGTACGAGCCGGTCCTCCAGTCAAGCTGATGTCGGGGAGGGGCCTCAAATCGTCCTTGACTCTTTAGTACCTCCATCGGGCCAGACCGCTAGCATTTTTGAGGGGGTGGTCATGTCTGGGCCTTTTGAGACTTCTCCGCCTTCATTTGGCTCAGAAGTTCATTGCTTTTCCTCTAACGTGGTTTACAATGACGAACTTTCGGGTCTCTCCTCCTATCAGCCTCATGAAATACTCGGGCCCCAGGGAGGTTCCGCTTCTAACCAGCCTCCCTCTCCTCCCGCCGTGGTCTTTGTTCCTTCCGATGCTTCTGCGCTTAAGCACTTTGGTGAGGGGACGATAGTGTCCAATCTTCTGGCCGACGTAAGCTCATATAACGCCACTGGGCCAATCACTCATCAGGTGGATATGACTACGCTGCATAGTTCGGGGATTGCAACCATGGGGGGCGATAACTCGGCTGTCACTGCTTCGTTACTGGCTGCCTACATGTTAACGTCTCCTGAAGAACGAAGCACTTTTGCTGCTGAGGGAGATGGAGAGCAGACTGACTTGCTGCGCTCTAACCTTTTCACTGGTTTTCTTCGGTTTCATCACTATACCGAGCGCATGTCACGAAAGGCGGCTGACCTTGCCGCTTCCGCAGCTAAGCTTTCCTAGGAGCAAGAGGAGAAACAGAGGGTGCTAGAAGAGCGAGACAGATGTATGAAGGCCTTGGAAGCAGCCAAAGAGGAAGCGAGAGAGGCGAAAGAATAATTGGCCGCTTCTAACGTCGCCCTGTCAGCTGAGCGGTCAAAGGGTATCTCCCTCGAAGGAGAGAAAGTAGTCTTATTGGAAGAGAAAGCAACTTTGATAGAAGAGAAAATGGCACTTGAAGCGGAGACAGTAATCAAGTGTCGGTGGTATGTTGAAAAGACCGCTTCTATCATGGCTAACTATTTTATGGAGATTCACGGGGAAGAATTTTACGACGGTGATGCTGTTTCTGACGCCTTTTTAAAGAATTCTTCCGATCTTAATGACGAGGGCTTCCGCTTGGCCAGATAGAATGGCTACCCAGAGCAAGGGATTTCAGAAGACCAGTAGTAGGCAGGGTATTATCGCCCCCTTCTTTTTGTGAGGATTGATCGTTACCCTTTGTTCATCTTTTTGTATATTTTTGCGACCCTTCATGGGTATTTGAACAATGACGCGTCTATTATATTAGCTTTCGTTGGTGACATTTTCCTTTTCTGTATTTCTTTTTCTTCGAATTTTTCTCAGCGCGACCATCGCGCCCTTATCATCCTGATCATGTTAACGGGCTTTGTCAGGTTTCGACTTAACCACTGCTCGGCCCCATCAGAGAGGGCACTCTAGAAAAAGAAGCATTCTTCCTTCTTCCCTTGATTAAAAGAGGTAACGACAGGGGTCTTTAGGCCCTATTCTTCAAGCCATGTCAAAATCAGCGCAATTGGCTTCACATCTATTTTGTTGACGAGTTGCGCAAGCCTTTTATCGCCTTGAGTGTCACGATCTCCGTCAATTAGAGATATCCTGCACACTCTCAATTAATATCTGTTAGTAAGAGATATGCGATAACAGACACAAGTTTCCCGTAGGAGCCGTTCTGCCGCCATTCTAGGGTACATTTGTCACTCATTATCGCTTTCTCAACCAACTCACTTCACCAGGGATTCCGCATCTGGTTACTCGCTGGGATTTCGTGATTCTTCGTGTTCCCACGTTATCACGATCGGCCGGAAAGTACCTCTCTTTGGTGAGCCGTCTGATCAGGACAGGCCGTCACCAAGTTAGTATTTTTCACTTTCGGCGTTATCCTCACATCTCGGAATCGTGCCCTCACTTAATGAGTCGTCTATATTAGCCCGGTCACAAGGATAGGATTTTCACTTCCCAAATGGAGTTAGTATCTCCCTAGGGTGTGCCTCTCCTTAACGAGCCATCTCCACGAGAACAGTCGTTATAAGGATTGGGCTTTTTCACCTTCAGGAATCTCGGGGCGTGTCCTCACTTAGTGAGTCGGTGGATCAGGACCGACCATCACAAGGATAGGACTTTTCACTCCTAGGGGTGTCGGGATGTGCCTCGTCTCATGGCCCCACACGTGGTTACCACAAGGATAGGACTTTTCACTCCCGACGCTAAACATTTGGTGCGCTAGGGCGTGCCCTCACTTAGTGAGTCGGTCGATCGGGGCCGACCATCACAAGGATAGGACTTTTCACTCCTAGCAACCTCTTTTTGTTTTTCTCATCACCTGCACATACACACGCAGCCGCGAAACACAAAAAAGCTCATTATTCGAGCATTAGTATAGGTTAGGGCTAGCGTTAGTAAAGGGTGCAGAGATAAATCAAAGTCTAGCATGATACAATTTCAAATGAGCGATATTCCAGGAGTTAGGTAAGGGGGTACCATCGAGTGTTTTCAGATGGTATGGTACTCTCCCGATAATACGGGTAACGCGGTACGGTCCTTCCCAGTTTGGACTGAGCTTCCCCCGGCGTTGACCAGTCGCTCGTTGATCCCTGAGTACCAGGTCACCTTCTTTTAGAAGCTGTTCTTTGACGCGCCTATTGTGATAACGCGTCATTTTTTGTTTATAGTGCGTCATTTTCAGGAGAGCTTCCTCTTGCAATTCGGGAAGCGCGTCAAGATTCGTGCGCAGCCTTTCCTCATTCAGCTCTTCTCTGAAGTAGGCTACTCGCAGGCTCATGGTACCAATTTCCACGGGCGTGACGACCTCAGTACCGAAAGCCAGTGCAAAGGGCGTCTCCCCTGTGCTGGTTTTCGTGGTCATGCGATATGCCCACATCACATACGGCAGCTCATCTTCCCACTTCATTTTGGATCCCTCTAGGTTCTTCTTCACACCATTAAGGATGGCTCGATTTTTCATCTCAGCCTGACCATTGGTTTGCGGATGAGCCACGGAAGAGAATCTTTGCTCGATTCCAAACTCCTCGCATTGGTCTCTAAAGAATTGGCTGGTGAATTGCGTTCCGTTATCCCTTACTAGCACACGGGGAACTCCGAAACGTATGATAACTTGGTGTTTGAAGAAACGCCAGATTTTTCCTGACGTGATGTTGGCAACTGCCTCAGCTTTCGCCCATTTGGTAAAGTAGTCTACCGCCACAACCACAATCTTTAACTAAGACCTTGCCTTTGGAAACAGTCCAAGGATGTCAATTCCCCATTTCGCGAAAGGGCAAGGGGCGATGATGTCATAAATTTGGGTGGTGGGTTGTCGAGGAATCTTGGAGAATTCCTGACACTTTTGGCAAGTTCGCACGTAATCGTGGCAATCCTTCCCGATAGTAGGCCAGTAAAACCCCGATCGAAAGACCTATGCAGCCAGGGTTCCGCCGGATGCATGCATGCCCCAAATTCCTTCGTGGATTTCGCGGAGGGTATGAAGGCCCTCTTGTTCCGTTATGCATTGGGCAGCCGGATGAGAGAAACATTTCCGCATCAGTTCCCCGTTAAAGTATGTGCACCGTGCCGCTTGCTTTAACACTTTCTTCTTCTCAGCGTTATCCGCTGGTAGCTCGTCATGTTTCAAGTATTTTATGACGGGAATTTTCCAGTAATTTTCACTTTCTTCTACACAGAGTGTCGCCTGTTCTTCCATGAAGGAAGGCACAAGTATTTCTCGGTAGTATACCCCTTTTGGTATGGAGGCTTCTAGGTTTGCCGCGAGCTTAGCGAGGTTATCCGCTTCAGCATTATCCTCTCGAGAAATGTGCTCGAAGCTGACTTGTATGCCACTTTTCTTTATTTCTATCAACTCGCGTTTTACCTTGGCAAGGTATTATACCATGATGGGTTCCCTAGCTTGAGAGTGTCCCAAAACTTGGTCTATTATCAACTTAGAGTCTCCACAGACTTTCAGTCGTAGGTCTCCCAGCCTCCTAGAGTCATGTATCCCTTTTGTGGAGACGCTTTTCCCTATCCTGAGCTCGACCAATAACGCTTCTTATTCTGCGGCATTATTGGATAACGGCTGCAGGATTCGGATGGCATATCGTATATGGATGTCGTGGGGTCCACTCATGAAGATTTCGGCCCCAATAAGCTCTTGATTTTTGGCGCCGTCCACATGGATGACCCACAGGTCAGTATAGGTCTTAGGGAAGGGGAGGTCCAGCTCTTCCTTTTCCTTTTCAGTCAACTCCGTCATTGGATCTGGAGTAAAGGTACATTCCACGATAAAGTCCGCCAGAATTTGAGCCTTCACAGACGGTCGGGATTTGTAGTGCAAACCATATTGTTCAAGCTCAAGAGCCCAAATCAACATCCTACCCGAGGATTCGGGTTTTCGAAATATCCTTTTTAAAGGTTGGTCTGTTAGCACGATGACGGTGTGAGCTTGAAAATATCGATCCATTTTTCACGTAGCTTGTACCAATGCGAATGCTATTTTCTCAATACGGGCGTATCTCAGCTCAGCATCTTTCAAGATGTGACTCACAAAGTGTACAGGGCGGTGCGTGTGATTGTCATCTCGCACAAGGACCGCACTGACCACTTCATCAGCAACCCCGAGGTATAAGTACAAGATATCGCCAGGCTCTGGTCTTGTCAATACCAAGTCAGACGATAAATAGGCCTTAAGGCCTGTAAACGCCTCTTCGCATTCAGTTGTCCACCCGAAGATGGCCTTTTTGCGTATAATCTTGAAAAAAGGGAGACACTTCTCGCCTTGCTTAGAGATAAACTGTCCCAGAGTGATAACACGCCCCGTTAACTTCTGTATTTCCTTCACAGTTCGTGGAGATACCATGTCCTAGATGGCTTTGATCTTCGACGAGTTGGGTTGAATACCCTTTTGACTGACCACGTAACCCACAAATTTACCCGTTTGAAAGGTAAACATGCACTTTCGAGGATTCAGTTTCATTTGATATCGCTTCATTACTTTGAAGACTTCCGCCAGATCAGTCAGATGGTCTTTAAAACTCCGGCTTTTGATCATTATGTCGTCAACATATGCCTCTACGTTTCGCCCAATTTGTTTTTCGAAGACTTGATTCGCCATTCGCTGGAAAGTGGCTCCAGCATTCTTTAACCCAAAAGGCATCGCCGTGTAACAATAAGTAGCTTTCGGAGTGATGAAAGCAGTTTTATCTTCATCCTCCCTGGCCATGGGGATTTGGTGGTACCCCGAGTTGGCATCTAGCGAGCTCAAATAGGCGTACCCGATAGCTTGATCTACTAGCTGATCGATTCGGGGAAGTGGGTAACAATCTTTGGGGCAAGCGTCATTCAGGTCTGTGAAGTCAATGCACATGCGCCACTCCCCGTTGGGCTTGGGAACCAGAACAGGGTTAGCCAACCAGGTAGGATATTGTACTTCTCGAATAAAGCCGGCTTCGAGAAGTTTCGCTACTTCTTGGTCAACAGCGGTCGCCTTTTCGGTAGAGAAAGCACGTCGTTTTTGCTGAACCGGTTTTGCATCAGGGTAGACATTAAGTCGATGTTCTGCTATCTCCCGCGAGATACCAGGCATGTCAGAGGGTTTCCACGGAAACTCTCCTTTGCATTTATTCAATAGCTGGGTTAACTGGAGGTTTTCCTTGGTGCTGAGGTTATCGCTAACGAGGAATAAGGCCCCATCTACCCCGTCAACGGGAACGTGGACCATTTTGTCCACGGGCTGAGTGCGCTTCTCCTCATTCTGCTCATACGGATCCACTGTCACACACACATACCTATCACAACTCTTCTGAGTTATATGCAGGTAGCATTCAGCCGCTAACTTCTGGTTACCCCGGATTGAGACCACACCATCCCAGGAAGAATATTTCAACCTCAGATGTTTTTGGGATATCGCTGCTCCGAAACGGTTGAGGAATGGCCGCCCCAATATGGCGTTATAAGGCAGATTTAGATCCACTACCAAGAATAAGAGTTCCTCTGACCGTTTGGAGGTATCTTCCTTGAAATATACCGGTAAGGTGGTTACCCCAGTCACTAGGATGGGGACTCCGTCTACCCCGATAATAGGTTTTTTGCAGGGCGTAAGCTCGTTGTCAGGACGCTTCATGAGATTGTAAGCTTCTAGTGAAAACAAGTTTACGACGCTTCCGTTGTCAACCAGAGTCCTTCTAACTCCATGGCTAGCGATAATGGGTGTAACTACTAACGCATTGTTGTGTGGATATACCACGCCCTTCTCGTCTTCTTTAGAAAACGATAATATCATGCGATCCAGGGCACTTATTGCCTCACTTTTGATTGACACGTCGGCACGCTTCCGCTTATCCCCTGTTGTGGGTGTCGACTGTACAGATTCATCCAGGTAGGGTGTACCTCTAGCGATGATATTAATGATAGGGACGTCCTCATCATCAATCGTGAGCATTTCCCGGCCTCCTGCGATAGGACCAGTGTTGTGGCCTAGGGGGCGAGAAGGTGTCGCTCTGCCATCGGCTACCCTATTTATTGGGTTACTCTTGGCTTCTTCTCGTGTTTTTACAGCGAATTCTCCTAGATAGCCTTCTTCAACCAGACGCTCTATTACCGATTTGAGTTCTCTACACGCCTCGGTAGAGTGTCCTTTAGCTTTGTGAAATTTGCAATAAGCGTTTTCTCTTCTCCCAGGGTTATCCCTGGTCTTACAGGGGCAGGATAACGGATGGGCAGGTTTCGTTGTTCCACGATTGCTAGTATTTCAGCTCTGGGTAGAATGAAGGAAGGTAGATTTGAGTCATAAACTCGTCCCTTAGGAGGATCACCCTGCTGCTGAACGGAGGAGTCACCAGACTTTCCCTTTGAGGAGTTGCCTCTTCTCCGGTTAGAGGTCCTGGTAATGTGATCCTTTCACTGAGCATAATCATCAATGAACCGGTCTTCAGAAGTGGTCGACATGAGAGCATTATGAACTGGAGGCATGGCTGGCGGCATGTTTCGAATCATGTCCCTATTCTCTTCCTCTTCCATCCTCGCATAGTTGTGGGCTTTCAGTCTTAACGCATCTAAGGTTGCTGGTGGGTCAACCATTAAAGCATCTCTAAGCTTTCCATAACAACAATTCCGTTTTAGGGCTTCGATAGCGAAGTCAACCATCACTCCGGGCGTTAGTGACATCTCGGTGTCGAAACAATGGAGCAAGCTCCTCAAAGATTCCTGAGGTCTTCTATGTAGATTAAACAAGGCAGCAGTAGACTTCCTAATAGGGACCGCAGTACTAAATCGACTCCTGAATTTAGATTCTAGCTGTGAAAAGCTGTCAATGGACCCACCAGGAAGACCTTCAAACCATAAGCGTGCTACCCCGGATAGGGTCATTACAAATATCTGACATAAAGCAGCATCGTTGTGGGTCTGAAATTGTACAAAGTCTTTCACCTTGTTAAGGTGAGAAATAGGATCTCTAGTGCCATCATAGGATTCCGAAGGGAGCTTCACATGTCGGCTGACCCTATGACGCCTTATGCGCAGGCTGAAGGGGTGGCTAGAAGTATCATCAAGAATTTCACGCGCATACCGAGGTGGAGATACCTCCAAATGACGCCTCTAATCTTGCGGATTTCTATCATGATATCGCATTGGAGACGGGCTGTGACTTCTCGGCGAGCGAGTTCGATGCCTCCTACTGCTGGATCTTTTACTCCCTCTAGGAGATAGATCTCTATCGTCTTCAACTCTCCTACCATCCCAACGACCTCTATCCTCCCCACGCCATTGTCGTTCCTCCTGGGAAATAGGAAGCAAAGGGGTCTGTGGCACATACGGCTCCATCGTCCTATGAGCAAATTGTACAAAACTGACAGGCGCGTTCAGCGCAGGCAACGTCAGAGAGGCATTCGCGCGCGACGGGGACGACAGCGGTCGTTCGGTGATGATGGATGGAGTAAAAACAAACTGGGATGGGATGCTCGATCCAGAAGCAGTAGGCGTGAATCTAGCAGCCAATTCTGTTAAGTGATCCAATTGGGCACGGAGGGCTGAAATCGAGCTTGCGAAAGGGTTATTTGTGATGTCTATCACAGATCCCCTTGACTGGGGAGTAAAATGACTAGGCCCCGCTATCTGGGATAAAGGAGTGTGCGGTTGGGACACAAATGTTCCCGCTGTTCTCTTGAAGGAGAGATCTCACATTCCTGGGGAAATTTCTTGTGCCGCTGTTGGAGCATCAGCGGTGGCAAAAGGGAAAAGTCACCTACGGGTATCGAATGGAAGGCTGGAGGACTGAGACAATGGCGGATCTGAATCAGAAGCCATAATCTTCCCAATTTTAGAAGAACAGAGCTTGGCAATTAAGGACGCTCACTTAATTAAAACCAAAGCTCTCAATGAAAGCACCAATTTGATAAGATTCTGACTTCTGGGGAAGCGGGATAGAGATTATGACCGTCTGAAATCACTGTAGCAACCGTCCGTTGTTCCTACAAAGCGCCAGAGGGGGGGCCCGACGTAGACACTCCGATGCTTAAGTTAGTAAGGCTGTGAAAGTTGGCAAAGATTTGGTACTAATTTTAGTCTTACCTGTGATCTAGAAGCGAGTAGTATTTATAGGAAAAAGAAAGGGCGTTACCCTAGGGGTGGGCGTTATCGACGGGAGATAACGCCCTGGATGACGTCAGCTTACATCAGCCGGATAAGATATCGCCAATGAGACGCTGTCGGGGTCACCTGGGATAGGATGACTCTGTGCCGCCCCCCCCCCCCCCGTTGATGTCGAATGTCCTAGGGTTCCTGGGCCTAACGCGGGCGTTAACCGGAGGTCGTGGTTAGTCAAGGTCTTTGACTTTAGGTGAGAGGACAAATATACCCCTGGTGTTTCATCAATTGTTATCATCTAGGAAGGAGTTAGCTCAACCTAATGCCTTGTTAGAGATGGAGACGCCTTTTCAGATCCGAAACTTTGCTTTGTACAAGCCTCTGTCCGAGTGCGTCGTAGGTGAGTCTTTTAATTTTAGCGTTATCATCTTTCTTTCTTATTTACTGATGTGACTTTTTGTAGGGGACGTTATCAATCAACCATCCGTAGCGGATAACGCTCGTTCGAGAGTCGTGCCACCTCCATCAACATCTTCCTCCGTGCTCTCCAGGGCTCCACCTAACCGTAGCGTTCCATTAAAGAAAAGAAGGACTTTGGGCTCAGCCCTTCGAAGGGGGTGCGGCGTTCCCACTCGGGCTTCCCGTTTTGTGGAAAATTGGTTGCCCGTTCGGGATACACCGTCTAGCTCAGGCCCAACAACGATCGAGACAAAGATTTTTTCATACGAGGGTGAGGACATAGACACGGAGCCTTGCCTTCGACAGGTTTCTAAGGCTCAACGAATAAGGCTTAGGGAAGAAAAAGAGAGTCAGGCGAGTGAGACTGCTATGTGTCCTTCTTTAGCGCCAATGACGGGCCTATTTTCTCCGATATTACCACTTCTTCTGGTAACGTCATAGGTGTTCCTTCGATGGGGGCTGGAGTTTCACCACTGACGCCTTCTTTCTCGACTGCTGAAGTTCTCGCGCCGTCAACTGAAGCTCCCCCGATAACAAAATCTTCTCCTGTTATCGAGGTTTCTGCGGTTCCGACGAAAATGTCGTTGACAATAAATGCCTTCGCTGCCATTGAGACTCTAGATTCTCCTATCTCTTCTTGCATTCCTGACGTGGTGGTGCTAGCTCCGAGTCCAAGCGCATTTTCTACTCCATCAGTGAGAGTTCCTCAACCGTTATTCTTTACTTCCGTTCGGGGTGTTAATAGTTCTACTGGTGATTCCGCTCCTTCTCTCATCGCCAATCTTTCTTCTCAAGGGCCTTAGGGGGCTCTTTCTTTTTAGTTGGACCTATCGAACATTGGAGTTGACGGGCTTCGTGCCTTAGGGGTGTCGGACCCGTTGTCGTGAGATCAACCGACAACCATTTTGGTGGGCGAAATGCTAGGTCTTCCTAAAGATGAGGAAAAGTTACTACAGTTTCCTCCCAATATTCAACACGCACGCGTTATGAATGATTCTTTAGCCAACTTCCGCAAGATGCATTATTTCATCAAGGCTCATGGTGGCAAGCTTCAAGATTCATCCGACACCAAGGGTCAACTCGACCGTGCGTTGGCCAAAGTAAGGAAGTTAACGCGGCTCCAGAATCGAACTCAAGCAGAACTGAACGACTATAGCGCCAACTTCGCGAGGGAAAACTCCAAGGGGAAAGCTAAAATCAAGGCCTTGGAGGCAGAGCTAGTGGCATCTGAGAAGAAAAACTCTCTTCTCCGTGAAGAGATATTGGCCCGTGACGCAGACTTGGCCAAGGTTCCATCGAGGATAGACTGGTGGAAGAAGAAAACTTTGTGGGCCTTTACCGCCGGTTTCGCGGACTATTACCGTAGTAGGGCTTTTGATCCTGCTAATGTTGCCACCCGATTTTTGACTTTTCGTCACAACTTTACGCATTTTTACGCTTATCACATTTAATAGCTCTTCTAGGTCAAATTTCTGTCAATTCTTGGTCCTAAGCTAGTTTATTTAATATTTCATGTCATTTCATGTCTTTTAAATTTTTCGTATTTTTTGACTGTCTTCACGCGAACTTTTCTCGGTCCCGAGTAAGTTTTCTCGGACCGTGGCTCGAACGCGTAATTTCTTTAATTGATAATTACGTACTATTTTTCTCTTTCACGCCACCTCGTTCAGTTTCGTTCAATTTTTGTCGTAAGGACATTTATTTCACGTCCGAACTTTTGACATTTCCAAAAGAGAAAATAAACGCGTTAAATCAAACTTTCTATTTATTCGCTGTATACTATTTATCTTGTCTTATTTTTGAGCAACTTCGCTCGTACCAAAATATCCCGTTCGTATTTGAATTAATGCATTCTTATCCCAGCTGCGTCACCTTTCAAGCAAACCGACTCCCTCCTTTGATCCTCAGCCAAGCAGTCCCTACGTGTTGATCTACAACCAAAGCTTCATCATGACAAACCTCCCATCGACCGCACTGTTCACGGCCACTCTCCCTTGCTCATCACGTCCGCGATGCCCACTCTCACCTTGGCCTCCAAGTCCACTCGCGGCTGCCTTGCCTATAAATAGCAAGCAATCTTCAACAAAAAGAGGAGGGACCAATCCGGCTCTAGTCCCTCCCCTTTTATTCATGCTCCCTCTGCTTTACTTAATTGATTCTAATTAATTGCATTTTTAATTAATTCACTGCTCTGTTCCAATTTAATTAGTTAGATGTTGTTTCAATTTAATTAATTTCGAGCTCTTGATTTAATTGTTGTTTGGTGTAGGGTTTGATTTCTGTTGATTTTGGGTTGGGAAAGGTCACCACCGAAGAGGGGACACCCTTATTTCAGCTGAACCATTGCCCCGCCACTGCTACCGCTGGTCCGTCGCTGGAGCTGCCACGGGAGCACTGCTGGAGTCGCTGAAGTAGCTGGTCGGCTTGAGGTCGAAGACGAAGTGCAGCGGCCGTTGCTGAGTCCGCCGCTGCTGGAGGCCGGAGTTGCAGACGGGAGCGCCGGCTACTGTTCCCGTTGCAAGAGGAAGAAGACGATGCATGGAGGGAAAGAAAATGGGCTGGGTTGGTTTTAAAATATGGTTGTTTGATGATGGGCCGGATGTTGGCTTCATGCCCAAGCAAGAAGAAGGAAAGAAAGGTAACACGGGAAAGGGAAAAGAAAGGTGTTGTAATTAAAATCTTGGGCTTGGATTTATTCCAAGCCCATTTTTTGATGTTCAAAAATTAGAAAGCTGGCCTAGCCCGGCCCATTTAATTTGCATAAAATGTTCGTATGCGTACAAATTATTTTTCGTAAACTCTAGTGTTAATTTTTCATATGACTTCTCGTATGCGATAAATTGTTCACTTTATGCCATGTTTAAATTTTCATATGTTCTCTCGTATGAAATAATTTGTTTACTTGTTTGTTATGTTTATTTAATTAATTGCTTACTTGGTAGAAATTAAATAAATATTTGCATGCGTTTTTATTATTTATTACTTTTCAAACTATCGCTAATACTTTTTACTTTGTAGGTTAAAAATTCAAGTCTTTATTCGCAAGGATTTATTTTAATCGACCTGTTGTAATAATTGGTTAGATTAATTATTCCGACCTCCAATTTGTAAATAATTAGTTAAATAATTATTAATTGTTGGTTTGTAATAATTAGTTAAGTAATTAGTTAAAAATCGTGTATGTTTGCTATACCTACGCTATTATTACTTGTCACTCGTCGATCATGGCTTGGCAGAAAAAGGTAAGATTAACTTAAACTCTTTCATTTATTCTTCGTACGCTTTTGAATGGATGTTTATTAGAAATGTTAAAACCTCGATCATATCGAATGCATGACCACTTAGAATGCGTTAGAACCACCCCATTCGTATGCATGACATATAGAATTGCTAATAAGTAAAATCAATCTCACATGTATACCATGTTTATGACACTTGTCTTTTATACCATGAGATTGATTGTTTTTCTTGTTAAGTGATACGGATAATGGTTCCAAAGACCATACCCAATATATGTTGCATACATTAAATCGGTACCTTGCTAGTTTTGCCATGATAGATCACGCAGTAACTAAGTCATGCATGGCCCAATGAAAAGAGGGGAACGTCCGCTCTAGCATCGAGAAAAAATGGTAACCCCATCCCTCGAACCCAAACGGAAATAACATGACCCAAATGCTAAGATGTAACGTCACCTTGGAGGGCCCAATTACATGTTCAAAATGTTTTCAAAATACCTCTCATACCGGTAACTATTTTAGGATGTGACTTGGGTGCCTAACACCTTCCCAAGTCTATAAATACGACCTCGAACCATCGTTCTTTGGTTTAGACCATTGTGCCTTAGTTTATTTATTTTATGCCATGACGATTAGGTTCCCTAAACCTTAGAAAATTAGGGTGGCGGCTTCATTTTGCATAATGTTAAGACAAGTCCAACGCTTGTCTCGCATCATGGCCAGTCCCGAACCTTAAACTCGTTTTCAACGAAAAAGGGGGTGCGACAGTTTGGCGACTTCACTGGGGACTAGTAGGGTTGAAGTCGATTTTATGGTGTTTGTTTTTTTATTTACTTTCTTTAAATAACTTATTTTCATGATTGTTACATACTATTGGCTTTAATAAATTGTTCATATACATCTCATGCATAATGCTTATTGCCGGCCATGATACCCAATAGGATTAGGAAGGTATTAGTGAAGCCCTGCGGACCTGTGTCCCAGTATGCTTTCATGAACCCTAACTCGGATTTGAACCCCTAAATGGATTGAGCACCCAGAATCCTTGTCATGATTCGGTCAATTCTCTCGTATCTATTTAATGAGGGACCCCTTTTAGGGTATCATCCGAGAAACTTCAAGCCAGTTAGAAATAGTTGGAGTCACACCAGCACGTGCATCATGTTCGTGCATTTTTTCCTTTGATGCCATGTATTTATATACTACGATTTTTGTGGCGGTTCAAAAACCCCACCTTTGAAAAAATCGTGTGGCGGTTCAAATACCCCACCTTTCAAAAATCATATGGCGGTTCAAATACCCCACCATTCAAAAATTGTGTGGCGGTTGAAAAAACCCAACCCTTCAAAAATCGTGTGACGGTTCAAATACCCCACCTTTCAAAAATCATGTGGCGGTTCAAATACCCCACCATTCAAAAACCGTGTGGCGGTTCAAAAACCCATTTTTTCATCAAATTTTGTGCAGCGGTTTACACCCCCACTTTCGTCAAGATTTCTAATTTTTAGTTTATTCTGAATTTAGACACTACTGATTAGTTTCTTTTCTTTCCTATTTTACAGGACGGAGGTATGAAGGGAAGCCGTATACGTAGTCGAGCCTACGACTTTAAACAAGGGCGCTTCGTGGGAGGCAACCCACGTGTTCTTCTCAATATTTCTATTTTTCGTCAATATTAAATTCAACATCTTGGGATACATTTTTCCTATGAATTTATTATTTAATTGTCTTTTACATTTCAGATGCAACGATACCTGCCAACTTGGGGGCAAGCAAGTGAAGTGACGACCAGAAGAAGGTGTCGAAAAATATCAAAGCTCATTTTTCAGGGAAGTCGTCCTTTCACACATCAGCAATTTATGTTTCTGCAATTTACATTTCCACAGTTTTACCTTTCAGGTGCAACGAGGCTTGTGAACTTGGGGGCAAGCAAGTGAAGAGACGACCAAAAGAAGGTGTCGAAAAATGTCAAAGCTCATTTTTCAGGGAAGTTTTCCTTTCACACTTTTGCAATTTCCCCTTTCGCAATTTACGTTTCTGTAATTTATATCTTCGCAATTTACATTTCTGTAAATTTATATTTCAGGTACAACAAGACTTGCAAGCTTGGGGGCAAGCGAATGAAGTGACGACCAAAAGAAGGCGTCGAAAAATGTCAAAGCTCATTTTTCAGGGAAGTTGTCCTTTACCTTTTTTGTAATTTCCCTTTCCGCAATTTACGTTTCTTTAATTTATGTTTTCGTAATTTACATTTCTGCAATTTACATTGTCCATAATTTTAGAAATTTTTACGATTTACGTTGTTACAAACTCACGTTTTGAACACTTTAAATCAAGCACATTCATCATTTTTCACTTGTGCGTTCATTAGAAATTATATAAACATGCATGATCTTGTCTGTTAACTCTTATGTCCGTGGCATGTTTAGACATAAGCGATCACAAACATATCCATGTGAGTACTCTGGGCCTTCACGCCTTATTTTCGGTCATGAGTGTAAATGCTAAACTAGGTGCTAGTTAGATTTGTATAATATCCTGGGTACATGAACTGTCAGATATGGGATAGCGGTCAGATGACATTGGACTTTGCTTTTGCTCTTCTTCCACATTTTTCTTTTTTTAACATTTTTTGCTCTCAAACACATATTTGGTACACCATGTACAACTCTATCGAACACTCAAAACCAAGCCTCTTATTTTCTCCTAACCAAGTGAGTAGTGCTCGACTGGGACCGCTAGACTGGAGTACACATCTAACAAGGGAATGACAAGAAGGAACCTTTAGAGGATCGCTGACAAAACAACGTCAGAAGAAGGCCAAAATAAATCAAGACTTGGAGGCTTCTGCCAAAGATAGAGAGGATGATAGACCAAACAAGAGATTGTACTTGCTCTGCCTACACAAAAAAAAAAGAACAAAAAGAAAAAAAGAGAGATCAAAAGAATCAAAATCAAAAAAAGAGTGTTCAAAGAACACAAAACAACAGAAGAAGCAAGCACATACTAAAAAACTGTCAAACATCAACAGCAAAATGATCTCAAAAGGAAAGAAGATCATTCCCTGCAAATATCGCAGAACTGGGGCGCAGTGCCCTCAAAACAATCTAGAAGAAACATCCCCAACAAAAGAAGAAGAACTCGTGTACTTTGCTCTTCGCCGCCATCAAATCGTTGAAACATCGTTCACCGCAATTTATCATCACAATCAGTCGTCGAGCACAAAACTCATTAAAACCTTTCGCCAAAAAACACCACTTTATTCTACAAATTCCTCTTTTTTCCTCCCTCGCAAAGTCCTTTCGATTATTAGCAGGCCCATGCAAGTGCATCTTCATTTGAAGTCTATTCACTCGGATTGACATTGCAAATTTAATTTTTGTGCTATGTTTATTGCACTTTTAGGAGTGTAAACACATAGCCTTGTTTTCTGAGCGTGAGCGCAAACACTAATATCTGGTGAGGATTGCTTACAGCTACATGTCATGGGAAAGTCTTGTTCTTGAGGTCGTTATTTCCTGAACAAGACGCAGACGTTATCCAGACTTGAATCAATCATGTTTGTATAACGAAATATGAACGCATTTTTTTTCTCTCAAAAAAATAAAACTTGAATTGATTTTTTCTTAAACAAAGAGGTCATTTTCGTTCCAAAAAGAGACTTGGGGGCAAGCCATGGGTTAAATGTAGGAATATTTGATATTTCTCTCATAGGTCATTTGCTCTCTCTTTTTCCATCTGTTGCTGCTTCGCGTTTGCTTCCTCCTTATTTGCAGAATACAGATATGGAAGTCAACTTCGGCAAAATTTCACGCTTAAACATGGGTCTTCGATGCCAACATCGTTGTAAAGCCCTCGTCGCCTTGGATTTTCGTTGAAAAATCCAATCAACATCGAATGGAGAACGTTACCACTCCTCAATCATGGGTCTTCGATCACAACATCGTTGTAAAGCCCTCGCCGTCTTGGATTTTCATAAAAATCCAATCAACATCGAATGGAGTACGTTACCACTCCCAAATCAAATTCATGTGGCGGATCACGCTCCCTCACGTTCAACTCCATCTCAATCCATACGGTAAGTTCTAGGTAAGACTTGCTTTCCCTATACCCCATTTTTTAAAACAAAAACAAAAAACAACACAAAGAACACCACGGTAAGTTCGCGGAGGTGCAATACCCCCACTTACCATCTTATTTTTCGCACGGTAAGTTCGCGGAGGTGCGATACCCCCACTTACCACTTTATTTTTCGCACGGTAAGTTCGCGGAGGTGCAATACCCCCACTTACCACCTTATTTTTCGCACGGTAAGTTCGCAGAGGTGCGATACCCCCACTGACCACTTTATTTTTCGCACGGTAAGTTCGCGGAGGTGCGATACCCTCACTTACCACCTTATTTTTCGCACGGTAAGTTCGCGGAGGTACGATACCCCCACTTACCACTTTATTTTTCGCACGGTAAGTTCGCGGAGGTGCAATACCCCCACTCACCAGTTCACCAAATGTGGTGGCTTCTAACCACTCACTAATGCGGTGGCTTCCAACCACTCACAAATACGGTGGCTTCCAACCACTCACCAACGCGGTGGCTTCCAACCACTCACCAACGCGGTGGCTTCCAACCACTCACCAACGCGGTGGCTTCCAACCACTCACAAATGCGGTGGCTTCCAACCACTCACCAACGCGGTGGCTTCCAACCACTCACAAATGCGGTGGCTTCCAACCACTCTCCCTTTTAGCTCATACGGTAAGATCGAGGTAAAACTTACTTCCCCTTTTCACCCTATGTTTAGTGTTGTGATTGGTCACGTCCCCACACACGTCATGTCTTTTAAATTAGCGTAAGCGGTTCATCCCCACGCATTGTCTTTTAAATTTACGTAAGCGGTTTGTCCCCACATAGCGTAAGCGGTTCGTCCCCACGCATTGTCTTTTAAATTAGCGTAAGCGGTTTGTCCCCATGCATTGTCTTTTAAATCTACGTAAGCGGTTCGTCCCCACGTAGCATAAGCGGTTCGTCCCCACGCATTGTCTTTTGAATTTACGTAAGCGGTTCGTCCCCACGCATTGTCTTTTAAATTTACGTAAGCGGTTTGTCCCCACGCATTGTCATTTAAAAGTTGTGATAGGTCACGCCCCATATACACCTTGTCTATCTATATAACTCCTCCTTGAGCGACTACTTTTTCTGCATATCTATATAACTCCTCCTTGAGCGACTATATTTTCAGCACCAGCGTTCGAAGAGCGATAGCCTCGCACGAACATACCTTCCACATTTCCACGTCAATATTCGGGGAGCGATAGCCTCGCACGAACCCATATCAACATTTTCTGCATCGACTTCCGACAATTGCGGTATCCCCGTTCGGATGTCAAATCTACGTTTTCTGCATCGACCTCTGATAATTGCGGTATCCCCGTTCGGATGTCAAATCTACATTTTCTGCATCGACCTCCGACAATTGCGGTATCCCCGTTCGGATGTCAAATCTACATTTTCTGCATCGACCTCCGACAATTGCGGTATCCCCGTTCGGATGTCAAATTTACATTTTCTACATCGACATCCGACAATTGCGGTATCCCCGTTCGGATGTCAAAACTACGATCTCTTCATCAACGTCCGAATTTTACGGTATCCCCGCTCGGATCTCAACTTTCCTCATTATCAGAGAAGAGAAGATCATCAACGTCCTCACTATCAGAGAAGTTGTCATTTACATTTCTGCATTTCTGCATTCCCCCTCAATATCCGAGTAGTCTGCTTTTATTTTCCCGCAATTGGCATTGTTTCTGAAATTCCCAACTACATTCTACAATTCTACATATCTAAATACTCCTCCTTGAGCGACTACATTTCTGCAAAATCTCCTTCTTGAGCGACTACATTTCTGCATAATCTCCTCCTTGAGCGACTACTTTATTGCGACTACATTTCTGCAAAATCTCCTCCTTGAGCGACTACATTTCTGTAAAAAACTCCTCCTTGAGCGACTACCTTTCTGCCAACCAAGTGCTCCTCCTTGAGCGACTCTATTCTTGCATAAACCCCCCACTTCAACTAGTTAGGATGTATTCAAAACCTGGTAAAAACTTGGGGCAACCGTCTTTACTGCTAATAAAAAATCTCAGTTGCACTGAATTTTTGATCAGACAATAAAGAGGGGGCAACTGTTGCCACCCGATTTTTGACTTTTCGTCACAACTTTACGCATTTTTACGCTTATCACATTTAATAGCTCTTCTAGGTCAAATTTCTGTCAATTCTTGGTCCTAAGCTAGTTTGTTTAATATTTCATGTCATTTCATGTCTTTTAAATTTTTCGTATTTTTTGACTGTCTTCACGCGAACTTTTCTCGGTCCCGAGTAAGTTTTCTCGGACCGTGGCTCGAACGCGTAATTTCTTTAATTGATAATTACGTACTATTTTTCTCTTTCACGCCACCTCGTTCAGTTTCGTTCAATTTTTGTCGTAAGGACATTTATTTCACGTCCGAACTTTTGATATTTCCGAAAGAGAAAATAAACGCGTTAAATCAAACTTTCTATTTATTCGCTGTATACTATTTATCTTGTCTTATTTTTCTACACACTTTTGTGCCCTCGGTTCGGGTTTATTTTCATTTTCGAGCAACTTCGCTCGTACCAAAATATCTCGTTCGTATTTGAATTAATGCATTAATGTCCAATTAATGCATTCTTATCCCAGCCGCGTCACCTTTCAAGCAAACCGACTCCCTCCTTTGATCCTCAGCCAAGCAGTCCCTACGTGTTGATCTACAACCAAAGCTTTATCATGACAAACCTCCCATCGACCGCACTGTTCATGGCCACTCTCCCTTGCTCATCACGTCCGCGATGCCCACTCTCACCTTGGCCTCCAAGTCCACTCGCGGCTGCCTTGCCTATAAAGAGCAAGCAATCTTCAACAAAAAGAGGGGGGACCAATCCGGCTCTAGTCCCTCCCCTTTTATTCATGCTCTCTCTGCTTTACTTAATTGATTTTAATTAATTGCATTTTTAATTAATTCACTGCTCTGTTCCAATTTAATTAGTTATATGTTGTTTCAATTTAATTAATTTCGAGCTCTTGATTTAATTGTTGTTTGGTGTAGGGTTTGATTTCTGTTGATTTCGGGTTGGGAAAGGTCACCACCGAAGAGGGGACACCCTTATTTCTGCTGAACCATTGCCCCGCCGCTGTTACCGTTGGTCCGTCGCTGGAGCTGCCACGGGAGCGCTGCTGGAGTCGCTGAAGTAGCTGGTCGGCTGGAGGTCGAAGACGAAGTGCCGCAGCCGTTGCTGAGTCCGCCGCTGCTGGAGGCCGGAGTTGCAGACGGGAGCGCCGGCTACTGTTCCCATTGCAAGAGGAAGAAGACGATGCATGGAGGGAAAGAAAATGGGTTGGGTTGGTTTTAAAATATGGTTGTTTGATGATGGGCCGGATGTTGGCGTCAGGCCCAAGCAAGAAGAAGGAAAGAAAGGTAACATGGGAAAGGGAAAAGAAAGGTGTTGTAATTAAAATCTTGGGCTTGGATTTATTCCAAGCCCATTTTTTGATGTTCAAAAATTAGAAAGATGGCCTAGCCCGGCCCATTTAATTTGCATAAAATGTTCGTATGCGTACAAATTATTTTTCGTAAACTCTAGTGTTAATTTTTCGTATGACTTCTCGTATGCAATAAATTGTTCACTTTATGCCATGTTTAAATTTTCGTATGTTCTCTCGTATGAAATAATTTGTTTACTTGTTTGTTATGTTTATTTAATTAATTGCTTACTTGGTAGAAATTAAATAAATATTTGCATGCTTTTTTATTATTTATTATTTTTCAAACTATCGCTAATACTTTTTACTTTGTAGGTTAAAAATTCAAGTCTTTATTCGCAAGGATTTATTTTAATCGACCTGTTGTAATAATTGGTTAGATTAATTATTCCGACCTCCAATTTGTAAATAATTAGTTAAATAATTATTAATTGTTGGTTTGTAATAATTAGTTAAGTAATTAGTTAAAAATCGTGTATGTTTGCTATACCTACGCTATTATTACTTGTCACTCGTCGATCATGGCTCGGCAGAAAAAGGTAAGATTAACTTAAACTCTTTCATTTATTCTTCGTACACTTTTGAATGGATGTTTATTAGAAATGTTAAAACCTCGATCATATCGAATGCATGACCACTTAGAATGCGTTAGAACCACCCCATTAATTGCTAATAAGTAAAATCAATCTCACATGTATACCATGTTTATGACACTTGTCTTTTATACCATGAGATTGATTGTTTGTCTTGTTAAGTGATACGGATAATGGTTCCAAAGACCATACCCAATATATGTTGCATACATTAAATCGGTACCTTGCTAGTTTTGCCATGATAGATCACGCAGTAACTAAGTCATGCATGGCCCAATGAAAAGGGGGGAAGGTCCGCTCTAGCATCGAGAAAAAATGGTAACCCCATCCCTCGAACCCAAACGGAAATAACATGACCCAAATGCTAAGATGTAACGTCACCTTGGAGGGCCCAATTACATGTTCAAAATGTTTTCAAAACACCTCGCATACCGGTAACCGTTTTAGAATGTGACTTGGGTGCCTAACACCTTCCCAAGTCCATAAATACGACCTCGAACCATCGTTCTTTGGTTTAGACCATTGTGTCTTAGTTTATTTATTTTATGCCATGACGATTAGGTTCCCTAAACCTTAGAAAATTAGGGTGGCGACTTCATTTTGCATAATGTTAAGACAAGTCCAACCCTTGTCTCACATCGTGGCCCGTCCCGAACCTTAAACTCGTTTTCAACGAAAAATGGGGTGCGACAGCTAAGATAGCCGATTACGCTTCTACAAAAATGAGTGAGATTGACAGGAGCCAGGAAGGTCTCCTTTCCTCAGAAGAGGAAGAAGTAGGCGACGATAGCGATACCGAGACGCTCCTATCGTTGGATGATTCAGGTGGCGCGAAGGATGCAGAAGGCTCCGCCCCTCCCCATTAATTGTTGTTTCTTTCTAAATTTAAACATTAACGCCATTTGCTTTACAATAACGCTTGTAATAACGCTATTCTAAATTATAATTGATCTTCGTAGCATTATCTTCTTCCTTCGTGCTATCTCGACAGATACCAGCCATGTTAACACTTTGTCCCGTTATTTTGATTGTCGCGTTATCGCGTTTATTCTAACTTGAGAATCGATTTCACTTTTTAGAGCATTTAATGCTTGAGAATCCCTCATTAATGCGAAGGAAGAAGTCATGATGGTCAGAATGCACGTGTCCCTTTGTGGAGGTGTTATGAGTCGGCGCCCCCTAGGGGTTGGTAAAATTGAAGCGTCTTCCCGCTTTTCCAAAATTGTACTCATTGCGCGTGTCTTTTCCCCCTGATGCGTCCCACACAACGACCGTTGCAACAATCATTTTGGTTGAGCGCTAGGGTTATAAAACCTACCATGTGCTTCTTTTCCTTCTTTTGCTATTTCACTTTTTCCATTGTACTCCAAAAGGTGATTTGCGTTTCTTATTTCCACCGTCTGGATACTCCGAGTTTCTCTTTAGAAAGGTACTTCAGTTCTTCTCTGTCACTCTTTTCTTCTTTTTAATTTTATCATGGCGAGGACTCGTCGTCCTCGACCCAAATCTATTGGGGAGGAAAAGATTGAAATCATCGTTTCCACTATCACTTCTCTGGTTGTGCTCTAGTGGCGGTTAAATAAATATAATGGCCACATTTTTTAAGATTGTTCGGTTGAAGTTGCCCCTAATTCGTTTCGTCTTAACAGTGAATTACGCGGCAACCGTAGAATTTTGTATGCCAAGATGTTTGGTTATGGTTTCCAGTTTCCTCTCCCTTAGTGGTACAACTGCTTACTGAACTTGATTTAAATCATGCCCAGTTGAGCCCTAATGCATACTGTTGTATTTACGCCTTCATAAAATTCTGTAGATTTAAGGGGATTCCTTCTCCCTCCCTTTTATTGCTTCGTTCCCTTTTTCAATTGTATAGTAGTGGAGGCGTGATAGCGATATCGCCCCGTTATGATGACGAATCGCTAAAACCCTTCACCTAGAAACTCTTGCACCTTGAGTCTTCTATTGATAGTTGGAAAAGTGGGTTCTTTATTATTAATCTGCCTGGCCCTTGGTGGAGGACTGGTTTAATCATGACATCAGAGATGGGGTGATAGCATGTCTTTATTGTAGGTTTTTCTATCTTATTTCCGGCCTTTTCGAGGGCAAGATACTTCTGATTTGCCATTTTTCCTATCTTTTTGCAGTTCAGTGCCTAAAGGGAGAAAAGAGCGAAAACGAGCATATTTGGAAGGATTTCTGAAGTTTTCAAGATCGAGGTCTAGAAGTGCAGAGGTCATCGAGCCCGCGACGCTAATCGAACCAGTGAGTAGTCTCATGCCCTTGACTTCCCTGCGTCAGATCAGAGATCAAGAGTAAAAGGAAGGAATCCCAAGAGCTTCTAGAAGGTGTTAGACGCTTCCAGAAGATTCCAGAATATCCTCTGCTAAGGACACGGTCGATACCATCGCACCGATCGCATCATGTACGCGAAGCCAACGCCAAAATCTCGTAGCGCTTATGTTCCGATATTTACGCTACGAACAAGCGCACCTAAAGTTCAAGGACCAAGGGAGGACATGTTTGCAAATCCAAGGACCAAAGGGGAACTTGGTCCGGCCCAAGCCCAGCTTCGCCCACATGACGTCGTACAAAGCCAGCAGCTCCCTCGCCCACACGACGCCGTTTGGGTCGTCTTCCCCACGCACGACCCGATCGTGTGCAGCGCCCCCCAACCCGCAAGATCCGGCCCACGCCCACAATCGCTCGCCCTCGTCCTCGCCCACGAGACTCGGTCCACACACGACCGCGTCCCATGCTTGCACCAGCCCACCCTCGATCTCGCCTGGCCACCCGCAAGGCTCGGTCCACGCTGCACCTGCCTCCCACGTCCGACGCACACGGCCGCGTTTCCTGCCCGCAACGTCTGCCACACGACCAAGTCACGGCCAGCTGGCGCCCGCCCAAGCAACCACGGCAACCGAAATTAAAGGGACACGTCCAAATTAAATCCAATTAATTGCCACCCAATGAATTGGTAAATGACCCTTCTCACCCTTAAGATTTTAGCTATAAATAGGAGCCTTTGTTTCCTTTAGGTGACACTTTTTGATTACCAATTGATTATTCAATCTTAAAGTCAATTTTATTCCTTGTAATTTCTAGTTTTCTTCCCTAAAATTCTTGTAATAATTTTGGGTTCAAACTAGCATTTTCATTGCAAGTTTGAGTTCGATCTTTCAAGCTATTCAATATAGAAAGGTTGCTCGTTCTTCGTTAACGAGAGGGTTTTCTCGAATATACTTGTCCATTTAAAATTCCATCTTTCACTTCTAAAATCCCCAATTCAAGAACCATTTATCTTGAATTAATTCGTCACAAAATTCCATAAAATCATTTCTAAAAATCCTACATATTTCCATTACAACTTTATCCGCTGCGCATATTCCCGAACATCATCAAGTCCGTCAAAAACACCTTCATCCTTCGTCAATCGGACCATCCACAATCGAGACTAGTTCCTTACTCCAATCAACACCGAAGGATCCTAACACATGGTAGCGGAGCTCGACTGTCTCGAAGGTTGGTAAACGTTAAATTCGCAAATTAATTCCTTTTTCCATTTTTCCGAATTCATTACTCCTTCGTCTTGTCCATTGTATAAATTTTTCCACTAACACAAATTTTATTTTCTTTGTTATCTATTTGCGATCCGAGTGTCCCTTCACTTGTGATAAAAAAAAAGAAGATCAACACAAGTCAAAAGCAAGGGACAAGATCGCTAGGTAAGCTCTTCGACACTTGACGTGGACTACCATTGGACGAGTCAAGCTTTCTTTCAGCTTCCGAAGCACAAATCCTTTTGCGCCATTCTTCATTCGTGTCTTTGTAAGTTTTCATTATTGTTTCTCATATCTCTTCCATTCCAAATTAAGGTAATTGCACACTCTCATTTTGTTTGTGTTATTTACCTTAATTTTTCCATACCTTCTTTGCGTACCCAGTTTTCATTGTGTGTCACCAAAGTGCTCATCATTCTTTGAGTCATATTTAAAAAATAAATAAAAAAAATAAAAAAAATAAAACTAAAATTGGCTTTAAGTGTATTTGTTTATTTTTGTGTGATTTTGGTGAGAACAATAGAGAGAAGAGTGTAAACACGTGAGGGAGGGTACTAACAAACACCTTTTAGTTTTCCTTTGTGTTTATTTTCTTTGTGCAGGTACACATCATGTCCAACGACCCTACCATTACCGAAGAACATTCGGAAGTACCAACCCCACCACCCGATCCAAACATGAGCCACATTAGCTCCATATTGGAGAAAATGATGGCTAGACTCGAGGCCATCGAAACTCGATAAGCCCAAACACCCCCACCACTACAAACACCACTACCACAAAGGACCCCTACATTTCCCCACTTTCAACAAAGAACCCGACCCACCGACCCACGAAGTCATTCCTTCTATGGTAACACCGAAGGAGTCTATGCTCACTCTGATAGTAGCGATAATGAGGAAGATCGCCATTCCCGCAACTGACCACCTCACCATACGACTCCGATATCCCCACCACTAAATCCACTTACCATCAGACACAATCGGAACCGGGGTCCCGATATTCCACTACACCAAGCCAACTCCTATGTACCACCACCAAGCCACTCATTCGCAACCGAACCGACTCTTCCTCGGCCATATGATCCAACACGGCACGAACCTCTGCGAGAGGATCGAAGGAACCCTTCACTCGAGGGACGGTATGACAACTTTAATAACATCAAGTTAACTATTCCATCTTTTGAGGGCCATGAGAACCCTGATATGTATTATGAATGGGAAAGTAAGATGGAAAGGATATTTGCATGTTATAACTATTCAGAAGAAAAGAAGTGTCGTTTGGCTGTTGTTGAGTTTACAGGTTTAGCCATACAGTGGTGGGAGCGAGTTTTGGTTAATCGGAGGTTGGATCATGAACCACCAATCACTACTTGGGCTGAGCTTGTGGAGGAGATGCGATCACGATTTGTGCCGGTTTACTACCTCCGAGATCTGCACCAGAAACTCCAACGATTATATCAAGGAAGTCGGAGTGTCACGGAGTACTATCATGAAATGCTATCCATGTTGACACGGTTGGACATCCGCGAGAGCAGTGAGGCAACCATGGCCCGATTTCTTGGCGGACTTCGCAAGGATATTTTCCAACAATTGGACTTCCTCCCTTACAACACCATCAAGGAAATGTACCATCTAGCTCTTAAGCTAGAACGCCAAGTAAGCTCCAAACCCAAAAACTTTGTCAATACTACTTCTTCTACTCCACATTCTGTGACAAATACCAAAAGACCCTGGCAATCAAATACGACCCAAACACCTAAGCCACCATACACTCAACCAACCGAAACCCAGCCAAACTACACCAAACCATCCGACCCTAAATCATACACTTCCCAAAACACCTCCAACACACCAACCCCAAACACAACCCAAAGAACACCTAGCCGAACCATTGAATGTTTCAAATGTGGCGGTAAGGGACACATGAGGGCAGAGTGTCCAAACCGCCGCATCATCCTAATCAGGGAAGGAGGAGAGATAGTTTCTGAGGATGAGTCAGAAACTGGGGAAAATGAGGCAGAAAGTGAGGAAGAAGGAGAGTATACCCCTTTGGAGATTCCTCGCAGTTTAATGATCAGACGGACCTTGAGTATGCAAGCCCGAGCAGATGATGAGGTTCTAGGACAAAGGGAAAACTTGTTTCATACCCGGGGAACAGCTGATGGGATGGTCCTCTCAATCATCATTGATAGTGGGAGTTGTGCAGATGTGGCGAGCACCTTACTCGTCCACTCACTTGGAATCTCGACCACCAAGCATCCGCACCCCTATGTCCTGAACTGGTTCAATGACGGCAGCACCATCAAAGTGGTAAAACAGGTGCAGATCAAGTTTCAGATTGAGGAGTACCAAGATGAGCGCGTTTGTGATGTCGCCCCCATGCAAGCCACCCATCTTCTCCTTGGTCGTCCGTGGCAATTTGATCGCCACGCCATCCATGATGGATTCCGCAACACATACCGCATCACTCACACCGGCCGGAAGTTCATGATTCCACCACTTGCACCTAGTCAGGTATACGAAGACCAAATCAAGCTTGAAAAAGCAAGTGCGGTCTTCGATATTTCAATTACTTTAAATAAAAAAGAGGGAAATAGTGGAGTGAAAAATGTAAGCGGTGAGAGCATTAAAAACAACCCGCAAGAAAAAAATGAGCTTGCGAAGAGAGAAGAGAAAAAGGAAGGAAAGAGTGGAAACACACGGCTAGAAAAAAATGAGCTAGCTAGCGAGGTTCCGAGGGGAACGAGGGAAGAGAAAAACGTGAGTCTCATGGGAAGATCTCGGGATGTGAGGCGTGCACTTCTTGCACAAAAACCCATCATTTTCTCCATTTTCGTGCCTTGAGCGCGGAAACATCTAACACTAACCCCGATTCCTCTTCTCCTACTTTTGTGTCTTTGATGTCAGATTTCCAAGACGTGTTTCCAGATGAGTTGCCCGAAGGACTACCACCAATCCGCGGAATCGAGCACAAGATCGATTTGATTCCCGGCGCACCTATACCCAACCGACCCGCCTATCGGTGCAATCCGATGGAAACCAAAGAGTTGGAAACTCAAGTCGAGGCCCTCCTCGCCAAAGGCTACATCCGCGAAAGCCTTTCCCCGTGTGCCGTCCCGGTGATCCTTGTTCCAAAGAAGGAAAGATCGTGGCGCATGTGCATGGACTGTCGAGCAGTCAATAAGGTAACCATTAAATACTCGCACCCCATACCTCGTCTTGATTATATGCTAGATGAACTTAGCCATGCTACAATATTTTCAAAAATTGATTTAGCTAGTGGATATCATCAAATACGTATGCATGAAGGAGACCAATGGAAAACTGCTTTCAAAAATAAATTTGGTCTTTATGAATGGTTAGTTATGCCTTTTGGGTTAACAAATGCTCCTAGCACATTTATGCGATTAATGAATCATGTGTTGCGTGACTTTATTGGAAAATTTGTTGTTGTTTATTTCGATGACATCTTGATATATAGCTCCTCGCATGACTCCCATTTTGAGCATTTGAGACTTGTATTTCTAACCCTTCGCGAGCATAAGCTTTACGCTAAACTCGCGAAGTGCGAGTTCTGTTTGGACGAAGTCCACTTTCTTGGTTTTCTTGTATGAGCAGATGGACTCAAGGTTGATCAAGCCAAGATCAAGGCGATTGCGGATTGGCCCACTCCGCAAAATATGAGCTCGGTGCGCTCGTTTCATGGTTTGGCCGGTTTCTATCAACGTTTCGTGAAGGACTTTTCAATGATTGCTGCGCCCCTCAACGCACTCACCAAGAAGGACATTCCATTCATATGGGGGCCCGAGCAAGAGGAGGCCTTCAAAATCCTTAAGGAACGCTTTGTATCCAGCCCGGTCCTCGCACTACCTGACTTCGACAAGACATTCGAGGTCTAATGCGATGCAAGTGGAATTGGGATTGGAGCAGTGCTATTACAAGGAGGGCGACCGATCGCTTATTTCAGTGAGAAATTGAAGGACGCCCAGCTCAATTACTGCACATATGATCGGGAGCTGTATGCCTTAATTCGAACCCTCACTGTTTGGGAGCACTACCTCGTCCCGAAGGAATTCGTTCTTCACACCGACCATCTATCCCTTCGCTACCTCAAAGGACAAGGTAAGTTGAATCGTCGCCATGCTGTTTGGTTGGAGTTCATTGAGCGATTTCCATATGTGATCAAGTATCTGAAAGGAAAGGAGAACACGGTCGTTGACGCCCTTTCCCGAAGGTATGCACTCATTACCTCTTTGTAATCTAAATTATTAGGATTTTCGCATATCATTGAACTGTATAAAAATGATAATGATTTTCATGTTGCGTATGATGCATGCTTGAGTGGACCTTTTGAAAATTATTCTTTGCATGATGGATTCCTATTTTGTAAAGGTCGATTATGTGTGCCCAAATGTAGCATGCGTGAACTTCTCATTAAAGAAGCTCACGGTGGTGGACTTAGCAGTCATTTCGGTATTAACAAAACTTTGAGTACTTTAAAAGAACATTTTTATTGGCCGCATATGCGTCCTATGATAACTCGTATTGTTAATGCATGCATTGAATGTCATCGTGCTAAGTCTACATCTCATGATCAAGGTCGTTACATGCCATTACCTGTTGCTTCGCACCCTTGGTGCGATATTTCCATGGATTTTGTACTAGGATTTCCTAGAACTAGTAACGGGAAAGATGCTATCTTTGTTGTCGTTGATAGATTTTCTAAGATGGCACATTTTATTCCTTGCAAATCCACTACTGATGCTTCTCATGTAGCTGATCTGTTTTTCCGAGAGGTTGTCCGCCTCCACGACATGCCACGTACCATTGTAAGTGATCGAGACTCAAAAGTTTTGAGTCATTTTTGGCGTGTCCTATGGGCCAAGTTGGGGACCAAACTCCTATTTTCCACATCCTACCACCCCCAAACGGATGGCCAGATGGAGGTAGTCAATCGGACTCTTGGTAACTTGCTTCGAATCATGGTACCGAAATATTCTAAGAATTGGGATCAATGTCTTCCCTTTGTTGAGTTTGCATATAATCGTGTCATGCATTCTATCACTTTATCTTCTCCATTTGAGCTCGTCTATGGATTCAATCCACTCACCCCCATAGACTTGCTCCCGTTACCTGTTTCTCATTTATCCAGCTTAGATGGAGAAGAACGAGCAGCCAAAGTAAAAGAATTACATGCTAAGGCAAAGCAAAGAATGGAAAACGTGAACGCCAAACTCAAGGAGAAGCGCAATGCCGGGAAACGAGTCAAGTCCTTTGAAGTTGGAGATTGGGTTTGGTTGCATCTTCTCAAAGAGAGATTCCCTCACCTTAGGAAGTCTAAATTGAGCCAAAAAGGGGCTGGTCCTTTCCTTATTGTTAATAAAATTAACGATAATGCTTATATTTTGGACATCCCTCCATCTTTTGCTGTTTCCTCTACCACTTTTAACATTACTGACTTATCTCCGTATTTTGTAGCCGATTCCGATGACGAGGATGCTGAGGACATGAAAACTTTGGATACGAGGTCGAATCCACTCGAAGGGGGAGGAGATGATACGATCACACCGATCGCATCACGTAAGCGAAGCCACACCAAAATCTCGTGGCGCTTATGTTCTGATATTTACGCTACGAAGAAGCGCACCTAAAGTTCAAGGACCAAGGGAGGACATGTTTCCAAATCCAAGGACCAAAGGGGAACTTGGTCTGGCCCAAGCCTAGCTTCGCCCACACGACGTCCTACAAAGCCAGCAACTCCCTCGCCCACACGACGCCGTTTGGGCCGTCTTCCCCACGCACGACCCGGTCGTGTGCAGCGCCCCCCAACCCGCAAGATCCGGCCCATGCCCACAAGCGCTCGCCCTCGTCCTCACCCGCGAGACTCGGTCCACGCACGACCGCGTCCTACGCTCGCACCAGCCCACCCTCGATCTCGCCTGGCCACCCGCAAGGCTCGGTCCACGCTGCACCTGCCTCCCACGTCCGACGCACACGGCCACGTTTCCTGCCCGTAAAGTCTGCCGCACGACCAAGTCACGGCCAGCTGGCGCCCGCCCAAGCAACCACAGCAACCAAAATTAAAGGGGCACGTCCAAATTAAATCCAATTAATTTCCACCCAATTAATTGGTAAATGACCCTTCTCACCCTTAAGATTTTAGCTATAAATAGGAGCCTTTGTTTCCTTTAGATGACACTTTTTGATTACCAATTGATTATTCAATCTTAAAGTCAATTTTATTCCTTGTAATTTCTAGTTTTCTTCCTTAAAATTCTTGTAATTATTTCGGGTTCAAACTAGCATTTTCATTGCAAGTTTGAGTTCGATCTTTCAAGTTATTCAATATAGAAAGGTTGCTCATTCTTCGTTAACGAGAGGGTTTTCTCGAATATACTTGTCCATTTAAAATTCCATCTTTCACTTCTAAAATCCCCGATTCATGAACCATTTATCTTGAATTAATTCGTCACAAAATTCCATAAAATCATTTCTAAAAATCCTACATATTTCCATTACAACTTTATCCGCTGCGCATATTCCCGAACATCATCAAGTCCGTCAAAAACACCTTCATCCTTCGTCAATCGGACCATCCACAATCGAGACTAGTTCCTTACTCCAATCAACACCGAAGGATCCTAACAGTCCCCCTATGTGCTGGCGTCCTTCCATGCGCTGACACCCTCTCCCTTACCTGTATTTTTGTCCCCTAGCTAGTTCTAGCCTATATAAGCTTAGCTTTAGGGTTTTTGTAAGAGAGGCTGACTTAAGACACTGAAAACATCACTCTTTCTTTTACCCTAATTTCTAGGGATTTTATTCTCTTGAATCTTGGAGCAGCCACCAGTTTTGTAAAAGGGAGAAGCTATTCTCCTTTGATTTGTTAATTCATTTACCGGTTTCCTCTAATCCTTTTCTTTACTCTTTCTTGCATGATATTTATTATCTACTGTTGGTATCTTGTTATGAGTAGCTAAATACCACCTTCTTGCGAGGGTTAGTTAGGAGGCCTAAAATGTGCTTAATATATTCTCTTGTCATATTCAATCATTTATCGTTTTAATCCTTGCTTATTTAGAACTGTTGAGGGCTTGATCAACTGTCAATATTTCTGCATGAGTATTGTCATTCTCTTGGTTATAACTGACGCGAATGCTTGAGATAAAGTAGACACCTAGTGTAGACATCGCGAGAGGTCTTTCGTCTAGGGGTATTTAATTGTTTAGGTTATGTGATGCGAGCTTGACAAACTGAGATGTCACGCCCTAGATCTGTCTTACCTCCACTTCATGGGCGTTTTGAGTAGTGCCTCCCCGCATTCGTGCCTGGGAGGACGGCGAAATGTTAAGGTCACCCCATATGTGGAAATGGGGGGTGGCTTCTACCTACGAAGGTGAGTAGGGAGTCTACGTGGAAACATGACTCCTATAGCAGGTCTGTGCTTGAGTTTGGAATATTTTCGTGCCCATGATGAACTGACCTAGAACGCAACCCGAGAACACCTTTTGCTAAGATCTCTTTCCTTCTGATTTATATCTCTCTTGTGGCTTTTCGTGCCCTCGAGTATCTTTTGTTATCTTGCCCTTGATTGCTGCTTCACTTTTGAGCCCCCGATTGCCTGTTACTTTTTTGATTGTGATTTACATTTATTTACTTATCTGTTTTGTTAGCTTCCATATATGCGTCGATTAATTCATTAATCGACAAAAACTTCCCTCGGTGTTTCTTGACAATATTCTGTTGCATTTGTCCCTTGTCATACATCTTTATTAATGTTTTATTCCTTCAATCTTTGTGGTTCGACCCTGTCTTGCCCTGTACACATTTATTTGTGCATTTAGGAATCAGGAAAATATTTAATACATTTGAGTGACGATCAAATTTTGGCGCCGTTGCCGGGGATTGAATGGTACTAATTCTATTTTTATTTTTGTATGACTAGGAGATCTGCTCCAGATCTACTCCCTTTAGACCTCGAGTTAACCAGAACGGAGAGAGAACTTCGAAGGCAAGCCAGAGGAACATCTACCCAGCGTAGAGTGATCTCCCATCCTGCCCTCGACGGATCTCCTTCCAATCTGGCCGGCTAGTAGTCTCAAAAATCCAGTAGCAGTCCAATTCGATTTCCTAGCAATGGACGACCACGACAACAATGAACGTCACAAGGATCCACCACCACCTCCTCCAGCACAACAAACCATCGATAATTTCCATGCAACCCCCGACATGTCAAGTAGCTGCATTGTCTGGCCCGCTGTCCTTCATGACTGGACCTTGAAGTCAGCCATTATGCATCACCTTCCAACCTTTTGAGGGGTTGCCAAGGAAAATGCACTTCGCCATCTTCAACAGCTCCACTCTATCTGCGAGGCCATGAAACCTGCCAACGTCGGCATCGAACAAGCCAAGCTACGCGCCTTCTAGTGGTCTCTCAGAGATGATGCCCTCGACTAGTACTATGACCTCCCACCAAGATCCATTCATTCTTGGGCGGACATGTCTAAGATCTTCACCAAGAAGTATTATCCAACTTCTATTTCCAACACCACGCGCAAACAACTTGTCTCCATAGTCCAGAAAAAGGAGGAGACTCTAGCCCAGTATTATGAGAGGTTCCAGAAGATGCAATTTAGTTGTCCCTCTCATAACCTTACGGACCATGCCCTTGTTCAGTATTTTTGTGAAGGCCTCAAAGCCCACGATAAGGCCTTAGTCAATGCTGCTACCGGCGGATCTTTAACTGGTCTTACCCCATCAGCCGCTAAGGCAACAATAGAACTCATGGCCAAGAATGCTTCGTCTGACCCTGCCAACAATCAAGGCCAAGATGTCCAAGTGGCAGCCTTGCAGAATTAGCTATCCTCCTTTACAGGGATGTTTCAGAATTTTATGTCAGGGCAATCCACGCCTGTCAAGGCCTGCCAAATCTATAATTTTGTGGACCACCCCACTGATGCATGTCCCCACATTCCGGACGAAATCCAAGTTAATGTTGCTGGTTAGTATGTCCCGACTCCTTATGGTCAAAACTACAATCAGGGCTGGAAACAACAAAATCCGGGATGGGTTCCAAATCCTCAGCCTTCGGGGCCTAGCCATCAACAGCACCAGCAGAATCCGTATGGAAATCACCCTCCACCTCCCAACATGTAAAATTACAGACCATGACCCATTTATCATCAAAATTAGTACCAACGCCAACCTCCCCAGGATCAGACTTTCGTCGTGCCCCCGAATACCGAGGTACCTAAGAGTCCCGAGCAGCAGAAAGAAATCGTGGAGCTTAAGAAGAAAATGAGCACCATGATGGGCCAAGTGAAAGAATTAACAAATCAGGGGAGATTTCCACCTCAGACCAAAATAAATCCAAAGCACAATGTCTGTGCATTGACTCTATGAAGTGGAACAACCTTGACACCTCCTGTAAATCCTGCCCACGATATTATGAATTCTCCAGAGTCTGAACTCAAGCCGAAACCTAGAGCAAAACTTCTGATAGTGCCCAGACTGGTCAAGGTCACGGAAGAAAGAGTTCGCTCTCCCAGAGATTCACCAAGGAATGACCCCAATCCGCCCGAATTCACCCAGGAATACATTCATAAGATTCTCAAGCCCCCATTTCCCCAAAGACTAGTTAAGTCCAAAAAAGAAAAGGAAGACCGAGACATCTTTGAAATGTTCAGTAATGTGGTTGTTAACATTCCTCTTCTCCAAGCAGTGAAGAATATTCCTCGCTACGCCAAATTCCTAAAACAACTATGCATGAACAAGAGCAAATTTGCCAAAGTTAACCAGATTAGTGTAGGAGCTAACGCTTTTGCCCACATCCAGCGAAAAATCCCTCCAAAGTGCAATGACCAAGGAATGTTCATCATCCTCTGCCGGATTGGTACAGTCGACATCGGGAAAGCCATGTGCGATCTAGGGGCAGGAATCAATGTCATGCCCTTGATCATCTAAACTTTCTAGGCCTCGAACCTCTCACACCTATAGACCTCGCCATTCAACTTGCTGATTGTTCTATCATCTATCCTGAAGGGATAATCAAAGATGTTTTAGTCGAAGTTGGCGAATTCTTATTCCCAGCCGAATGAAAACTCCACCAAGTTTACTGATGTTCTTCTAGGTCATCCATTTCTGGCCACTACCCGAGCAAAGATAGATGTTCATGATGCGACCATCTCTCTAGAGTTCGACGGAGAGATTATCATATTCAATATGCTAGAAGCCATGCAATACCCCTCTGAATTCTCCAGTGTTTATTATATTGATGTTATTGATCCTTCTATTGATGAACTTGCTAAACTTCACTCTACTGATCCTTTAAAGTTTGCCCTTGACAGGAGTCTAACGCTAGCACTTCAAGACGTCGTGGCCTCGATACTTTCCACAGCACCTGAGCTCCATTCTGTCGTCGCTGCCCTAGAAGAATGCGTTGTAGTCCAGTATGAACCTCCAATGATGTCTCCTAACCATTCAGATCATGTTACATTATTTCCATCTATTGATCAAGCTCCAGCCCTCGATCTGAAGCCACTGCCCTCTCATCTGAAGTATGCTTATCTAGTCCCCGATAACTCCCTGCCTGTCATTATCTCCAACCAGTTCAACAATCCTGAAGAATCTGAGCTAATTTCTTTGCTTAAGGAATTCAGACAAGTCATAGGCTGGACCATTGCGGCCATCAAGGGCTTGTCGCCAGCTCTATGCACCCATCGTATCCACTTGGAAGATGCTAGTAAGACTATCCGACAACCCCGGTGTAGGCTGAATCCACCTATGATGGAGGTCGTCAGGAAGGAAGTTCTGAAATTGCTAGATGCCGGTGTCATATATCCTATCTCCGATAGCCCATGGGTCAGCCCTATACAGTTCGTGCTCAAGAAAACTGGCATAACTACCACAATCGGCCAAGATGGCGAATCCATTCCCACCCGAATCCAAAATGGGTGGCAAGTGTGCATTGACTACCGCCGACTAAATGCTGCCACTAGGAAAGATCACTTCCCTCTAGCCTTCATTGATCAAATGCTGGAACGTCTCGCGAGAAAACTCACTACTGCTGTCTAAACGGTTCCTCCAGTTTCCATCAGATCCCAGTTACCCCCGAAGACCAAGAGAAGACCACATTTATATACCCTTTTGGCACCTTTGCTTATAGACGCATGCCCTTCGGCTTGTGTAATGCCCCCGCCACCTTTCAAAGTTGTATGGTGAGCATTTCTCCGAATTGGTCAAAAATAGAATCGAGGTCTTTATGGATGACTTCACCATCTATGGGAATTCCTTTCCAGAGTGCATGGATAAATTGAAGTGTTTAGAGCACTGCATAGAGACCAATCTTGTCCTTAATTTCAAGAAATGCCACTTCATAGTAGATCGAGCCCTCGTTCTAGGTCACATTATCTCAGCCAAGGGCATCGAAGTCGACAAGGCCAAGATTGAGGTGATCGAGACCCTACCCTATCCAGCATGTGTTCGCGATGTGCGATCTTTTCTAGGGCACGCCGGTTTCTACAGACGGTTTATTAAGGATTTCTCAAAAATCGCTCAACCTATATGCCGTCTACTCCAGAAGGAAGTCGCCTTTGATTTCGATGAGCATTGTAGAGCAGCCTTTAAACTCCTCAAAAACAAGCTTATCTCAGCTCCGATCATTCGAACCCCCGATTGGTCCCTACCTTTCGAGGTCATGTGCGATGCCAGCAAATCAAGTGGCCTATAAGCTCGCTACCTCAGACCCTTAATGTTCCTCCTCCTCTCACAAATCTCTTAGCCTCAGCCTCGACCAGGAGCAACCACCTTCTCCAACCATCCCTCCTACCACCAAACTACACCCCACCTCCAGCGCCGCTCACCAGTCGGACGGTGAGCTAGAAATCACCGGTACGTTTCCAGCGACCTCCAAAATGACGAGATACGGCCGGGTTTCCAGAAAACCACCCACTTTCACCACCACGCCCAAGAAACCAAAGGTTGATAAAGCCTCCCCTGCGGCCAAAAAGGAGCTCACGATCGAAGAGGTCCTGCAGGACATCTTGGTGTCTAAATCTGAGCATGAAGAGGTGTCGGCGGCCGGAGCTGAGGAAGAAGAGGTCGAACAGACCGCTGCTGGCGCCGACGATGAAGAAGGTTCCGGCGAGAATGAAGCTGAGGACGAGGAAGAAGATGAAGATACTGAGAAGGAGAAAGCTGCAAAGGAGGCAGCTCTCAAAGCAAAGGCAGAAAAAAGGCCAAGGAAAAGGAGACCGCAGCGAAGAAGACGGCCAGAGCAGATCCGCCAGCAGAACCTGAAACGCTGGCGGATAGGATGAGGAAGGTCACAACTCCCTCAAAGGCCCCAGTCAAGCAGGCCCCGACAAAGAAAGTGCGTCGTGACCAAGACGACGATTCTGATGTCGATGGCTCGACACAAGCGCATGCCTCTATCCCGCGAGCGTTTTCAATCTAGGTTGTTTATGACCTCTCTAATCCCCATGAATGGCTATCTTTTGATGATAAACCTTCCTTAGATAAGTTGCATGCTATGAACTCCAGAGGCGTTAGCCCGTGTGCGCGCCTAGATCTGGAATTTCTGAGAAAAATGGGACAGGACACTCGAGTCCAAGAGCTCGTTGGTAACATTGGTTGGGATTCTTTTTTCTTTTTAGAGCATCCAACCTATGTCGAGCCCTCACTGGAGCTGTTTACCACTTTTTGGGTTGGTTCGGACCATTTCAAGCCTAAGGGCAAGCATGGACCGAACCCTTCGACCCCTGAACTGATTAATTTTCGCTTAGCGAATAAATGGCTTAAACTCTCTCAATGAGTTCAATTGTGCACTTAATTTTGTCACGCCTGATGGTTTAAAATCCAGTGCTTATAAGAATGCTTTGACTGTGATTCCCCCTCTTTTTTATGCTGATGTAGCCTTTCGTGAGTTATCTAAGAATCCTAATGTTGTTTTCAACCCCAAATCCTCTAAAGCGCATGAAATTATGGACCCTGCCCTTAGAATTTTGCATCGCTTTCTTGCTCTTACTTTTGCTGCTAGATTTGGTTCTTCAGGGCAGTTGCAAGAGCTATTTCTCCTTTGGTGCATGAAAAGTAAGCGTAGGGTGAATTTAGGATTTTGGGTTGCATGTGCTATTATTCATGTTCAGAATGGCTCTCGAGGCCCCAGGAATAGTGCCTGGCCCATGGAAATAAAAAGGAAGGGTGATGGGCCAAGCCCATCACCTTGGACACGTGAAGAAGCCTTCATGGCACTATTCACATGTCTTCTTCCTTGGCCGTCGGCGCTACTGTCGGCGGCCAAGCTCCGGCCACAGGTGGCCGTTTCTCGCGATCTTCGTATTGAGACGCTCGTCTCCTCGATGACGTCTCGACCGTACGAAGCTCAAATTTTATTTCAAAACATACCGAGTTTAATTCCAAAAAAACGACAAAACCGTTAATTATTGAAAACTAATTAATTCGCATGATCTAGCTAACGATTTTTAAAATTGAAAGTATGTATTTAATCTACATCATGCACATGAATTAATGGCACAAAAACAAGCAATTAATCTACTCTAAATCTGGCCAAACGAATTAAAGAAGAAAAATGCTTAAAAACTGAAAATGAGCTTAGAGAGAGAAAGCTTACTCTCAAGCTTTAAACTAGACGATCGATGCTCTAAGTGAGTTATCAATCAAGGAGGGAGGAAGAGCAAGTTTTTCTTGCCAAACTGGTGCCCGTTTTACGTTGAATGAGGGCTTGTATTTATAGCCAAGGACCGCGTGAGGACGAAGCGCTGGTGCTGCGCATGGTGGCTGGTTTTGTCGCGGTGGTGGAGCTAGGGTCGTCGTGGTGGCAGGTCTATGGCTGGGAAGTGATGGCCGGATTGGACAGGACATCGGAGCAGGCTGCTCGGTGGCCTGCTCCACTGTTTGCTCGCTCCTACGCTGTTCACGTGTGCCATGCACACTTAATTCAAGGGTCGTTGATCTGGTTGACTTCTCTTGGTTGACCAGATCAACGGCCATGATTAAATGGCCCTTTATCTTATTTAAATAGCCTCGAGCCGAGTCCTGCGAGCAAATGTTCAGACTTTTGGAACCGAAGGTACTAGCGCGTAGAGAAAAATACGACGGGTTTAACCGTCTACAGCGAATGATGAGAATTTTTCGTTTAACGTGTTTATTTTCTCGTTCAAAAATGTGAAACGTTCGGACGGAAAAATAATGACGTTACGCCAAAAATTACACGAAACGCTGTAGACCGTTGGAAACGGAAAAAAAGCTAGCAACTAGTTGATGGAAAACATTTCAAATTCAAGCTATTGTCCGAGCGAACTTACTCGGGTCCAATAAAAGCTCGAATGAAAATAATAATAAAAAATAAAAACACTAAAAAATGCGCTAAAACACTAAAAATCCTAAAAATCATAAGATGACTTAAAACGAAGAAAAAACTAGCAAACGACTACCAGATAGTTAAAAATGTGATTTTTTAGGCTAAAAATAATAATGATAATAATAATGAAAATACGTGACGAAGAATTTAAAAATGCGATTTCGAAAGCTGACGATGCTAACGACGATGCTAAAACGCGATGAAAATTTTAAAAATGCTAGCGACAGTAAATTAACTAAAAATGACAGTAAATTAAATAAATAACAGAAATGCTAAAATCAATTAAAAATGGCGTCAAAATTCGTGTATCAACAGTTGCCCCCTCTTTACTGTCTTATCGAAGTATTTGATAAGCAGTAAAGACGGTTGCCCCTACATATCTGAATTTTGGCGACACAGCAGGTCTTACCTCAAGCTTACAGTGATGATGTCGCTCTGAGAGGAGGTAGGTTTGTTGATGTCACTCTGGGAGGAGGTATGCGTTTGACGTCACTCTGGGAGGAGATAGGTCGTAGATGTCACTCTGGGAGGAGATAGTTTTGGTGTCACTCTGGGAGGAGATAGGTCGTAGATGTCACTCTGGGAGGAGATAGTTTTGTAGATGTCACTCTGGGAGGAGATAATTGTTGTAGATGTCACTCTGGGAGGAGATAGTTTTTATGACGTTATTCGTTGATGTCACTCTGGGAGGAGGTAGTTTTGATGATGTTATTCGTGGATGGCACTCTGGGAGGAGGTAAGTTTGTTGATGTCACTCTGGGAGGAGATAGTTTTGATGGATGTCACTCTAGGAGGAGATATTGTCGTAGATGTCACTCTTGGAGGAGATAGTTTTGTTGACATCACTCTGGGAGGAGATATATTTGGGGATGTCACTCTAGGAGGAGATAATTTGATGTCACTCTAGGAGGAGATATATATTTTATTTTTTTGATATCGATCTGATGGGATAATTTAGTGTCACTCTGGAAGGAGATATAATTTGATAGTGTCACTCTGGGAGGAGATAGATTGTTGTTGTCACTCTGGGAGGAGATAATCGTTGCTGTCACTCTGGGAGGAGGTAGTTTGTTGCTATCACTCTACGAGGAGGTAGTTTTTTTATGACGTTGTTCCTTGATGTCACTCTAGGAGGAGGTAGTTTTGATGATGTTATTCGTTGATGGCACTCTGGGAGGAGATAGTTGGTCGATGTCACTCTGGGAGGAGATAGTTTTGATGATGTTATTCGTGGGATGATTTTGATGTTGTCGCTCTGGGAGGAGATAATCGTTGATGTCACTCTAGGAGGAGGTATGCTTTAAATTCTAGTCTGGGTGAGGCTATCGCATTGCTAGATGCTGGTATGAAAAATGAGGTTGCATGTCCGTGTGAGGCTATCGCTCTTCAGACGCTTATGTGCAAATGCAAAGGAAGGTCTGTGCGAGGCTATCGCTCTCCGGATGTTGACGTGGAAATATGAAGGAAGGTCCGTGCGAGGCTATCGCTCTTCGGATGTTGACGTGGCAATATGAATGAAGGTCCGTGCAAGGCTATCGCTCTCCGAACGTTGACGTAGCAATGTGAATGAAGGTCCGTGCTAGGCTATCTCTCTCCGAACGTTGACGTGGCAATATGGATGAAGGTCCGTGCGAGGCTATCGCTCTCCGGATGTCAACGGGGCAATATGGATGAAGGTCCGTGCGAGGCTATCGCTCTCCAGATGTTGACGTGGCAATGTGAAGAAGGTCCGTGCGAGGCTATCACTCTTCGGATGTTGACGTGGAAATGTGAAGGAAGGTCCGTGCGAGGCTATCGTTCTTCGAATGTTGACGTGGCAATGTGAATGAAGGTCCATGCGAGGCTATAGCTCTCCGAACGTTGACGTAGCAATGTGAATGAAGGTCCGTGCGAGGCTATCGCTCTCCGAACGTTGACGTGGCAATATGGATGAAGGTCCGTCCGAGGCTATCGCTCTCCGAACGTTGACGTGGCAATATGGATGAAGGTCCGTGCGAGGTTATCGCTCTCCGGATGTCGACGTGGCAATGTGGATGAAGGTCCGTGCGAGGCTATCGCTCTCCGGATGTCGATGTGGCAATGTGGATAAAGGTCCGTGCGAGGCTATCGCTCTCCGGATGTTGACGTGGCAATGTGAATGAAATATCCGTGTGGGGCTATCGCTCTCCGGATGTTGACGTGGCAATGTGAAGAAGGTCCGTGCGAGGCTATCGCTCTTCCGATGTCAGCGTGGCAATGTGGATGAAGGTCCGCGCGAGGCTATCGCTCTCCGGATGTTGACGTGGCAATGTGAAGAAATGTCCGTGCGAGGCTATCGCTCTCCGGACGTTGGTGCTGAAAATGTAGTTACACGACCGTGCGAGGCTATCGCTCTCCGGACGTTGGTGCTGAAAATGTAGTTACACGACCGTGCAAGGCTATCGCTCTCTGGACGCTGGTGCTGAAAATGTAACTACACGACCATGCGAGGCTATCGCTCTCCAGATGCTGGTGCTGAAAATATAACTACACGACCGTGCGAGGCTATCGCTCTCCGGACGCTGGTGCCGAAAATGTAACTACACGACTGTGTGAGGCTATCGCTCTCCGGACGCTGGTGCTGAAAGTAACTACACGACCGTGCGAGGCTATCGCTCTCTGGACGCTGGTGCTGAAAATGTAACTACATGACCGTGCGAGGCTATCGCTCTCCGGACGCTGGTGCTTCACTCAGATATTGATTGATGGTAACATACCTTTGCTCTGATGTTGATTCGATGACTGTTTATGAATTTTCAAGATATGATGTGGGGACGTGACCGTATGAACTGAAATGGAGAGTGGTTGACCGTGAGGGAGCGTGATCCGCCACATGAAGTTGATTTGAATGTGAGGGAGCGTGATCCACCGCACGAAGTTGATTTGGGAGTGGTAACGTACTCCATTGGATTTTGATGAAAATCCAAGATGGCGAGGGCTTTACAACGATGTTGTCATCGAAGACCCAATTGAGGAGTGGTGACGTTCTCTATTCGATGTTTGATTGAATTTTGATGAAAATCCAAGGCGAGGGCTTTACAACGATGTTGTCATCGAAGACCCATGGTTGAGGTTTCACTAGAGCATATCTGTGTCCTGCAAATTAAAAGGAAGCAAATACAAAGCAGCAACAGATAGAAAAAAAAAGAGAGCAATTGACCTATGTGAGAAATATCAAATATTCCTACATTTAACCCATGGCTTCCCCCCAAGTTTTTTTGTTTGGAATGAAAATGATTTCTTTGTTTAAGGAAATAAATTCAAACCCTTTTTTTTTGGATAAAAATGTTCGTTCAGTTTTCGTTATATGAATATGATTGATTCAAGTCTAGATAACGTCTACGTCTTGTTCAAGAAGTAACGACCTCAAGAACAAGACTTTCCCACAATTTGCAGCCGTAAGCAATCCTCACCTGATATTAGTGTTTGCACTCACGCTCTGAAACAAGGTTAAGTGTTTTACGCTCATAAAGGTGCAACTAACATGATACATAATTTTCAATTCGCAATGTCAATCCGAGTGAATAGACTTCAAATGAAGATGCACATGCATGGGTCTGCTAATAATCAATAGGACTTTTACGGAAAATAATGAAAGGACATAAAACGTCCGGAAAGAAGCTTGTTTTGGGTAAAGATGTGCTTTTCTGATGAGTTTGAAGGTTTTCTAATGAGTGACGCTTTGTTCATTGGCCCTGATGAGGGTAAGGTGCTCGAGTTCTTTCGCCTTTTGCTGGGGATGCTTTCTTGACAGAGTGCATGAGCTCTTGGATCCTTGCTGGGAATGTCATTTTTCGGTCGGCTAGGGGCCCTTTTCTTGAGTCTTCACTGGAGAATGTTTCCTTCGAGATTCCTTGAGTTGGCTTTGGGCCCTTTCTCTTCTCGAGCCTTCACTGGGGAGTGTTGTCGCTGTTCTTTTTGTGACTTACTACTTGAGTTGGCCTTGGGCCTTTTTTCTTCTCAAGTCCTCACTAGGGATGCTTGCTTTGAGATTTCTCGAGTTGGCTGAGCTTTGACATTTTTCAATGCCTTCCTTTGGTCGTCACTTCATTCGCTTGCCCCCAAGTTTACAAATCTCATTGCATCTAAAATGACAAGGGAATTAAATAGTAAATTCACTGGAAAAGGATATCCCAAAATGTTTGAATTTTATTAACAAAAAACCAGAAATATTAAAAGGAACACGTGCGTTGCCTCCCACGAAGTGCCCTTGTTTATAGTCGTAGGCTCGACTATTATACAAAAAGTATTGTAGGTATCGCCATTAGATGAGTAAGCAGGATGGGTCCCTTATAGGAGAATGATCATTCAAAGGTTGGTAGGAGGAGGGTAGACGGTCGTGTTAGGTCCTTTGGCTGACCCTTCAAAAGAGATCCATCCGTTCTTGATCAAGTGGTGAACCTTTCCTCTTAGGGCGAAGCAGTTTTCTATCGTGTGACCCTGAGCTCCAGCATGGTACTCGCATCTAGCGTTATGATCGTACCACTTCGGGTAGGGAGGTTGCAGAGGTGCCATTGGGGTGGGCGCAATTTGTCCAGCCGCCAAGAGATGTTTATAAATTTCCCCCAGAGGAGCAGGAAGAGTTGGCAGTGGCCCCCGGTTCCAACGTTTACTTGGGTTATTTTGGTTGTTTGGCGGGTTATATAGAGATGGTGGAAATGGTGTAGGGTTTTGAGGAGGTGGCGAGGAAGGTGGCTCGTAGCTAGGCTGGTGAGAGGCAAAGTTGACATCTTTCTTTATGATGGGCTCTTTCTTAGGTGTTACCTCTGGTGTGGAAACATCGATTCTCCCCGACTTGATCCCTTGTTTGACTCTTTCAGCCGCCATGACCATGTCAGAAAAGTTATTTGATGGATTGGATATAATATGAGTGTAGTAGGGAGCCTTGAAGGTATCCACGAAAATGGATATGAGCTCTTTGTCATTCAAAGGAGGTGAAATCCTGGAAGCTAGTTCTCTCCACCTCTGAGCATAAGTTTTCACCGATTATTCAGTTTTTTTCTCAAGATTTCGGAGATCAGAACGGTCTGGCGCTACCTCCAAATTGAACTTGTATTGCTTGAAGAAAGCATCCGATAAATCTCTCCAAGTATTGATCTTAACCCCATCCAAACTCATTTACCAGGTCAAGGCATGCTTGGCCAAACTCTCTCTGAACAGATGGATTAATAGGGGCTCGTTGTGTATCATATCGGCCATTTTGTTGCAATAGGCCTTGAGGTGAGTTTTTGGGCACTCGATCCCAGTGTACTTCTCAAAATCTAGAATCTTGTATTTCAGAGGCATTATGATCCCCGGGACCATGCACATGGCGGCGGGACCTGTAGGGTCGAAGGGGTTTGTTCCTTCGATGACCCTGAGCCTTTCCTCTAACAGGTTCATTCTATCCATATTCGGTCTTTCTGTGATGAGAGCGTTTGGACCAAGGTATGGCGGGGGTTCTGTCGTGAATGGTGGTTGCGCCAGATTGACAAAAGAAGGCCGACTTCCCATAGGATTGGGAATCGCGACTTGAGTGGAATGGCCCTGGGGTGGGTAAAATCCCCGGGAATCCTGACGAATCAGATTTTGACCAGGGTCTAAAGTAAGGTTGACAAAGGAATGCTGTAGAGTTGTATCAACTCCTTCACCCGTGTTGGCTACAGGGTTCGGGGTGGTGGGTATAAAGACGGGATCAATCCATTTCCATTGACCCCCAGGAACCGAAAATGATTGGGGTCCCGAAGATCCAGCAATGGCGGATGAGGAGGGTCCCATCATTTGACTAGAATCAAAATCGGGTGGGAACTCAGTGGTTGCTTCATCTCGCTCTTTTTCACCCTGAGTGGCCTTTTCTGCAGTAACCCTTACTTGCTCTTCTAACTCTTTTATTCTAGCAACCAATGCCTCTTCTGTCTTGGTTTGTTCGGCCATTTTTTGCGTTTGAAGTCTAGTTATGGGGGGCCTCGGCGGAGTAATTCGCTTGCGAGGAGCTATCGTGAACCTGAAAAAAATAAAATACAAAAAAAGAGTAAGTACAAGTGAGGATATGCAGGTGATGGACGATCCTGAGGCCTCCACGTTGCTCATTCGCTTTTCCGGTTATACTTTCACTTGATATTTTCAGGGCGGTCGGAGAGGCATGATATCCCAGCTATTGACAAGATGCGAAGGAAGCCTCTATTCATTCCAACGATCTGAAGCAAATCGGAGATGCTATCTACGAAACCCAAATTAGCAGGGGCAACCAATGCCGCAATGCTAGGAAGATCTCTTTTACACTATGCTTTCAAACGATGCAGGGCCTGATGCCTGGTGAACCCAACCGAGTGGAGGGACGATGATCTATACTATGAACTTGGAGTTTGTGATAAGCTAAGAGGACAATGACCATGAGTGAGCAATGTCCGGCTGTTTTGAATATTTGGTATGATTTTTTTTTGGATTTTTTTAGTGAAATGGTTGTGTTTATCCCGGAGGGATTTTCTTTCGCTCTCTTCGCGATGGTCTTTTGATTTGTATTGGATGGAAAATTGATATGGAAAGTTGAAGCGCTTTTTAATAAATATCCGAAGAGTATGACTTTATTAAAAGTGTTTACAAAATATGGTAAACTTACCGACTTCCTAAATTCATCAGAAATGGCTAAGATAGATGAAATCAGGGATCCTAATTACATGAAAAAAAAGAAAAATGACTGTCAATATTCGAGTCTTCCCATGAAGGTGTCAACCCTGGAAGTCAGAATTTTCTTGCTCCTGCCAAAGGTATTCCATTGAGGCCATCTCCTATTTCTGCATTTCTATCTCAACCTCTAAAGTTGTAATCCGGCTTTGCAGTGCCTGATCGTCGAAATTTCATTCCCCAAAAATATCAAGTGAAAGTAGTGTAGGTGCCGACATATCGAATGAGCAAAACGGGTCATGTGGGATAAAAATAAAATTTTAAATGCCAAGTAACCTGCACGTGTAAGAAAATTTACAGTTCGTATAACAGAAAATTTATGAAAAAATGGAAATCATGGCAACAAGATGAATAGAGCCACGACAAAGCAGGTATAATCATGATGCACGCGCTGGGGTTCTGATTCCCACTTTTCTAACTGGCTTGAATGGTTCCCGGATGATACCATGAAAAGGTCCCTAAAGTGTCGTCCAGTGTCCCGATTTCTTGCGAAATCGTGTAACCTTTCGACTGGCTTTAGGGGTTCATCCGAGTTGGGATTGATGAACACTACCCAGGACATGTGTCCTAGGGCGTCACAACTACCCTCCTAATTTGGTAATTGTCCCCTGGGTGTAGGGCGCTATGAAATGCATATGACAATTGATAAAGCGAATAAATGAACAGACCAGCAATTGATCAAAGCAAATAAATAAATAAACAAATAAACCACCTCTCTATAAAGATAAAACCGGCTCCGACCCTAAACTCCCCAGTGAAGTCGCCAAACTGTCGCGCCCGAAAATTAAAAATTCGCGAGTGTGCAACGAAATTTGAGACCTTACAATGCTCAGCGTAAACAGATGCCTCGCAACATGCAATGAAGTCGCAACCCTAATTTGGTTGCTAGGTTTAGGGAACCTTAATCGTCATGGCATAAGAAATATAATAAATAAAAAAACTAAAGGCACAAAAAAAGGGTCTGGACCCTAGACAAGAGGTTCGGGGTCGTATTATGGTCTCGGGAAGGTGTTAGGCACCCGAGTCACATCCGAAAACGGTTACGGTTGATGAGAGGTATTTTAAAGGTGTTTGATAAAATGCGCTTTGAAAAAGGGGGCCCTCAGAGGATTCGTCACTTTAGTCTTTTCTATGATCGTGACTGTTCAGGAATAATTAAAAAAATCTTTCTGACGAGGTTACCGTTTATCAAGGCCGATTGATTATTCCTGATCGTAACGTAATGGGCTTGAATTTTCCGCAAGACTGAATGAGCGCCCTCTATGTCATCATCGGGCCAATGCATGATTAATTTAATTACTACGTGATTCTATCATGGATAGCTTAGCAGAGTACAGATTAAATGAAAGGTTTTTGAAGTGATGAACTGATGTGGGATCGAAAGTCCCCATGTACATGCAGTCAATATAAGCGAGAATTTAAAATCATATGAACATGGCATTTTAAGCAAATCTTTAAACACGTTTTCATGTGGGTTGATTTTAATTCTAGCAGTTCTATATATCATGCGTATGATTGATATTTACGAAAAGCGTTGAATAAATAAAAAGGAACGAAAGGCGTACTTACGAGCGAAGCTTGAAATTAAAACCTACAAAGTGAGAGTGTTAGCGATAGCTCGAGAAATAAACAAGCAATTTTATGAGTGCAAAAATTTAAATGACAGTTGATTGTATGCGAGAAATGATGGATTTAACGCATACGAGAATTAAATGATGACAGTTGATTGCATGCGAGAAATGATTTATTTGACGCATACGAGAATTTAATGCTGAGTTGATTGCATGCGAGAAATGATTTATTTGACGCATACGAGAATTTAAAAGCTGAGTTGATTGCATGCGCGAAATGATTTATTTGACGCATACGAGAATTTAAATGCTGAGTTGATTGCATGCGAGAAATGATTTATTTGACACATACGAGAATTTAAATGCTGAGTTGATTGCATGCGCGAAATGATTTATTTGACGCATACGAGAATTTAAATGTTGAGTTGATTGCATGTGCGAAATGATTTATTTAACGCATACGAGAATTAAGTGTTGTTTTGAAAAGTGCAGAAAAATTAAATGCAGTTGACGATTTACAGGGAATTGAAACAGTTGATATTTGCAGAAAATAAAACAAGTTGATAATGTAGAAATAAGCAGTTGGATATTTGCAGAAAATAAACAGTTTGATATTGCAGAAAATAAAACAATTGATATTTGCAGGAAATAAAACAGTTGATATTTGCAGAAAATAAAACAGTTGATGTTGCGGAAGAATTTCCAGCAGCTTGCAAAAAATTAAAGCAGTTGATATTTTTAAAATGCGACCGATCATGTAGGCGGTAAAATGAATGATTGAATTTAAATTGCCGAAAGTAAATTGCGGAAAACTAAAGTGCGAATAATTTAAACAGTTGATAAGTACAGAAAATTAAACAGTTGATAGTACGAAAAATAATCATATGAAGCATACGAAATATTTTTACGAAAAAGCGTGATCCGAAATCTCGGAAAGAAATGAAAATGGGCTGGGCCCAACTAAAAAAATGAAAGGAAAATGAAAATGGGCCAGGAATAGTGCCTGGCCCATGGAAATACCTTGGACAAGTGAAGAAGCCTTCATGGCACTATTCATGTGTCTTCTTCCTTGGTCGCCGGCGACTAAGCTCCGGCCACAGGTGGCCGTTTCTCGCGATCTTCATACCGAGACGCTCGTCTCCTCGATGACATCTCGACCGTACGAAGCTCGAATTTTATTTCAAAACATACCGAGTTTAATTTCGAAAAAATGACAAAACCGTTAATTATCGAAAACTAATTAATTCCCACGATCTAGCTAACGATTTTTAAAATTGAAAGTATGTATTTAATCTACATCATGCACATGAATTAATGGCACAAAAACAAACAATTAATCTACTCTAAATCCGGCCAAACGAATTAAAGAAGAAAAATGCTAAAAAACTAAAAATGAGCTTAGAGAGAGAAAACTTACTCTCAAGCTTTAAACTGGACGATCGATGCTCTAAGTGAGCTATCAATCAAGGAGGGAGGAAGAGCAAGTTTTTCTTGCCAAATTGGTGCCCGTTTTACGTTGAATGAGGGCTCGTATTTATAGCCAAGGATCGCGTGAGGACGAAGCGCTGGTGCTGCGCGTGGTGGCTGGTTTTGTCGCGGTGGCGGAGCTAGGGTCGTCGTGGTGGCAGGTCTACGGCTGGGAAGTGATGGCCGGATTGGACAGGACATCGGAGCAGGCTGCTCGGTGGCCTGCTCCACTGTTTGCTCGCGCCTACGCTGTTCACGTGTGTTATTCACACTTAATTCAAGGGTCGTTGATCTGGTTGACTTCTCTTGGTTGACCAGATCAACGGCCATGATTAAATGGCCCTTTATCTTATTTAAATAGCCTCGAGCCGAGTCCTGCGAGCAAACATTCAGACTTTTGGAACCGAAGGTACTAACGCGTAGAGAAAAATACGACGGGTTTAACCGTCTACAGCGAATGATGAGAATTTTTCATTTAACGTGTTTATTTTTCATTTAACGTGTTTATTTTCTCGTTCAAAAATGTGAAACGTTCGGACGGAAAAATAATGACGTTACGCCAAAAATTACACGAAACGCTGTAGACCGTTGGAAACGGAAAAAAAACTAGCAACTAGTTGTTGGAAAACATTTCAAATTCAAGTTATTGTCCGAGCGAACTTACTCGGGTCCAATAAAAGCTCGAATGAAAATAATAATAAAAAATAAAAACACTAAAAAATGCGCTAAAACACTAAAAATCCTAAAAATCATGAGATGACTTAAAACGAAGAAAAAACTAGCAAACGACTGCCGGATAGTTAAAAATGTGATTTTTAAGGCTAAAAATAATAATGAAAATACGTGACGAAGAATTTAAAAATGCGATTTCGAAAGCTGACGATGCTAAAACGCGATGAAAATTTTAATAATGCTAGCGACAGTAAATTAACTAAAAATGACACTAAATTAAATAAATAACAGAAATGCTAAAATCAATTAAAAATGGCGTCAAAATTCGGGTATCAACAAACGTCATGGGCCATTTATGTATCTCACGAGGTGTAGTAAGTTTTTATCCAGGATGTGCCCCCGCAGCAGAGAAGGTTTTCGGGATCAAGAACGGTGGAATCTTTGACTATCCAGATCTCTCGAATCCCCGTTCCACTTTGATCCCTCCAGCCCTCGAAAAGCAAGCACCTCAAACCGACACGACTCGTCAAGCCCAGAATGCAGCAGCACCAGGCCAACCCCCGATTCCCCTCCTTGTCTACGACCCCACTCAGACGCGACTCCTCCAGGCCATTCTGTGGGAACTTCAGGCTTTGATGGCTGAAGTTGCCCGGGGCAATTTGCCACCCCAGTAACCCCCCCCCCCCCCCTCCACCCCGAACAATTCCATCTCTCTAGCCCCCGAAAAGGGCACTAAACAATTTTAATGCTTTCTATTATTGTACTGTCCTTATATTTCTTGAACTCCTTTTATTTGCTCTCCCTGCATTGAGGACAATGCGCTGCCTAAGTGTGGGGAGGGAATTATTTATGCTCTTTGCCTGTATGATTGCATGTTTATTTTCACGTTTGTTGCATGATTGTATGTTTTTCGGATTTTATTTTTAGCCATGCTAGGAAAATTTTCCCACTACCAGTTTTCAAACCCTCATTTTTGGCATGCGTTTTTCAACTTTTGATGCATAGGAGAAGCATGACATTCATCGCATCTGCACCTGAACATGCATTTTCAGACCTACTAGCCCTTATATCCATATCTAGGCCTCGGCACCAGTAGTCACAATTTGATCCCGTGAGTATTTTTGAGCTTCATGCCCTTTATTCTTAAGCGAAAATGCTTAGCTAGGCACGGTCTAGGTTTGCATAATATCCCTAGGTATAGTCACTGTTAGACATGGGAAAGCTTAGATAGGACGTAAAACTTCGCATCAATGTCTCCTTCTTTCTCTTCTCTCCCTCTCTCTCTCTCTCTCTTCTCGTTTCATGCCCCCGACATTCCCCTTCTTTTCATATTCTTTCCTAACCATTCGTTTCTTTTCTTGATCTTTTTCCTTGGCAGGTGAGGTAGCGATTATTGAGGGTAACGTCGAGGGCTAGACACCTAAAGTGCGTAGACAAGTTCAAGTGTGGGAAAGCAGACAAAAGCAAAAGACTTCAGAGCAGAAAATCAAAAAAAATTCTCAAAACGTTTCGAGCCCTAGATCATTCAGAGAAATCGAGCCCCCAGAAAGTTTCAAGTGTGGGGAAGCGAAAAAGAAATCACCATCGATGCTGGAAGCAGATCAAGGGCAAGCACCGAACGAAAAAATCAAGAGTTTCATGCCCCGGAAGAATCAAGATTTTGTAGCTGGTTCATACCCCCTCTCCTATCTCTTATATAAAAAAAAGAAAAAAAAACATTTAAAATTCAAAATAAAAGGAGGGGGGCATTAAGCGAACAAATAGAGTATCCACATCCGAAGCCTCAACAAGAAGATTTTCCTGCCCCCGAAAGAAGACCTCTGTCTAGCCCCCGAATCATCTTCGTGCGCTCGATGAAAGCTACCTCGCCACTTCACTTTTTCCTAAGCCAAGGAATCCATCCAGGTTTTACCTGATTCTTTCTTTCTTCCTTCTTTTCTCTCCCTACTTCTCTCCTAGTTATCTCTCATCTCTCTCCCGCATTTCTAGCTCATCACACCCTTTTCTTTCTCTTTGCTGATGCGTTGTTTTTCTGATCATTGATTGCCCATAATTGTGTTCTACAGTACTCGGATTGACGTGCAAACTATGCCTGTGTTGTGTTATTTGCATTCTTGAGTGATAGCCTAAACACTTGTTTTATTCTGAGTATGAGTGCATATACATATCTTTGTGAGGACTGCTGGTGAATAGGCTAGGTCTGGGAAAGTCTGGTTGATAGGGTCGTTATTCTATCAGTCTGATGTAGGTGTTTTTCTAGGTCTGGATTTGTTCTGGTTGGGTGTAGCTTGTCGGACGTCATGGCGATTCTGTGTGGTGGGTGTTGATTATGTATGTTATTGAATGGGGTAGTTTTCCGATTTTGTTAATGCTCAAGGGCGAGCATAGAGGCAGTGTGGGGATGTTTGATAGCACGTCTCATGACCTCCATTTTACCCTCTTTTCTAGCCCTTTCGGGGCCTTGAACTTGCTATCTGACCCTATTTCCAATCTTATTTGCAGATTAGCGTCAAAAGAGGGAAAAGATCGAAAAGAAGCAATTTTGGAGCATTTTTGAGGAGTTCCAGTTTCAAGGCCTAGAAGAAAGAACGTTGTCAAGACCTCGACACGAACCAGACCAGTGCACTGTCTCAAGGCCTCGACAGTTCTGCATCTTCCATCAAAGAGAAGCATCTTCAAAGATCCGCACGGATTCCCATGCGCTTTCAGAAGGCATCAGACGTGTCAGGAATCCCAGAATATTCCCTTAGCAAGGACATGTGCTGTCACGTCCTCATTGCTCTTAGTTGTTTTGTCTCCTAGCTAGTATTAGGCTATATAAGCATAGTGCTAGGGTTTTTGTAAGGACGGCTGTCCTAGGATATTTTCTTACATTAATTTCAGCACTTGTTTTCTGGGGATCTTCTCCTCTCATCATCAAGAACATCCTTTGTCTCAAGTTTCCTCTTCGATTATTAATTAATCTATCGGTTTCTTCTACTCCCTTTTTATTCTCTTTGTTATTGTATGATTATCTCTAACTACCGTTTATATTATAGGATGAGTAGCTAAATACCCCCTTCTTAGTGAAGGGTGTTTCAAGGGTTGTAGGGTTTGGCTAAGAGGTCTAATGCATGCTTAATATATTCTCTTATAACACATGATTATTTACCGTTTTAATTCCATGCTTGTCTAGAAATGTTAAGAGTCTGATCACCTGTTGATGTTTCTGCATGAGTAGTGTCATTTCTAGGGTTATACCTGATGCGAAGCCCTGGAATAATAGTAGACACCTAGCGGAGGTAGCGCGAGAGACCTCTGTCTAGGGGTAAACAGTTATCTAGGGTATGGGATACGGGTCTGACAAACCGAGCTATCGCGCCCTAGATCTGTCTTACCTCCCCTTCATGGGCGTTCCGAGTTTGGCCTCCCCGCATTCGTGCCTGGGAGGATGGCGGAACGTCAAGGTCACCTCATATATGGAAACGGGGGGTGACTTTTATCTAAGAAGGTAAGCAGGGGACGCGGCGTGGAAATGACTAGCCAACCTAGAAAACAACCCAAAGGAACACCTTTCGTTAAGATCTCTTCCTATCTGATTAATATCTCTTTTATTACTTTTCTAGCCCTCGATCTGTTTATAATTCTTGCCCTGGATTACGTTTTACTTTCATGCCCTAGATAATTACTTTACAATTCTGTTTTGTTAGCTCCCATACTCTGCGTTGATTAATTCGTTAATCAACATAAACCCTCCCCTTAGTGTTACTTTGGTTCGATCTGTTGCATATTGCCTTGTCATACATCTTCATTAGCAATTTATCCCTTCAATCTCTGCGGTTCGACCCTGTCTTGCCCTGTACACATTAATTTGTGCATCTAGGCACCAGGAAAATATTAGTATATTTGAGTGACGATCACACCTAGTGTAGACATCGCGAGAGGTCTTTCGTCTAGGGGTATTTGATTGTTTAGGTTATGTGATTCAAGCTTGACAAACTAAGATGTCACGCCCTAGATCTGTCTTACCTCCACTTCATGGGCGTTTTGAGTAGTGCCTCCCCGCATTCGTGCCTGGGTGGACGGCGAAACGTCAAGGCCACCCCATATGTCGAAACGTGGGGTGGCTTCTACCTACGAAGGTGAGTAAGGAGTCTACGTGGAAACATGACTCCTATAGCAGGTCTGTGCTTGAGTTTGGAATATTTTTCGTGCCCATGATTAACTGAGCTAGAACGCAACCCGAGAACACCTTTTGCTAAGATCTCTTTCCTTCTGATTTATATCTCTCTTGTTGCTTTTCGTGCCCTCGAGTATCTTTTGTTATCTTGCCCTTGATTACTGTTTCACTTTCGAGCCCCCGATTGCCTGTTACTTTTATGATTGCGATTTATATTTATTTACTTATCTATTTTGTTAGCTTCCATATCTACGTCGATTAATTCATTAATCGACAAAAACTTCCCTCGGTGTTTCTTGACCGTATTCTGTTGCATTTGTCCTTTGTCATACATCTTTATTAACATTTTATTCCTTCAATCTCTGTGGTTCGACCCTGTCTTGCCCTGTACACATTTATTTGTGCATTTAGGCATCAGGAAAATATTTAATACATTTGAGTAACGATCACGGGGCCTAGGGTGGGCGGTAACCTTTTCCTTCACCCGAGCAAGGTTGGTTGGACAAGCTGCTCGAGTTGGATTTTAGCGTCCATACTCGCAAATTGGCCTGCGGGACCGACCTTCGAGAATGTGTTGAGGGTGAGTATTTTGCCATTTTCTTTGTTGTTCTAGGAGATACTAATGCTAACGTTATCTTGTGTTTGAAAGCCCGAATGGATTAGGAGGCGGGAAAGAAGAGCTCAAAAGAAGAAGGAAAGAGAGGAAGTTGTTGCCGCTGGTGCCGCCGCTGCCGTTGCGGCCGTTAATCCTGTTCAATCGTCTGCTGCGGCTACTAATCTCATTCAAGCATCTTCTTCTCAGATCGGTGAGGAAGCTATCGCCGTTAATCCTATTCACACTTCTTCTTCTCGGCCCTGCGTTACCAAGAAGAGAAAAACAAGAAGCGTTAACGCCCCTTCTCCACCTTCCGATACGGTTGCTTCTTCAGAGGCGACAGTTGACGAGGCCATTCCTGTAGGCGTCCCTTCAGTTCCCCGTTATCTCAAGTGCATTTTTTAACATTTTTCACCGCTTTCTTCTATTTCTTTACTTTTTCTAATGCATCTTTTTTCTAGGAGACTGCCACTGCTTCTGCTTCCTCGGACGATAACATGAATTTGTCCCATGTATTCCAAGAGCGTCGTAAGAAGGCACGATTTAGTGAGGAGACCGTAGGGGCGTCGGGGGGTCACGTTATCAATCGGGAGGAGCATGGTACTGCCTTTGTCTCCGAGGTTCCTTCTGGTGGTCAGGCTTCTGATCTTTTAAGGACTGCAGAGGCTAGTGAGTCCTTTCATGTTTCACCTGGTTCCTTTTGCACATCGCCTCCTCCTTCCACTTCCCATGTCGTGGCTTTCACCCCCGATCTCCTAGAGTCTGATTTTTCACCCTTCCATTCTCATGACACATTTGGGCTCGTTATGGGAGCTTCTTCTCGTCAACCTCCATCTCCGACCACCTTGCTTTTTGTTCCCACAAATGCTCCAATGTTTCCACCTTCTAGGGAGGCTACCGCTCCTCGTCTCATGGCTGATTTGAATACGCTAGCCCCTTCTGGGCCCGTTACTCATCAAATTGACTTGAGGGGTTTGCGTAGGACTGGCTTTACGGCTGTAGGGGGTGACGGCTCCTCTGCGGCTTCTTCTCTTCTGGTTGCTCATGTGTTATTGCTCCAGGAGGAGGAGGAGGTGTTTCTTTCTTAGACTCCCTATGAGCAGTTGCATTCGGTGCGCTCTGGCATATTTTCACTACTAGGCCAAGCATATGACGAGAAAATTTACTTCTCTCACTTCTTCCGTTGATGAGTTGCGTGGCGCCCATCACCAAATTTCAGAAAAACTTGCCAAAAAGTAGGAAGAGGCAGAGAAGCTATCGGGGGAGCGTCAGGATCTGGTAAAGGCCTTGTCGATTGTCAAGAAAGAGATGGAAGATGCCCGTGAATGGGAAGCTGCCAAAGTTATTGCACTTAACGCCGAGTTAGCGGTGGAGAAGGATAAGAGTGCCGCACTGGAAAGGGAGAAGGCTGCACTGGAAAAAGAGTCGGCGGAGAAGTGCAAGTGGTACTGCAAGGAGACTGCAGGCGTCATGGCTTACTCCTTTATGGAGCGTTATGGGTCAGATGCATTTTGCGTTGATGACATTACTCGCATCTTTCAAGAGAGGTCCATAGTCCTCACTGATGAAAATTTTTACAGGGCAAAGGCGAAGAGTTGCGAGGGGCAGGGGGATAGCGGGACAGCGGCGTCGTAGACGTCTTTTGGCGCCTTTTCTGAGTTTTGGGTGTCGCCTTATTTTTGTTTTTTCTTTTTGAAGGCTTTTACCTTTGTAACCCTCAGGGTTTTTGAACAGCTATGTATTTTGTTTGCTATCTCCCTTTGTTGTTGATCTGCTTTGCGTTGTTTCTGATTCTCTGAACTTGATGCCAATATTGAGATGATGAAGTTGACAATAAATCTGAGTATTATCTATAGGGCTGCCATAACGCAGCAGGATCATAGAATTCCAGCGAAGATAGTATAATCATAGAATTACCATATAATCTGTAGAATCATAGGCATGTAATAACGGATATTTTCCAAGATGTCGCGACATGACTAGGCATGCGCATTTCCTATGCCAGGAATAGAATATCCTTGCGAGATAACGCTGCTTACCAGATAGCTTTGGAGACACAGCTCACGATAATGAGATATCACAACTGATATTACCCGCGATATATAGCATATAATTCATGTTGGCAAGAGAGAGTATTATGGCAGTATCACCGTATGCACCTTTGAGTGAAGAATATCATTCTGAAGGCATTGCTGCCTTGAATATTATCGTTACTCTCTTGATGAGATAGCTTGATTATCAGAAGGATTTCAGGAGCAAGGATTTTCATAATAACGCTGTATTGATGTAGATATTCATCGTTAGCAGAAGACGCCATATAGAAAGATATAGATGTATCCTTTCCTGCAGGAATATATGTCGGAGCAATATGACACCTGATAACAATTAGAGCGCTCCTGACGGCTACACGGCAACTATGGTATCTATCTTGGACGAAGTTCTATAAGCTTCTCGGAGACATCTGCCTATCGCCCTTGCCAGCGGAAGTCTCCTAGGATGGTCGACTTCAGCGGGGGGGGGGATCTCATGCACCTTTATGCGCACGGCGTCATCCCATCCTAGGGGACCAAGGAGGATATCGCTCCCGATAGACCCTACATGATTATCGCCCCAATGACGGAACTGATATCGCCCGAAGCGATGGTTACAAACGTTGCCTACCCCTATCGCTGTAAGGTATCGCCATCTTAAGCCTATAAATACCCCCACGACTTCCAAACAGGAGGTAAGATAGAGATCATCTTGGAGAACCTCTACCATTCTGAAAACTCGAACTGACTTAAGCATCGGAGTGTCTACGCCGCAGTCCCCCTCCGGCGCTTTGCAGGTACCTCCGACGCCGATCGCTTCCCATCCGACTAGCTGCTGCAGCCGTTTCCGACCAGAAGAGATCTCGGATCTTATCAAATCCCTCCGGCGCTTTGCAGGTACCTCCGACGCCGATCGCTTCCCATCCGACTAGCTGCTGCAGCCGTTTCCGACCAGAAGAGATCTCGGATCTTATCAAATGGTGCTTTCATTGAGAGCTTTGGTGTATTAAGTGAGCGTCCTTAATAGCCAAGCTCCGTTTAGTTGGGAGATCGGAACGGTTATGACAGCCAGATCGGAGCCAGACCGGTCTACATTTTCTAATATTCCTTTCTCAACTCGCAGGCGGTTATTTCCTTTTGCTACTGCTGATCTCTCTATGACGACGCAATCGACTATCTCGGGACCTCTGGACCTCTCGGTCGGGATCGCCGGAGGATCTATCTCCTCACAGACGGTCATTTCTTCATCACAGACGGTGGGATCTGATCTTTACACTCCTCTTTTAGAAGGATCTGTGCTTAACAATGAAAATCCCTTTGCTATGGAAATAGCGGCCCTTCGTTCCCGCTTGGAATATTTGACTGAAATGGCCACTAGAGTCACGCCTGGTGCTTCTGGATCTAGCGTTCCTCCTCGCGTCATGTTCACACCATCTATTGTTGCTGATCGACCTCTGCCCCCGTTGTTTCCAGAGAACCCCCAAGTGCCTTTATCCGCAGGAAATCCCCCGGTTGGTCATGTACAGCTCACTCAAGAAGGAGTAGAGGCTTATGTACCACAAATGCCACAAAGACTTCTTCTGCAGGAAGACAGGCAGCTTGAGGCGTTGAGGAACCGTTGGGCCGGACGGAGGGAAGGAACAAACAGGAGTTTATCTCCCGTGTACAGTGAAAGATCCAGTAGCAGAAGATATCGAAGTCGTTCTCCCAGGAGTCGCAGTCGGTCTCCCAGGCGACATCATATACCTGAACCAAGGGAAGGAGGGCGACAAGGAGACATATCTCCCCCACGTCATGCGCGTGAGATTCTTGATGATACCTCAGGTCACCCTTTCAGTCATCGTGTAAGACGTCACAGGGTCAGCAGGCGAGTGAAGCTTCCCGCTGATACTTATGATGGTACTAAAGATCCTATTTCGCACATCAACAAAGTGAAGGATTTCGTCCAGTTTCAAACCCACAGTGATGCGGCTTTATGTCAGATATTTGTTATGACCTTATCGGGAGTTGCTCGTCTTTGGTTTGAAGGTCTTCCTGGCGGATCCATTAGTAATTTCGCACAGTTGGAATCCAAATTTCGGAGCAGATTTAGTACAGCAATTCCAATTCGGAAATCTGCCGCAGCGTTATTTGACATACAGCGGAAGCCCCAAGAGACATTGAAAGAATTTCTCAGCCGATTCGATCTGGAAATGTCATTAACGCCGAGCGTTACTATTGATTTCGCCATAGAAGCTCTGAAAAGAAACTGCCACTATGGAAAACTGAAAGATGCATTGATGGTGGATCCTCCAATATCCTTGGACGCACTAAGACTTAAAGCCCATAATTATGCGAAAATGGAAGAAGAAGAAAATAGAAATAGAACATTTAATATGCCTCCTGGGGCACCTCACATCCCTGCCGCTCCCGCAAATCCTCTGGTTGACAATCATTACACTGATGATTACGCTCGACGGAAAGATTACATCCCAAAGACCTACGATAAGCAAAAAGGAAATTCCTCGAAAGGAAAACAAGGTAGTTCCCCTCATCAGCGTCAAGGGAACGCTAACAAAAATCGGGCGTATGATCCAGATTTTCCCTCCTTGAATGTACCAAGAGCGGAGATCTTGGCGATAGCGGAACAATGAAATCTTCCTATCCGTTATCCTGCACCCACGAAACCTGGAGTGCTTTTAGGCAAAAGAGAAAACGGTTACTGTAAATTCCATAAAGCCAGAGGACATTCCACAGAGGCTTGCAGAGAATTAAAGTGGGCGATAGAACGCTTGGTGGAGGAAGGATATCTGGGAGAATTTGCGACTCAAGTAAGGGAAGATGCCCGAAACAATCCGATAAGAAGAGCGGCAGACGAACGACCAAGGCCCCCTCCAGTCCCACAGCCGGATAATGCTCCCAAAGGAAAGGGTGGGGAAACCTTCGCGATAGATGGCGACGACATCCCCATAATCAATATCATAGCGGGAGGGATCCCCTACGCAGATGAATCAGAACAGTCGATGGTGGCGAAAGGGGAAAAGCGTACCCGAGACGGCATGACAAAGAAAGGTGGAGCGATAGACATACTTGATCGCATGATCTTATCCTTTTCAGAAGAGGATGAAAAAGGCGTTATCTATCCCCATAATGACGCCTTGGTAGTCACACCTGTCATCGCCAGTCATGGTATAAGAAGGACTCTTGTGGACAACGGGAGTGCCGTGAACCTTTTTTCGCTGGAAGCTTACAATCTCATGAAACGCCCCCACGATGAGTTAACGCCTAGTAAGAGACCCATAGTCGGAGTGGATGGGACCCCTATCCCTGTTACGGGAGTAATCACCTTACCCGTATACTTCCGAGAAGACACTTACAAACGGTCAGAGAATTTGTTGTTCCTTGTTGTGGATCTGAATCTGCCCTATAACGTCATACTCGGACGGCCTTTCCTCAATCGCTTCGGAGCGGCGATATCACAAAAACATCTAAAGATGAAATACCCCTCCTGGGACGGGGTGGTATCGATAAAAGGTGATCAGAAACTGGCAGCAGAATGCTATTCGCTCATGACTCAGACAAGCTGCGATAAATACGTGTGTATAGCGGCAGACCCCTACGAGCAGGGTGATGAAAAGCGCGCTCAACCCCTTGACAAGATGGTACCCGTATCAGTGATAGGCAAAGAGGGAGCCAGCTTCCTGGTCAGCGATAAGCTCAGCCCAGCGGAAAATCTTCAACTGGCACGGCTGCTGAACAAATGCCAAGGAAATTTCGCATGGAAGCCCGCCGATATGCCAGGTATATCACGAGAAATAGCCGAGCACAGGCTTAACGTTGACCCTGACGCCAAGCCAGTTCAGCAAAAACGACGGGCGTTCTCCACCGAAAAAGCGTCGGCTGTGGAAAAGGAGGTTGTAAAGCTCCTTGACGCGGGTTTCATTCGCGAAATACAGTATCTCACTTGGTTAGCCAACCCGGTTCTTGTTCCTAAACCCAATGGAGACTGGCGTATGTGCATTGACTTCACCGATTTGAACGATGCTTGTCCTAAGGATTGCTACCCGCTTCCTCGCATAGATCAGTTGGTTGATCAAACCGCTGGGTACGCATATCTAAGCTCATTGGACGCCAATTCCGGATATCATCAAATCCCTATGGCCCTAGAGGATGAGGAGAAGACCGCCTTCCTTACTCCTAAAGCCACGTATTGTTACACAGCGATGCCATTTGGACTAAAGAACGCGGGGGCCACGTTTCAGCGAATGGCAAATAAGATTTTTGAGGAACAAATAGGGAGAAATGTGGAAGCATATGTTGACGACATACTGGTGAAGAGTGCGAATTTTCATGATCACCTGCAGGACCTAAAGGAAGTTTTTGATGTGATGAAAAGGTATCGCATGAAGCTAAACCCCCGGAAGTGCATGTTTGCATTTCAGACGGGTAAGTTCTTGAGCTACGTAGTTAGCCAGAAAGGTATCCAGCCTAATCCTTCCAAGGTTAAAGCTATACATGATATGATATCGCCGAGAACCGTTAAGGAAGTGCAAAGGCTAACGGGGCGCGTTATCGCTCTGGGACGATTCGTCTCCAAGCAAGGAGAAAAGTGCCTCCCTTTTTTCAAAGTCATACGACGGAAAGCCACGTTCGGGTGGACCCCAGAATGTGAGCAAGCATTTGTGGACTTAAAGGACTATTTATCATCCGATTTATTATTGACAAGGCCCAAGTCCGGCGATACCCTGTACTTGTACTTGGGCGCGGCGGACGAAGTGGTCAGCGCCGTCCTTGTTCGTGACGATAACCACACTCATCGACCAGTTTACTTCGTGAGTCATGTCTTAAAGGACGCGGAACTGCGATATGCTCGTATTGAGAAAATAGCGTTCGCCCTTATACAAGCCGCCCGCAAGATAGACCGATACTTCCAGTCTTATCCTATCGTTGTACTTACAGACCAACCCTTGAAGAGGATATTTCGAAAGCCTGAATCTTCAGGAAGAATGCTGATCTGGGCCCTAGAACTCGAACAATATGGTTTGAGGTACCAGTCCCGGCCATCCGTAAAGGCTCAGGTCCTTGCTGATTTTATAGCGGAGTGTACTTTCACAGAGGACCCTTTGAGTGAAGCGGAATGGAACGATATGGATCTCCCGTTCCCAGAAACATATACGGATCTTTGGATCGTTCATGTGGACGGAGCCAAAAACCAAGAACTGGCGGGAGCCGGAGTCTTCATAAATGGGCCGCACGATATGCATATACGGTATGCTATTCGAATCTTGCAGCCTTTGTCCAATAACGCAGCCGAATATGAGGCGTTGCTAGCTGGACTCAGAATAGGAAGAGAGTTTTCTTCCAAGGGAAGGCGCGATACCGGCCAAACAGGAGATCTGCGTCTAAAAATTTGTGGAGACTCCAAACTGATAATTGACCAGGTCTCAGGACACTCTCAGGCTCGAGAACCTATTATGGTGCAGTACCTCTCTAAGGTAACGCGAGAACTAGTGGAAATAAAGAAAGAGGGCATGCAAGTCAGCTTCGAGCACGTTCCCCGAGAGGAAAATGCTGAAGCCGATTACCTTGCCAAGCTGGTCGTGAATCCTGAAGCATCTATACCTAAAGATGTGTATTATCGTGAGCTATCGGTGCCGTCCTTCATGGAGGAACAAGCCTCTTTGTGTGTGAATGAGCTCGAGAATGATTGGCGGATTCCGGTAATAAAATACCTGATGCACGAAGAGCTGCCTGACGGTAACGCTGAAAAGATGAAAGTGCTAAGACAGGCTGCTCGTTGCACGTACTATAACGGGGATCTAATTCGAAGATGTTTTTCTCACCCCGCCGCCAAATGTATAACCGAACAAGAGGGCCTTCACACCTTACGCGAAATCCATGAAGGGATATGCGGAATGCACGCGTCAGGCGGCACCATGGCGGCACAAGTTTTCATATCAGGATTCTACTGGCCCACCATACGAAGGGATTGCCACGATTATGTACAAGCTTGCCCCAAATGTCAGGAATTTGCTAAAATTCCTCGACGTCCAGCCACGGAAATATCGGAAATCATCGCCCCTTGTCCTTTTACCAAATGGGGGATTGACATCCTGGGTCCAATTCCAAAGGCAAGGTCCCAACTGAAATTTGTGATAGTGGCTGTGGACTATTTTACGAAGTGGGCGGAAGCTGAAGCGGTTGCCACAATCACGGCAGAATAAACATGGCGTTTTTTCAAACATCAAGTTATCATGAGATTCGGGGTGCCTCGTATCCTTGTCAGCGATAACGGGACCCAGTTCACCAGCCAATTCTTCAAAGACCAATGCTCAGAATTCGGGATTGAGCAGAGATTCTCTTCCGTGGCTCACCCACAAACCAACGGACAGGCAGAGGTAACTAATAGGAGCATCCTCAGAGGTATTAAGAAAAACCTAGAGGGGTCTAAGAAGAAGTGGGCTGATGAATTGCCATACGTGATGTGGGCATACCACATGACCGTAAAAGTTAGCACTGGAGAAACGCCTTTCGCTTTGGCTTTTGGAACTGAAGCCGTTACGCTAGTGGAAATTGGGGCCATGAGCCTACGGGTGGCTCACTTTCGTGAGGAACTGAATGAGGAACGGTTACGTGCTAACTTGGACACGTTACCAGAGGTTCGAGAAGAAGTCCTACTGAAAACGCAACACTACAAAAGAAAAATGGCCCGTTATCATAACAGGCAGGTCAAAGAGCGATTGTTGAAAAACGGTGACCTGGTGCTCCGAGACAGGCGAGCAACCGGACAACGTATGGGAAAGCTTAGTCCTAACTGGGAAGGACCGTATCGCGTAACCCACGTTGTCGGAAGAGGGGCCTATCGCCTGGAGACACTTGACGGTACGCCCTTATCCAACTCCTGGAATATCGCTCGTTTGAAGTTATATTATCCTAGAGTTTAATTTTATCTGCACTATTTGGATTATAACGACCCTAACCGTGGCTAACGCTCAATAGGAGAGTTTTCGTGGGTTTGTGGTTGCTTTTGTGCAGGTAAAAAGGGGGGTACCCTGGGAGTGAAAAGTCCTATCCTTGTGATGGTCGGTCTTGATCAGATGGCCCACTAAGTGAGGGCACGACCCCAGTGTATCCTTGATTAGCTTCGGATTGAAAGATCCTTGACGCCCCCGGGGGTGAAAAGTCCTATCCTTGTGATGACCGATCTTGATCAGATGGCTCACTAAGTGAGGGCACTGCCCGGTATCTTTGGGAGTGAAAAGTTCTTTAATGATAACCGATCTCGTGGAGACGGTACATCAAGACAAGGCACGCCCCAAAGAGTTAGAAACTGTGTTTAGAAACAAGAATCCTATCTTAACGGTCGGGCTGCTGCAGCTAAACCATTAAGTAAGGACACGGTTCTAAACGAGAGGACAACGCCTATAAAAGTGAAAATTCCCTAGCCTTGTGATAGCCGTCCCGATCCGACAGCTCACGAGATGAGGCACTTAGAAAGGCCGAACGAGAGATAAGGGAAACGTGAAGGATCGCGTAATTCCAGCTAGTAACCGGATGAGTAATCCCTGGCGAAGTATAGAGCTGAGGGAAAACGTGATTCGAAACGGGTTCCGTGATAAAGCCTAATGATGGCAGCGAACAGGCTCCTACGGGTAATCACTATCTCTCAAATCTCATTTTGTTACTGATGATCTACAATTAGAAATGTGCAGAATACTTCTGAGCAGCGGAAGGAGCGGTGGTCATGATACCGATAGGCTTATCGAAAGGCCAACCCGACATAGATCTTGGTCATCTTGGTATAAATACCAAGGATCTGCTCAAGAAAGTAAACGCACCGTGAGGATAAGGCAACCCCAGTGACGAGAGAAGTCTCGCGATGAGAAAAATAAAAGAGGAATATCGATAAAGGGATTGTCTAGAAATATTAAAGGCATCTCAAGGATTTACAAAGATTCAATGTTCAAAATAATTATGCAGCAAAGACAAAAGACAAAAGCCAAGCGATATTTGATCGCTGGAGGGAACGGCAAAATATCGCGACATATCAGCTCTCGGGGTCTTTTCGTTTCCAGCCCGCTGCCTTGGCCTGGCGATAGCCTGCCTCGTTGATATGGGCAGAACTCTGTAGAAAGGCTTTCGCAACATCTTCGCCCTTGTACGCATCCACCCCATGAATTTCTTCGAAACACTTAACTAGAACACGGGCGGTCTGTTCAGCATGCCACCAGCCCATATCGACTGACTCTTCCGCCAAAGCTGCCTTCTCCTTTTCTAAAGAGGACTTCTCATTCTCCAAAGCAGTCACTTTGGCCTGTTCCTCTGACAAAGCTGTTTCCAGAGCGGAATGCTGTTTCTGTAAATCGTGGTGAGCCAGCAGTATCTTGGAACGATCTGCCAACACCTTTTTCCTTTCATCTTGCTCCTTGGACAGCTCCGCCGAAACAGAACGGAGGGAAACAGTCTGATGCTTCACCTCCTCCGCCCAGTAGTGAAATTTCATCATATTGGAGAAAAGGCTAGCACGGAAGGAGTTCACTTTGTCATCTTCCGTCTGGGAAAGGAAAGTTTCCCGTTCTGCAGACGAGGCCAGAATTTGAGAAGCCAGCAGGGCAGAAACCTCATCTGAACCATCGCCCCCGATGGCTGCCAAACCACGGGCACGGAAGTCGAACAACTCAACCTGATGGGTCACTTCGCCGAGCCCGTTTAATGGACAAAGATCCGCCACAAAATTGAAAGAGGTTCCGACTTCATTATAGCGTTGCCGCCAAGGAACACTAGAGGGAACGAAAGCCAGAGGACCAGGGGCGCGAACCTGTGAAGAAGAACTGCCCGGGGGCAGGAAGGTACCATGAGGCTGATAGCCCGAAAGGTCCTGCAAGACGTCTTGATAGCCTAAAGAAGAGGAATAATGATGCACAGGCCCACCAAAGGAACTGGGCGAAGCACCAAAGGGGTCCGCACCTCCTAGGTTCCCCAAAACTTCCGCGGAATGTCCACCTGGAGGAACCACTGCGGAATTAGGAACGTTAACGGAACCACCTTCCCCCGCGATGTTAGAGGAGGGTATGTTCTCATCCTCGCCTTCTATCCAGGCCCTCTTCGCGGAACCCCTCAGCACATGAGTGAGATTCATATCGCCTGAAGGAGCGGAAGCAGTAACTACAACGGTCTCCTGCAAGGAGTACAAATTGAGAAAAAAGAAAAATAGATCAAATGACGACAGATATTGAGGCACAATATATCGCGACCAAAACAAAACAAAAAAACAAAAAAAAAACAAAAAAAACAAAAAAATAAATAAATAAATAAACACGCTTACAGTAGCGGTGTTGAGGGAAGGTGGTGCCTCAGAAGATCCCGCAGCATCGGGAGAAGGAGTAAGAGTGGCAATACTCCGTGTTCTTTTCTTCTTTTTTCCTCTGGCAATGGCCTTAGGGGCCTGAGAAGACGAGGGAGCAGCAACGGTCACGATGGGAACACCTTCAGGGATGTCAGTATCCCCCTCGCCAACTGAGGAGGAGGATACTTGAGCGAGATTCGCGGAAGTAGCCGCAAGCTCAGAAGGATTATCAGTGGCCTCTGAATCGAGCTTTTCCCTTTCTTCTCTATTCTGAGCTCTCCTTAAGCGTCTTCTTACGCTTTCGGGTTTATAATCAGGATCCGTCGCTGCAAAATCACAAAATAACGTCAGCGTTAGTATCAGTGATGAAAGGGAAAGGTAGCGCGATACTCACGTCTAACGCACTCCTGAATGGCCATTCTACAGGCCGTGAGTCGAATATGAACGCTGATCTCCAGTTGGAGTAAGGTGTTTAACCATCCTTGTTCACGAGCGGGAAGTGTCCCTGGTCGACTCCAAACGCCATCTTGGACGTCCTGGTTGAACCCAGAACGCCACTCGGGACCAGGAGCGTCAGGAAAATTTATCAGAAAGAACTCCTTTTTCCAAGCCTCAACAGAAGACTCAATATGGAGCAACTTCCAAGTAAAAGACTTGAGAGAATCATCGTCAAAGCGAGGCGATATGGTTATCACACCCCGGCACTTCATCAATTTAAAAAGGGATCTAAGCAACAAAAGAGAAGGGGAAGTGATCCCCTTATATCTACAGAGTTCCAAAAAAGCATAAACACAGCAATATGCATTTGGGGCTAACTGGGCAGGATTGAAATTGCCAACAATAAGCAAACCCTTGACGAAAGAATCGATAGGGAGCCGGAAACCGTAGCGAAACATCTGGGCATATAAGACCCTTTGATTGCCGGTCAGAACGCTGTTTAAACGAACTGACCCAGGGGCAACAACAGCTTGGTAACCGTCAGGAATAACGGCACCGTGAGTAGCCAAATGCTCCTGGAGAATGGCCTCCGTGGTAATAACACTGACCGTGGTATCCATTTTCTTCTCATCGATGGATTTTGACTCAGAACGGCGAGTCTTTGCCATGGCAGGACTAAGGAAATGGAAATGAAGAAGACGAGGGAAAAGAAGGGAAATACCTTTGAAAGGAAAGAACTTTGAAAGCCTTGAATGGAGGTGAGAAGGACAAGACGGCCGAGAGATAATATGAAAAAGTGGAGTGAAAAAGAAAAGGGAAGAAATAAAGAGGGTTTATAACCCTAGTAATTAAAAGGAAACGACGGATGCTGCAGTCGTTGTGTCGAAGCGGCATGAGGGATAAGACTCAAGCAATGAGTACGACTCTAGAAGAAGCGCGACAAACGCTTCGATCTTGTTAAAATTTCTAAACACGCTAAGGTGAAGCGGCAGAAGAAACGAACACGTGTGTCTGCACCATCATGACTTTTCCCGCGCACCGACGGAAGGGTCGCTAGCATTAAATGCTCTGAAAAGTAGATGTGACTTTTTGATAAAAAGCAAAAGCGATATCACAAGAAAGGAAATGATGCAAATCGGCGTTGAATAAAAGAACAGTTCTCAAGACAGTACAAGAGAGCGAAATAAAATAAGATATCGCCCGAAGAGCAAGGTACCGATATCGCCGCGAGATAGGACGTTATTACAAGACATGGAAAACAAATAGCAATGTTCTTCAATGGATCAATTAAGAGTCATCGCATGCCTCGCCGTCATCATTCCCTTGCTTTTCCCCAGAAGAAGGAAAACCCCTTTCGCCTTCACTAAGATCTTTAATTTTTTGGGAAGCGTAATCGGCCAGCATGGATGAATCGACGGCGCCTCGGATATGGAGATCCATAAATCCTGCGATACAAACCTCGATGGTCTTATTCTTCCACCAGGCTATCCTTGAAGGAACTTTGGCCAAATCGGCATCACGAGATGACAACTCTTCACGGAGGAAGACGTTCTTTTTATCAGCCACCACCAGTTCCGCCTCCATTAGCTCTGCTCTCGCTTTCCCCTTCGACTTCTCCCGAGAAAGTTCAGCGCGACAATCCTCCAACTCCGCCCGAGTTCGTTCTTGCAACTGCGATAGCTCCTTCGCCTTCGCCAAGGCCGCGTCTAATTGTTCCTGCAAATCCGAAGAGGGTCGAGTTTTGTTACGCTGATCTCCAAGAAAATAATGAAATTTTCGAAAGCTAGCCAGCATGTCATTCATGATGTGTGACTGTCGTGTCTCGGGAGCATGCTGTAAAAACTCTTCCCTGTCCTTGGAAGAAGTAAACATCTGTCCCACTATGGGACCCACGGGCTCTTCTCGCGATAACGGATCCGATATTCCTAAGGCACGAAGCCCGTCAGTGCCGAAAGAGGACAAATCCAGCTGATATCCAGTGGGGCCCTGGGACCTCTGAGGAGAAAGGTTGGCAATATAAGGAGGGGAACAACTTTTTGCGCAGTCACCAACGCCCGAAATTGAAGACAGAAACAAAAGATGAGGCTTCCGTGGGAGAAATTCAGGAGGAACGCTTAAATTCGAAACCGGTAGGGTTGCCTCTGGGATAAAAGAACCTATCGGGGAAGCAGGATGGCCCGACGACAAAGGAGAGGTCGCGGCTGCCGAGGTCTCATTGTTTTCGATAGAAATGGCGGAAGGCACCCTGATAGCTTTGATATCTTTCACCACTTGCGAAGTACTCGCGGCATGAGAAGCGTTAATATTCTCGAGGGGGACCGCGTTAACTCCCTTCAAAGGGGGAACTGGGGGGTTAGTTTTCTCTGTGCGAACCTTCTTTACGAGACGCTCCGTCTCTTCTGCAATTTCTTCGCTATCGTCCTCAGCCGATTCCGCCGTGTCATCATTCCTCCTCGACCTAAGTTTCATCCTTTGGGCAATAGTAGCATGACGTAATTCAGGACCAGTGTCCATGCTCTCGCTATCGCTGTCGATTTTCTCAAACACAGGATCGCCTTGAGCTACCCTCTTGCCACGGGACGGAAGCCAATTTTCAAGGAAACAAGAAGGTCGAGTGGAGGCTCTGCGAGTTGTGACGGTTTTAGTCCCTTCCCTTCCAGGCGGAATGGGTGGGCGGCGGGAATTTTCAGGCGAAGGAGAAGGAGGCAGCGACTGGAGAGGTGTTACGTTCAAAGGGGCGTCACTTTCCCCAGAAGAACTACTCTCAGCGTTACCTGCCAACAAAACATATTAGCAAATTAAGAAGATTGAAGCGATAAAGAAGAAAAAGGGAACTCACCCACAACGCACTCTGACAAGGGCCTGAACCGAGCAAACTCCCGGATACGGAAAGACCCTTCTATTTCTAACAAGGCGCTAACGTTGGAAACATCCTGGCTTGACAGCGCGTCCGGTCTTTTCCAAACGCCACTATTGATTTTTCGATTGAAACCCCCGCGCCAGAGTCGTGACGGCAAACGGAGGGTGAAAAAGCTAGACTTCCAGTCATCTACGTGTTCCTCAAAACCTTGAAAGTTCCGCCAGAACAGTTGCACAATGACATCATCCCATCTGGGGGTAATATCTACCAGGCAGTTGCGACAACTCAAGACAAAGAACGTGCGGAATAGATCAAGCGATGGAGCAAATATACGCTTCATCTCGCACGAACGAAGGAAAGCGTAAATACCACACCAAGAGGGTGGAGTAATCTGGACGGGATTAAGGTCATAATGATCTAGCAGTTTCAACAGAGAAGTATGGAGTGGGAAACGGAATCCGTAAGTAAACATCTTGAAATAAACTAACCGAAATGTTCCCCACATGGCGTCAGGCAGCCGAGTGTCCTTCAAAGAGACAAAAGGGCGATAGCCCGTGGGAAAAGTAATACCACTCTCCTCTAATTCAACCCTCAAAACCTCATTACAATTGAATATGCTGCGAGTTCTCCTAGCTTCGGGATCTATGGGGTTTTCAACAGTTGAAGACATAAGGGACAGGGAAAGTAAATCTACGGCGGTAGAAGGAGTAAATACCTGGAGCAAAAAGCCAGTGAGCCGGTCGCCGGCACCAGTGAGCGGTCGCGGTAAAACCTCTCGAAGAAAAGAAGTGCAGAAGAGAGAGAAAATGTGCAAAAACTCAAAATATTAGCAAAAGCAGTAAAAGAGAGATGATTTCCTTATAAAGGAAAAGCCTAAAGAAGAGACAGCCTGTAAAAATGAAACACGTGCAGAACAGAAAAAGACACGTGGATAGTCATTTGTGCCTTCTGAAAGAAGACAGTTACCGATTAGAAGTTGAAGGCAGTTACCCGTAGCGAAAGGGACGCTTCCGCAATAACCCGGAACGCTCAGAAAGAAACAATAAGTAAGCAATGAGAAGCGAAAAGGAAGTAAAACCACCATTCATTATTATGAGGAAGGCCATACGACATCTACAAAAAGAAGGGTTAGGCCCTACTCTTCACCGTCGGACCAAGTAATGCCGTAGCAGTAGACCACGTCGTCTCCATGATCGCCACCCCAGAATGAAAGTTCACCGACCTCCTTTCCAGCGGCAGAAGTCAACTTGGGTGACTCCTCCTTAACGCCTGGCGATACTGCCCCGGCGGCCGAACAAGCAGAGGGAGCCCACGGAGGCGATTCCTGCGGAGGGGGAGACGGTTTTTTCTCCTCTCGAGTCGAAGAAGCCAGAGAGTCGAAAAATGACTTAGAAGCCTTGGCAGCCCCTTTCCTTTGCCTAGCAGCTTCTTTTCTCCGCCTCTTGCGACTCCGCCGGTGGACGACCGGTCTCCAAGGGGGTGTGGCAGGAGGATTATCCGTATCAGGAGTAGTCGGGGGAGTTGGTGGCGAGTCTCTCGAAGCCGTATCTAACAAATAAGAATCAGCCATGAGATCGTTGCGAAGAAAAACGAAGGAGAAAAAAATAGACGAAAATGAAAAAAGAATCGTCCCATTAAATAGCGGGGAAAAGAGTAGGAGGGACTCTTCGATGACCCAACCCGACTCTTGAGGATTGGCACGTGTACAGTCTGAAGTGCAAGCATAGATTTACAGTCACGCCTGTTGAAATCTCGCGCTAATCAAGGATATATCCCCCAATCAGTTGTTACAATGGGGACGGCGCTGAGTTAATATAGAACGACCAACAGAAAACCGCCCAGTAGCCAGACAGTTTTCAGTTGGGCTAAGAATATCTTCATTGGAAAACGACGAAGGGCGCAGCAAAGAGGAAGAACAGTTACAAGGCGGAATGATTGAAACGATTTATTTATTATGGCCTACCGGCCGAAAGATACATTTACAAGGCAAGAGGAAAAGAAAAAGGCCCAAAGGGAGCCACCATTATCAGGCGTCAGAACCAGCATCCTCGGGCACCTCAGGAAGGTCCCTCAAGGAATCCATGACCAGGACAAGATCATGGGAAGTGGCCCTCATCCCCTTCAGGCAGCACCCCAACATGTCCTTGCGCTGTTGCAGCATGGCAATCACCACCTGGATCTGAGCGATGGAGGCGGTCAGCTTCGACACGCTCTCCAAGGGACTGAAATCCTCTAGGGAGATAGCTCCCAGCCTAGAATGAAGCGGGGTCAGCATCCCTTGCAGCTCCAGGATATCCTCAGAGGTCTTGACTATCATATTCTCCAGGAACCCGATGTCACCATTATTGAGATTCTTAAGAGAGTGGCCCTTAGAAAGAAGAAAATTCTTGGTCAAGTGATCCATAATACTGACTGATAAAGATGAGGAGAACGTGGGTGGAGAAAGCTCTTCGATTTATAGGCTCCAACGGAGGGAGGCCATGGAAAAAGAGAAGAAAATAAGGTCCTTAAAAGACGAACCATCCCGATAAGCCTCAAGGACCGATAGGCCTGAAACGGAAGGAAAAGGTGACGATCGTACGCTGTCTGCGATATGTATATGGGAAGGAGTACGAAACAGAGTCTGAAAAAATGCCGATAAACACGATATCACTGGTAGTCCTGACGCTAAAACCATAAGGTTACCGGTATCCACAGTATAAGGCCGCGTTGATGTCACAGGTGGCCCTAGATGCGTAAAACCGCGCTGGCATCACAGGCGTCTGGTGGTGTGAAGCCGCGCTAATCATAAGGAAGCTGATGGCGTAAAGCCGCGTCGATATCGCTGTTTTCTCGGATGTGAAGCATAAAGGGGGCTCACGTGACTTCGAACCTCTGTAAGTATGAAGTTTGCTAACTTCTATATAGATATCTATCTCCTCTGTGTCTTTGCAGTACACTTAAAAGGATAGCAGACCTGGAATATACGCCGCTCCCTGGCATGATCTGGTTGAATACCCTTGACGGTGTCGTGAGTAACCCGTCAACGGTCCTTCTATGACTCGAATGAAGCTAAAGCTTCACAAGCCTTGTCAAAGAAGCCAAGTAGACTAATATCGCCGAGCGAAAGAAATGACCTCTGAACCATGAAAGCGATAGCGGTTTCTTAGTAAGAATTCTTAACGTCTCAGGGAGACGGATCTTAAACAAAGGATGAGGTTAATCTGAGCGATGGAAATTTACGGATCCAAGTTCGGACTCGACACTAAAATTGAGCAGCGCTGAGCAACGGGGGGGCTCAGACGCCCTGTGGAGATATCACCTCATGAAGGAATCTACTCATATCTAAGATGGCAGACATGGATAGCCCTTGGTGAACACCCGGGCTAGTTTTCAGTTGGGCTTATGATAACAATTAGAGCGCTCCTGACGGCTACACGGCAACTATGGTATCTATCTTGGACGAAGTTCTATAAGCTTCTCGGAGACATCTGCCTATCGCCCTTGCCAGCGGAAGTCTCCTAGGATGGTCGACTTCAGCGGGGGGGGGGGGGATCTCATGCACCTTTATGCGCACGGCGTCATCCCATCCTAGGGGACCAAGGAGGATATCGCTCCCGATAGACCCTACATGATTATCGCCCCAATGACGGAACTGATATCGCCCGAAGCGATGGTTACAAACGTTGCCTACCCCTATCGCTGTAAGGTATCGCCATCTTAAGCCTATAAATACCCCCACGACTTCCAAACAGGAGGTAAGATAGAGATCATCTTGGAGAACCTCTACCATTCTGAAAACTCGAACTGACTTAAGCATCGGAGTGTCTACGCCGGAGTCCCCCTCCGGCGCTTTGCAGGTACCTCCGACGCCGATCGCTTCCCATCCGACTAGCTGCTGCAGCCGTTTCCGACCAGAAGAGATCTCAAATCTTATCAAATCCCTCCAGCGCTTTGCAGGTACCTCCGACGCCGATCGCTTCCCATCTGACTAGCTGCTGCAGCCGTTTCCGACCAGAAGAGATCTCGGATCTTATCAACACCGTAGAATATACGTTCCCCTATCAGGGAGAAAATAATGTGGTGATAACTTTTCGCCAATATTGCGAGCAGAAGATATTGTAATGTCACCCTCTTTACTGTTGTCGTATTCCCCCGTTAAATAATGAGGGGTATTTCTAGGATATCCATAGATTCCTGTCTGTTCCTCAGATGGAAGATATCATATCCTTAAAAGGATTAGTATGATTGGTGTCAAAAATACCTGGCAGTGTTTCTTGGATCAAGATGGCAGAGCATGTGCCGGTAATAGTACACTCACCATGTGAATCATGATAACAGACCGTATGATGTTACCGTCTGCATGGGCGTCGGTCTCTTCATTATTTCAGTGCTTCTACGATTTTTCTGCAAATTCTCAATTATTGCTTTACTTCGTTAGTAAAATGACATGCAATGATAAACATCAGTTGCCTCTGCGGGCCTTCACCCGCATATGTTGGGGTATTGTTGGTGTTGCTTTTTCATTCAGCCTCGTTGAATCTGACCTTGCCGGGGCATTACTTGTGTTGCTTTCTCACTCAGCCAACTTCACCGGGTATTTATCGTCCGGTTACTTACTGGGATATCACAATTCATTTCGATTTTCCACGATTGGCCTAGAGCGTGCCTCGTCTTAGTGAACAGTCTGATCAGGAGCAGTTGTCACAAGGATAGGATTTTCACTTCCAGGTGTTGAGTCCTCACTTCCCTGGAGCGTGCCTCATTTTAGTGAGCCGTCTGTATTAGCCCGGTTGTCACAAGGATAGGATTTTCACTTCCAGGGTGGAGTCTTCATTTCCCTGGGGAGTGCCTCATCTTAGTGAGCCGTCTGTATTAGACCGGTTATCACAAGGATAGGATTTTCACTCCTAGGGGTGCCGAGGCGTGCCTCATCTTAGTGAGTCGTCTGTATTAGCACGGTTGTCACAAGGATAAGATTTTCAATTCCGGCGTTGAATCTTTAAGTATGCCAGGGCGTGCCTCATCTTAGTGAGTCGTCTGATCAGGAGCGATTGTCACAAGGATAGGATTTTCACTCCTGGCACCCTTCATTATCTGCACGTAATCAACCACAAAAACACACGACAATATTTCCGATTTGACCGTTAACGCATATTATTGCTTCCCAAGTCTAAACGTGCAGAGACATGTGAGATTCTATCATGATATAGTTTCAAACGACTATGTTCCAAGAGTTTGGTAAGGGGGTACCGTCAAGTATTTCTAAGTGGTATGCTCCCTTTCTGATAATGCGGGTAACGCGATATGGGTCGTCCCAGTTTAGACTGAGTTTCCACATGCACTGTCCGGCCGCTCGTTTGTCCCTGAGTACCAAGGCTCCTGCTTTCAGTAATCGCTCTTTGACGCGCCTGTTGTGATATCGCGCCATCTTTCTCTTATAGTATAGTGTTTTCAGGAGTGTTTCTTCATGCATTTCTGGCAACGCATCAAGGTTCGCCCGCAACCTCTCTTCATTTATCTCATCCTTGAAGTACGCCACTCGCAGGCTTAAAGTACCGATTTCTACCGGTGTGACGGTCTTAGTGCCGAAAGCCAATGCGAAGGGTGTTTCTCCTGTACTGGTTTTGACCGTCATGTTGTACATCCACATCATGTACCGTAGCTCATCTTCCCATTTCTTTTTGGCACCTTCTAGGTTTTTTTTGATACCACTGAGGATACTTCGATTGGTTACCTCCGCGAGTCCATTAGTTTGTGGGTGGGCTACGGAAGAGAATCTTTGTTCGATATGGAATTCTGCGCACTGGTCTCTAAAGAATTGACTTGTAAATTGGGTCCCGTTATCGCTGACTAACACTCGAGGTATACCAAATCGCATGATAACTTGGTGCTTGAAAAAATGCCATATCTTCTCCGTTGTGATGTTAGCCACCGCTTCTGCTTCTGCCCATTTTGTGAAGTAGTCCACTGACACGACTACAAATTTCAGCTGAGATCTTGCCTTTAGAAACGGACCTAGGATGTCGATTCCCCATTTGGCAAAAGGACAAGGAGCCACAATTTTGGAGATTTCTGTGGCAGGTCGTTGGGGAATTTGGAGAACTCTTGACATTTCTGACAGGTTCGTACAAAGTTATCGCAGTCCCTACGAATGGTAGGCCAATAGAAACCTGACCTAAAGACTTGCGTGGCCAAGGTGCCGTCAGACACGTGCATACCACATATCCCTTCGTGAATCTCTCGTAAGGTGTGGAGGCCTTCTTGTTCCATTATACACTTGGCAGCTGGATGAGAGAAACATTTTCGGATCACTTCTCCGTCATAGTATGTACACTGTACCGCCTATTTCAATACTTTTTTCTTTTCGGCGTTATCTTTGGGCAACTCATCATGCTTTAGAAATTTTATTACAGGGATCCGCTAGTCGTTTTCGATTTCTTCGATACAAAGCGACGCTTGTTCTTCCATGAAGGAAGGCACGGATATTTCCTCAAAGTACACGTCAGCGGGTAAGGATGCTTCTGAATTCGCTGCAATCTTGGCGAGATTATCAGCCTCGGCGTTATCTTCTCGAGGGAGATATTCAATGTTGACCTGTATACCCCATTTTCTTATTTCCATCAACTCATGTTTCACTTTAGAGAGATATTGAATCATAGTAGGCTCTCTAGCTTCAGAATTGCCCAAGACCTGATCTATCACTAACTTGGAATCGTCGTATATCAATAGTCGTAAGTCTCCCATTACTCCGGCGTCATGTATGGCTTTTGTGGACAGATTTTTTCCTATCCTGAGTCCAGCTAGCAGCGCCTCATATTCTGCCGCATTGTTGGATAACGGTTGCAGGATTCTGATGGCATATCATATCTGTATGCCTAGTGGTCCGGTTACCAAGATTCCAGCTCTAGCTAGTTCTTGCTTCTTGGCTCCATCCATATGGACAACCCACAAGTCGGTGTAGGTTTCAGGGAACGGGAGATCCAAATCATCTCTTTCTTCTTCTGGTAAATCCGTCAATGGATCCTGCGTAAAGGTGCACTCGGCTATGAAGTCTGCTAGGACTTGGGCTTTTATGGATGGTCGGTCTTTATACTGTAGCCCAAATTCCTCGAGTTCAATGACCCAAATCAGCATCCTCCCTGAAGACTCATGCTTTCTAAAAATCCTTTTCAAAGGTTGATCTGTGAGCACGATGACGGGGTGGGCCTGAAAATACCTGTCCATTTTGTGCGTGGCCTGCACCAACGCAAACGCTATTTTTTCAATGCGAGCGTACCATAGCTCAGCGTCTTTCAAAACATGGCTGACAAAGTACATGGGGTGGTAGACGTGATTGTCATCTCGCACAAGGACAGCACTAACTACTTCATCGGCAACACCAAGGTACAAATATAGAGTATCGCCCGGCTCTGGTCTTGTCAACACCAGATTAGATGAAAGATAAGCTTTCAAGCCCATAAACGCCTCTTCGCATTCTTTTGTCCATCCAAAGGGAGTCTTTTTACGTATAACCTTGAAGAAGGGTAGGCATCTTTTCCCTTGTTTGGAAATAAACCGTCCAAGAGCGATAACATGCCCTGTAAGCTTTTGCACTTCCTTGATGATTCAAGGGGATATCCTGTCGTGAATATCTTTGATCTTCGACGGATTGGGCTGAATGCCTTTTTGGCTGACTACATATCCCAAGAACTTACCCGTTTGAAATGCAAACATGCATTTACGGGGGTTCAGCTTCATCTTGTACTCTCTCATCACGTTGAAAACCTCTTCCAAGTCTGCTAAGTGGTCCTCAAAGCTTCGACTCTTGACCAATAAATCATCCACGTAGGCTTCAACTTTCTTTCCGATTTATTTCTCAAACACCTTGTTTGCCATACGCTGAAAGGTTGCCCCAGTGTTTTTTAGTTCGGGGTGATGAAGGCGGTCTTTTCTTCGTCTTCGACGACCATGGGAATTTGGTGATATCCGGAGTTGGCGTCTAAAGAGCTCAAATAAGCATACCCGGCAGTCTGGTAGACTAATTGGTCGATTCGCGGGAGCGGGTAGCAATCCTTAGGACAGGCGTCATTTAGATCAGTGAAGTCAATACACATGCGCCACTCTCCATTGGGCTTTGGAACGAGGACGGGATTGGCTAACCAAGTCGGATATTGGACTTCGCGAATGAAACCTGCGTCTAGAAGTTTTGACACCTCTTTGTCAATGGCTATTGCCTTTTCCATAGAAAACGCTCGTCACTTCTGTTGGACTGGTTTGACGCAGGGATCAACGTTAAGTTGATTCTCTGCTACCTCTCGCGAGATACCAGACATGTCCGCGGGCTTCCAGGCGAATTCTCCTTTACATTTGTTTATTAATCGACCTAACTGCATGCTCTCTTCAGGGCTTAGCTTTTAACTAACCAGGAAGTTTGCCTCCCTGAACCATTAACAGGGACGGGCACCATCTTGTCCACTAGCTGGGTACAGTTTTCTTCTTTCTGTTCGAAAGGATCCGCCGTCACACACACGTACCTGTCGTAACTCTTTTGCATCATGAGTAGATAACACTTAGCTGCCAGCTTCTGATCACCTTTGACTGAGACCACTCCATCCCAAAAGGGATACTTCAACCTCAAGTATTTTTGGGATATCGCTGCACCGAAACGATTGAGAAATGGGAGCCCGGGTATGGCGTTATAGGGCAAGGTAAGGTCTACAACCAAGAACAGCAATTCCTCTGATATTTTGGATGTGTCTTCTCTAAAGTATGTGGGCAGTAAGGTGACTCCAATCACTGGGATAGGAACTCCATCTACCCCAATTATCGGCTTTTTGCAAGGTGTCAGCTCGCTAGCGGGATGTTTCATGAGGTTGTAAGCCTCTAATGAAAATAAATTTACCGCGCTGCCGTTATCAATGAGGGTTCTTCTGACTCCATGGTTGTCAATAACGGGTGTGACCACCAATGCATCTTTATGCGAAAAAATGACGCCTTTCTCGTCTTCCTCGGAGAAAGACAATACCATTCGGTCTAAGACACTTATCGCTTCATTTTTCGCTACCGCGCCTTCACGTTTCCGCTTCTCTCCTGCGGTGGGCGTTAACTGCATAGACTCATCAAGGTATGGTGTGCCCCCAGCTATGATGTTGATGATGGGAATGTCCTCATCATGGATTGTTAACGTTTCCCTGACCCTCCCACTAGGAGTAGCGTCGTTTTTAGGGGCGTGAGGAGGCGCTTATCTGTTGTCTAAAACCCTATTCGTCGGGTTATTCCTGGCTTCTTCTCTAGCCTTGGTGGTGAATTCTCCAAGGTAGCCTTCTTCTACTAAACGTTCTATCGTCAACTTTAATTCTCTGCACACATCTGTGGAGTGTCCCTTGACTTTATGGAATTTACGAAAGGCATTTTCTCTTCCTCCCATAATTACCCTCGGTTTCATAGGGGCTGGATAACGGATAGGCAGATTCCGTTGCTGAACAATTGCTAAGATTTCCGCTCTCGAAAGTATGAGGGAAGGAAGATCAGGGTCATAGACTCAGCCCTTGGGCAGATCTGCTTGTCGCTGAGTGGGGGAGGTGCCGGGTCTTCCCCTTGAAAAGTTGCCTCTTTGCTAGTTCGAGGCTCTAGGGATATGATCTTTTTGTTGGGCGTAATCGTCGATAGCGCGAGCGTCAAAGGCCGTACTGGTAGGTGCGCTAGAAGCGTGGGGTGAGTTTTGCGGCGCATTTCGAATTTTATCCCTGTTTTCTTCCTTGTATAATTATGAGCCTTCAACCTTAACGTGTCTAAAGTCGTTGAGGAGTCCACCATTAACGTGTCCCGTAATTTTCCGTAACAACAGTTTCGTTTCAAGGCTTCCACGGCGAAATCAATGGTGACACCTGGCGTTAACGACATCTCCATATCGAAACGACTAAGGAACTCTTTTAGAGATTCTTGGGGTCTTCTGTGTATATCGAACAAAGCTGTCGTGGACTTCCTAATGGGAATAGCCGTGCTAAACCGGCTTTGAAACTTAGCTTCCAGCTGTAAAAATCTGTCAATGGATCCGGCCGGGAGTCCTTCAAACCAAAGGCATGCGACTCCTGGTAATGTCATGACAAATATCTGGCACAGGGCCGCATCACTGTGAGTTTGGAATTGCACGAAGTCTTTCACCTTGTTAAGGTGAGAGATGGGATCCTTCGTGCCGTCATAAGACTTCGTGGGGAGTTTCACGTGCCGACTGACTCTGTGATGTCTTATGCGATAGTTGAATGGACGACCGTGTTATCATCGGGGATTTCACGAGGATGACGAGGAGGAGAAATTTCTAGATGATGCCTTTGGCCTCGAGGATCGGGTGCGTGGTGTCACCTAGGGGACTGACTGCAACTTCTCGGTGAGTGGGTTCAATATCTCCTACTACTCGATCTTTCACTGCGTCTGGGGATACATCCCTAACCATTTCATCTCGTCTGCCATCCCAACGATCTCTATATTTATCATGCCATCGTTCCTCTTGAGATATGGGGATTTCCCGCGTATGTGACGCGGAAGGTTCTACCCGTCCATGAACGAGTTGCGCAAAGTTGATGGGGTCCGTCGTCACGGGCAAGGTCAACGGGGTGCTCCCGTGTTGCTGAGGTGATAACGGCCGATCAGTGACAATAGACGGGGTAAAAGTAAATATCAAATGAGGGGGAATACTCGATCCTGAGGCATGGGGAGTCGATCCGACAGCTAATGCGGCCAACTGGTCCACTTGGGCACGTAGAGCTAACAAAGAGTTCGCCCAAGGGTTGTTTGCGCTATCCATTATAGATCCCATCGATGGGGGAGTAGAAAAACTAGATCCAGCAATTTGGGAAGGTGGAGTAGTCATCTGGGGGAATGATGTTCCCGTTGTTGGTCCAAAGAGGAAATCCGTTTGCCCAGATGGAGTTCCCTGTACTGCGGTAGAAATATTGACAGAAGTAGAAGGAAAAAGTTCCCTACGAGGAGCGAAAAGAACACCGTGTGGCTGAGGAGGTGTAGATTCTGAATCAGAAGCCATGATCCTTCAATTTCCAGAAAAGATAGAGCTTGGCTATTAAGGACGCTCACTTAATTAAACCAAAGCTCTCAATGAAAGCACCAATTTGATAAGATTCGGACTTCTGAAGAGGGGTAGGTAAGGAAAATGGTCGCTCGGAATCTCTATTCTGGTCGTCCGGTGTACCTGCAAAGCGCTAGAGGGGGTGTCCGCCGTAGACACTCCCAAGTACCTAGGGAAGATAATGCCCAAGTACCTCAAGTGACGTTATATCTCGCCTAGGATGGGATAACACCGTTTGTGTAGATGGATATCGAGTGAGACCCCCCTCCGCTGATGTCGACCATCCCAGGGTTCCGCGTGATTAGAGAGGCGGTAGCTATAGTGGCGTATGCCCGGTGGGAGCTACAGTGTTCCGACCTTAACGCAGGGTGTAAGGACAAAAATGCCCCTGGAATTGCATCTATAGTTATCACTAATGTAAACTAGGAAAGTAATAACAGACAATAATAAAACAAATAAGAAATCAATAGAGAAAGGAGTTCCCAGTAGGAATTTATGTCCGGTTGCATTTGCGGTAAGCCGGCCATCAGTGCAGTGATCTTCTACCCCAAGCTGATAGATGTGCTATGGGGACCAGGTACATTTAAGTCCCCTACTTTCTTTCGTATGAGAAACTACCCCAAGGTACATTTATGGAGTAGTCTTGACGCTTTGTCGTCCCCCAAGGTACGTTTATGGAGGCAATACTCAAAGGCCTATGAAGCTGAAGAAAGACACACCTAGGCCGAGACACTCAATGCGTTCGAGGCTCTACCCTAATTACTTATTTAACCCAGTCAGATTAGACCAGTGACCTGATGACTCCAATCTGGTTGTCTACTTTACCCTGCAGCGTCACGTTAGTTATTACCACAGAGATGACTTTAATCGTCTAGGCCTAGCTACTAGTTGGCCAGACTTGCAAACAACCCTAGTAGATTTGACAAGAATTCGTTAAGCAAATAAATATAAACCAGTGATATATTAAACTTCAATTAGACCTCACGACTTTTCTAAGGAACCTTCGATGATTCCTACCAAGAACAAAGAGCTTTATCCACTCATATTAAAATTGAAATAAATTAATTAATTAAATTGCATGAAAGAAGAAGAAGAAAATTGGAAAACCCTTATTTATTACCGACCGGAGCAAAGCTCTGGTTTATTCAATGAAAGACAAGAGAGCCAGAGGCGGAGATGGAGTCTGAAAATCCAAAAAGTGGAAGAACAAAAAAATAACCCTGAAACCCTAAAGCTAAAAGTGTTTTAAAAGAGAAAATTACAAAAAAAGAAAAGGAAATTCCAATAATAGAAATTAATAAAGGGGAAATCCTAGATTAAATGGAGTCGGTCTTGAATTATCTTCTTGCCAAAACGGGAGAGATCTGGAGTAATAAAACGGATCATCTGATTTCCTTCTTTGAGGAGTTTCCTTGTTTGTGCTGGACCATACTGCCACTGTCTGCACTCAGCTGCAAGGCCTAGCTACTCAAATCCGTCTGAAATCTGGTGATAAACGCATCCTTTTGATATTTCTTCTCCAGCGCTGGACTGCACTGTCGTCACGAGCACGCAGCTGCAAGGGCAAGCTGATCAAATCTGTCAGAATTCCAGCGAATAATGCATCTTTTCGTAATTTCCTCTCCAAAAGCTAAGATCTGCAAATAGTAAGGAAACAAGACCAAATTAGTAGCATCAAGATCTAAAAGGGCCTAAGAAAGGAGAGGAAAATACGCATAAAATGATCGTATCACCGCTCATTGGTGGGACGCACTAAACCAAACAAGGATGAGAGTTAAAGTTAGTCCGATTGCTACTTGGGAGGACATGAAGGCGTTTAAAAATGCGTAAGAAAAATTGGGTTACAACACTTTACTTTCTGTTTCATTTTTACAATTCGAGCCATAGTCGATTTAGAAGTTCTAAATCAAAGTTGCGTCTTATGTCACGTTTGTAAAAGAAAACCGAGTCGGTTTGTTTGTGTCAAAGTCAGTTTTGTTTGTGTCTTTTAATTTAATTATTTAAGTTGAAAAGAGAGTCATAAAAAGAATCACAAAAATAGTCCACAAAAGTGTCATAATTTATTAAATCGATTTGCTTGAATCGATTAGTAAAAAAAAAAAGTTGTGTTATGGTGGATAAAACAAATGAAAAGCTACACCATGAGATGATTGCCCTAATGAGGAATCTCAATATGATATTTGATGAGATAGCACAATGGAGACCAGAGACAAATGATCGCTTGAGGAGACTAGATGAGAGGCTCGTCGGCGACATACCAATTGGCTGAAACCCTAATAGTCTTCAAGAAGAGGGTGAAGACGAAGGAGAAGGAGACCGTGAAGAGATCAATAGTCAAGCGAATGGCTCTAGAAAAGAGAGCAATAGATGAGAACGGTGGTATGAAGAAGTCGAATGAGAGGAAGAAGAAGAATGCCTAAGGGAAGAGGCACGACAAGTTGAGAGGAGGCAACTTGAAGGCCGAATTGATGGTAACCTTAGGAGCATCAAGATGAAGATACCTTCGTTAAAAGGAAAGGACAACCCAGACTTATATTTAGAGAGGGAAAGGAAAGTTCAATCGATTTTCCTTTGTCACAATTACTCAGAGGAGAAGAAGGTGAAGATAGCCTCAGTGGAGTTTAGTGGTTACGCCGCTCATTAGTGGGACGCACTAAACCTAACAAGGATGAGAGTTAAAGCCGGTCTGATTGCTACTTAGGAGGACATGAAGGCATTGATGAGGAAGTGCTTCGTACCAAGTCACTTTCAACATTACCTTCATCAAAAGCTACAAACCCTAATGCAAGGAACGAATAACATAGGTGAGTATTACAACGAGATGGAGATTGCGTTGACTAGATCGCAAGTAGTGGAGGATACGGAGGTGACCATGGCTAGGTTCTTAAATGGAATAAATCCAGAGATAGCCAATCGGTTAGAGTTGACAACCTACAACTCGCTAGAGGAGATGTTGCACTTAGCCTCAAAGATTGAGAGGCAAACGAAGTTGCGAAAGGTAAATAGTAATTCAGACAAGGTGTCGACTTGGAAGAAGATGATTTGGGCTAGAGATGAGAGGGCAGTAGCTCTAACCCCGAAGCCTACACATTTGTCAAGTGTAGATCGAACAAGAAAGGAGAGTATTTAGAACCCTAATACTACAAGGGTCGCGGCAAAGGATGTAGTGTGCTTTAAGTGTGCCGATCGAGGGCATGTCGCATCTGTTTGCCCTAACAAATTATTGATGGTGATTAGAGAGGGCAGCGTGATGAGCGAAGAGGATTCTAGAGAAAGGGATGAAGCCAAGGAGTCGGCGCATGGCGATTCGGATGAAGAGGAGATCGAGTGCGACGTTGGCTTGAGTTTGATGATTCAGCGAAGCTTGAGTTTGCAACCAAAGGAGATATTGAGTGATACCATGCAAGGAAATAATTTATTTCACACTCGGTGTCAAATTGGAGGGAAGATTTGCTCGGTTATCATAGACAATGGCAGCTTTACAAATTGCGCAAGCAATTTGTTTGTTTACAAGCTAGGGCTACCGTTGGTCAAGAAAGTGAAACCCTTTCAACTACAATGGATGAAGGATAATGGAGAATTGGAGGTAACTCATGAAGTTATGGTTCTAGTCATCATTGGGAAGTATTAAGATGAGGTGTGTTGTGACGTTGTGCCTATGATTTCAAGTCATATATTGCTAGGCCCACAGTGGCAACATGATAGAGATGTGGTCTACAAGGGGAGGGGTAATCACTACACCATTACTAAGGATGGACGTAGGTTTAATCTAGTACCATTAACACCTAGAGAAGTGTTAGTAGACCAACAGTGGATGGCAAAGTCGTACGTAGACTTCAAAGGAGAGCGCGAGCGTGAAATTGGAGAAATAATTAAAAGCGCCTTATGTGTGCATGAAGCACAAGTGACTAACCCTACTTTTAGTGTTTCTTCTTATCAGTCTGTGAGGAATTTAATTCTGAAGAGATGGGTTCAAATATGCTTGGGAAGCACAAGAGAGAAGAAATATCGAAGGAGTTGCTTATCGCAAGCCAAAGGGGGTGGTTGCGCTTAGTGTTGATCAAGTTGGATTTAGCTGCATATGAGGAGTATTTGGATGAGTATAATCCAGTGGATAATTATGAAATTGAAGTTCCAGACTTGGAGAGACAATCGCTAACGTTTTGAGAATTTGTGAACAAAAGAGAAGATAGAGCGATTGATGCGTTTGAATACATTACGACTTTAAGGAGCGATTATGATATCATTCTAGGCCAATTGTGTACAAGATATGGATTGAAGGTAGAGGACCTAGCATTCCATTACAATCTGTCCCTTGATGGTTTCATTGAAGAAGATTCGAGGGTGAATCTTTTTAAAAAGGGAGGGGATGATACGATCCTAGGAACCTCGCAAACACTAGTGAGGTTAATTGATGAGTCCCAAGCAGCCAAAGGGTTGAGCACGTGAAGGATCACTCTAGGATATCCTTGGAGAGCCAAGTGAGGTTAGCGAGAACCCACAGGGTAGAGTTGAAGGTCAGCGCACGAGGGAGACGCGCGCTATGACAAGCAATGCGCGAGGCGCATGCGCATGGAGATGCAACGGAGTTAGCCCGAGCTAAGAGGATGAAGATCAACTCTGATTGGACTTCTGGACAACATACAAGACCCTTCTATATATTAGGAAGGACGAGGCCAATTTTCAAGTCAATCGGGCATAGGGATCAAAAGTTGGCCAGAGTCAACTTTCAGTCAAGCGCTAGGCGCGCATACGAGGACATAGGCAGATTGACTTCGAGCCAAAAAGAAAACCACTCGAGTGTTTTGACTAATTCCAATTGAAATATGAATTTAAGTCCAGAGGCTAGTTCGTGTCAAAGTTTGAGTTGGAACGCACGAGCAGATTGGAAGATGGCTTAAGAAGAGTTTACGTTGGACAAGGAGGACGCACGTCTAAACCGACTAGGAGTAGAAGACGAATTCGAGTTTGAAGAGGAGTCGGTTGAAGAGAAGAATTTTGTACAAGTTAGATAGAGTAAATATTTGTATTTATTTTATTTAAATTAATTGAGTTAGAGTTTAGTTAGAGTTAGGACTTATAGTCTTAGTAGAATTAGAACTTGTAAGTTTACTAGCTTTGTAACACTTGTACTTTGGCGCCTATTTAAAGGTAGTTTCCACAAATTCCATATACCAACTAATTCGTTTCCCCATTCTACCTTTTTATTCTATTGACCTTGCGGAGCAAGCCGCTTATCTTGTATAACTTAACTGTGGCGTCACAAGGATAGCGTGGAAGGTGCGGTTAGGGTGTGACTTGCGTGACATTTACAGAGATAAGCGTGGAAGGTGCGTGAGGAGGTTGTTGCGTGACCGAGCGTGGCACTTACGAAGATAAGTGTGAAAGGGCGCAAGGGATCGTGTGGCGATTCACAGGGCTGATCGTCGTTGCTAGCATTCACGAGGCTGAGTGTTGGTGTTGCTTTCATTCACGGGGCTGAGCGTTAGTGTGCGGGCGTGTTACGGGGCTAGGCGTGCGTGTGTGGGCGTGCTACAGGGATAGTCATTCGTGGATATTGTGGTTTTGCTCAAATGGAGATTTGCAAGTCATTAACCTCACTATCTATCAAAGACCGAGTGTAAGGTGAGATCTTACGATTATTCCGCGTTCCGAACCTATAGAATAACTAGATCGTATTGAGTGACCTCGGGTTCTAACCTAGGCATCTAAGGATCGCATCAAAGGGGACACTCAAGAGAGCGAAGGGCGACGAGACAAGTGAAGCTCAAATTCAAGACGAGGCCAAGTGCGGGGGCACGTAATAATTTAGCGACTCCAATGGTGGAGAAGTTAAAGGAGCCAACGGGTATGGGGATCTCCCAAATTAGGGACTTAGTGCGGGAGCCACTAGGTAAAGACAACACTTGTCTTGTGCGACGAGACAAGAATGAGCCAGGATCGAGGGACGCTGCGTTACAAAGGGCCAAGGGGCGACACTATCATAAGGGCATGGTGCCCGAGCGAGGCGGCAAGTTGGGGCCAGGTGAGTGCTTACCGAGGGACATTGGGAGCGTGCCACGACGACAAGGACATCGCCGGAATATGTGGGGGAGGATGTCACTCCCCCCGCACAAGTGGGGCCCGTTAGTGTGCCGAGGGCGTACTCATATGGCTCGGTGAAATGGGCCAAGGGACCCGGGGAAGGCACGTGACGTAAAATGTGAACGCCGAGAGAGGTTTATCAAGCAAGCTTGAAAAGGCTTGAAGGATCCAGAAGCTTCCAGAAGAACCTAGCACATTGTGGAGATATGTGTTGAACCTTCAGGGAAGATTCTAGAAAGGTTCTAGAAAGGGAGATATGTGTGGAGCCTTCTAGAAGCTTTCTAGAATGTGGTAGATGTGTAGAGAATTCTTGAATAGTTCTAGATACTTAATCTCCATCATTGGATCAAAATGATCCTAGTCGTCCATTGAAGAGTTGATTGTGTATAAATAGGGGTGGAGTCCCACTTGTACATTCAGCCAAGTTTTTAGTAAGCTAAGTATAGAGCAAACTAAGTCTTGTGTGCAATATAACATTCTTCTCCAAGTTATCTCATGTGCTTTCCTTTCATAGTTCTTCTTGTGCTAATATTGTTTAATTCATGTGGCTTTGGTGGTTAGGCTGACTTAATAGGCTAAAGGGCGAGCTGGCTAGGTGCCGTACGAGTTAATCGCTGCGCAAAATACTCATCCCGTGACATTTCGCTCCGAGCGAGACACATAGCCTTTCAAAGCCATGTGCTTCACCTGCCTTGCGCTCAAGTGAGCCTTGGACCCTTATTTATCTTTAACTTATTATAATTTCTAGCCAACAAAAAGCATAAAAATTTAGGCGAAAATTTTTAGCTTGAAAATTACATACAATTATGATGAGCTAATCTTATTTAAAGTGAGGAGTGACAGGATTTGAATTTATAATTGTTTACTCATTTGATCCACAATATAGAAGCACTGCACTTAAAAAAACCATTATTTATGGGTGAGGCCCAAAATCCAATACTATTATTTAATTTTTAATATTTTTGGATTAAAAATTATTCGTTTTAAGAAAAAAAATTAATAAACTTTTATATTAAGTACTTAAAAGTAATACATACTTAATAAATAAATTCATACATTATTTTCATTGTAGTTACGAACCTAATAATGTATTTGTACACATAAATTTCCCCCAGAATAGGAGAAAATTAAAGGTGTCAAAATTACAATAATGATGTAAATATAAAATAAGTGGTTCTTTTATATATAGAAAGAAACTAGAACAAAACGTTAAACTCTAACACGACGAGAATGGAAAACACTTATTTTGTCGCCATCTAAAAGATACAAGATACTGATAGATACATTAACATAAAAGCTTGATCCTATCTAGACCTACTAATTGGCCGGGTGGGGCCGGCCCGAGCCTAATTTCTCTAAACCCTCAAAACATTGAGGCGGGTCGACCAGGCTAGGCCTTAAGAGGGCCAATTTTTATATGGCCCAAGCCTAACCCTCTTACTAAACAGGTTGCCCGCGAGCCTAACGGACCGGCCGTTTAATTTTATGTAATTAGAGAAAATGAGAATTTTTGTATATCAACTAGAGATATTAAATCAAAATATTCACAAAAGCTGAGTTTCACAAGTTCAAAATAATAAACTGAGTACTTTAACTTTACAATCTCAATTGATACTTAACCAATAATGGCAAGTATGTTGTTATTCTCCCTACAACTCATGATCGACTCATGAAACATAACCAAATAAGAAAATATCAAACTCAATGAGATAATCTTGAAATCTAGGCAATGCATGACATTGATAACAGAAACCTACATCACAGCTCTACAGATTATATATTTATATATATAACGAATTATTATATGAAACAGGTCGGGCTGGGCCGAAAATCGAAAAACCCAAACCTGACCTTTTTATATTAGAACATGCTCGAGTCGATCTTATGACCGACCCGTCTAATTAGTAGGTCTAATCCAGCCTACCAAATTCATATTGGCCTCGAGAGCGGAACGTGTGCGTGTTCAAATGCATGCAACACACCAAGTTATCTGTTTGGAGCTAGACCCGATGCCAACCCTGCTTGCAAGCTGCTCGAAGACCAAGAAAAACACCCCATAATTCAGCCCGCTGTAATCTCCGAGGAAAGCTGAAAATCCTCCAAGCCGTCGACCAGTTTCACAACCAAAACACCCACTTGCAGCCAGGCACGGATGCAGGTGGGGGCCAGGGTGGGCTTTTGCCTACCCTGCCCAATCCAATTTTTTTTTTTAATAGGCCCATTAGCCTAGCCTTTGCCTCTGTCAATCTGCACCTCGACCAAATCTAATCCAATAATCCAATCCAATAATCCAATCCCTAGCCTAGCCTTTGCCTCTGCCTCTCTTCTCCTCTCCTCAACCAAATCCCTAGCACAGCCACGCCTCATCCGTTTCCTCCGTATGGGAGATGATATGTTAAATGATTGTTTGATTACTTTTGTTGAAAAAGATATTTTTGATAGTATAGAGAATGAGAGAATCATACAAGGATTTCAAAAAATGAAACCTCGTAGAGAACAATGGTAAGAAGTATGTATATTGTATGAATTCTAATGTATAATTAATTTTTTTCTATATTGTCTTCTTATTTACCTTTTTGTTAAGTTTATCTAAATATTTATTATTTAGTTCAATTTTTTGTTCAGCTCGCTTGCTTTCCTTTTAAAATACTCAAAAAAAAAAAATTCAGGGGCGCTGCCCCCGAACCCCCGCCCCCCCTGGAAATAATTCCTGGATCCGTCCCTGCTTGCAGCCGCACGAGATGAGGAATTCAGCGCCTTTTTTTTCCAAATTACAATTTAATTAACTATTTTTAAGATGCTTATAAAAAAAACTATTTTTAAAATGAGGATTGTTATGTAATTTTAAATGAAAAAAAATTGGAGTGTGAATATCAACGGACAACCGGTGTAGGGTATGAAAAAGAACATAGCGAAAGAAATATACCACAATATTCGAATCTGCCATTCTCCGTTTCCTAACAAACTCTTAGGCTCTGTTTGGCAGTCCAGTTTAGTGGGGAAATGGTCAGTGAGGAAATGTTCAGTGGGAAAACAACATTTGGGAAATGGAGGGTGCTGTTTGGTAAAATTGTAAAAATTCAGTGGGAAAACGATATCTGGGAAATGGAGGGTGCTGTTTGGTAGTCCAGTTTTCCCAAACTATGATTTGGATGTAAAATGACCATAAAGGGCATAATTCATTTTAAGTGTTTGAATTTTTTTTATTTTTTTATCTTTATATATATTTTTAATCAATTTATTTATAATCTAACATCTAATAAAATTGATCTATATACCATAAATAAGACATTGTGCCGAAATAAATTGAGAGTGATTTTACGGATGGATGTCGAAATAAATTGATGGGTTTTGTTGGAATGGATGTAGGGAAGGTGTGGTCAAAATTTGAGAGGATTCGGAGAAGATTTGGGGGAGATTCGAAGAAGAAAATCGATTTTGGAAGTGAAAGGGTCGGGTTGGAGGAGAGAGAAATTTCTGAAAAAAGTGAAGAAGAAGAAGGAAATCACGATTTTATATAGGGGAAATAGTTTTTACCACCCCTGAACTATCGTCGAAAATCAAAAACCTCCCCTGAACTTCATTTTTTGAAATTCACCCCCCTAGACTATTGTTTTCGGGCAAAAAACCCCTTCTGTCCATAATTAAATTAATTTTTTTGTGAATTCTTGGAATTTTTTACAATGTTTCTTGATTTTTAGGTTAATTACATTTTTTCGTGAATTTTTACATTTTTTTTAGATTTTTTACAATTTTGTTGGAGGAGAGAAAAATCCTTGGCGTGATCACGCCAAGGAAAAAGTGCCTAGCGTGAATCACATTGGCAACTTAAACCCATTTTCAAAAAATTAATAAAAATAGGAAAAATGGATCTAGAATTACTTATCTTGAAATAGAGATTTTATTGGGGTAGTTTTTAATTTATTTTGTTGGTTATATAACGTAAAAAAATTAAAATGAAATGAAAAAGAAAAAAAAAAGGAGAGAGAGAAGGCCAAATGGAGTTTCATTTCCGGAATGGAGCATTTTGCTCCATTCCCTCACCCCCTACTTTTCTCATTTCCCCACCCAAAAATCCACTTTTTCATTTCGGGAATGGAGTTTAACAAACACCAAAATTTCATTTTGGGTTGGCAAATATTGGGTTGGGTACCCAACCCTAAACCCCAAACAGCCACTTAGTATGACTTATCTCTTACAATCCGATCCCTCTAATCGCAACCAATCTCCACCGTCCATCCCATCAGGTCTACACATCGAACCAGCCACATCAGTGATACTACATTGACCCGAAATACACTCGCGTCACTCCAGATCACCACCAGCACCAATCATCATTTTTCCTCTCCCACTCTTGATTTCTCACCTAAACTTACACGCCAAACTCGCGCCTAGAGAAAACCAGACGAGCAGGAAAAAAAAAACTCACGCCAAATTCATGAAGAACATATTTTAGTTCTGATTTGATTCTTTTTTTCCTTCCCTTCCTCTGTGTGATTTTCTCGCTGTCCAAACAGCGTGGTAGTTCAACAACTTTTTTGGCTTCCTCGTGGTCAAATGGAGATGGCAAAGGAAGATTCGTCGTCGTTCTCACATGCGCTTCTTATCTCCATGGCCAGCGTCTCAATTTCTGTTGCTGTACGGACACGACGGTCTCCAGCATGCTTTCCTATACCGTTCATACAACGAATATGTAAAGTTGTTGCTAACTGAGCACTCATAGTCTCTGTTTATATCTGTTACGTCTTCTTTTTTATGTTGTTTTCAAGATTTTGAAAAAAGTGAAGTCAGTGTTTGTTAGGGTTTGCTGTGAATTTCTTGTTCGTAGTGTAAATTTGGCAAATCTTGGAGTTAATTAAGGTGAAAGTTGGAAATTAGGGCTTTCTAAGATGTGTTTCTGGAATTTGAGGTTGTTAGGGTTTCGTTTTATGATTCCAAGAGTCCTCTCTGTTATGCCCTTGAACGTTCTCACTGGAACTGTTGGAATTTGAAAATTAAGGCCTTGAAGCTGCTCATCTTCCAAACCCATAGGGTTTTACCCCTCCAAAGTGTGTTTCTTAACGTCAAGGAAGTTGGTCTGGATATTTTAGTTTGAGTTTGGCAGATTGGGTCATATGGCTGGAAGGTGGGATTTGGGGTTGCCAAAGACGAGTGCTGTTAGTTTAAGAGAGCAATTAGCTAGGGCTACGTTGAACAGGGTGCGGTCTCAAGGGCATCCTTACGTGGAGCTTCGTGAAGATGGAAAACGGTTTATATTCTTTTGTACGTTGTGTCTTGCACCATGTTATAGTGACGCAGTGTTGTTGGATCACTTGAAAGGGAACCTTCATACTACGAGGTTATCTGCTGCCAAACTTACTCTGTTGAAACCTAATCCATGGCCGTTTAGTGATGGGATTCATTTCTTTGATAATTCGAGTGAGCAAGAGAAACAGTTGGGAGTCATGAATGGCAGTCAGAAGAAGGTGTTGGAGTTTGGTAACAAGAGGGACAATCTTGCCATTGTTAGGTATGATGAAAATGGGAAATCTGGTTGCATTGGGAATTTTGGGTGTGATGATTTAAATGGCAATGGAGAGACCTATGCTTTGCTTATTCCTGGTGTGCTTGTTAAAGATGGAGTTTCTGATCTTAAAGTGAAATTCATGGGTTGTGGACAAATAGCTGCTAGGGTCCTTGAGAAAGGTGAGGGTTCAAAAGAGATTAGTAGAATATGGTGTGAATGGTTGGGGGAAAACTTTCGTCATGACGAGGATGGATCCAAGGTTTTGGATCACAACTTCGGTGTTGTTACTTTTTCATACTATTATGATTTGGGGAAAAGTGGGTTGATTGATGATATGAAGTTATTGCTCCCATCTAGTCCCCATACAGAGTTAGAGAATGATGCAGAGGCTAATAGGAAAAAGAAGAGAGCATTTTCTGACCCTGATGATACTAGTCAGTCTCTGGGTAATCAGTATGATTCATCTGGGGAAGAATCTTCAGTTTCAAGTGGTGCCTCCTCCAAACTGCTTCTGGATCGATATGATGACCACCTTTTGAATTCAAGATTCATATCAAGCAAGACAGTAAGGCGAGAGGTGAGAAAGCAACAGCGCATTGCCTCAGAACGGATGTGCGGTATCTGTCAGCAAAAAATGCTTCCGGAGAAGGATGTCTCAACACTCTTGAATATGAAGACTGGAAAGCTAGCTTGCAACAGTAGAAATTTGAATGGGGTAAGTTTCCATTGGATAATCTATTGTTTTGTCAGGATTTTTTTGTTATGCATTACTTTCTTAAATAAGTGCATTTCACTTCTGATTACTATTGATGGGTGTGGGTTTTTAATTTTATATGATCTAGAAGTTATAGTTTCATTTCATTGATTGGTATTCTTTGATTGTAGGCATTTCATGTGTTTCATACTTCATGCCTTATACACTGGGTACTTCTCTGTGAATCTGAAATGGGTAAAAATCACCCAGTCAAGCCAAAAGTTCTACGAAAATCCAAGAGAAAGAATGGAGTCAAGCGCACTAGAGGAGGAAAGGATGGAGCATTGATTGTTGCAAAAAGGCAAATTGATTGCGTCTTCTGCCCAGAGTGCCAGGGCACTGGTGTTGATATTGAGGGAGATGAGATTGAAATGCCAACTGTTCCTCTTCCACAGGTTTTTTATTTTATTTTATTTTATGGATTGCATAATTATAATTTCCTTTCCTTTCCTTTTTCTGAGATAATGAGTTATTTCCTTGTTTTTGGCTTTAAAAATCTCTTACAAGGGATTTTTTTGAGACAACATGGCCATCTAGATAATCGCGCCTTCTGGAAATAACTATAGTTCCAAGTGAGCACACTGGAAAATAAAAAGATAAATTGTGCCAAACTTTATTGCTGTGGTGTACTGTGCTTGTAGTGGATGAGATATAGTTTTACTTGCTCACTAGTTAGAAAATGAAGAGGAACAGGGCTGATGTTAGATTTTTGCATCGAAATACAGAAATCAGTTATTTGCATGCTCAATATTTATGGCTTTATTGATTGTTTCAGATGTTCAAATACAAAATTAAAGTGAGTGATGGATGTAGAGCATGGATGAAAAGTCCCGAAATGTTGCAGAATTGCTCGACAGGTTTTCACTTTCCTTCCCAGTTTGAAGTAGTTAAGGTACTTAAATATCTTTATCACAAGTTCTCTTTATCGTCAATTGAAGTGAGTGTGTTGATATTTCAAAGTTTTTCTTTTTAGGAGACGGTGTTGCCACTGAAGTTGTTGCATTTCTATAAAGCTTATGAGTAGACTTCGGGGGCAGGTTCTAGTGAGCTACCGAACCCTAGGGGTCATTGTAGTTTTCCATCAAGTGAAGGTGTTGTGCTCAACAGAGGTCTGTAACCTCTAGCTAGTAACATGGTTTGTTGGGGGTCCATTAAAAGATACGAACAACAATGTTTGTGGTAGGAATCAGTTTGTTAGGTCATTTAGCTTTTGTGGATAGATGTCTCAGTCCATAGTGTATAGACAGGTTGTCTAACGTGGGTGAATACTTTGCTGTACGTAATATCCTGACGTGTGTACTGAAAATGTTAGTATGTTGATGAACGAGGATGGATTCACTGGATTGACAATTTGTTATCCAAATGTCCATCTTTTTACTCTATTTTTTTTTTTTTTGTATTGCTAGTTCGTTTGGAGGAAATAAACACATTATTATTCCTGGCAAGATGTTTCTGTCATGAGATCATGACTTTTGAGGGTGACAAGGACACCCTGTTTTTGCCTGGCCGCCTTGAAGCATAGTAGGTGACACTTGACAGCTGTTCCCTTAGCTGGTCTTGGTTTTATGGCTACTACAGCAGAAGCTTTCTTGATTGTCATTTAGAAAACCTGGAATCAATTGATGTAAGGTTTGTATTTCCATTGGCAAAACTTAGTTTTACGGTTTTACCAGCCGAAGTCCATTTGTCATTTGCAGCTTCATTCTGGATTTTCATTTGCAGCTTCACCCTCATTATATGACGCAACTTTTACCCGATCCATCTCCCATTTATGACATAACCAGAAGAATAGAAAAGGTCATTTGAATTGGCAATTGTAAGTCTGTAACCTTAATCTACACATCAAAGTCAATGCAAGTTTTTTTTGGGTCTATATCGGCAGATGTGATCCTTTTCTGAGAATTTTAGAATGAATGCCTCCTCGCATTGCCGGCGGCCTATCTAAATCCTCGCATGTTCTCCTTTACTTTGTTGCTATACACGGTCTCCAAAGCAAGCAGAAATTAGGTCTTGAATTTGAATCTCTTATTTTACGATTTCGAATTAGAATAATATGTATAATAGTAACAATAATAATAATAAAAATAAAAGGTGTATTTAGAATATTTTTTGGGCCAAGAAAAAATGGCTTGGCGGCGATCATCTTGCCGGCAACTTTGTCCGAAGAAACAAAACAATTACGTGTGCAAAATCCCAGTTGACAAAGCCGGCCCAAGATCCCCAATCCATGCATGCAAAACCTCACCATTTCTGCAAACAATCACATGCCCAATCCATCTATAAAATCCATTCATCTGCTCAAATTAAGGCAAAAGACATTCTTAAGAATGGAGTACTCATCAAGAAGAAGGTACAAGAACTTCATCTGCTTGTTAATCGGTGTAGGCATGGTTTATTCACTTCTTGGAGCTGGTCTGCTGGCTCACCCGCTGCCACCACGGATTCCGGCCGGAGTTGGAAGCTCTGATCAGAACTCAATATTGGATCAGGAGAGCCTTAGTTCTCTTGTTGCAATGTTGCCAAAAGGTGTACCGTTGCCACCATCTGGACCAAGTCCTGAAATCAACTGATCCAACTTCTTTTCCTCACAAAATACCGTTGTTATATGGGTTGCTGAATGTGTTATACTCGTTTTTATAACTTAGTGCATGTACACTTTTATTAATTCACTACATAATCTAAATTATTAATACGAATTTTCATTTTTAAAACTTATGTATGAATGTTTTTAAAACTATTTAAAGGTGTAATTTATATCAAAGCGGAAAGATCACTAAATATATATATATATAACCAACCCGAATAATGGGCATGTATTCTAGTAACTACCGAATAATGGGCATGTATTCTAGTAACTATCTACTAATGGATTCAAGTTCGAGTTCTATTTCGGACTAACTATAAAAAAAATTCCAACTTTATCAAAACCCATTGCCGACCCAAATTATGTATATGCAGTTCAATGATCGTCAAATGATGGACTATAGTTTAAATCCTGCTTCAGCCTATGAAAAAAATGACTTTAACCCTATCAAAACCCACTTACAACCCGAATAATGGGTACGTAATTCAATGATCGTCTGTTGATGGATTCCAGCTCGAATCCCACTTCAGTTTATAAAAAAATGACTAACCCTATCAAACCACATTTAGAACTCAAACGATGAGCACGTAGTCCAACGATCATCTTGATGGACTCTATACCAACCTTTCCTCAACCAGCTAACAAACGAAGCCACGTAGTGTAATGCTTAGGCTCACTTGTAGGCTCACTTGCCTGTTAACAAAAAGAAATAACTACATCACAGTTGAACCCAAAGGCAATATCAAGTACTTCTAAATACTACCAAGCTAGTATAAATAATATACATATAAAACAAACCATAATTTTAGAGATTCTGAATCAAAATACTCATGCTGATGTCATTTTGTTCATTGGTATGAAAAGAAGTAATCACATTATAGTTAAACTTGAAGGCTTTTCATGTCTTTTTTTAAAAAAGATCAACTCGCACGTAGTTCTCAATTTGACATAACCATATTTTATAATTCTACGTCATTTTTTAAATTTTTTTTAATTTTTTTATTTATTTAATGATACATCAGATAATAATTTTTTTTATGTAATTTGAAAAATAATGAAAATATTCAACTTCATTTATTTGAGCCAATTTGATAAATCAACAGTGAAAAAGATCCAATGTTAAAAGTGGGGTTCATGTTAGAAAAAAAAAATACAAACATAGTGTGCAAATGGATCATTGATGCTTTTTTATATATAAAAAAGAATGAATGACCCCAGGCTATGGCTTAGGCCCAACCCAATGACGCTATAACTCAATAGGCCAATGGCCCAAACAACCATCCATTCATATATTTGGTTTTTATTTTTTTAATATTTTTATTTTTTGTGACTCCATTTCTCTGGTTTCAATTTCAATTAAGCAACTCTCACGATCTTTCTCCTCTTCCCCTCAATCCAGTAGGAGGTATTGCTTCTTAACCCCAAGAACTTGTAACTGCTCTGTTTTTGCTTCTTAATCAGATTTCATGGTTTTCACTGCTTACTACTCGTTCTATTCTTATCAGTGAGCCATGAAAACGAAGAGAGAAGAAAATGGTATGGAGAGCAGAGAGGACGGAGAGTTGAAGAGGCGGAGAGTGAGCGGTTCTCCGTCGACAGAACCACCTATTGATAACCCTCTTGTGCCGTATAACGATGTGGATGATGAGGATGAAGAGGCTGTTAGTGGTAATATCGCAAGGAACGCTATGCGTAAGGGTGGTCGAGAAGAGAACACTGATGTTGCTGATGATGAAGAAGGCGAGGAAGAGGACGATTATTTGAATGGAGGAGGGGCTAGTCTAGAGATTCAGCGGTCCAAGAATGACCCTCGTGAGGACTGCCCTTATTTGGACACAGTTAATCGCCAGGTAATTAGGCTTTGATGGTGAGTGAATATTGGTTTGCTTTATTTTTTTAACTTCCTACAAAAAATTCAGCTATGTGTGTTTTCTCTTTTGCTGTTGTAGGTGTTAGATTTTGATTTTGAGAAGTTTTGCTCCGTTTCTTTGTCAAATCTCAATGTGTATGCTTGCTTGGTGTGTGGGAAGTATTACCAAGGAAGAGGGAAGAAATCTCATGCCTATACTCATAGCCTCGAAGCAGGGCACCATGTTTTCATTAATCTTCGCACTGAGAGAGTTTACTGCTTGCCTGATGGATATGAAATTGTTGACCCGTCACTTGATGACATACGCCATGTTCTCAATCCAAGGTTTGTTTAGATTATGACTAGCTCAGGAATTGCCCTATTAAACTATATATGATTTTCTAGTAATCAATTGGACTATGTCGATTGATTATATACCATTTCTGTCTTAGTGTCATGTATTGCTCTTATTCCGATTATAGTGCTCTAAAATGGTTTCTTACCACACAATATTCGATGCATTTCCTTTAAACCCTATCTTGTTGCATTCAATGAACTTTAACTACTCCATCATTCAACATTGGAATATTTTTTTGGTGCAGGTTTATTGCGGATCAAGTTGAACTGCTTGATAGAAATAGGCAATGGTCTAGGGCACTTGATGGGTCTGATTACCTTCCTGGAATGGTACCCATCTCTATTCTCACTCCAAACACTGATTCATCACATTTCTTTCATTCTCAGATGTTGCATATAACCAGCCCTTCTCTGCAGGTCGGCCTCAATAACATTAAGGAGACTGATTTTGTGAATGTAACAATTCAGTCTCTTATGAGAGTCACTCCTTTAAGGAACTTCTTTCTTATACCTGAAAACTATCAGCATTGCAAATCTCCTCTTGTTCAGCGCTTTGGAGAACTCACACGGAAGATATGGCATGCTCGAAATTTTAAAGGACAGGTATGAAATTGTAATAATTGGGCTTAAGGTGTATGGTTACTTGAACTTCATTTATCTGCCTCTCTGTATTTACAGGTGAGTCCTCATGAGTTTCTCCAGGCAGTTATGAAAGCCAGTAAGAAAAGATTTCGGATTGGACAGCAGTCTGACCCTGTGGAGTTCATGGCATGGCTCTTAAATGCACTGCATGCTGATCTTAAACCTTCAAAGAAAAATAAAAGCATCATATACGAGTGCTTTCAGGTTGTTTCTCCCATCTAATGCTCTTTAGTTTGATGGACTGTTGTCTCATCCAAGCCTTTCTTTGACTGGCAGGGAGAACTGGAAGTTGTTAAAGAGACTCCTACCAACGCTATTACCGAGAAGAAAGAAAATGGTGATGGGCAGAATACTGATGGGGCTACCAAACATGGTGTTACAGAAACTTCCAGAATGCCATTCTTGATGCTAGGGTTGGATTTACCTCCACCTCCTCTTTTTAAAGATGTCATGGAGAAGAATATAATACCTCAGGTACTCTATTTTTTTTCTCCGGTCATCTAGTGTATTAATGATGGCAATCATTAATCATACTATGATCTGAGTTGGGTTTTTATGCATGGTTTTCTTGATATGAAATCACATGATTTTTTATGAGCTAAATGAGTTGGCAGCCTCTGGAATGTCTATTTCCTTTGCAGTTGTGCTTGTTCTGCTTTGAGCATTGAGTTTTTTTATGCATCTTCTTGTTGAATCTGTTACTATTCATGCTAGCTTGGAGGCATGGAAATGTTTATTGAAGTTATTTTTTAGTTTATCATTAGACAACATGACTTGTGCAAAAACGTGTCAAGAAATTACTTCTTAAGAGTTGGATGTAATGCATTATTGTTATAGGAATTCATCAACATACGACGTCGTACGTGCATAGGTGCTATTTTGATTTGGTTATGATTGGAGTTAGATCTGGCTGATGCTTGAACTCTTGTCATCAACATTACTTATTCTGCTTGCTGTGTGAATGAGCCAAAGGCCCTACATATACCTCAGTCATCTCTTGTCTAATGCTTCTTTATTGCCATAGAATTTTCTTTATTTATCTATTGAATGGAAATGTTAATATTTGTTATGTGTTTTATTAAACTTGAGGAATAAGGCATGCATGTAATGTTCATTGTTTGAATATCATCATGAGTTTTTCCTGAAATACTAGCCTGATACCTTTTGGAGTTGATTTCTGCACAAATCGCTGTTTTCATAACTGACCTGAATTAACTTCACGATCTTGAAATGATTGATCACAAATGAGTGGCTCTAGTTACTTTAAAAACATTCTTTAGGTCGGATTTATTTTTTCATTTATTTATTTTCTTTTCCATAGATAGAAATTGCAAGATAGGGGACTCAAACTCGAGACTTATTTTACTTGTGTCCTTTGTTGTTAGGTTCCTCTGTTCAACATTTTGAAGAAATTTGACGGTGAAACTGTGACCGAAGTTGTCCGTCCTCGGATTGCTCGTATGAAATATCGTGTCACCAGATTGCCACGGTATTTGATTCTCCACATGCAGCGGTTTAAAAAGAACAACTTTTTCATCGAGAAGAATCCAACCTTAGGTGAGCCTTGATATTTGTGTTGATGAATGAATGCTGGCCTCAATGCCCTATGTAGAATTTATTGTTTGAATAATGAATCTTGCCTTTGCTACAGTCAACTTTCCTGTGAAGAACTTGGAACTTAAGGATTATATCCCTTTGCCAATGCCCAAAGAAAGTGAGAAATTAAGATCAAAGTATGATTTGATTGCCAATATTGTTCATGATGGCAAGCCTAAGGAGGGGCTCTACAGAGTTTTTGTGCAGAGGAAGTCAGAAGAGCTCTGGTATTTCCGTTCCTCATCTTTTTACATGAATGTTGAATAAAGGGCAAGCATTATGTGAGAACTAACATGTTGAAATCTGTCCCAGGTATGAGATGCAGGATTTGCACGTTTCTGAAACCCTACCCCAAATGGTTGCACTTTCGGAGGCTTATGTGCAAATTTATGAGCAGCAGCAGTAGCGTTTGACGGCTGCAAGTGCCATGTCGTTCCCTGTTTTGTCTGTACTGATGTATCATGTATATGTAATGGCTTTTATGCTCTGAAAATGGATGATAAATCATCAAAATGAGATTAAAATGTTCACCTTTTGTAGTAACAAATGAGGTTAGTGATATTGAGATCTTGTAAAACTAAGGCTGTAGGTTCTCTGTTTTGATTTTATTGAAGTTGTTAACTGCAGGCGTTAGTTTGAATCTTGTACCTATGCTTTTTTGGTTTTGGAGGAGTACCGCTCTACAAATGCAGTAATATGCTTTTGTTCAGGCTTTTTTTTATATATTATTTTTATGCTTTGACTAGTCTTGAGAAGTAGCAGTAGACCTGAGTTTCTGAACACTGTTCTTCAAAGTGATATCGTGGTGTTAGAAAAGAAAACCTGGATTGATGTGGGTAAGTCCTTATTTTTCTCACTTTAGGTTGAAGATACTGTAGTTCACTCACAACATTTGTTTTTGTTAAGTAGAAGTACGATTTGAACCCGAATTTCTGGCGAGAGGTTGCCTTTATTTTAATTATCTTACTTTTATTTCAGAGAATTAAAAAAATTGTATGTGAAATTTTATAGACCTACCATGTAATGTATGTTTTAATATTTATTTGTAAAATGTATTAGAATGTAATTTTTATTTCTATAAAAAATGTTTATAATTATAGAAGTGGAGACTACAAGTCGCTACGACTCCGTAACAGTTATGATTTTCTATGGGGTAATGACATTTTACATCCTGTACTCGACCGAAATTGACATTTTACACTTCTAACAAAAAAAAGAGCCATAATAAACCCTCTACTCACCAAAACTGACATTTTACACCCTCCATTAACACGTGGCTGTTAAGTGCTGACGTGGAATTTATTTTTGAATTTTTTTCCTTTCATTAAATATGTGTCTTTCCTGTAAGCATTTCCACCTCAGAAAATAATTTAAAAAATATAAAAAAATAATAAAATATTTTCTTTTTACTTTCATCTTCCTTATACTCCCGTAACTCCTCCTCCTCTCTTATACCTCTTCTTCCTCATCCAACCACCAACCCTTTCCCTTCTCCATCTTGCAATGACATTAGGAGAACCAAGTTGCGGTTACTCTTTCTGGCGAGACGAGGAGGACAAAGCGGCGGAGATTGCTTCAGGCGAGGAGGATGAAGCGGCGGCTATTCCTTCAGGCGAGGCGAGGAGGAAGAAGATAACGGGTTGGGTGTTCGGGTTATTGTTGGGTGTTGCGGTTTGGGTGTTCGTTTCTCTGTGTTTATTTTTTTCTAATTTGGTCTCAGTGTCTAGGGAAATAAAATGGTATTGGTAGTCAGGCCTGAAACTGACAGTGGAATCGATGGGGTAGTTTATGGTGAAGGAGTAGTTGTTGGGTCTGAAATTGGTAATGATGAGGACGAGCAGTAGTACATGGTGAAATTGGTGGGATAGTTAATGGTGAGGGAGTAGCAGGTGAATCTGAATCTGATAATGATGGGGATGAGGAGCATGAAGAAGATGATGAAGTGGGGATTGACTACTGGGTTCATGTGGAAGGGGCTAGTGACAATGACGATGATGAATTACAAAGGATAAGAGAGGTAGTCAGGGAAATTAAAAAAAATAAGAGAGGTGAATTTGACAGTAGGCCAACTAATGAGTCTGACCCTAGTGACTTGGGTGATGGTCCTGAAAATGTAGAATGCTCTTATGGGGAGGGAAACTTGAATTTTGGGGGGACGGTAATATGCCGAACAATATTGGAATTTGTGGAACATGTTTAGATGAAGGTAAAAAGTTTGTATTTTCTAGTGATGATGAAGAGTTTGCCACTGATAGCGAGGATGAGGATAATGTGAAAAGGGGAACCAATCCTGAAAGAAAGAGGTATGATCCAAATACTGTAGTACCGCATTTTGACTTGCACATGATATTTTTGAATAATAAACAGTTTAAAAAGGCGGTTGTTAAGCATGCTGTGTTAGGGAAAAGAGATGTTAGGTTTCAGAAAGATGAAAATCATAGATGCAGGGCTGTTTGTAGAGGCTCAGATTGTGCATGGAGAATTTTGTGCAGTATAGATGGCGCTACTAAGAGGTGGGTTGTGAAAATATTTTGGGGTACACACTTGTGAGCAACAACTTAATGTGTCCTTATTCAAATACAAGGTCATAGCTGAGTATTTGAAGAATGATGTGGGGAGACTTTCGTTGAAAATGAATAATGATGATATGAGGAAACATGTCAAAAGTAAATTAGGTTTGGATATTACTATGAGACAGTGTAGGTGTGCCAGAAAGGTGTTGAACAACTATTACCTTGGTGAGCCAATGCAAGAGTTCTCTAGGTTAGAAGATTATTGTCAGGCCATTAGGAACACGAATGATAGTAGTACAGTAATATTAGATGCTCCTGGAGGACAATTTAATAGTATTTATATATGTCTAGATGCACTTAGGAGGGGTTTTAAAGCCGGTTGCAGGCCTATCATTGGTCTGGATGGTTGTTTCCTAAAGGGACCACTCAATGGTCAAATTCTCTTTGCTGTTGGAAGGGATGCAAACAACTAGATGTATCCATTAGCATGGGTTGAGTACGAGACAAAAGCAACATGGAAGGCATTTCTCATTAGCTTTTATGGATTATTTTTCTTATTTTATGGATTAATTAAATTAATTGTACTATTTTTCTGTATTTGTAACATTAAATTAATTACATTATTTTTTTTAGATATTTTATATTAAATTAATTACATTAATTATATGATTTACTTACATCAATTTTTCTATTACATTTTTTTGGATTTTATAAATTAATTATATTATTTATTGGATTTTTAAATTAATTAAACTAATTGTATTCTTTTTCTGTAATTTTTACATTAAATTAATTATATTTTTTATGAATATTTTATATTAAATTAATTATATTATTTTTCTGAATTTTTAAATTAATTAAAACATTTTTTTCAAGATTAATTACATTTTTCTTCTGGATTTTTCAAATTAATTACACTATTTTTCTATATTTTTAAATTAATTACATTATTTTTATGGATTAATTAAATTAATTTTATTATTTTTCTGTAATTTTTACATTAAATTAATTACATTTTTTGTGGATATTTTTTATTAAATTAATTAAATTGTTTTTTTGAATTTAAATTGATTACATTTTTTTGGATATTTTACATTAGATTAATTACATTATTTTTCTGAATGTTTAAATTAATCAACGCATTTTTGCTAGATTATTTACATTTTTTCAGGATATTTTACATTAAATTAATTACATTTTTTTGGATATTTTACATTAAATTAATTAAATCATTTTTTCAAGATTAATTACATTTTTCTTCTGGATTTTTAAAATTAATTACACTATTTTTCTTTATTTTAAAATTAATTACATTATTTTTCTTATTTAATTACATTATTTTTATGGATTAATTAAATTAATTGTATTATTTTCTGTAATTTTTACATTAAATTAATTACATTTTTTCTGGATATTTTACATTAAATTAATTAAATTATTTTTCTGAATTTAAATTAATTACATTATTTTTCTAAATTTTTTAAATTAATTACATTATTTTTCTATATTTTTAAATTAATTACATTATTTTTATTGATTAATTAAATTAATTGTATTATTTTTATGTATTTGTTACATTAAATTAATTACATTATTTTTTTTGGATATTTTATATTAAATTAATTATATTATTTTTCTAGATTTTTTTAAATGAATTACATTATTTTTTTGGATTTAAATTATTTTTTAATTGCATTATGTTTCTGTATTAAATTAGTTACTTTTTTTAAAAAAATTTAAATTAATTATATTATTTTTCTAGATTAATTATATTATTTTTCTGAATTTTTAAATTAATTATTTTTTATTTATTTATTTATTTATTTTTAATTATTTTCTATGATGAAAATGTTTACAGGGATGACACATATGTAATGAAAGGAAAAAAAATTTAAAAATAAATTTCACGTTAGCATTTAACAGCCACGTGTTAACGGAGAGTGTAAAATGTCAGTTTTGGTGAGTAGAGGGTTTATTATGACTCTTTTTTCCGTTAGAGGTGTAAAATGTCAATTTCGGTCGAGTATAGGGTGTAAAATGTCATTACCCCATTTTCTATTATGTTAGCTTAAAACTATCGGTTTATAAAACTCATAGGCCAGAGACGGTCAATTGCTCTTTACTCATTGGGACAAAAAAGGGTAAATTGCAGAGGTGAAATTTGCAGACAGGTGTTAGTCTGAAAATGTCTGCGCAAGATTTGAGTCTTCCGAGAGTTATAAAGAAATTTTGGTTTCCTATGACTTTTATTCCCGCATTGCAGTGTCAGTGATCGTGTTCGTGCTTCCTAGCTTTCTAGCATCATAACCAGATTTTGCAAAAATAGTTTAGCATTGTTGGAATTATTACAATTACAAACTGAAACTCACAGCTACTAACACTTTTTTAAACTCTCATGATAAAATCATTGAATCACCATTTAATTGTAACTTTCACTAAATATTGTTATTTTCTCATCCTTATTGTTGTAAAGCCTCAACAAATGCATCCTTCAGGAGAGGGTTCGAAGCTGCAACTCTTTGAGACGTGATGTCGAAATCTCTACCAGATCTGTGTGCAAAGCAACACCAACCATGGAGCTAGTTAAACGAAAAAATTAATAACGCATTGTAAGCTAGCCTGACACTTACGGATCGAAAATAAGTCCCCCAGCCTCTTTGACGATCACCGCGCCACCTGCTACATCGCTGAGCAACAACATAGATTAATCACAAACACTCACCATGGACACCCAAAACCAGATTCGTGTACATGCAATTCCACAAAGATTCAGTGCACAGGAGCCACTCATCCTAAGCGATCTCACCTGAAAACAAAAGGAATCAAAAGATGCTAACAAGTAACTAAATGACATCTACGACTTTCTAAGGCATATTATGGTCTTACTTTGAAAAGCAAACTTTTAAGTTGATTAGTGGTAGCATCCACAGTCGAGTTATCGCGTTTTGTTCCAGCCTGTTCCCATAAATTGGTCAGTTTTGAATATGATTCCATATGAATGCGTCAACTTGCAGCGAACAGAATAAATTTAGCCATACTATTGGAAAAGGTGATGTGCACTTGAACCGTAAAGGAATGGAGTTGATTCTTTTTCTATATTAAGAGTAGAAGTAGTAGAATAGTGGGTGAAATTCCATATGAAGGATAGTTTATAAAGTGTTTTTTCTTTAGGTGCATAACAATGTATGATGAAAAATAGACTCAGAAAACATTTATCTACATTTGCAACATGTAGGGGAGCAGGCATCAACAATTACTTTTTAACTTAGATAACAGATGCAAGAAAAATAATGCAATCACATGTCAAGAATGGAAAAAACCATTATAGATAACAGTTAAATTTTGTGCTGAAGTTTACTGTTACATCGTTACTCATCCATCCCAAGATGAATGATGGTGGGACAATGATATTCTTTTAAGGGTACCTGATACAATCCGACCTCCTTTTACAAAAGCCGAGTGTATGACTCAATGGAGGATCTACCTCTAGAATTGTTGACACGAAAACAGTAAGGAAGTATGCAAGAAGACCGAGTAGAAGTGGGAGTATTGCAACGGAAATGAACAAACAAATAAGAAGAGCGAATTAGAAAGAACACCGGGAATATAACTTGAATTGGTTGAACGATTGAATACTTGAATTGAACTTGAATCACACTTGAGAAAGTACAACACACGGTTACAATGCTTCGGCCTTGAAGTGGACCGATTGGTTCTCACAAATATTACAAACCAATTCATTCACGAAGGCAACTAGTGAACGAATACACAAACAAGAATAAATCACACAATGTTTTGGATAGTTGGTGTTAGAGTCGAAAGTGATAAGCTAGAGGAGTAATCTCACTCTAGCAATTTCACTTTCAACAAAAACTGCCTAGGAATGTAAACAAATAAGCTATTTATACTTAGAAATAAAATCACACATTTAGGACAATTCTACCCTCCCAGGAAGCGTCCTCTCTTTGTGATGCCGAGGTCATTGTGATGGGCTTCCAAGCCCATTGTAATGGTAAAAGTGGCCTTGGCCTGTGGTGGGCTTGGTCGCGTCTTCGGGTCTAGGCCGCACGTCTTCATGGTCGGCTCGGTCTTGATGCGTTGGCCGAGCAAAGTACGAGGTCATCGATGGCTGCGATAGGCGCGGGTGGCCTAGGGTTTCCGCAATAGGGTGGTGCGATGGCTTTGCGATACTGTCTTGGCCTTCGGTATGGTGCGCAATCATCATTAAGGTGCGGCCTTCGTGTTGAGATGCCTCCTTGTCCATCTCTTCCTCAATCTACAATGTGAGCTTTTTGGTCATGCTCCTTATGACCGACCCACATGGCACTGTGTCTTACTTTTCAAGCTTTAGAATAGGTGTGATCGTATTAATACCCTTAAAAATGCTGAAACTAATTACACATTTCTGCTGATCATTAGTTTCTAACACGATTTCAAAGTGTTGCTTCAGTTAGCCAGAAGCAAAGTCTCAGAATTATTCACATTGTGAGCTTCTTGGTGATGCTCCTTGTGACCGACCCTCATGGCACCGTGTCTTGCTTTTCAAGCTTTAGGGTAGGTGTGATCGTATTAATACCCTTAAAAATGCTGAAACTAATTACACATTTCTGCTGATCATTAGTTTCTAACACGATTTCAAAGTGTTGCTTCAGTTAGCCAGAAGCAAAGTCTCAGAATTATTCACATTGTTCTATGAAATTTGCATCTTAACTCTGCTTCATGGATAAGACGACGCTCTATTTCAGTTCTGCAGTTTTCCCAACATGACAAGCAATTCAATATTTTAACAGATAAAGAAAGCCTGAAATACATACCTCTGTTGCAAGAAGAGACCTCACAAGCTCACTTTGAGATGACACTACAAATATGAAAATATAGCAAGCAGTTGCATGAGCATCAATAGAGGAATTAGCACTTAAATAAGACAAGGAGATCAACGATAGTCAACTTAGTAACTAACCTTTTATGGGTTTCCCGTACAGAAAAGCACCATTACCAACGATACCTGTGAAAAGCTGCATAACACAATTGCAAAATATAGATTTTCTTTATGCATTATTGGAACACAATCTAAAAAGGTTTACACATCCATTGTACAGTAATTCTGTATTTGTTGGGACAAAATATGACTAACTATAAGCAAGGATAGGATAATATTGTTCATTCTACCCCAAGAATTCTCACCTCATCCATTATTGGATTGTAAACAGCACCTACTGTGGGAACTTTCCCAATTGTAAGGCCAATGGAAGTGCACACAAAAGGAAACCTACAACCAGGAGCAATGCAACAGTAACATTAATAGTAATAATTCATTAGCAAACCCAGAAAGGAATCAACTTCACCTAAAAAACTTTGGCAACGGTAACTTACCCATGGACAAAGTTTGTTGTTCCATCTAGAGGGTCGACAATCCAAGTAGGTTCATCAGTCAACTCTGTGATACCATTGGCGGCAGTAGTTTCTTGCCCTATGAAGTAGGAGAAAATAAGTAAAAGCAAAAAGTTCAATAGAATGTAATAGCACTCAGCGGAGACAACAAACCCCCTGCTGAGTAATAATCCTAGTGCTACACAGAACAGGCAGGTGAAAGTAGGAGTTGACCTTATGTGCGGAGTGATGTTGCTTCAGATAATTAAAAATGAGATCTTCACAAGCCTTATCTGTTTCTGTCACTAGATCCACCTGCAGTAAAAATTTACAGCATAGGGTAACAGGTAAGCTACATATGCACTGAAATGATTTTCGTTTCAATAAGAAGTTAGTTCAGTTTTGCCAATGCTAACTTCTATTTTTCTTCTAGAAATCAATCATCCTCCCAGTATCTTTCCTTTGTTTTTGGCACTTCTCTTTTTTTTCCCTCAAAAACAGAAAGGTTAAAATAGTAAAGCTTTAAACAGGCGATTACTAGGTTGGCTATCGCATGCATCTAAAACATGTTTGATCCCCTAACAACATTAGTTTATTTTTTTCAAGTCAGAAAGTAACGACTTGGTGGTTAGGTTGTCACCAAAACAGAAACTGCTAAAGGGGATCTCAGATGTTCCCATCTAGACCTGATTGCATTGCCAGCTTGTCCAGTAAATGTTTCAAGGTTCAAGACTGAGTAAACCAAAGCCTAGCCAAATCATTAGGTTGGAAAAACATGGATACGGCTCCAGATTGCCAAACTTCTCAAATCACCACGTTAGGCTTGGTGAGAGCGATTTCTTAGTTTCAATTAATTAAAATTTCGACTAATTTTTAGTTTTATAAATGATATCAGAATTAAATAAAATTTTTATTATTTTGAAAAAGAAGGAGATGATGATGTGGAATTTTGAAATTATTTAATTAGTTAAATAAATATTATTTTTATATTTAAATTTGATAAATTCGTTAGAAAATCTGACAAGGTGGGACCATAAATAGTAAATTTTTCAGGTTTAATATTAAAATAATAAAAAATAACGGACGTTAGTCGCCGTTCTGACACCAGAAATTCTGAGCGACTAACGTCTATAACGTGAGGGACCATATTGAATAAAAATAGTTTTTAAAGACTGACTAAAATGAAAATAATAAGCTTAGTAACTTCCGGGTGCGCTAACCCCATGATTCAGCATATGCCTAGAATATATAATGTACACTTGTTGTGCGTGAGATGATCTATAATATAACATTGGAAAAACATCCCTCCATTCTCGAGGATTTTAAATTTTGCCCCAATTTTTTTTTGAAATTTATGGATTAAACTTTTTAATATTAATTCAACGATATTCATTTTAATTAATAATCCAATGATATTTTTAATGATTTATTTAATATAATATTTTATTTTCAATTAATTTATTTTATAATGCAATAATATCTACAAAGAAACCACAACATAATTCAATAAAGCAAATCGCTTTGGAAATTAAATAGGCCAATAACAAAATAAATGATTAACCCCTATTCCCTACGAACTTCTTCTGAAGATTAACAATGGTCTCTTTGTCCAACCTGAAGGACCTAGTGAGGACATCAGGATTCATGGATGGAGTTGTTCCGAAAGTCGATTCGGCTATGAAAACGAATCCAGGGTTTTGGCTGCTGAAGCTACCAAAGATAACTCCTGATTTTTTAGAAATATTGAGCTGAAAGTGGACGAGTCCAATTGGGAAAACAAAAACATCTCCCGGATACAAGATTTTGGTGATGAGACGGTTCTCCGTAGTGACGAATCCAGCATAAAAGATACCTTCAATGATGAGCAACACCTCCGTGCCGCGGGGGTGGATGTGGGGTGGGGTTACGCCGTCGTTGGGTGCAAAGTCGATGCGGAGGAAAGTTGAACCAAGAGTATTAAGACCAGAAAGCAGGCTCACATCCACTACAGTTGCATTGAACCCGTATACATTATTCGTGCTCAACGGGATGTGTAGCCCTGAAAATAAGAAATCATTTGCGGTGGAAAGTTTCGGGTCCTTGCATACTTTGCCATTCATAAACACTGTATCAATTAAGAAAGTGCAGCAAATATTTCAGTAATATGCACGAAATACAATATATGCTTTTAAGTCTGCAACAAATGCATTCGTAAATCTACTGGATTATGACAAATCATATTCGTGCAAATGATATCTTACCAGCATCTTTAGGATTGTTGATGGGTCATAGGCAGAGGCAAATGAGGAAACTAAAGCCAAGAGGGAAAAAGCTATAAGGAAACAACGAGGACCTTTCATTCTGATTTTTTTTGTTTTCGACGAGTTGTGAAGGTTATGGCTGGTAATGCATACTGTATTTATAGGTGTGAGAGTAGTTGAGTAGTGATTAAGGATTTCGATCGCGTGTAATTACTTTAGTTCAAAGAAGGTCCCAGGCTGACCCTAAATTATAATACATCAAATATCGCTATTGTAATTTAGCAACTCGGAATTTTAAAACCAAACTAAGTCTCTATTAATTAAGTTCGTATGTGAATGCATTTATGGATATAATATATGGGATTGGGAGTAGTGGACTGGTCTAATGGTTGAGTAGTAGCGCTCTATAATTTTCCACGAAGGCAGTTACGGCTTGATCAGTATTAACATTTTCCTTACAATTACTAATTATATTTTATTTAAACAAGAAAAGAAAGACAAATTAAAAGGATTAGAGTGTTAGAATACAATAAATATATCGGTAAGCCTATTAAATTTTATTGGTTGTAATCAAATGTGAAAGTGTTTCTAAAACTATTGTTCAAATCAAAACTTTAATTTTAAGGTTCATGATCTTCCGAATTGACGCGCATAACCAAAGGATAGAATTTTATTTTTATAACGATAAAATATGAGAAAAGAACTGTATGTATAGTTAGGGAACCATAATCTTTTCATATTTAGGTTTAAATTTCTTTATTTCTATTTTTTGTTTATCATAAAATTAGAAATTAATTTTAGATTGAATTCAGATTTATCTTAATTTAATTAAATTAATTAAACCTTTTATGATAATTGTTCTATGCGTCCTTTTCAACATAACTTTCTGAATTAATTGTAACTTGATCATTCTTGGACAAAACATATGCTTATCTTCAAATGGTCCAGATGTCAATATTTTCTAGAGAATATCCAAAAAGTTGAATATGTCTAGATAAAAAGATTTTACATTAATACAAGCCCGTTGAGTTATTGTTACAAAATATCTCAATCGTATTTCAATTCCATCCACAACTAATAGCCTAATAATAAAATTATGTTGATATAATCAAACAAAGCCGACATTAAGTGATAGTAAAATTGTATCTAGATAGAGTACGAATTATAATATTTAATTCATTTAATAAAAAATCGGGTCAAATCAACCTGTTTATATTAGAATCCAACCATCAAATCCGTTTAAAGTTGTTATAATAATATCTTGGGAGACTCTATTTTACACCAATAGTTTATTTCCACTCCATAAATTTAATTTATTATTTTTTTATCATTTTCTCTCATAAGTTTTCAACGCGTCTTTTTGCTCAATTTTTTTTTCAATTCCTTTCACGTCTTCCATCAAATAGTTGACGCTTTCGTCCTATTATTTGATTGATTATGATTAATAGTTTTAAATTGCTTGCTCTTTATTTAATTTTTTTTTAGGATCGTTGATGGCAACACAGAAATCCTGAAGAGAGTGAGGGTCATAGGTGTAGGCAAACGAGGAAGCGAAAGCCAAGAGCGCAAAAGCTACAAGGAAACAACGAACACCTTTCATTCTGGTAATATATATATATTTTTTTCTACTACGTACTCTTACAAGGGTAGTGGTGATGGTTGTGGCTTGTGTAATGCATATGCATTTATAGATGTGGGAGTAGTTGACTGTTTAAATGGAGTAGCGCCTAAGGATCCAATACGTAATCATTTTGGGTCAACTCTACCTTTTCTGAAATTTTCAAGGGTAGAATTTTCCTTGCTATTAATTTAATATGTACTCAACTGCTAATTATTATGAATTAAATTATTTGTAATTAATAATCCATTTGAATAGTTAACTGGTTGACTGTTTAAATGGAATAGCGCCTAAGGATCCTACACCTAATCACTTTGGTCAGCTCTGCATTTTCCGAAATTTCCACGAAAACAACTTCAAAACAGAACCAAGGGTATCTCACCCAAAAAAAATAAAATAAATACCAAGCCTAGAATTTTCCTTGCTATTATTAAAGACATTAATATAATATAAAACACAAAAGAAAAAAAATACCTGCGCATATGAGGTTGTACTCAACTGGTAATTAATGTATCGTTTTTATAACGTAGGTATTAGTTCAATTCTTAATATTGATATTGTATTTGTAAAGCATGGTTTTGAACTAGACCGAACAAGCCGGTTTAAACGGGAAATCAAAAACCGGACAGTCCCACCATAAAACTATTTGATTTTTGGTTGGTTTTACGGTTAAACAAGTTTGGTTTTGTTTTTCTTTTCATTTCAAACTTTAAATTTCCATAATTTTATCCAACTCTTGGATCAAGTTAAAATTTTATAAGCGCATTTATGACCAAATAAATAAATATTAACTATTCAGATCGAGGATCTCTAGATGACCTCAAAATTGGGTCTGAAGTTTTATATATTTTTTTCATATTTTTTTCTAATTTGCTCTTATTTTTTTGGTCGCGCATTGCGTTACTATATTTATTAAATGTGAAGATGATTTTTATATTTTAATGGCCACAGATAAGTCTGATTCAACAATTAAACTAGCTCTCTTTCTTTCATTAACATCTTATTAGAAAGTAGAAGTTATCTATTTGTATTAAAAAGATAAAAATATCTTTATATTAAATAAAAACTTATTTAAATAATAAAAATATTAACATAAAATATGATAATTGATTGCGTGTCGAGGGCATCAAATTTAGTTGTGTAAAATATACGAAATGAGGGGTAGGAATACAACTTATTACTCGTCCACAAGGAACTTGTAAATTATAGTAAGAAGATCGTCCACAGAGATCTTTCGGGAAATTATAGTTTTGACTCGACTTCCTCGTCACTGGAGTTGAGGGTTTTGTTTCTGCAATTAAGATAAACAAAACGTAAAAGAGAACAAGCACTAATTAAATAAAAAGGGGCAATCTTATGCGGAAGGAGATCTTAGCTAAGATTGCAGATTGAGGTTGGTTGTGAACTGTCGTGAGGTAAACTCCTAGTAAGGGCGAATTCATGAACGCATTCCTTGTTTAATCGATCGTCGACCTTAGATTTTCTCCTTCTCTCTCATAACTCGGCTATAGATTGGGAGGAACCCCTCTCCAATCATACTTTCCTCCTTTTGAAATCACTTGGAGGGAACCCCCTTTCCTAGTGATCCTGGCCAGTGGACACCTTGCTGGTTAAAGGGTTTATCCAATTGGTTGTTGGCTTGAGGCACATGCGTTTCCTCAATGGCGTAGGAAAAGACAGAGTCTAGGCCAAGCTACTCCCAACTCGGAGCCCTAGATTGTCAGTTTGGTTAGGCCTATATCGATCCAAGTCCACTAACCTCCGCGAGGTTAGCTGCCTACTTGCGTCACTCTGGTTTCGCTCGTCCCCTTCGTGACTGGCTAAAAATTCGTCATCTTGCCTAAGATTGATCAAGTCTTAGCCTAGGCGGGAACCAGTTTGTTAAAACAGAACTTGAATCAATTACGAACGAGAGGATGTTAAGAACAGATCGGTCTCACGAATCACAAGTACGCTCACTCAACCCTTACTAAGAATTAGGTGTTTAGCTACTAGACATAATAATCGAAGAAGCAAAAGAATAATTGAAGAACATGAATTAAAATAGAATCTGTGATATTCAAAACTGAATTATCATAGAGCAAAATGTTTACAAGAACCAGAAGTTGGAAGAAGGAAGATCCTGTAATTGACAGCCTTCCCTAACCTTTAACCTGGAAAGGCGCGCTGCTCACGTTGGGAGGGAGACTTACTCTGGTAAAGTCTATGCTTCGTAGCATTCCTATTCATAATATGTCCATTTTTAAAATGCCCCAGGAAATAGTGAGACAATGCGAGAAAATAATGAGGAGGTTTCTGTGGAGCGGGGACTTGGGTCGACGAGGCTTCGCTAAGGTGAATTGGAAACAGATTACGAGGACTAAGGAGTACGGTGGGTTGGGGATCGGCAGTCTCAAGGTGCGTAACGAGGCGTTTCTTACGAAACTTCTTTGGTCAGTGCTGCAGAATGAGGATAAGGTTTGGGTAGACTTGGTTAGGAAACAATATAACGTGCACTCAGTGGGTGACTTGTGGCGAGACGAGGGGGGTCTAAGATCTAATGTCTGGGGTAGTGTTATCAAGGTCTGTGGGCGTAATAGTGCTTACTTTGATTTCTGGACTTCCAATTGCAAGATCGACCTTGGCAATGGGGAAAGATGGAAATTCTGGTGGGACACTTGGGCAACTAACATTCCGTTAGCTATAAAATATTTCCGTTTATTCAATCTAACGACAAATCGCATGGGGGCAGTGGCTAACTTTGGGTCGTGGAATGGAAATACTTGGCAATGGAATATAGGATGGAGGCGAGATATGTTTGAATGGGAAAAAGACGTAGCAAGTGACATGTGTGCTTCGCTAATTGTTCCTAAGAGAGGCATGGACATAGGAAAAATTACATGGCAGTTGGAGTCATCAGGGAGGTTTACGGTCAAGTCCTTTGGCCTAGGAGTCGAGCAACTATAAGGAGGAGAGGTCAAGGATGCTCTAAATGCAGTTTGGACTAAGACAGTCCCTCATAAAGTAGAACTTTTCACTTGGTTAGTTCTCCAGGAAAGGATAACGACTAAGGTTCTGCTACAGAGATGTCGAATGATGGTCGACGAGGACAGCAAGTGTAGCCTTTGTAACGAAAAACCAGAATCTACTAATCATTTGTTAATTCACTGTTGCAAGATGGACGAGGTATGGGAAGGGATAATGCGTTGGCTAGGTATTAGCTGGGTTCGTCCGAGTACAGTAGAGGAGCTATGGAAATGCTGGTCTACTTTACTACCTTCTCAGAATCAAGAGGCTCGAAGGATGTGGAGGACGCTCCTATATGCGACATGGTGGACTATATGGCTGCTGCGCAACAGGGTTATATTTGACCAAAGATATTTTTGTTCCACAAGATGCTTGAATCAGATAGCTGTGTCATGGAGGAATTGGATTAGGATCAGTGATACTTCATTCCCATACAGTAGCTCCCAATTGTGGGTCTCGCCAGCTTGGCTTCTGACCTAGGGAACATGAATGTATATCGTATTTAATCCCCGCATGCGCATCTTCTTTGTATTGGACCTGTTTTGCTTTTGAGGTGTGGCTACTTCTGGTAGCCATCTTCCTCTGTTTCTCTTTCTCTTTAATTTAATATCATTACATTGCTTATTGAAAAAAAAGAATCCCAAATAATTAAAATATAATCTGTGATATTAAAAGTGAATTATCTAACTATTGGATCAAGTTAAAATTTTATAGGCGCATTTGTGACCAAATAAATAAATATTAACTATTCAGATCGAGGATCTCCAGTTGACCTCAAAATTGGGTCTGAAGTTTTATGTATTTTTTTCTTCATTTTTTCTAGTTTATTTCAAACCAAGATTATTTATTTCTAATTTTCTCTTATTTTTTACTTGCATCGCTAATGTGGTATTACTACATAAAAATTTGCCATTACTCAATTTTCTATTTTACACAAAGAATCGCGGCCCGTTCCAGTCTAACCATGAATGGGTTGATTAGGGAGTGGGTCTGAGCGGCTGAGGCGGTTTGAGTTGGGTGACGCTGACCTTTTGCTATTGGGATGTGAATAGGCGTTTAAAAAATTCTGCACACAAAGAGTAAAGAGAATAGCAGAGACACAAGAATGGATTATGGTTCCAATTCATAATCCGAATTGTACTCCACTACCTAAGGATTTTCTAACAAAGCATCTCTTTGCTATTAACTAGAGTTTTTTTTCGGTTCAACTCTCAACCTTACACTTTTGTTTTTACGGGCTCAACCACAACCTATACACGTTGGTTTTTACGGGCTCAACCACAACCTTACACGATGGTTTTTATGGGCTCAACCACAACCTAACACAATCCTATTTCAAGGTAAGGAATGTAGAACCTAGTTCTTTTGTACGGAACAAGAACTCTACCCAATTGCCCATAAGTGTTTGGTACACTTTTCAAACCTTCACAGATTTTGTAAATAAAATACAATAAATAAATAATTATATGATTCACAATGAAACCAATAAATGAACAATGTTACCTCAAGAAGAAAGCAATTCAAACTCGAATTGAAGGACACAAGGATGATTGAAAAACTAAATAAAAATAATTGTGTAGTAAAACTTGATTTCGAGAGTTTGTAAATGTGTATATGCGTTTGGAATTTTGTAAGAGCTATCTTATCTCAACCAATTCATATTGGATGAGTATTTATAGGATCAAGGAGTTTGAAATTCGTTTATGACTGTTGGAGCCAAAAACTAGCCGTTACACAATAGTCAAACTAGTTGTTAGAATTTTTCTTTAATTTTAAAATGAATTATGAAGTTTTACATGTGTTTTTTCTATTATTCTAATTTTAATTTTTTCCTATTTTATTAGATTTTTTAAAATATTTTCCCTATTTTCCTTTATTTTTTATTTTTTCCCTATTTTATTAGATTTTTTCTATATGTTTTACCATATTTTCCTTATTTTATTATATTTTTACTAATTTCCTATAGATTTTAAAAATATATTTTCCCATTTTTCCTATTTTATTAGATTTTTTAAAATTTCCTATATTTTTTAAAAATAGTTTCTGACATGTTGGACTTGAAAAAATTATTAAAATACTAACGGAGTTTATCTCCTTTAACGGTTTTTTTACAGTTGGGACTATATTGAACTGACGAATAAAATGTTTGAGACCAATAAAAACAGAAAAAATGTTTGAGACTGATTAAAATAAAATGACAAACATTTCGGACCGTGAGTGTATTAACCCTTCAAAACTGAGTCTCTGCTGGTACTTTATCACCAATGTGTAGAATAAAAGTTGGGTGTTAAGCTATTAAGGATAAAAAATTAGGGATAAATTTTATATTGGAAAAAAATTGTATATCAAATAGACTTTTTCTCAAATAATTTTTTAAAAAGGAAAAGAAAAAAGAAAAAAAAGTGGATGATGCCAAAAATAAATTGTAACAGATACGAAAGTTATCATATTAAGAGAATTTGATAAGAGAAATTGAGAAGATATGAGAACATAATAACATAACTTCTTTTTAACTACTCTGGTGTGGAAATAAGCTAATTGGGTGTGAAAATAATATATATATATATATATATATATATATATTGTCATACTTTGTTCTTTTTCTTTAGATTTGATCAATGATTATTATGTCGTTATTTGAGTTGTGATGTCGTTGAATAGATGTAATGGTTGATTAATGATCTTACAATTATAAAATTTATACCATTGAATAAAACTAATAGCTAGTTAGTGATACAACATTTAATTTAAAATAATGTTACGTCACTACAGAAAACACCATTTCCATAATTTCCTTGCATTATAGTGAAAAGTGAAAAGTGAAAAATTACAAGTCTAACGGAATTAAACTCCAATGCGGGGAAACAAATCGCCAGAATATTTATTAGTTGATATACATTCTTGACATAACCTGATGCGATCCTAGCCCCCTTCAAAATAGAACAACTTGACATGTTGCCAAGAAGACCCATCACACGTAGCAAGGCAAAGGAAATGATCTTATGGTTTGAAGCTAAGACAAACAAGGAACCCTGCAAGGCCAAAGATTGGATCGTGCTAGTGATCGTGCACCATGCCAAGGATTTTCGCAAAGCTGAAGAGCCGACTTCATCACGCCAGCGCCTACACAGTGACTGCCTAACTCTCTGAAGTCGGCATCATTACGCCAGCCCTGTGGCGTCATCACGCCAGCGCTTGCATAGTGCCTGCCCAACTCTGGCGTGATGACGCCCGGAATTTCGTCAAAGGAAGGATGTTGATGTTTTTTGCGTTTTATATAAATAGCTTGTTCTTTATTTTTCTTAGTTAGCTTAGACATTGGTTGATATTTGTAAAGTGAGATCACTCCTTCTCTTATCACCTAAGCCTTGGGCTCATCACTTTTCCTTGAGAGGGATCGCTTGAGTTTGAGATTACTCCCCCCGATCTCTCTCTGAGAAATCAAAGTTTGTAATCGTATTAACGATTTTGTGAATGAAATCTATGTTTTTATTTGCTGATCATCCATAGAACCGAGTCTCAATCTTGGCCCTCAGCGTATATCTTGATCAAGCAAACCATTTCGTGATTGTTTGCTACTACGCGTTGTGCTCATCTCCGTCCCTTCCATCCGTCTTCTAATTCCCGGTAACTTTGTTCCTTTCCATCGCTCTTTCATATTTCTTCCTCCGCTGTATATCCGTGTCTTGTGTTTTCTCCATTTTCAGCCATGGTTTCACTAGATAACTCCCTTGGCTAGGTCCTCTAAAAGCTCCAAATGTTATTCGGTCGACTTACCCTTGGCCGGATCACATCAAGTGGTAGCGGAGCTCTTGGCCGCCTTGCGAGTTTTCTAGTTTTCGTAAGAAAAAGTTCGAACCTTTCTTCCTTGAAAAATCCTGAGTTTCGTGCATATTTTTCAAAACCTATTTCAAGTAGGTTTTTATCACTTTGGAAAAGTTAAAATTCAGAAAATTTTAGAAGATCATTTGGGTGTGATCTTGGTGTTCATCGTATGTTCTTGATGTTCTTGGCCCTTAACACTTTTTGATCCAAAATTATTTTACAAAAGTTTTAGCCAAGTGTTTGTCAATTAATTAATTATTTCTCCTCACTTGGCCGGCTATAAAGTGTCCAAAAGTCCAAGAGCCTTATCCCTTGCATTTAATGCAACAAAGACTTTCACACCTAGTTCATTGACAATTTGACCAAAGTAACAAACATTCCTAACTATAATTGAACATTCCTAACTAGTGTGACCCACTTGTTACTCCAAGTTTAAGACTTCTTCTTCATCTTCTAGAGTCTTAAACTAAGTCTTAAACTAAGTCTTAAACTTAGGTCCTAAACATGAGTTTTAAACTTTTTCAGTCCTAAACTTAAGTTATCTTAAGTCCTAAACTTCCAAGTCTTTTTCTTTGAATTTCTGACTTTTCCTTAAGTCTTCTACTCATTTAAACCCTATTTTTGCAGCCTTCTTCCCTTCCAATGGAAATTCAAATTTTTTCCCCAAAAATTAAAATTTTGAACTTCCTTGGATTTCTGAAAATTTTCTTCAGCTTTCCCTTGAGTCTTTGCAGTCTTCTTGAGTCCTTTGATGAATTTAATCTTTCATACTCTTGTTCTAATCTCTTGAGCATTTGAGAAAGTAGTTGTGAACGAAATGCTTGGCCTAAATCACAAGTTTGTTTGCGGCAAGGAATTGCGTGGTGAGCAAGCTTTGTTTGAGGATTTATTGAGCAATTTGTGAGGCTATCTTTTGCGAGTGAATAAACACGAGTGTTAAACATGTGAGGGAGCGATTTGTTTTCTAACCCTTGTTTAAGTGTGTAGGTACATGGAGAACGCGAAGTTGAGTGTTTGTGAGCATGTATTTTTTGAGTGACCTAAACACGTGAGGGAGAGATTACTTACTAACATCTATACGTATATATATAGTTTGTTCAATTTTCCAGGAACAATGTCGCAAGATAGTGATTGTGAGTCTTGTGACCAAGGAGAGTACTATGATGATGATACCTCTCAATGCAATGATGATAGTGGTTATGAACCATATGGTGATGCTAGCTGCCATTCTGATGGTGATGAGAGCTATGAATCGTGTGGTGAAAGCTGCGACGAGCATAACATTGATAGTACAGATGAGTACCAAGATAAAAGTGAAGCATCTTGTAGCGAGAATGAAGACCATGAAGATCCTCCAAGCCCTCATGTCTTTAGTCGTGGCCCAAGTTCAAGTTGTATTGAGGATGACTACTACGAAGATCCTCTAAGTCTTCATGTCTCAAGCTATAACCTCGGTTCCATTGCACACCAAAGCTTTGGCCATGGCCCCGAACCTAGATGACACGTATTCTCCTCAAGTGTACAAGTCCAAACTAAACATGAGGAAATGCAAAGCCGAGCACCTCCTCATTTTCCTCCTCCAAGGATTCGACCCTACCAAGGCCGAACTGTCCAAGAACTTCAGCAACACTTCCGTCCCACATCCTTTCCTCCCACTCCTTCCAAGCGAGCAAGCGACATATTTTGCACCACATGTATGGGTAGAGGCCACTTGTGTGACATATGCCCCAGTAATAGAGTGAACAAAGTGAGTGTGAAAACCAAGCAGCATGAGAAGAAAGGAGAGAGCGGAAAGAAAAAGAAGAATGATGAATTTGCGAGTGGTGTAATGGATGATGCTTAGTGGGAGAGATTGGCCAGACTGGTGAAGAGTATTGCCAAGCCTAAACGTAGCAAGAAGTCTTCTTATTCCTTTCCCCTGAAGCAAGGCAGTAGCTCCATGACCGGAAGTAGTGCAATCCGCACAAGTCACTCCATGACTACAACCCACACCATTTCAATCTTTTAAACTACATTGTTAATCGATCGAAAGAAATATGGCTGAGCTTTAAGCTATGAGAACAAAAAAGAGTGAAAAATGTAAGGTTTTAAATGAGAGAAATGAGTGTGGAGAGAAGAAAGTAAGAGATGAGGAAAATACACGGCATGAAAACAATAAGCATGCCAATGAGAGTGAGTGCAACCACACCCGTGAGAATGAGTCGAGTGAGCTCGTTGAACCAAATAATTTTCAAGCTTTTGACAACCTTTTGTTTGAACTCAATTTTTACAATCCGTTGTTTGAACTAGAAAATGAGAGAAAAGAAAGTGAGCAAAACAACCCAAATGAAAAAAACGAGCATGCGAGAGAGAAACACACACATGAGAGGAGTGAACATACATAAAAATTGAGAGATGAAGGTGAGGAAAAGAAGCAAACGGAAGTTGTGAAAGCTATTGATCCAATGAGCGTGCCTTTGTGCAATGAGGATCAATTAGCTCATCCTAACATTAATGATTCTTTTCCTACTGCTTGTGTGTTTTTCTTGTAGAAAATTCCTATGGGATGTCACGAACATACGCGCACAAATGTTCCAAGGAGCGAAGGTAGTTCTAAACCATCAATCCTAGGAGGTATTGGAAGCGCAATTGCTCAATATTGGTGCTCGCAACGACAAGGCCTTGAGGTAAACCGCCTCCACCTTCCCGCTTTGCCCGAAAGGTGCGTACCAAGTCCTTCCTTAAATGCTCACTTGTTTGAGGTTGCTCCTTTCACTCATCTTTATTCACATGATGAGAATTGTTATGAAAAATGTTTATCGTGTGATAGAGAACCATTCTTGAATTTCATTGGGCATGACTCTTTACTCCGTGTATTTGAAAACCACTTGGGTACGAATTTTATGGCATGCACCAAAATCCTTTCCGTACCCTTCTTTTTGTAATTTTTCAGATAGTATGTATGATTTATTTACATGCTGTTTACATTCGAAATCCATGACTAATCTACATGAAGCATGGAAACAATTATTTTGCTCGAATTTGTTAAAATTTTCTTGGCCTAATTGCTGCAAGGAATTGTATCTCTTTTTGTGCCGATTGCTTGGTATTCCAATGCGTTTTGTGTATGGGTGTGTGGCTTAATTTTCTTGGCTGATCCTTATAGGCCGCTTTGAGGAAATGACCCACCGTCTACGTTGTTTAATCATTTGTGATACCGTGCACATCCTTAATGTTATCTTAAAGACCAATGTGCATAAATATGAGAGGGATGTGCATGATTTTGAATTGGATGAATTCTGTCTTGCCAATTGTAGCCTACATGAGTTAATTGTGGATGATATGCACTTAAATACCATGAACATGTTGTGTGTTAGGAGAACACAAAATTTTAGACCGAATTTGTCAAGAAGAAATTGGTTTAATTCTTACAAGAATTTGTGTTTTCTCTTGAGAAATTTGTTTGGTATTTTCAAGTGCATTGTACCTGTGAGTAGTGCTCAATTCTCTTGGCTTATCATTGTGAACTGAATAGAGAAGATGATTCATCATGTCTGTTGTTCTACGATTTGTGATGCCATCCGCATTTTAGATGACTTTTTAAGAAGCGATGTGCATCAATGTGCCATTAGTGTTGTTGATTCTTCCTTGGACCAACCTGTGCATAAGCATGCGTAATTGCGCCCCCTTGGGTATCTCACCTTAGTTTTCAAGTGCTTTTAAGTGTGTAGGTGAGAAGTTGAAGTTATGGGTTCGAGGACAAATCTTTTTGAAGAGGAAGAGGTTGATGCGATCCTAGCACCCTTCAAAATAGAACAACTTGACACGTTGCCAAGAAGACCCATCACACGCAGCAAGGTAAAGGAAATGATCTTCTAGTTTGAAGCTAAGACAAACAAGGAACCCTCTAAGGCCAAAGATCGGTGATAATCTATGATTAGGGGTAATCCCTGTTAGGTAATTGCGGTCGCTGGTTCTTATCCTTTAAGTCTGCTCCGTGTCACCTGCAATGCGCCGGAGGAGATCTCCGGCGTGAACTCTCCGACGGTCAAGTCAGTATGTTGCGCAAATAGTAAGAGCTTAAGGACAATAACTGCTAGCATGTGTGTGTGTGTACGTGCGTAATACCTTGCCTTACTCTACTATTTATAAGCCATACCTGCCAACCGTTACACTAGCATTAATGTAGAAATCAACGCCATTAAAGAAGGTAATAAATCAGTCTGCAACGTGCGTAACGGTCCTCTCACGACCATTACGAGCCAATAACTGATTTCATCCTAGCAACTGGTACTCAGTTACCGTTAGCTCACTGTAGAAGACCTTCCAAATACCAGGAATAATATCCTACCGGTACCTTGCCAGCTTGGTACCGTTATCCTTACGAGTTACCGGACATTACATCCTACCGGTATCTATGGCCAACTCATCCTGGCTACGCCCACGTGGCCATACAACCATTCACTAGTTAGGGTCAAAAGACTTCTTTACCCTTGTGATTTATCTAAGCGTTATCAGAAGCCCAAACGAAAACGAGCCCGAGCGTTTACCAAGGGCTATTAATCCCGCCAACCTCTAATCAGTTTCATCTGAATCTCAAAATTTGAAATTTTAAGGCTATCGTATACATACTACCGTGAAATTTTAAGGCTACCGTATACATACTACCGGACACTCATAGTTTAAGCTCTTCGCTTTTGATTAATACCAAATTTTGCAGCTTTTCAACTTCATTGAAACTCCCGCCAAAACTGAAAAGTCAAAAATAATGATGACTTTCCTCAGTCAATGACGTGGATCACTTTATCCGCACACCGTCCCACGCTCTGTTTCACGATTCCACTTCCCAATACAATGATTCATCCTGCACGCCAACTCAAGGGTCGCGTCTCCTCAGTTTGACTCATAACTGCTCCCCAAATTGTACGCCTCTTTTCTTAAAAGTACTCTTTCCCCATTTGACCTCTCTTTACATTATTCTTCCCAAAAACCCTAATCTGTGATTTGCTCTTCTTCACGGACTTTCTCGTCGCGCTGCCACTTCTCCTGCAATCCTAAGGTACACCATTTCCTCTTTCCTTCCTCTTTACTTTCCTTTCTCCTCAATAGCTGGTCGTGCTCGTTCCATTGCCAAGGCCGTAGAAAAAATGGACCTCATCCCCTCCCTCATTACCAAAGAGGAAAGCCTAACTTCCATTCTTAAGAGCCTAAAAGTGCACATCCCTGACGGCTGCCACACCCACCTCGCTGATCCCCAACTTAGGATGACCAGTGTAATGTCTGGAACTCGCCGAATCCTATACACCAAAATGTTTTCCTATGGGTTCTACCTTCCTGTTGAGAAAATGGTGGAAGACCTCTTGTCTTACTGCCAACTCAATCCAGTTCAGATAACTCCACCCTCTTGGAGCTGTATCTATGCTTTCATCCGGATCTGCCGAATCTATGATGTCGAACCTTCTCTTTGACTCTTTCATCATTTCTTTGTACTGTACTGCCGTAAAGGAGTGGTCGGCATCGGCCTAAGATGGTATACGGATGAAATTTTTCCCTTTCTTTGGAATTTCCAGAAGATTGAAGACTCAGTCAAAGCCTGGAAAATGAACTTTTTTGTCCTCGAGTTCAAAGAAATCACATGGAGACCCGATTTCAACTTTACCCTCGTTGAAAATGATTGGAAGCCCCTCCGCAATATCGATGCTGCAGAGAAAGAGGACATAGCCAAGTTTGTTACCGTTCGAACTCCATTTCACGTCAAAAAGCTGGCTACCGGTGTCCCTCTCAAAGACTGCAGCGAGAGTGAGTTCCGGGATTTCCCTGTGTTATGCTCCTTTTTCTGACCCTTATATTCTCCCTCTGCTTTTCCTTGCAGAAGTCCCCCCAGGTTGGAAGTCAACGTGCATGAGACGGCGAGAAAAGAAAAGGGTTGTTGCTCAACCTCCTATTCCAAAAAGAAGAAGAACCAGCGCGACCGGATCTGGGCGGATCACCGTTAGCATTCCTCGTCCGTCAACCGAAACTGCCTCTAGTTCTTACGATCCTATCGATACTGATATCGACCAGGTTTCGGATAGGGACATTGCTGAAGCAATCGATCCGTTAATCGCTAAAGAAATTGCAGCTGGCACCGACCAAACACTTCCTCAAAACTTTGTTACTGTCGAGGATTACTCCACCGAAGATGAGATGCCTCTTCAATCGTGCGTCTCATTCGCCAAACATGCCAAGAGGAAACTGGCAAGGGATGGTCCTTCGCGAGAGGCATTGAGGCTCCGTGCTTATGGGAAAGACAAATTCCCTAAAGATGGAGAAACAGACAATCTTCAGTCTTCTCCTTTGCGCGTAACAGAACTAGAGGTTACCATTTCTTCTACCGTTCCTTCAGAGTCTCCTGCGGGCACCTCTGTTCTTCCCTTGGATAACACTTCTCTGGGTGTGATCCAGGAAGATCTTCCTCCTTCTTCCCCCACTCCATCTGTTGCTGCCGTTACTGCTCCAAAAAATGCAACAACAACTATGTCAACATCCTCAGTCGACATTTCTGACATCCACATTCAGGATCCCTTCGAGTTAGATCCTCTCATCTCTAAACGGCGTTCTAAAAAATCTGCCCCTTCTGACAGTAACTCAAGCGACCGTGTTCTTGAGTTTCTTCCGGGTATTTTTTTGTAGCATCTTAAGTTACCGGATGTACTGACTTTTATCTTTATTACGCCTTTTGCACTTATCCATCTTGTTTCCTGAATATTGTCCATTCGTCTGCTATTTTCGAACACTACTTATCTGTTTACCAAACTGTACAAAAGAATCAATTCTCTTTCGTTCCGTTTGCAAGCACCATTTGCACAACCTGTACAAACGGAAAAAGAAGAAAGTCTCTTTCTTTCCATTTGGAAAACTCTGTTTTCACGACCCTATGCCATTGCTCTACCACAAGAACAAAAACACCGTTGCTATATAAGCAAGTCTTAATCCATGTAACTGACATACTAATACCATGCTACCATCTTATCGGAAGATCAGTACTAGTATAGCTATGCCGTTTGACTAATTTTGGCACGGCCTAGACAGTCCACGTACCGTTACCACCATGCAATCATCTCAACAAAGATGAAGATGGATCCTCATGCGGCTTTTGAAATGGACCATGTTACCATCTTCCCAAAAGACCGGTAACACCTCCAAGTACCGTCACTACCATGCACTCATCTTGTCAAAGATGAAGATGGATCCTTATGCGGCTTTTGAAATGGACCATGTTACCGTCTTCTCAAAAGACCGGTAACACCCTCAAGTACCGTCACTACCATGCACTCATCTTGTTAAAGATGAAGATGGATCCTCATGCGGCTTTTGAAATAGACCATGTTACTGTCTTCTCAAAAGCCCGGTAACACCCCCAAGTACCGTCACTACCATGCACTCATCTTGTCAAAGATGAAGATGGATCCTCATGCGGCTTTTGAAATGGACCATGTTACCGTCTTCTCAAAAGACCGGTAACACCCCCAAGTACCGTCACTACCATGCGCTTATCTTGTCAAAGATGAAGATGGATCCTCATGCGGCTTTTGAAATGGACCATGTTACCGTCTTCTCAAAAGACCGGTAACACCCCCAAGTACCGTCACTACCATGCACTCATCTTGTCAAAGATGAAGATGGATCCTCATGCGGCTTTTGAAATGGACCATGTTACCGTCTTCTCAAAAGACCGGTAACACCCCCAAGTTTCCTTCACTGCCCAGCTACCGTCTTGGAAACGAAATGAGACGGGTCCTCGCAGCATCTCTGCCTACCATCTCTAACAATCTGCACAAATAAATAGCTCGAATATACACACATATTTTTTAATGTGGTTCAGCCAGAAATGCCTACGTCCACGATGTTATTTATTTATCCAGAAACTACAAACAACACATCCGCCCTTGGATGATACAACTTTAAGTTAACAATGTTCCACGAGTTAGGCAACGGAGTACCATCCTCCTCTTCGAGATGGTATGCGCCCCTACCAATAACTCGCGTTACCCGGTAAGGTCCGTCCCAATTAGGGGATAACTTTCTCATCTCCTGCCCTATCGCTTGCCTGTAAGCCCACATGACGCTTGGCAATTCATCCACCCACTTTCTGCGAGCTCCTTCCAAGTTCTTTTTGATTCCGCCCAAGATTATTCGATTTGTTACTTCCATTTGGCCATTTGTTTGCGGATGTGCCACTGACATGAACCTTTGCTCAATGGCCAACGATTGACATTTTTCTTGAAAGTATTTACTTTTAAACTGAGTACCGTTATCACTGATTAGAATCCGAGGGATGCCAAATCGGTAGATGACCTGCGTTAAGAAGAATCGCCATGCCATCTCGGCCGTGATCCTTGCCAATGGCCTCGCCTCCGCCCACTTAGTGAAGTAATCCACCGTAACTATCACAAATTCCAGCTGGGATCGAGCTTTAGGAAATGGCCCCAAAATGTCAATCCCCCACTGAGCAAACGGGCACGGACTGATCAGAGCCTTTATGTCGGCGGCTGGCTGGTGTGGAATCCTCGCAAACTCCTAGCATTTTTTACACGTTCGCACAAACTGGTCACAATCTCCTCTTATTGTAGGCCAATAGAAACCCAGGCGCAGTACCTGTGCCGCCATGGTTCCCCCAGATACATGCATCCCACAAATACCCTCATGAATCTCCCGGAGTACATACTGACCTTCCATCTCAGAGATACATTTAGTCGCTGGATGAGAAAAACAACGACGAACAAGTTCTTCATCGTACAAAGAGCACCTATCCGCCCGTTTCAGTATTTTCTTTGCCTCTTTTTGGTCCTCCGGTAGCCTTCCATGCTTAAGGTAACTTATGACCGGTACTCGCCAGTCATTCTCACTCATCGCGACACATAAAGACAACTGTTCCTCCATGAATGAGGGTGTCAATATCTCTTCTACAGTAACATCTTTAGGCATGACTGCTACCGGGTCAGCAGCTAACTTCGCAATCTCATCCGCCTCCGAATTCTCCTCTCGCGGGACACGCTCGATTTCTACTCGTATTCCCATCTTCCTAGCTGTTGCCAACTCCTTCTGTACCTTTTCCAAATACCGAATCATCATGGGATTCTTTGCCTGAGAGGCACCCTTAACCTGGTCGGTTATTAGCTTAGAATCCCCATGAACCCTTAAACGGATATCGCTTATCTCCCCATGATCGTGAACTCCTTTGGTACTCAATTCCTTCCCAATGCGCAGTCCACTTAGCAATGCCTCGTACTCGGCTACGTTGTTAGACAACGGTTTCAGGATTCGCACAACGTATCTCATCTTAACTCCGTCTGGTCCGGAAATGACAATATCGGCACCAGCCGATTCCTGATTCTTTGCTTCATCCACATGAATTATCCACGTGTCTCCATACCCTTCCGGTAGTGGTAAAAAATTATTGACGATTCCACCTTCCTCCATCAAAGGTGTACCCGGAAAAGTACATTCGGCCACGAAATCCGCGAGAGCCTGTGCCTTAATGGATGGCCGTGTCTGGTAACACAACCCATATTGTTCCAATTCGAAAGCCCAAATAACCATCCTACCAGATATTTCAGGCTTTTTGAATATTCGCTTCAGAGGCATATTTGTCAGCACAATGACCAAGTACGCTTGAAAGTACCGGTTCATTTTCCTTGTTGCTTGCACCAAAGCATAAGCTACTTTCTCTATTCTGCCATACCGTATCTCAACGTCTTTCAAAACTCTACTTACGAAGCAGACAGGTCGATGGACTCCTTCATCATCCCGCACAAGTACCGCGCTGACCACCTCCTCTGCTACTCCCAGATATAAATACAGAGTGTCTCCCTCTTTCGGCCATGTAAGTAGCAGATATGACGTTAGATACTCTTTCATATCTGCGAAAGTTTTCTCACATGCTTCAGTCCATCCAAACGGAGCCTACTTTCTGATTAGCTTAAAGAAAGGCAAACACCTCTCCCCTTGCTTAGATATAAATCGACTTAAAGCGATGATCCTCCCTGTAAGCCTCTGCACCTCCTTTATATTGCGAGGTCATATCATATCATGAATCGCGCGCAGTTTCAAAGGGTTAGGCTGGATACCCTTCCGGCTAACAACATAGCCCAGAAATTTACCCGTTTGAAACGCGAACATGCACTTCTTAGGATTAACTTTCATCCCGTACCGGTTCATGACCTCGAATGCCTCCTGTAAGTCTGCCAAGTGCGCCTCAAAGCTTTTACTCTTTATCAGCATATCATCCACATATACATCCATGTTCCGCCCAATTTGTGATTCAAAAATCTTGTTGGCCATTCTCTGAAAGGTTGCGCCAGCGTTCTTCAGCCCAAACGGCATGGCCGTATAGCAATACATCGCTTTCGGAGTTATGAAAGCTGTTTTCTCTTCATCCTCCACCGCCATTGGAATCTGGTGATAACCGGAATTAGCATCTAGCGAGCTTAAATACTCATACCCCGCCGTTTGGTCGACCAATTGCTCGATCCGAGGAAGTGGATAGCAGTCTTTTGGGCAAGCCTCATTCAGATCCGTGAAGTCAATGCACATTCTCCACTCCCCGTTAGGCTTAGGTACCACTACCGGATTAGCCAACCAAGGAGGATACTGCACCTCCCTTATGAAACCTGCCTTGAGGAGTTTGGCCACCTCCTTCTCGATGGCATCCTCTTTTTCCTTCGAGAAGGATCGCCGTTTCTGCTGCACTGGCTTCGCTGTAGGATCTACATTCAGACGGTGCTCTGCCGTTTCTCTAGGAATGCCCGACATATCCGCAGACGTCCATGCAAAGTTTCCCGTACACTTTCCCAATAACTGCACTAGCTGTGATTGTTCCTCTGGCGTTAGCTTTTCACTAACCAGAAAATGACCGCCCTCAATCCCCTCGACGGGCACCGGTACCATTGCCTCCAACGACTGCGTCCTTCTCTCATCCGGTTGGTCAAACGGATCGGATGCTACACATACATATCGATCAGTGGCTCCACTAGTCATGACAAGATAACATTCTGCGGCCAATCTTTGATCCCCCCTGATGGTGACAACCCTGTCCCATGAAGGATACTTCAGCTTCAAATGCCGCTAGGATATGACCGCCCCAAATGCATTGAGAAACGGCCTACCTAAGATCCCGTTGTATGATAGATTGAGGTCTACTACCATGAAAAACTGTTCCATGGTTCTCATTCCGCTGTCCTCTAAAAAGAACAAGGAAAAGTGCGTCACTCCTACTACGGGAATTGGGATCCCGTCAACCCCTATGATGGGTTTAGGGCACGAAATTAGCTCAGATCCGGTGCGACCCATCGCCTTGTATGACAGAAGGTTGACGGCGCTACCGTTGTCTACCAGAGTCCTTGCGACCCGATAACCCCCCACAACCGTTGTCGTGACCATAACGTCATTTTGTGGATACACGACCCCAATCTCATCTTCCTCTGAGAATGAAATCACCATGCGATTCAGTACGTGGAAACCCTTCCCCTCTTTCAAGGGTTCCTCTCTCTTCCTTTTTTCTCCGGCCAAAGATCCCTCTTCGTCATTTGCCCTACTACTAGTAGACCCTTTCAAGCTCTCAGCTCCTCCGGTTATTAGAGAAATCAAAGGGAAATCCCCCATGGTTGCCGCAGCAACCTCCATGGATTTATCCTTTCGTCTGTCAATAACGGGCATCTCCATGGACTCCCTATTAGCCGTTTCCTCCCGATTCGACTCCTGCCGCGACTCAGTTCCCTGACGACGACCTTGAGTTGCAGTTTCTCCCCAATAGCCATCTTCTGTTAACCTCTCTATTGCCAATTTCAATGCTTGGCATCGCTCAGTGTCGTGCCCGGTAGCCTTGTGGAAGCAGCAATAATGATCCTTCCGTCCTCCCAAGTTCATTCCTGGTCTGTAAACAGGGTACTTAATTGGCAATCCTTTCCGCTCAATGATAGCTAATATCTCAGCCCTCGGTAGTAACAACGACGAGGATCCCCGCTCCGTTTTGCTCCCTGCCTTCTTCGAGGACTGCTCTCTCCTAGTCTTCTCTTCGCTTCTTTTCACCAGAGGTGACGCTTCTCGTTTCCTCCTTTGGTAGTCTGCTTCTTCCATTCTGGCAAAATTGCTCGCCCGCACACGCAGGAGATCTAACGTTGTGGGTGGGTCGACCAACAGTGTGTCTTCCAATTTGTTGTAACTGCAGTTCCGCTTCATTGCCTCCACTGCGATTTCTACTGTGACGTCAGTCATCATAGCCATTTCCAGATTGAACCGCTCTAAGTAAGTCTTCAAAGACTCCCCTTTCTTCCTTCTTATATCGAACAAATCCGCCGAAGAATTTTTGAGGGGAATTGAGGTACTAAACCTGCTACGGAACCGCTCTTCCAACATGGAAAAAGAATTAATACATCCGACTGTCAACCCTTTGAACCATTTCCTGGCTGCTCCAGTGAGCGTGAGGATGAAAAGCTAACATAGAGCCTCATCCCTTCGTGTCTGAATCTTCACGAAGTCTTTTACTCTGTTAAGGTGAGTGACAGGATCCTTTGTCCCATCGTATTGTTCCGTGGGTAGTTTGATCCTTCGGCTAACCTGATGCTGACGGGCCCTGTTGCTCAACGGATGCCTGGGGTCATCATCTCGCTCCTTTCGTCGAGCCGAGGTAGCCGATGGAGACCCTCGACGTGGTTCTCTTTCATGTCTACTGTGCGGACCACGCACGGAGCAGTTTTCATGCGGTGACCTGTCCCGACTTCGCTTGTCCTCTGACTCCCTGGCCCTTCGATGTGACTGACTTCTTGCAAGGCTACGCTCCATCCCCTGGTCATCCTCCTTCTCAAAATTTTTCATATATCCCTCCTCCCTTCGCGGGACCACTTCCGATTGCAACCTCTGGTGGACAGGTTGGCCTCTTTCAATCTCCGGGACAAATGGTGGTGGTGTGGGAAGAGGCTGTGACACCTGTGGCAATGAGGCAAATGGATTCAATGTGACTTGAGGTGTCGAGAGATTCGGCAACGGGTGGGGGTACGTCATTGACTGCCCAGCTAAGTTTGATAACAACAACATCATCTCATCCATTCTCTGGTGTAACACAGCTACCGAATCTGCCGTCCCCGATAATGGTCTCCCTGGAACACTTGATCCCGGCAAGAGACAATTGGACGTATTCGTATTATTTCCCGGTGTGTGGAGAAAATCCAAATGCCTGAAAAGTGGCTGATTGTTGCCCACATTGGGCAGAGTTAACGGTTGTGTCAGTCTATAAATCTCTTGACTCGAGGCCACCGGAATATTGGTGTGTCCAGAAACCTGAGGTTCTGAAGTCATTTCTCGCAAGTGTCAGAAAGTTCTCTAGTTATGTGGAAAGAAGAGCTTGGATTATTAAGGCTGTCTCACTCAATGATCCAATGCTCTCAACGAAAGCACCAAATGATAATCTACGATTAGGGGTAATCCCTGTTAGGTAATTGCGGCCGCTGGTTCTTATCCTTTAAGTCTGCTCCGTGTCACCTGCAATGCGCCGGAGGAGATCTCCGGCGTGAACTCTCCGACAGTCAAGTCAGTATGTTGCGCAAATAGTAAGAGCTTAAGGACAATAACTGCTAGCATGTGTGTGTGTAGGTGCGTAATACCTTGCCTTACTCTGCTATTTATAAGCCATACCTGCCGACCGTTACACTGGCATCAATGTAGCAATCAACGCCATTAAAGAAGGTAATAAATCAGTCTGAAATGTGTGTAACGGTCCTCTCACGACCATTACGAGCCAATAACTAATTTCATCCTAGCAACCGGTACTCAGTTACCGTTAGCTCACTGTAGAAGACCTTCCAAATACCAGGAATAACATCCTACCGGTACCTTGCCAGCTTGGTACCTTTATCCTTACGAGTTACCGGACATTACATCCTACCGGTAACTATGGCCAACTCATCCTGGCTACGCCCACGTGGCCATACAACCATTCACTAGTTAGGGTCAAAAGACTTCTTTACCCTTGTGATTTATCTAAGCGTTATCAATCGGATTGTGGTAGTGATCGCGCACCATGCCAAGGATTTTCGCGAAGCTGAAGAGCCGGCGTCATCACGCCACCCACTCAGCGTCATCACACCAGCGCCTGTACAGTGACTACCCAACTCTTTGAAGTCGGCATCATTACACCAGCCTTGTGGCGTCATGACGCCAACGTTTGCACAGTGCCTGCCCAACTCTCTAATGTCGGCGTCATTACGCCATCTCTTGGCGTGATGATGCCCGGAATTTCGTTAAAGGAAGGATGTTGACATTGGTTGATATTTGTAAAGTGAGATCACTCCTTCTCTTATCACCTAAGCCTTGGGCTCATCACTTTTCCTTGAGAGGGATCGCTTGAGTTTGACCCCCCCCCCGATCTCTCTCCGGGTTTGTAATCGTCTTGACGATTTTGTGAATGAAATCTATGTTTTTATTTGTTGATCATCCATAGAACCAAGTCTCAATCATGGCCGTCGACGTATATCTTGATCAAGCAAACCATTTGGTGATTGTTCGCTACTACGCACTATGCTCATCTCCATCCCTTCCATCCGTCTTCTAATTCCCGGTAACTTCGTTCCTTTCCATCGCTCTTTCATTTTTCTTCCCCCGCTGCATATTCGTGTCTTGTGTTTTCTCCATTTTCAACCATGGTTTCACTAGATAACTCCCTTGGCTAGGTCCTCTAAAAGCTCCAAATGTTATTCAGTCGACTTACCCTTGGCCGGATCACACCATAACCACTACTAAAAATTTGCTTTTTTGTTACGGAAAAATTCCATCACAAAATCACCTTTTTCCATCACAAACGTGGCGTCAGAGCCGCGTTCATCCAGAATTTGAATTTGTAACCGAAAATTCGGTCGCAAAATTTTTGCGATGGAAGTTGTGACGGACAGGTCGTCGCAACTAACATCTGTCGCAAAAAAATATTCAAATTGATTATATTGCGACGGAAAAGTTTCATCATAACGTTATAAGATTCGTTGTGACGTAATATTCCATCACAATGCTATAGAATGCTATAGCTTTGTGACAGAAATATTCCGTCACACTGTTATAAGTTATTTTGCGACGGAATGTCACAATTTCCGTCGCTATTTTATTTATTTTTTTTAAAAAAAATATTCAAAACAACTGTCGCGAATAAACAGTTTCTTTTTAGTGATCTGGGGTCCTGAGTGATAACTATCGATACCATAGAAGCGGCATCTCCACTACCCCGCCGGGTGACCCGGCCAGCATACTGTACTCGTCGCGGGAGACGAGGCCTTGTTCATGCCGCCCTTAGCCTGGCGACCGACCTTGGGATGGTCGACATCAGCGGGGGGGGGGGGGGGGGGCTCTCATGCGGCATTCGCACGGCGGCATCCCAGCCCAGGTCATCCATGACGTCACTCTGCATGACGTCATCCCGTATGACGTCACTAAAGGCCACTCCAGCGGCATATATCACCCCAGCGACACCTGCCAGGGACTATTCCCACCCTTTGTCGGTACACTCCTTCCTTTGCCTATAAATACCCCCATCTTTTCAGACAAGAGGGTAAGCCTAAGATAGCGTACTGAACCCCTGTCATTTTGACTACCTGCACTGACTTTGGCATCGGAGTGTTTACGCCGGAGACCCCCTCCGGCGCTTTGCAGGTGATGAAGACCCCAGTACAGTGTTCCCGACTAGCCTAGATCAAGCCGATCCTGCTCAGTATCCCCCGGACTCTTATCAAATGGTGCTTTCATTGAGAGCTTTGGTTAATTAAGTGAGTTTTCCTTAGTAACCAAGCTCTGTTCTTTCTGAGAGTCAAAGGATCATGGCTTCAGATTCAGAATCTACACCCCCTCACACTCGTGGGGTTCACGCACGTAGGTAACTTTTTTCCACGTCTTCGTCAAGTACATACGTCACATCACGTGAAACATCTTCTGCGCAGACAAACTTTCTTTTCGGGCTGATAGCTGGCACCTCGTTTTCTCAAACGGGCACCCCGTTTTCCCAAATGGGTAGCCCATTTCCGCAAATGGGTTCCCTTATTTCCAGTCACTCCATCCCTCCCCTTGTAAGTTCTAGGATGGATGGCCCAACTACTCCCTCGGTAAGCTCGATGTTAGCTCTTCGTGCCCACTTGGACTATTTGATTGGGATGGCCGCAGGCTCCACTTCTAGTGCAGCGACATCAGGTGTGTCTCCTCGAGTTATTTTCACCCCGTCTATTGTCGCTGATCGACCAGTATCGCCTCGTCGCCAGGAGAGCGTCCCTCTGACCTCACCAGCGAAAAGTATGCCATTCAGCTTTGCGCAATTGGCAGACGGACAAGAGGAGCACTATATACCGCAGATACCGTGGATTCCTATCTCCCAAGTGGAGCGACCGGTAGATGAATACCGAGAGCGCTGGGACGGCAGGAGAGAGGGAGCCGGTAGGGAGGTATCTATGGAGCGGAGTGAAAGATCAGGCAGTAGGAGGTGACGAACCCATTCGCCTAGGAGTCGTAGCAGGTCTCCCAGGCAGTAACGCACCCCGGAGCCTCGAGGGCTACACCTGGACATGTCTCCTCCTCGCCATGATCGTGAGATCTTGGACGACACCGCTGGTCATCCTTTCACCCATCGTGTGATGCACCACAGGGTCAGCCGACATGTCAAGCTCCCAACGGAATCATATGATGGCACCAAAGACCCCATCTCGCATCTTAATAAGGTGAAGGATTTCGTCCAGTTTCAAACGCACAATGACGCAACGTTGTGTCAGATATTCATTATGACATTGTCAGGGGTAGCCCGCCTCTGGTTTGAAGGACTTCCTGCTCGATCAATTGATAATTTCCTGCAACTGGAGGCCAAGTTTAAGAGCCGCTTCAGCACAGCTATCCCCATTCGAAAGTCTGCAGCAGCCTTGTTTGATATATGCAGAAAACTAGAGGAGTCTTTGAATAGTTATCTTGCTCGTTTTGATATGGAAATGTCGTTAACTCCTGGTATTACTATTGATTTTGCCATAGAAGCTTTGAAGCGGAATTGTGGATACGGGAAGCTAAGAGATACGCTGATGGTTGATCCCCCAACGACTTTAGACGCGCTAAGGTTGAAGGCTCACAATTATGCGAGGATGGAAGAGGATGAATACAGAAACTGGATACGGGATGCGCCCCAGAACGCCCCTCCTGCCCCCACGGCTCAAGGCAGTGTGACCCACGACACCTGTCCGGGTGACGAGTACACCCAGCGAAAAGATTACATTCCCAAGGCGTCGAGTCGCCAGAAGGGTAGTTACTCTAGAGGAAGGGGCGGCGGTATGAATGTTCAGCGACAAGGGGACCCCCCTAAGGGACGAACGTATGATCCCAACCTTCCTCCCCTTACACTCCCACGAGCGGAGATCTTAGCCATCATTCAGCAGCGGAACCTGCCGATCCGTTATCCAGCCCCTGTGAAGCCAGGGATGGTCATGGGAGGAAGGGAAAATGCTTTTTGTAAATTCCATAAGGTTAAGGGGCATTCTACAGAGGCATGTAGGGAATTGAAGTTAGCAATAAAGCGCTTGTTGGAAGAAGGCTATCTTGGAGAATTCGCCACTCGTATGAGAGAAGAAACTAGGAGCGACCCTCCGCATGGGGCGTTGGGTGACCATCAATTGCCTCCTCCCCTCGGGAACAGCGGAACTTCTGAGGCAAAGGGGAAAAAAGCGCTAATGATGTATGACGAGGACATCCCTATTATTAACATTATCGCTGGGGGCGCGTCGTTCCTGGATGAGATTACCCCAGCAACACTCGTGGTAGGAGAGAAGCGGAAACGGGAAAGCTAGCCCTAAAAAAGGGGGTGATCGATGTACTGGACAGGATGGTAATATCTTTTTCGGAAGAAGACGAGAAGGGCGTCGTCTTCCCTCACAATGACGTGCTAGTAGTCACACCGGTTGTGGGAAGCCATGGCGTTCGAAGGACCCTCATTGATAACGGCAGTGCGGTAAACTTATTTTCATTGGAAGCATATAATCTCCTGAAATGCCCTGCCGCGGAATTGGCGCCTTGCAAGAAACCAATTATTGGAGTGGATGGCATTCCTATACCTGTGATTGGAGTCACAACGCTGCCTGTGTATTTTATAGAAGACGCGTCGAGACGATCAGAAGAGTTGATGTTCTTGGTCGTGGATCTTATTTTACCGTATAATGCTATTCTAGGGCGGCCATTCCTCAATCATTTTGGGGCGACGGTATCTCAAAAACACCTCAGAATGAAATACCCCTCCTGGGAAGGGGTAGTATCGATCAAGGGGGATCAAAAGTTAGTCGTCGAATGTTATTCACTCATGATTCAAAAAAGCTGTGATCAGTATGTGTGCGTGGCAGCGGATCCTTATGAGCAAAGGGACGAAAGGCAAACCCAGCCAGTGGATGCGATGATGTCCATCCCTGTCCAAGGCAATGATAAGGCGAGCTTCCAGGCTAGTGACAAGTTGACCCTTGAGGAGAGGGCACAATTGGCCCGGCTGTTGAACAAGTGCAAAGGAGAGTTCGCGTGGAAACCGGCGGACATGCCTGGCGTGTCTAGTGATGTGGCTGAGCATTGACTCAACGTCGACCCGGGCGCCACGCCAGTTCAACAGAAGCGGCGACCATTCTCCGCGAAAAAGTCGGTGGTGATTGATAAAGAGGTAGTAAAGCTGATGGATGCAGGATTCATCCGAGAAGTTCAATACCCCACTTGGTTGGCCAACCCCGTCTTAGTCCACAAGCCCAACGGAGACTGGTGCATGTGTATTGATTTCACGAACTTGAATGACGCTTGCCCTAAGGACTGTTATCCGCTCCCTCGGATTGATTAGTTGGTCGATCAAGCGGCAGGGTACGCATATTTGAGTTCCCTGGACGCCAATTCTGGATATCATCAGATTCCTATGGCCAAGGAAGATGAAGAAAAAATGGCATCTATAACTCCGAAGGCCACCTACTGCTACACAACAATGCCGTTTGGTTTAAAGAATGCAGGGGCGACCTTCCAGCGTATGGCCAACCAAGTGTTTGAAAAGCAAATCGGGAGAAATGTAGAAGCGTACATAGATGATGTACTGGTCAAGAGCAGAAGTTTCAATGACCATCTGGTCGATTTGCAGGAAGTTTTTGATACATTGAGGAAGTACCAGATAAAGTTGAACCCCCGCAAGTGCGCGTTCGCATTCCAAACAGGAAAATTCTTGGGGTATGTGGTAAGCCAAAAGGGCATCCAGCCGAACCCGTCAAAGATTAAGGCTATCCATGATATGGTATTGCCGTGAACCCTTCAGGAGGTTCAGAGATTGATAGGACGCGTCATTGCTCTAGGGTGATTCATCTCTAAGCAGGGCAAGAAGTGCTTGCCGTTCTTTAAAGTTATACGTAAGAAAACTTCTTTCGGATGGATGCAATAGTGTGAAGAGGCGTTCGTGGGCTTGAAAACATACTTGTCGTCCGACTTGGTACTAACACGACCGGAGCCGGGCGACACCCTATTTTTGTACCTCGGCGTCGCGGATGAAGTGGTCAGTGTTGTTTTGGTCCGGGAGGACAATCACGTCCACCGCCCCGTATTTTTTGTTAGCCATGTGTTAAAAGATGCCGAGGTGCGATATACCCACATTGAAAAGGTGGCATTCGCCCTGCTACAATCCACACGGAAGATGGACAGGTACTTCCAGGCCCATCCAGTTATCGTGCTCACGGATCAGCCGTTGAGAAGAATTCTTAGGAAACCAGAATCCTCGGGGAGGATGTTGATTTGGTCAATTGAGCTGGAACAAGGCTCGGCCATTCGTAAAAGCTCAGGTTCTGGCAGATTTTATCGCCGAGTGTACATTTTTTGGGGACAAGGCGGCGGAGCCGCTCGAAAAGAAAGAAAGCAATGCAAAGGTCCCACCCTCAGAGGCCCCCGCGGACATATGGGTCATCTATGTAGATGGCGCCAAAAATCAGAAGCTGGCGGGAGCTGGCATATACATGGTCGGGCCATATAATGTGCAGGTGCGGCACGCCATTAGAATCCTGCAACCATTGTCCAACAACGCAGCAGAGTATGAAGCGCTATTGGTGGGGCTTAGAATAGGAAGAAGCCTTTTCGCTAAAACTGAAAGCGACATGGTAACAGGAGCCCCACGGTTGAGAATACAAGGGGACCCCATATTGATAATTGATCAAGTCTTGGGACATTCCCAAGCTAGAGAACTGATCATGGCGCAATACCTCTCGAAAGTGAAAAAGGAATTGGCAGAAATGGAGCAAAGCGGCGTGTGTTACTTTCGAACACATCCCGCAGGAGGACAATACAGAGGCGGATAATCTTGCCAAGGCGGCAGCTAATCAGGAGGCTGTCATACCAGAAGGCGTGCACTATGAGGAAAGGTCATTACCGTCCTTCATGGAGGAACAACTGTCGCTATGTGTGGAGGAGATTGAAAAGGACTAGAGAGTCCCTGTGATAAAATTTTTGAAACACGACGAGCTACCCAGCGACAGTACAGAGAGGAAAAAACTGCTGAAGCAAGCGGCAAGGTGCACTTACTATGATGGGGAGTTAATTCGGAGATGTTTCTCGCACCCAGCCGCAAAATGTATAATGGAACAAGAAGGCCTCCATACCCTGCGCGAGATTCATGAAGGCACCTGCGGCATGCATGTGTCGGGTGGTACCATGGCCGCGCAGGTGTTCCAGTCAGGATTCTATTGGTCCACTATTCGCAGGGATTGTAACAACTTTGTGCAGTCATGCCATAAATGTCAAGAATTTGCCAAAATCCCTCGACAACCCGCCACTGAAATATCTCAGATCGTGGCACCTTGTCCTTTTGCCAAGTGGGGAATTGATATTTTAGGCCCTTTTCCTAAGGCAAGGTCTCAACTGAAATTCGTAATTGTAGCAGTGGACTACTTTACCAAATGGGCAGAAGCGGTAGCGGTAGCGGTAGCCAGTATTACGACGGAAAAGGTGTGGCACTTCTTTAAGCACCAAGTGATCATGCGTTTTGGGGTACCTCGTGTGCTAGTTAGCGACAACGGGGCACAGTTTACCAGCCACTTCTTCAAAGAGCAATGTGAAGAATTCCAGATCGAACAGAGGTTTTCCTCTGTGGCGCATCCTCAGACTAATGGCCAGGCGGAGGTAACCAACCGAAGCATACTGAGCGGTATCAAGAAAAATCTTGAGGGGTCGAAAAAGAAGTGGCCAGACGAGCTACCTTATGTAATGTGGACTTACCGCATGACCATGAAAACTAGTACGGGGGAAACGCCCTTTGCGATGGCCTTTGGTATTGAAGCGGTAACGCCTGTCGAAATTGGCACCCTAAGCTTAAGGGTGGAATATTTCAAGGAGGAGTTAAACGAGGAAAGGTTACGTGCTAACCTTGATATGCTGCCTGAGGCGCGCGAGGAAGCCCTCTTGAAAATAATGCACTACAAAAGAAGAATGGCGCGGTATCACAACAGACATGTTAAGGAGCGGCTGCTCAAGGCGGGAGACCTCGTGCTCAGGGACAAACGAGCAGCGGGCCAACGAATGTGGAAACTTAGCCCAAGCTGGATGGGCCCGTACCGCGTCACTCATGTTATCGGAAAGGGAGTGTATCACCTCGAAATAATTGACGGTACTCCCCTACCTAACTCTTGGAATATTGCTCGATTAAAATTATATCATGCTAGAATTTGACATGGCGTGTGGCATGGTTTTGAAATTGATGAAATGTTGACATGCCGTGTGGCATGGTTTTGAAATTGAAAATGTGACATGCCGTGTGGCATGGTCTTCAAATGAAAAATATGCTTTGATGAAATTTTGACATGCCGTTGGGCATGGTTTTGAAATTATGAAATTTTGACATGCCGGTGGGCATGGTCTTTGAAATTGAAATTTTGACATGCCTTGGGCATGGTCTTTGAAATTGAAATTTTGACATGCCGTTGGGCATGGTCTTTGAAATTGAAATTTTGACATGCCGGTGGACATGGTCTTTGAAATTGAAATTTTGACATGCCGGTGGGCATGGTCTTTGAAATTGAAATTTTGACATGCCGGTGGGCATGGTCTTTGAAATTGAAATTTTGACATGCCGGTGGGCATGGTCTAACAATTGTTGTGGAAATATTCTTGTTCCTTGTTGGTTGTCTGTGTAATGTGCAGATAACAAGGAAAGGAGGATGTCGGGGGTGAAAAGTCCTAGCCTTGGGGCAGAGTGGGCTAATACAGACGGGTCGTCAAGACGAGGCACGCCCCGACGATCCTAATATATGGTGCTGGAAGTGAAAAATTGTGGCCTTGCGAGGCCGGCCTTGATCAGGCGGCTCGCTAAGACGAGACACGCTCCAGCACTGTAGGGAGTGAAAAATCCTATCCTGGGGAAACCCAGAGAGGGCACGCCCCGACTCCCCTGGGGGTGTAAAGTATAGGTCCTTGTGACAGCCCGCGCTTACAAAGGCGGATGATCATTAAGTGAGGCACGACCCTAGGGAAGATAAAAACTCCACCTCGCAAGTGAAAATCCTATCCTTACGATGGTAGCGCTAACATAGGCACCTCGTTAAGAGAGGGCACGTTCCGAGGTGTGAGGGCAACACTGAGGAAGTGAAAAGTCCTATCCTCGTGATGGCCGGCCCTGATCAGGCGGCGCACTGAGAGAGGGCACTTCCTGGCCGATTAAAGAAATAAGAAAGGTCACGGTACCCCAGCTAGTAACCGGAAGGGACAAACCCGGTGAAGTTTGGCTGGAAGAGTACGTGACACGAGCGACATCGGGGGAGATCGCGCCAAGTGAGTTGGGAAAATACGCGCTCACACCCCGAGGTAATTAAGATATTTTAATAGATGTCGCTGCTAATATAAATGATAAGTGAAAATGTGTAGAAAATTCGGCACAAGCGATATCTCGGAAGGATCGCGCTAAGAAAGTGAGGAGCGCGCGCGGCAATGGCCCAAGGTAACTAAGACCTTTCGAGAATATGTCGTTACTAACGAAGTGATAAGTGAAAATGTGCAGAAAATTGTGCGAACTGTTTATACAAGAGGGGATACTTGCTTAAACAAAAGGCCCTAAAAAACACAAAAAGGGGCAAAGAAGTCAGAGAGCCCGATGGACAAAAAGAGAAGTGACATTTATGGCCCGGGCATGCTGTTGTCCCCCTCGTCAGGTCGTGGCCTCTTCGCTTGACAGTAACCCTCTTCTGTGAGGAACCCGGACTTTTGCTTGAAGAGGCGGATGATGGCGTCAGCGTCGAAGAAATGGCGGCCGTGACGCTCAATGAAGCAGTCGGCCATGAGGCCTGCAGTTTGTTCCATAAACCATTTGCACTTGTCCGCCGTTTCCTCCGTAAGAGCGGCATACTTACTTTGCTCCGCTTGAAGGGCGGCATCCCCCGCGGCTCGAAGTCCTTTGGCCTCTTCCAACTCTTTCCTCGCAACTCCCAAACTGTTTTCCACACATTGTCGTTCCTCAACACTCTTCCACAGCTCCTCTTGAGTTTTATGAAGTTCCCTTTGATACTTGCTAATTTCTTCCAAGAGCTGGTGGTTAGTGTTGCGCCATTCCTGGGAGGAAGATTGGAGAGAGCTCATTCGTCTCGTCACATTCCTAGACCAGTAATGGAAACCCTGAAAGCTAGAGAACAGATGAGTCCTTATCTGCTGCAGTTGCTCGCCCTCGGAAATAGAGAGGAAGCCCTGCTCTTCCTCCTCAACTGACAACAGATGTCCTGCCACTAAGGATGTCGCTAAGGAGTTGTCGCCTCCTAACCCTGGGAACCCGCGCTGGCGAATGTTGCTTAAATCAACTTGATGGGTGGCGGCTCCGCTGGAGAGTATAGTACTTAGGTCAGCCACCATGCGCGGAGTGTCCACCGGGGGAAGAGAGGGAAAGACTGTCTGAACAACAGTAGGAACGAAGAAGACATCAGGAGGGGACGGAGGGGAACGATTAGATGGCCCAGCGCCAATATTGAAACCCCCGGTTGGTAGGGAAGGAAAGTGCTCCTCTGTAAGGTCCTCCAGAAAGTCCAAGGGATTGCCTGGAGGAGGAGATGATGCGGCAAAAGAAGAATGAAGCGGCGCAGAGGTAGCCCCGTTCCCTGCCAGGCCAGAGCCTTGGTTATCTGTCAAGGGACCGGCGTTGGCGATGCCGTTCTGCCTATCCTGACCAGCGGCAAGGTCGTTCGCTGAAGCTGAGTCCTCATCAAGATGCGGTCGCTTGGGGCCAAGAATACCCGACAAATCCATGCCGCCACGCGAAAGAGTGGCAGAAGAGGCAACAGCCGCGGTATCCTATGACCAAAAGAAACAGGGGAATTAAGAAATGGACACAAAACATATAGATGGATGGAATCTCGTGAAAAAACCACCTGAACAGGAGGACGGGTAGGCGCAATAACGCGAAGGCGGAGAGTTTTTTTCTTCTTTCTTGCAACGGGAGGACGAGAAGATGACGCTTGGGTAGGAACAACGCTAGGGGAGGAAACTGGCTCAGAAGCTGGTGTGGTAGTAGCCTCCGCTCGAGGGAGAGAAGAGGACTCAGGCGCAGAAGTGGACGCGTGCGTGGTGTTAGTCACGGCACCAGCCGAGGTGGCAGAAAGAGCCCTTTTTTCTCTCTTCTGCTGAGCTCTTCTCTCTCTTTTCTTGGTGCAGTCAAGTTTCCACCCGACGGGAGGATCTGTAGAATCAAGAAATGAATGTTAGAGTTAGTATTGGCATGGAATAGTGAACAAAGGGACGGTGCTCACTTTGAATGCAATTCTGGACGTCGCCCTGGCACGCGAGTTCGCGAGTGCGAACACCGGGAATCCCCGACAGGTTGAGCAGCTTGTCCAGCCAGCCTTGGTCAATTGGTCCTAACTCTGGCCTGCCACCCCAGGCAGAGTCTCTAACGACAAGATTAAACCCGCTCCGCCACAAAGGCTGGGGCAGATTGATGATGAAGAATCCTTTCTTCCAAGCATCAATAGAAGATTTAAGGAATAACAGCTTCCAGGTAAAGGGGTTTAGAGCTTCAACATCATAGCGAGGCGATATTGCTATGATGCCGTTGTTATGGTGGTACAATTGAAAAAGGGAGCGAAGTAACAACAAGGAAGGAGATTCATTCCCCATATATCTACAGAGGGCTATAAAAGCATAAATACCGCAGTAGGCGTTTGGACTCAATTGGGCAACATTCAGATAAAATTCAGAGAATAACTCGGCAATTAAGGGATCTAGAGGCAACCGAAAACCATAATGAAACATTTTGGCATAAAGAACCCTACTGTTGCCAGGTAATTCGCTATTAAGGCGAAGGGACTTTGGGGCAACTTCAGTGGAATACCCCTCCAGCTGGTCAAGAGCAGTTCGCAGGCGCCGTCGAAGGACGGCGGTAGAAGCAATGGTAGAAACAGTAGTGTCAATATCCCCCTCCCCAGCAGAGTGGGGATAGCGGCGATTACGAGCCATGTGCAAGCTTAAAAGAAGGATAGAGAGGAAGGTACCTGTGGTGAGAAGAAGATCGGAGCACCCGGGCGGCGGCGGATCGTAGGAGAAAGAAGAGGAATTGTCTTTTCTTCTTTTTGTTTTTCGAAAGAGAAAGGTAACAAGAGATAATGAGAAGGCACGTGGGGTTTTTTATAACCCTAAGGACTAAAGGGGATGATGGGTCAAGCGATTGTAGTGTGTGACGTGTCAAGGGCAAGGAGACGCGGGAAGCGGGTGCAATCCCTGAGGAGCGAAAAGACATGCTCAGCCCGCCAGTCTTTTAGCGTTCCCCTTTGATGACTCGTGGGCTCAAAGCATCATGGCTGTCTCCCCCGTATCGAGCCAAAGAAGTCAGAGTATTAAATGCTCTGAAAAGGGCGCAGTCAAACCCGGCGCAAAGGAGCGACAAGATGTAATGACACGGCATGCAAGAGGTAAAGTGCGAAGAAAAGGTAGTCAAGCGACATGTGATAAAGGGCGACATCGTTAAGAAGCACGCATTATTTGGTCAAGATTGCAAGATCTGTTAATTATTACAAGCAAGGAGGTGACGACAAAGTCCAAATGGGAAAAATAACACAACAAGGGAGTAAGTAAAGAAGCGACACCCGCAATCAAATAGGCCCTTCCCAGGCACTGATCCGCTACTCCTCTTCGGAGGAGAGGAAACCCTCTTGGCTCTCGTCAATCTCTTTCATCCTGGCGGAGGCATACTTGGCGACCTCAGCGGGGTCAGCGGACCTGCCGCGATGCTGATCTGTCACCCCGGCGATAAAGGCTTGTTCGGTTTTCTTCTTCCACCAGGTCACCTTCTTGAAAGCTTTTGATAGGTCCGCATCGCGGTAGGCCACCTCCTCAAGAAGGAATGAGTTTTTCTTCTTCTCAGCCACCAACTCAGCCTCTAGAGCTTCAATCTGGGCTTTTCCTTTAGATCTTTCCCGAGAAAGGTCAGCGCGGCACTCGCGCAGTTCGACCTGAGCGCGTTTGTGGAGTCGTGACAGCTCCTCTACCTTTGCTAAGGCACCAGAGTTTTGAGATTGGGCACCATGAGCTTTGATGAAGTAATGAAGTTGTCGAAAGGCAGCAAGGCAGTTGTTCATGACGCGGATATACTGAACTTCGGGAGGAAGCTGCAGCAGCCTACTCTCCTCCTCGGAGGCGCGAAACATTTCACAGGCCAAGATAACCGTGGGCTGATCTTGCGATAAGGGGTCTGATATACCCAGGGCACGGAACCCGTCAGTCCCAAATTTTGACAGATTTAGCCGATGGGAGGGGGACCCTTGAGGCCCGTCACGGGAAAGATCAGCAACAAAGCAAGGGGTGGAGATACCGCTTGAGCCCCCAATGTCTCGAATCGAATTAAGGAACAACGGGCAAGGGGACTCGGCGGAGAGTGAGAAGAACCAGGTCCGCTTGGGACTGAGGGTCGCACGTCAAGAATACAGGGGCCAATGGGCGAATGTGGACGCTCCATGGCAAGAGCGGAATCCGCGGCGGATGGTGGCATCATTGCGGCAGATGAGGTCTTGTTGGGGGCAGCCAGCCCCAGAGTCGAGGAAGCGCCACCCAGTGAAGCGGCACCCTCCATAGTGGTGTCGGGAGAAGCGGCAGTCTGGGAAGCGACAGTAGCTGCGGCGTCGCTTGGAGGAGGTTGAGCAGCCACCTTGGTCGCTTGAACTTCGCTTACTTCCCTTAGCTTCCTTCGTTGAGCTGAGGAAGCCGGGCGGAGGCTCAGTTCTGTGTCCATGTCCTCCATGTCCTCGACTCCGTAGGAGAAAATCTTTGTCTCAGTCACTGGCAAACCAGACACGGACCTCTTCTTCCGGCTGGGTAACTAGTTTTCCACGAAGCGGGAAGTGCAGAAGGAGGAACCGCTTTCCCTGGAGAGAATCTCGTCTAAAGCTCTTTTCTTTATGGGCATACGGTGATCAGTTCGAGCCCCAGCGGAAGTAGAGGGAGCAGTCGTTGAAGGGGCGACAACCTTGTGAGGAGCGTCACCTTCGGAGAGCGGTCAAGCGATGGTTTCCCCTGCAAAAAGTTATGTTAGTAAACAAGGGGTAAGCAAGGCAGCGGCGAAGCTCAAAAGCTCACTTATGGTACACTCAGTTAAAGGCCTGTACAAGGCAAAGTTTCAGATCTGGAAAGAGGACTCCATCTCCAGTAAGACGTTGGCCTGATCTAACTCTTCCCTAGACAGAGGCGCTGGCCTCGCCCAATCAACCACCTCCAGGTTGAAATCAGGACGCCAAAGGTGAGAGGGTAATTCGACAACGAAGAAACCGCTCTTCCAGTTTTCGACGTTCCCCTCGAATCCTCGAAATTTCTGCCAAAAAGGCCTCACTAGAGCATCATCCCATCTTGGAATAATATTAATGAAGCCGTCGCGAAAAACCAGAGTCAAGAACTTGCAAAATAAAGCGACGGAGGGAGCAAGAATATCTTTCAATTCGCAAGCACGAAGGAAGGTGTAGATGCAGCTCCATGAGGGAGGGGTAATCTACGCAGGGTTAAGCTCGTGCTCGCGCAACACACGCTCTAGCGTGTCATGAACTAGGAGGCGGAACCCATATTGAAACATTTTAAAATAAAGAATCCTATGAGTTTTCCAGAGCCGGCTATGAAGCCTCATAGTGTCAGAAGGAATTGTGGGGCGATAGCCGCAGGGGAAGGTAATATTATTACTTTCCAGTTTGAGGCGTAAGACAGTGGGGCAAGTAAAGATGCTAGGGGTGATAACAATCTGCCTATCGGCAAGGGAATTTTTGTCTTACACCCTGAGAAGAGGGTACAACTACTGCTCCTACCGCAAAGACAACATCGAGGCTATTGCCTCCCTCTATGTCACTAACGCTGGGATGGTCGACATCAGCGGGGGGGTCTTACACTCAACACTGTTATAACAAATGGCGCTACCCTATCCCAGTCCAAGACAAGCTTCTCGTTTGGGGTGTAGGCATTGCCTCACATAGGTAGCACCTACCCCGATAGCTCACTCCACCAACGGGGAATTCTAACCCCCTCCAACGGGAGCGTTAGCCCCTTATGATCCAGATCACTCAGAAACGCTCCATTTTCATCTATAAATACCTCCCCCACAAAGGAGGAAGGTAAGTACGAATTACTAGCCCAAGCTCTGCCAAATTCACTACACATACTGACTTAAGCATCGGAGTGTTTCCGCTAGAGACCCCCTCCGGCGTATTGCAGGTACTGCGGACCGTCGTGGGCACTGATCTGAGAGGACCAATTTCTCCCTATATCCTTCGGCAGAAGACAAATTCTTATCAAATTGGTGCTTTCGTTGAGAGTGTTGGTTCTATTAAGTGAGCATCCTTAATAACCAAGCTCCTTCCTCCCCGAAACTAGAAGGGTTATGGCCTCGGAGTCAGATCCCGCGCTGTCCCAATCCTCCAACATCCCCTACAACACCCGCCGATGACTTTTTGCTTTCGCTACCTCTGATATCTCTACCCCAGTGCAAGATGTCACTGTGGGAGAATCAGATCCTCCTCCTGGGCAAAGTACGGAAGAAATTACATTCCAGATTTGTTCCCCTTTTTCCCACATAGCGGGAACCAGTCATTCTACCCCCAAAGCAAGTAGATCCGCGATAGGCGAAGCAAACACTTTCGTAAGCTCAATAGCAGCTCTCCAAGCTCAATTGGATCAGTTGACAGAGATGGCTGCTGGATTTACTCCTCATGCCTCGAGACCTGGTGTGTCCTCCCAAGTAATTTTCACTCCGTCCATTGTCAACGAACGACCATTATCACCCCGACAATCTGGGGGAAACCCGTCCTCCTTACCTTTCTCATCGGCCCCCATAAATGTCCTGCCGCTCACGCGTGGACCTGTTGAACATTCTGGACAATACAGGGGAGAAATCCCTATCCCTGAGGTAGCCCGCCGACGTGATGGGTACAGAGAACACTGGGATGATCGGCGAGGGGAGATATTCCGAGAACAATCTCCTAGATACAGTGAAAGATCTAGCAGCAGAGGTCGACGAGCTCGAACTCCAAGAAGCTGCAGCCGATCTCCCAGGCGGCATCAAGAATATGACCCTCAGAATCCCAGATATGACGTTGAAATTCCACACCCACATCAGCCTCGTGGGGCCCCTGATGTTAACGCTAGCCATCCGTTCAGTTACCGTGTCAGGCACCACAGGGTCCATCGGCATGTGAAACTCCCTACAGAATCATATGATGGCACGAAAGATCCCATTTCTCACCTCAATAAGGTGAAAGACTTTGTGCAATTCCAAACCCGCAGTGATGCTGCATTATGTCAGATCTTCGTAATGACGCTGTCAGGAGTGGCACGTCTTTGGTTTGAGGGACTCCCAGCCGGGTCTATTGATAATTTTTCTCAACTGGAAGAAAAATTCAAAAGTCGGTTTAGCACGACTATTCTTATCAGGAAGTCAGCAGCTGCACTATTTGATATTCATCAAAAACCGCAGGAATCATTGAATGACTTTTTACCGACTTGCTCGTGACTAGGCCTGATGTGGAAAAGTTCTACCTTTGGGGTCGGTATCCCAATGCTTTAATGCAGGTGTGCATCTAGGTAGGAAGCGCCTTATCGAGACCTGGACAATTGACGAGTTTGATCATTCCAGTGCTTTGGTTGTTTGTGTTCATGTTTTGGGACTGTTTTTCATTTTGTGAATGCTCAAGGGCGAGCATTGGGCAGTGTGGGGATATTTGATTACATGTATTTTATGCATGTTTTTCCTTCCATTCTTACCTTGATTTAGGCCTTGATACTACTAATTCGCTCGTGTTTCCATCTTTATCGCAGATCAAGGCCAAGAAGGAGAAATGTGCTAAAATACATACTTTCTAGGCAATTTCAGAAGAGTTTAAGCTTCAAGACTAGCGTCGAGACCATTGACACCAATTTCTCCTTGTACTAATGTACTCGGATTGATATGCAAACTCTATTTTTGTGTTGTGTTATCTGCATTTTGAGTGACTAAACATATAGCCTTGTTTGCGAGCGAGAGCGTAAACACATATCTGGTGAGGGCTGCTCGTGACTAGGCCTGATGTGGAAAAGTTCTACCTTTGGGGTCGGTATCCCAATGCTTTAATGCAGGTGTGCATCTAGGCAGGAAGCGCCTTATCGAGACCTTGATAATTAACGGGTTTGATCATTCCAGTGCTTTGGTTGTTTGTGTTCCTGTTTTGGGACTGTTTTTTATTGTGTGAATGCTCAAGGGCGAGCATTGGGCAGTATGGGGATATTTGATTACATGTATTTTATGCATGTTTTTCCTTCCATTCTTACCTCGATTTAGGCCTTGATACTACTAATTCGCTCGTGTTTCCATCTTTATCGCAGATCAAGGCCAAGAAGGAGAAATGTGCGTAAAGACATACTTTCTGGGCAATTTCAGAAGAGTTTAAGCTTCAAGACTAGCGTCGAGACCATAGACACCAATTTCTCCATGTACTAATGTACTCGGATTGATATGCAAACTCTATTTTTGTGCTGTGTTATCTGCATTTTGAGTGAGTAAACATATAGCCTTGTTTGCGAGCGAGTGAGTAAACACATATCTGGTGAGGGGTGCTCGTGGCTAGGCCTGATGTGGAAAAGTTCTACCTTTGGGGTCGGTATCCCAATGCTTTAATGCAGGTGTGCATCTAGGTAGGAAGCGCCTTATCGAGACCTGGACAATTGACGGGTTTGATCATTCCAGTGCTTTGGTTGTTTGTGTTCATATTTTGGGACTATTTTTCATTTTGTGAATGCTCAAGGGCGAGCATTGGGCAGTGTGGGTATATTTGATTACATGTATTTTATGCATGTTTTTCCTTCCATTCTTACCTCGATTTAGGCCTTGATACTACTAATTCGCTCGTGTTTCCATCTTTATCGCAGATCAAGGCCAAGAAGCAGAAATGTGCTAAAAGACATACTTTCTGGGCAATTTCAGAAGAGTTTAAGCTTCAAGACTAGCGTCGAGACCATAGACACTAATTTCTCCATGTACTAATGTACTCGGATTGATATGCAAACTCTATTTTTGTGCTGTGTTATCTGTATTTTGAGTGAGTAAACATATAGCCTTGTTTGCGGGCGAGTGAGTAAACACATATCTGGTGAGGGCTGCTCGTGACTAGGCCTGATGTGGAAAAGTTCTACCTTTGGGGTCGGTATCCCAATGCTTTAATGCAGGTGTGCATCTAGGTAGGAAGCGCCTTATCGAGACCTGGACAATTGACGGGTTTGATCATTCCAGTGCTTTGGTTGTTTGTGTTCATGTTTTGGGACTGTTTTTCATTTTGTGAATGCTCAAGGGCGAGCATTGGGCAGTGTGGGGATATTTGATTACATGTATTTTATGCATGTTTTTCCTTCCATTCTTACCTTGATTTAGGCCTTGATACTACTAATTCGCTCGTGTTTCCATCTTTATCGCAGATCAAGGCCAAGATGGAGAAATGTGCGTAAAGACATACTTTCTGGGCAATTTCAGAAGAGTTTAAGCTTCAAGACTAGCGTCGAGACCATAGACACCAATTTCTCCATGTACTAATGTACTCGGATTGATATGCAAACTCTATTTTTGTGCTGTGTTATCTGCATTTTGAGTGACTAAACATATAGCCTTGTTTGCGAGCGAGTGAGTAAACACATATCTGGTGAGGGGTGCTCGTGGCTAGGCCTGATGTGGAAAAGTTCTACCTTTAGGGTCGGTATCCCAATGCTTTAATGCAGGTGTGCATCTAGGTAGGAAGCGCCTTATCGAGACCTGGACAATTGACGGGTTTGATCATTCCAGTGCTTTGGTTGTTTGTGTTCATATTTTGGGACTATTTTTCATTTTGTGAATGCTCAAGGGCGAGCATTGGGCAGTGTGGGTATATTTGATTACATGTATTTTATGCATGTTTTTCCTTCCATTCTTACCTCGATTTAGGCCTTGATACTACTAATTCGCTCGTGTTTCCATCTTTATCGCAGATCAAGGCCAAGAAGCAGAAATGTGCTAAAAGACATACTTTCTGGGCAATTTCAGAAGAGTTTAAGCTTCAAGACTAGCGTCGAGACCATAGACACTAATTTCTCCATGTACTAATGTACTCGGATTGATATGCAAACTCTATTTTTGTGCTGTGTTATCTGTATTTTGAGTGAGTAAACATATAGCCTTGTTTGCGGGCGAGTGAGTAAACACATATCTGGTGAGGGCTGCTCGTGACTAGGCCTGATGTGGAAAAGTTCTACCTTTGGGGTCGGTATCCCAATGCTTTAATGCAGGTGTGCATCTAGGTAGGAAACGCCTTATCGAGACCTGGACAATTGACGGGTTTGATCATTCCAGTGCTTTGGTTGTTTGTGTTCATGTTTTGGGACTGTTTTTCATTTTGTGAATGCTCAAGGGCGAGCATTGGGCAGTGTGGGGATATTTGATTACATGTATTTTATGCATGTTTTTCCTTCCATTCTTACCTTGATTTAGGCCTTGATACTACTAATTCGCTCGTGTTTCCATCTTTATCGCAGATCAAGGCCAAGAAGGAGAAATGTGCGAAAATACATACTTTCTAGGCAATTTCAGAAGAGTTTAAGCTTCAAGACTAGCGTCGAGACCATAGACAGCAATTTCTCCATGTACTAATGTACTCGGATTGATATGCAAACTCTATTTTTGTGCTGTGTTATCTGCATTTTGAGTGAGTAAACATATAGCCTTGTTTGCGAGCGAGTGAGTAAACACATATCTGGTGAGGGCTGCTCGTGACTAGGCCTGATGTGGAAAAGTTCAACCTTTGGGGTCGGTATCCCAATGCTTTAATGCAGGTGTGCATCTAGGCAGGAAGCGCCTTATCGAGACCTTGATAATTAACGGGTTTGATCATTCCAGTACTTTGGTTGTTTGTGTTCCTGTTTTGGGACTGTTTTTTATTGTGTGAATGCTCAAGGGCGAGCATTGGGCAGTATGGGGATATTTGATTACATGTATTTTATGCATGTTTTTCCTTCCATTCTTACCTCGATTTAGGCCTTGATACTACTAATTCGCTCGTGTTTCCATCTTTATCGCAGATCAAGGCCAAGATGGAGAAATGTGCGTAAAGACATACTTTCTGGGCAATTTCAGAAGAGTTTAAGCTTCAAGACTAGCGTCGAGACCATAGACACCAATTTCTCCATGTACTAATGTACTCGGATTGATATGCAAACTCTATTTTTGTGCTTTGTTATCTGCATTTTGAGTGAGTAAACATATAGCCTTGTTTGCGAGCGAGTGAGTAAACACATATCTGGTGAGGGCTGCTCGTGACTAGGCCTGATGTGGAAAAGTTCTACCTTTGGGGTCGGTATCCCAATGCTTTAATGCAGGTGTGCATCTAGGTAGGAAGCGCCTTATCGAGACCTGGACTATTGACGGGTTTGATCATTCCAGTGCTTTGGTTGTTTGTGTTCATATTTTGGGACTGTTTTTCATTTTGTGAATGCTCAAGGGCGAGCATTGGGCAGTGTGGGGATATTTGATTACATGTATTTTATGCATGTTTTTCCTTCCATTCTTACCTCGATTTAGGCCTTGATACTACTAATTCGCTCGTGTTTCCATCTTTATCGCAGATCAAGGCCAAGAAGGAGAAATGTGCGAAAATACATACTTTCTAGGCAATTTCAGAAGAGTTTAAGCTTCAAGACTAGCGTCGAGACCATAGACACCAATTTCTCCATGTACTAATGTACTCGGATTGATATGCAAACTCTATTTTTGTGCTGTGTTATCTGCATTTTGAGTGAGTAAACATATAGCCTTGTTTGCGAGCGAGTGAGTAAACACATATCTGGTGAGGGCTGCTCGTGACTAGGCCTGATGTGGAAAAGTTCTACCTTTGGGGTCGGTATCCCAATGCTTTAATGCAGGTGTGCATCTAGGCAGGAAGCGCCTTATCGAGACGTTGATAATTAACGGGTTTGATCATTCCAGTGCTTTGGTTGTTTGTGTTTCTGTTTTGGGACTGTTTTTTATTGTGTGAATGCTCAAGGGCGAGCATTGGGCAGTATGGGGATATTTGATTACATGTATTTTATGCATGTTTTTCCTTCCATTCTGACCTCGATTTAGGCCTTGATACTACTAATTCGCTCGTGTTTCCATCTTTATCGCAGATCAAGGCCAAGAAGCAGAAATGTGCTAAAAGACATACTTTCTGGGCAATTTCAGAAGAGTTTAAGCTTCAAGACTAGCGTCGAGACCATAGACACCAATTTCTCCATGTACTAATGTACTCGGATTGATATGCAAACTCTATTTTTGTGCTGTGTTATCTGCATTTTGAGTGAGTAAACATATAGCCTTGTTTGCGAGCGAGTGAGTAAACACATATCTGGTGAGGGCTGCTCGTGACTAGGCCTGATGTGGAAAAGTTCAACCTTTGGGGTCGGTATCCCAATGCTTTAATGCAGGTGTGCATCTAGGCAGGAAGCGCCTTATCGAGACCTTGATAATTAACGGGTTTGATCATTCCAGTACTTTGGTTGTTTGTGTTCCTGTTTTGGGACTGTTTTTTATTGTGTGAATGCTCAAGGGCGAGCATTGGGCAGTATGGGGATATTTGATTACATGTATTTTATGCATGTTTTTCCTTCCATTCTTACCTCGATTTAGGCCTTGATACTACTAATTCGCTCGTGTTTCCATCTTTATCGCAGATCAAGGCCAAGATGGAGAAATGTGCGTAAAGACATACTTTCTGGGCAATTTCAGAAGAGTTTAAGCTTCAAGACTAGCGTCGAGACCATAGACACCAATTTCTCCATGTACTAATGTACTCGGATTGATATGCAAACTCTATTTTTGTGCTTTGTTATCTGCATTTTGAGTGAGTAAACATATAGCCTTGTTTGCGAGCGAGTGAGTAAACACATATCTGGTGAGGGCTGCTCGTGACTAGGCCTGATGTGGAAAAGTTCTACCTTTGGGGTCGGTATCCCAATGCTTTAATGCAGGTGTGCATCTAGGTAGGAAGCGCCTTATCGAGACCTGGACTATTGACGGGTTTGATCATTCCAGTGCTTTGGTTGTTTGTGTTCATATTTTGGGACTGTTTTTCATTTTGTGAATGCTCAAGGGCGAGCATTGGGCAGTGTGGGGATATTTGATTACATGTATTTTATGCATGTTTTTCCTTCCATTCTTACCTCGATTTAGGCCTTGATACTACTAATTCGCTCGTGTTTCCATCTTTATCGCAGATCAAGGCCAAGAAGGAGAAATGTGCGAAAATACATACTTTCTAGGCAATTTCAGAAGAGTTTAAGCTTCAAGACTAGCGTCGAGACCATAGACACCAATTTCTCCATGTACTAATGTACTCGGATTGATATGCAAACTCTATTTTTGTGCTGTGTTATCTGCATTTTGAGTGAGTAAACATATAGCCTTGTTTGCGAGCGAGTGAGTAAACACATATCTGGTGAGGGCTGCTCGTGACTAGGCCTGATGTGGAAAAGTTCTACCTTTGGGGTCGGTATCCCAATGCTTTAATGCAGGTGTGCATCTAGGCAGGAAGCGCCTTATCGAGACGTTGATAATTAACGGGTTTGATCATTCCAGTGCTTTGGTTGTTTGTGTTTCTGTTTTGGGACTGTTTTTTATTGTGTGAATGCTCAAGGGCGAGCATTGGGCAGTATGGGGATATTTGATTACATGTATTTTATGCATGTTTTTCCTTCCATTCTGACCTCGATTTAGGCCTTGATACTACTAATTCGCTCGTGTTTCCATCTTTATCGCAGATCAAGGCCAAGAAGCAGAAATGTGCTAAAAGACATACTTTCTGGGCAATTTCAGAAGAGTTTAAGCTTCAAGACTAGCGTCGAGACCATAGACACCAATTTCTCCATGTACTAATGTACTCGGATTGATATGCAAACTCTATTTTTGTGCTGTGTTATCTGCATTTTGAGTGAGTAAACATATAGCCTTGTTTGCGAGCGAGTGAGTAAACACATATCTGGTGAGGGCTGCTCGTGACTAGGCCTGATGTGGAAAAGTTCAACCTTTGGGGTCGGTATCCCAATGCTTTAATGCAGGTGTGCATCTAGGCAGGAAGCGCCTTATCGAGACCTTGATAATTAACGGGTTTGATCATTCCAGTACTTTGGTTGTTTGTGTTCCTGTTTTGGGACTGTTTTTTATTGTGTGAATGCTCAAGGGCGAGCATTGGGCAGTATGGGGATATTTGATTACATGTATTTTATGCATGTTTTTCCTTCCATTCTTACCTCGATTTAGGCCTTGATACTACTAATTCGCTCGTGTTTCCATCTTTATCGCAGATCAAGGCCAAGATGGAGAAATGTGCGTAAAGACATACTTTCTGGGCAATTTCAGAAGAGTTTAAGCTTCAAGACTAGCGTCGAGACCATAGACACCAATTTCTCCATGTACTAATGTACTCGGATTGATATGCAAACTCTATTTTTGTGCTTTGTTATCTGCATTTTGAGTGAGTAAACATATAGCCTTGTTTGCGAGCGAGTGAGTAAACACATATCTGGTGAGGGCTGCTCGTGACTAGGCCTGATGTGGAAAAGTTCTACCTTTGGGGTCGGTATCCCAATGCTTTAATGCAGGTGTGCATCTAGGTAGGAAGCGCCTTATCGAGACCTGGACTATTGACGGGTTTGATCATTCCAGTGCTTTGGTTGTTTGTGTTCATATTTTGGGACTGTTTTTCATTTTGTGAATGCTCAAGGGCGAGCATTGGGCAGTGTGGGGATATTTGATTACATGTATTTTATGCATGTTTTTCCTTCCATTCTTACCTCGATTTAGGCCTTGATACTACTAATTCGCTCGTGTTTCCATCTTTATCGCAGATCATGGCCAAGAAGGAGAAATGTGCGAAAATACATACTTTCTAGGCAATTTCAGAAGAGTTTAAGCTTCAAGACTAGCGTCGAGACCATAGACACCAATTTCTCCATGTACTAATGTACTCGGATTGATATGCAAACTCTATTTTTGTGCTGTGTTATCTGCATTTTGAGTGAGTAAACATATAGCCTTGTTTGCGAGCGAGTGAGTAAACACATATCTGGTGAGGGCTGCTCGTGACTAGGCCTGATGTGGAAAAGTTCTACCTTTGGGGTCGGTATCCCAATGCTTTAATGCAGGTGTGCATCTAGGCAGGAAGCGCCTTATCGAGACCTTGATAATTAACGGGTTTGATCATTCCAGTGCTTTGGTTGTTTGTGTTCCTGTTTTGGGACTGTTTTTTATTGTGTGAATGCTCAAGGGCGAGCATTGGGCAGTATGGGGATATTTGATTACATGTATTTTATGCATGTTTTTCCTTCCATTCTTACCTCGATTTAGGCCTTGATACTACTAATTCGCTCGTGTTTCCATCTTTATCGCAGATCAAGGCCAAGAAGCAGAAATGTGCTAAAAGACATACTTTCTGGGCAATTTCAGAAGAGTTTAAGCTTCAAGACTAGCGTCGAGACCATAGACACCAATTTCTCCATGTACTAATGTACTCGGATTGATATGCAAACTCTATTTTTGTGCTGTGTTATCTGCATTTTGAGTGAGTAAACATATAGCCTTGTTTGCGAGCGAGTGAGTAAACACATATCTGGTGAGGGCTGCTCGTGACTAGGCCTGATGTGGAAAAGTTCTACCTTTGGGGTCGGTATCCCAATGCTTTAATGCAGGTGTGCATCTAGGTAGGAAGCGCCTTATCGAGACCTGGACAATTGACGGGTTTGATCATTCCAGTGCTTTGGTTGTTTGTGTTCATATTTTGGGACTGTTTTTCATTTTGTGAATGCTCAACGGCGAGCATTGGGCAGTGTGGGGATATTTGATTACATGTATTTTATGCATGTTTTTCCTTCCATTCTTACCTTGATTTAGGCCTTGATACTACTAATTCGCTCGTGTTTCCATCTTTATCGCAGAGCAAGGCCAAGAAGGAGAAATGTGCGAAAATACATACTTTATAGGCAATTTCAGAAGAGTATAAGCTTCAAGACTAGCGTCGAGACCATTGACACCAATTTCTCCTTGTACTAATGTACTCGGATTGATATGCAAACTCTATTTTTGTGTTGTGTTATCTGCATTTTGAGTGACTAAACATATAGCCTTGTTTGCGAGCGAGAGCGTAAACACATATCTGGTGAGGGCTGCTCGTGACTAGGCCTGATGTGGAAAAGTTCTACCTTTGGGGTCGGTATCCCAATGCTTTAATGCCGGTGTGCATCTAGGCAGCGCCTTATCGAGACCTTGATAATTAACGGGTTTGATCATTCCAGTGCTTTGGTTGTTTGTGTTCCTGTTTTGGGACTGTTTTTTATTGTGTGAATGCTCAAGGGCGAGCATTAGGCAGTATGGGGATATTTGATTACATGTATTTTATGCATGTTTTTCCTTCCATTCTTACCTCGATTTAGGCCTTGATACTACTAATTCGCTCGTGTTTCCATCTTTATCGCATATCAAGGCCAAGAAGGAGAAATGTGCGTAAAGCCATACTTTCTGGGCAATTTCAGAAGAGTTTAAGCTTCAAGACTAGCGTCGAGACCATAGACACCAATTTCTCCATGTACTAATGTACTCGGATTGATATGCAAACTCTATTTTTGTGCTGTGTTATCTGCATTTTGAGTGAGTAAACATATAGCCTTGTTTGCGAGCGAGTGAGTAAACACATATCTGGTGAGGGCTGCTCGTGACTAGGCCTGATGTGGAAAAGTTCTACCTTTGGGGTCGGTATCCCAATGCTTTAATGCAGGTGTGCATCTAGGTAGGAAGCGCCTTATCGAGACGTGGACAATTGACGGGATTGATCATTCCAGTGCTTTGGTTGTTTGTGTTCACGTTTTGGGACTGTTTTTCATTTTGTGAATGCTCAAGGGCGAGCATTGGGCAGTGTGGGGATATTTGATTACATGTATTTTATGCATGTTTTTCCTTCCATTCTTACCTCGATTTAGGCCTTGATACTACTAATTCGCTTGTGTTTCCATCTTTATCACAGATCAAGGCCAAGAAGCAGAAATGTGCTAAAAGACATACTTTCTGGGCAATTTCAGAAGTGTTTAAGCTTCAAGACTAGCGTCGAGACCATAGACACCAATTTCTCCATGTACTAATGTACTAGGATTGATATGCAAACTCTATTTTTGTGCTGTGTTATCTGCATTTTGAGTGACTAAACATATAGCCTTGTTTGCGAGCGAGTGAGTAAACACATATCTGGTGAGGGCTGCTCGTGACTAGGCCTGATGTGGAAAAGTTCTACCTTTGGGGTCGGTATCCCAATGCTTTAATGCAGGTGTGCATCTAGGCAGGAAACGCCTTATCGAGACCTCGACAATTGACGGGTTTGATCATTCCAGTGCTTTGGTTGTTTGTGTTCATGTTTTGGGACTGTTTTTAATTTTGTGAATGCTCAAGGGCGAGCATTGGGCTGTGTGGGGATATTTGATTACATGTATTTTATGCATGTTTTTCCTTCCATTCCTACCTCGATTTAGGCCTTGATACTACTAATTCGCTCGTGTTTCCATCTTTATCGCAGATCAAGGCAAAGATGGAGAAATGTGCGAAAAGACATACTTTCTAGGCAATTTCAGAAGAGTTTAAGCTTCAAGACTAGCGTCGAGACCATAGACACCAATTTCTCCATGTACTAATGTACTCGGATTGATATGCAAACTCTATTTTTGTGCTGTGTTATCTGCATTTTGAGTGACTAAACATATAGCCTTGTTTGCGAGCGAGTGAGTAAACACATATCTGGTGAGGGCTGCTCGTGACTAGGCCTGATGTGGAAAAGTTCTACCTTTGGGGTCGGTATCCTAATGCTTTAATGCAGGTGTGTATCTAGGTAGGAAGCGCCTTATCGAGACCTGGACAATTGACGGGTTTGATCATTCCAGTGCTTTGGTTGTTTGTGTTCATGTTTTGGGACTGTTTTTCATTTTGTGAATGCTCAAGGGCGAGCATTGGGCAGTGTGGGGATATTTGATTACATGTATTTTATGCATGTTTTTCCTTCCATTCTTACCTCGATTTAGGCCTTGATACTACTAATTCGCTCGTGTTTCCATCTTTATCGCAGATCAAGGCCAAGAAGCAGAAATGTGCTAAAAGACATACTTTCTGGGCAATTTCAGAAGAGTTTAAGCTTCAAGACTAGCGTCGAGACCATAGACACCAATTTCTCCATGTACTAATGTACTCGGATTGATATGCAAACTCTATTTTTGTGCTGTGTTATCTGCATTTTGAGTGAGTAAACATATAGCCTTGTTTGCGAGCGAGTGAGTAAACACATATCTGGTGAGGGCTGCTCGTGACTAGGCCTGATGTGGAAAAGTTCTACCTTTGGGGTCGGTATCCCAATGCTTTAATGCAGGTGTGCATCTAGGTAGGAAGCGCCTTATCGAGACCTGGACAATTGACGGGTTTGATCATTCCAGTGCTTTGGTTGTTTGTGTTCATGTTTTGGGACTGTTTTTCATTTTGTGAATGCTCAACGGCGAGCATTGGGCAGTGTGGGGATATTTGATTACATGTATTTTATGCATGTTTTTCCTTCCATTCTTACCTTGATTTAGGCCTTGATACTACTAATTCGCTCGTGTTTCCATCTTTATCGCAGATCAAGGCCAAGAAGGAGAAATGTGCGAAAATACATACTTTCTAGGCAATTTCAGAAGAGTATAAGCTTCAAGACTAGCGTCGAGACCATTGACACCAATTTCTCCTTGTACTAATGTACTCGGATTGATATGCAAACTCTATTTTTGTGTTGTGTTATCTGCATTTTGAGTGACTAAACATATAGCCTTGTTTGCGAGCGAGAGCGTAAACACATATCTGGTGAGGGCTGCTCGTGACTAGGCCTGATGTGGAAAAGTTCTACCTTTGGGGTCGGTATCCCAATGCTTTAATGCAGGTGTGCATCTAGGCAGGAAGCGCCTTATCGAGACCTTGATAATTAACGGGTTTGATCATTCCAGTGCTTTGGTTGTTTGTGTTCCTGTTTTGGGACTGTTTTTTATTGTGTGAATGCTCAAGGGCGAGCATTGGGCAGTATGGGGATATTTGATTACATGTATTTTATGCATGTTTTTCCTTCCATTCTTACCTCGATTTAGGCCTTGATACTACTAATTCGCTCGTGTTTCCATCTTTATCGCATATCAAGGCCAAGAAGGAGAAATGTGCGTAAAGACATACTTTCTGGGCAATTTCAGAAGAGTTTAAGCTTCAAGACTAGCGTCGAGACCATAGACACCAATTTCTCCATGTACTAATGTACTCGGATTGATATGCAAACTCTATTTTTGTGCCGTGTTATCTGCATTTTGAGTGAGTAAACATATAGCCTTGTTTGCGAGCGAGTGAGTAAACACATATCTGGTGAGGGCTGCTCGTGACTAGGCCTGATGTGGAAAAGTTCTACCTTTGGGGTCGGTATCCCAATGCTTTCATGCAGGTGTGCATCTAGGTAGGAAGCGCCTTATCGAGACGTGGACAATTGACGGGTTTGATCATTCCAGTGCTTTGGTTGTTTGTGTTCACGTTTTGGGACTGTTTTTCATTTTGTGAATGCTCAAGGGCGAGCATTGGGCAGTGTGGGGATATTTGATTACATGTATTTTATGCATGTTTTTCCTTCCATTCTTACCTCGATTTAGGCCTTGATACTACTAATTCGCTAGTGTTTCCATCTTTATCGCAGATCAAGGCAAAGATGGAGAAATGTGCGAAAAGACATACTTTTTGGGCAATTTCAGAAGAGTTTAAGCTTCAAGACTAGCGTCGAGACCATAGACACCAATTTCTCCATGTACTAATGTACTCGGATTGATATGCAAACTCTATTTTTGTGCTGTGTTATCTGCATTTTGAGTGACTAAACATATAGCCTTGTTTGCGAGCGAGTGAGTAAACACATATCAGGTGAGGGCTGCTCGTGACTAGGCCTGATGTGGAAAAGTTCTACCTTTGGGGTCGGTATCCCAATGCTTTAATGCAGGTGTGCATCTAGGCAGGAAGCGCCTTATAGAGACCTCGGCAATTGACGGGTTTGATCATTCCCGTGCTTTGGTTGTTTGTGTTCATGTTTTGGGCCTGTTTTTAATTTTGTGAATGCTCAAGGGCGAGCATTGGGCAGTGTGGGGATATTTTATTACATGTATTTTATGCATGTTTTTCTCTCCATTCATACCTTGATTTAGGCCTTGATACTACTAATTCGCTCGTGTTTCCATCTTTATCGCAGATCAAGGCCAAGAAGGAGAAATGTGCGAAAAGACATACTTTCTGGGCAATTTCAGAAGAGTTTAAGCTTCAAGACTAGCGTCGAGACCATAGACACCAATTTCTCCATGTACTAATGTACTCGGATTGATATGCAAACTCTATTTTTGTGCTGTGTTATCTGCATTTTGAGTGACTAAACATATAGCCATGTTTGCGAGCGAGTGAGTAAACACATATCTGGTGAGGGTTGCTCGTGACTAGGCCTGATGTGGAAAAGTTCTACCTTTGGGGTCGGTATCCCAATGCTTTAATGCAGGTGTGCATCTAGGCAGGAAGCGCCTTATCGAGACCTCGACAATTGACGGGTTTGATCATTCCAGTGCTTTGGTTGTTTGTGTTCATGTGTTGGGACTGTTTTTAATTTTGTGAATGCTCAAGGGCGAGCATTGGGCAGTGTGGGGATATTTGATTACATGTATTTTATGCATGTTTTTCCTTCCATTCTTACCTCGATTTAGGCCTTGATACTACTAATTCTCTCGTGTTTCCATCTTTATCACAGATCAAGGCCAAGAAGCAGAAATGTGCTAAAAGACATACATTCTGGGCAATTTCAGAAGAGTTTAAGCTTCAAGACTAGCGTCGAGACCATAGACACCAATTTCTCCATGTACTAATGTACTCGGATTGATATGCAAACTCTATTTTTGTGCTGTGTTATCTGCATTTTGAGTGACTAAACATATAGCCATGTTTGCGAGCGAGTGAGTAAACACATATCTGGTGAGGGCTGCTCGTGACTAGGCCTGATGTGGAAAAGTTCTACCTTTGGGGTCGGTATCCCAATGCTTTAATGCAGGTGTGCATCTAGGTAGGAAGCGCCTTATCGAGATGTGGACAATTGACGGGTTTGATCATTCCAGTGCTTTGGTTGTTTGTGTTCACGTTTTGGGACTGTTTTTCATTTTGTGAATGCTCAAGGGCGAGCATTGGGCAGTGTGGGGATATTTGATTACATGTATTTTATGCATGTTTTTCCTTCCATTCTTACCTCGATTTAGGCCTTGATACTACTAATTCGCTCGTGTTTCCATCTTTATCACAGATCAAGGCCAAGAAGCAGAAATGTGCTAAAAGACATACTTTCTTGGCAATTTCAGAAGAGTTTAAGCTTCAAGACTAGCGTCGAGACCATAGACACCAATTTCTCCATGTACTAATGTACTAGGATTGATATGCAAACTCTATTTTTGTGCTGTGTTATCTGCATTTTGAGTGACTAAACATATAGCCTTGTTTGCGAGCGAGTGAGTAAACACATATCTGGTGAGGGCTGCTCGTGACTAGGCCTGATGTGGAAAAGTTCTACCTTTGGGGTCGGTATCCCAATGCTTTAATGCAGGTGTGCATCTAGGCAGGAAGCGCCTTATCGAGACCTCGGCAATTGACGGGTTTGATCATTCCCGTGCTTTGGTTGTTTGTGTTCATGTGTTGGGACTGTTTTTAATTTTGTGAATGCTCAAGGGCGAGCATTGGGCAGTGTGGGGATATTTTATTACATGTATTTTATGCATGTTTTTCCTTCCATTCTTACCTCGATTTAGGCCTTGAGACTACTAATTCGCTCGTGTTTCCATCTTTATCACAGATCAAGGCCAAGAAGCAGAAATGTGCTAAAAGACATACTTTCTGGGCAATTTCAGAAGAGTTTAAGCTTCAAGACTAGCGTCGAGACCATAGACACCAATTTCTCCATGTACTAATGTACTAGGATTGATATGCAAACTCTATTTTTGTGCTGTGTTATCTGCATTTTGAGTGACTAAACATATAGCCATGTTTGCGAGCGAGTGAGTAAACACATATCTGGTGAGGGCTGCTCGTGACTAGGCCTGATGTGGAAAAGTTCTACCTTTGGGGTCGGTATCCCAATGCTTTAATGCAGGTGTGCATCTAGGTAGGAAGCGCCTTATCGAGACGTGGACAATTGACGGGTTTGATCATTCCAGTGCTTTGGTTGTTTGTGTTCACGTTTTGGGACTGTTTTTCATTTTGTGAATGCTCAAGGGCGAGCATTGGGCAGTGTGGGGATATTTGATTAGATGTATTTTATGCATGTTTTTCCTTCCATTCTTACCTCGATTTAGGCCTTGATACTACTAATTCGCTCGTGTTTCCATCTTTATCGCAGATCAAGGCAAAGATGGAGAAATATGCGAAAAGACATACTTTCTGGGCAATTTCAGAAGAGTTTAAGCTTCAAGACTAGCATCGAGACCATAGACACCAATTTCTCCATGTACTAATGTACTAGGATTGATATGCAAACTCTATTTTTGTGCTGTGTTATCTGCATTTTGAGTGACTAAACATATAGCCTTGTTTGCGAGCGAGTGAGTAAACACATATCAGGTGAGGGCTGCTCGTGACTAGGCCTGATGTGGAAAAGTTCTACCTTTGGGGTCGGTATCCCAATGCTTTAATGCAGGTGTGCATCAAGGCAGGAAGCGCCTTATAGAGACCTCGGCAATTGACGGGTTTGATCATTCCCGTGCTTTGGTTGTTTGTGTTCATGTGTTGGGACTGTTTTTAATTTTGTGAATGCTCAAGGGCGAGCATTGGGCAGTGTGGGGATATTTTATTACATGTATTTTATGCATGTTTTTCCTTCCATTCTTACCTCGATTTAGGCCTTGATACTACTAATTCGCTCGTGTTTCCATCTTTATCACAGATCAAGGCCAAGAAGCAGAAATGTGCTAAAAGACATACTTTCTGGGCAATTTCAGAAGAGTTTAAGCTTCAAGACTAGCGTCGAGACCATAGACACCAATTTCTCCATGTACTAATGTACTAGGATTGATATGCAAACTCTATTTTTGTGCTGTGTTATCTGCATTTTGAGTGACTAAACATATAGCCATGTTTGCGAGCGAGTGAGTAAACACATATCTGGTGAGGGCTGCTCGTGACTAGGCCTGATGTGGAAAAGTTCTACCTTTGGGGTCGGTATCCCAATGCTTTAATGCAGGTGTGCATCTAGGTAGGAAGCGCCTTATCGAGATGTGGACAATTGACGGGTTTGATCATTCCAGTGCTTTGGTTGTTTGTGTTCACGTTTTGGGACTATTTTTCATTTTGTGAATGCTCAAGGGCGAGCATTGGGCAGTGTGGGGATATTTGATTACATGTATTTTATGCATGTTTTTCCTTCCATTCTTACCTCGATTTAGGCCTTGATACTACTAATTCGCTCGTGTTTCCATCTTTATCCCAGATCAAGGCAAAGATGGAGAAATATGCGAAAAGACATACTTTCTGGGCAATTTCAGAAGAGTTTAAGCTTCAAGACTAGCGTCGAGACCATAGACACCAATTTCTTCATGTACTAATGTACTCGGATTGATATGCAAACTCTATTTTTGTGCTGTGTTATCTGCATTTTGAGTGACTAAACATATAGCCTTGTTTGCGAGCGAGTGAGTAAACACATATCTGGTGAGGGCTGCTCGTGACTAGGCCTGATGTGGAAAAGTTCTACCTTTGGGGTCGGTATCCCAATGCTTTAATGCAGGTGTGCATCTAGGCAGGAAGCGCCTTATCGAGACCTCGACAATTCACGGGTTTGATCATTCCAGTGCTTTGGTTGTTTGTGTTCATGTTTTGGGACTGTTTTTAATTTTGTGAATGCTCAAGGGCGAGCATTGGGCAGTGTGGGGATATTTGATGACATGTATTTTATGCATGTTTTTCCTTCCATTCTTACCTCGATTTAGGCCTTGATACTACTAATTCGCTCGTGTTTCCATCTTTATCGCAGATCAAGGCCAAGAAGCAGAAATGTGCTAAAAGACATACTTTCTGGGCAATTTCAGAAGAGTTTACGCTTCAAGACTAGCGTCGAGACCATAGACACCAATTTCTCCATGTACTAATGTACTCGGATTGATATGCAAACTCTATTTTTGTGCTGTGTTATCTGCATTTTGAGTGAGTAAACATATAGCCTTGTTTGCGAGCGAGTGAGTAAACACATATCTGGTGAGGGCTGCTCGTGACTAGGCTTGATGTGGAAAAGTTCTACCTTTGGGGTCGGTATCCCAATGCTTTAATGCAGGTGTGCATCTAGGTAGGAAGCGCCTTATCGAGACGTGGACAATTGACGGGTTTGATCATTCCAGTGCTTTGGTTGTTTGTGTTCACGTTTTGGGACTGTTTTTCATTTTGTGAATGCTCAAGGGCGAGCATTGGGCAGTGTGGGGATATTTGATTACATGTATTTTATGCATGTTTTTCCTTCCATTCTTACCTCGATTTAGGCCTTGATACTACTAATTCGCTCGTGTTTCCATCTTTATCACAGATCAAGGCCAAGAAGCAGAAATGTGCTAAAAGACATACTTTCTGGGCAATTTCAGAAGAGTTTAAGCTTCAAGACTAGCGTCGAGACCATAGACACCAATTTCTCCATGTACTAATGTACTCGGATTGATATGCAAACTCTATTTTTGTGTTGTGTTATCTGCATTTTGAGTGACTAAACATATAGCCTTGTTTGCGAGCGAGTGAGTAAACACATATCTGGTGAGGGCTGCTCGTGACTAGGCCTGATGTGGAAAAGTTCTACCTTTGGGTCGGTATCCCAATGCTTTAATGCAGGTGTGCATCTAGGCAGGAAGCGCCTTATCGAGACCTCGACAATTGACGGGTTTGATCATTCCAGTGCTTTGGTTGTTTGTGTTCATGTTTTTGGGACTGTTTTTAATTTTGTGAATGCTCAAGGGCGAGCATTGGGCAGTGTGGGGATATTTGATTACATGTATTTTATGCATGTTTTTTCTTCCATTCTTACCTCGATTTAGGCCTTGATACTACTAATTCGCTCGTGTTTCCATCTTTATCGCAGATCAAGGCCAAGAAGGAAAAATGTGCGAAAAGACATACTTTCTGGGCAATTTCAGAAGAGTTTAAGCATCAAGACTAGCGTCGAGACCATAGACACCAATTTCTTCATGTACTAATGTACTCGGATTGATATGCAAACTCTATTTTTGTGCTGTGTTATCTGCATTTTGAGTGACTAAACATATAGCCTTGTTTGCGAGCGAGTGAGTAAACACATATCTGGTGAGGGCTGCTCGTGACTAGGCCTGATGTGGAAAAGTTCTACCTTTGGGGTCGGTATCCCAATGCTTTAATGCAGGTGTGCATCTAGGCAGGAAGCGCCTTATCGAGACCTGGACCATTGACGGGTTTGATCATTCCAGTGCTTTGGTTGTTTGTGTTCATGTTTTGGGACTGTTTTTTATTTTGTGAATGCTCAAGGGCGAGCATTGGGCAGTGTGGGGATATTTGATTACATGTATTTTATGCATGTTTTTTCTTCCATTCTTACCTCGATTTAGGCCTTGATACTACTAATTCGCTCGTGTTTCCATCTTTATCGCAGATCAAGGCCAAGAAGGAAAAATGTGCGAAAAGACATACTTTCTGGGCAATTTCAGAAGAGTTTAAGCATCAAGACTCGCGTCGAGACCATAGACACCAATTTCTTCATGTACTAATGTACTCGGATTGATATGCAAACTCTATTTTTGTGCTGTGTTATCTGCATTTTGAGTGACTAAACATATAGCCTTGTTTGCGAGCGAGTGAGTAAACACATATCTGGTGAGGGCTGCTCGTGACTAGGCCTGATGTGGAAAAGTTCTACCTTTGGGGTCGGTATCCCAATGCTTTAATGCAGGTGTGCATCTAGGCAGGAAGCGCCTTATCGAGACCTGGACCATTGACGGGTTTGATCATTCCAGTGCTTTGGTTGTTTGTGTTCATGTTTTGGGACTGTTTTTTATTTTGTGAATGCTCAAGGGCGAGCATTGGGCAGTGTGGGGATATTTGATTACATGTATTTTATGCATGTTTTTTCTTCCATTCTTACCTCGATTTAGGCCTTGATACTACTAATTCGCTCGTGTTTCCATCTTTATCGCAGATCAAGGCCAAGAAGGAAAAATGTGCGAAAAGACATACTTTCTGGGCAATTTCAGAAGAGTTTAAGCATCAAGACTAGCGTCGAGACCATAGACACCAATTTCTTCATGTACTAATGTACTCGGATTGATATGCAAACTCTATTTTTGTGCTGTGTTATCTGCATTTTGAGTGACTAAACATATAGCCTTGTTTGCGAGCGAGTGAGTAAACACATATCTGGTGAGGGCTGCTCGTGACTAGGCCTGATGTGGAAAAGTTCTACCTTTGGGGTCGGTATCCCAATGCTTTAATGCAGGTGTGCATCTAGGCTGGAAGCGCCTTATCGAGACCTCGACAATTGACGGGTTTGATCATTCCAGTGCTTTGGTTGTTTGTGTTCATGTGTTGGGACTGTTTTTAATTTTGTGAATGCTCAAGGGCGATCATTGGGCAGTGTGGGGATATTTGATTACATGTATTTTATGCATGTTTTTCCTTCCATTCTTACCTCGATTTAGGCCTTGATACTACTAATTCGCTCGTGTTTCCATCTTTATCACAGATCAAGGCCAAGAAGCAGAAATGTGCTAAAAGACATACTTTCTGGGCAATTTCAGAAGAGTTTAAGCTTCAAGACTAGCGTCGAGACCATAGACACCAATTTCTCCATGTACTAATGTACTCGGATTGATATGCAAACTCTATTTTTGTGTTGTGTTATCTGCATTTTGAGTGACTAAACATATAGCCTTGTTTGCGAGCGAGTGAGTAAACACATATCTGGTGAGGGCTGCTCGTGACTAGGCCTGATGTGGAAAAGTTCTACCTTTGGGTCGGTATCCCAATGCTTTAATGCAGGTGTGCATCTAGGCAGGAAGCGCCTTATCGAGACCTCGACAATTGACGGGTTTGATCATTCCAGTGCTTTGGTTGTTTGTGTTCATGTTTTTGGGACTGTTTTTAATTTTGTGAATGCTCAAGGGCGAGCATTGGGCAGTGTGGGGATATTTGATTACATGTATTTTATGCATGTTTTTTCTTCCATTCTTACCTCGATTTAGGCCTTGATACTACTAATTCTCTCGTGTTTCCATCTTTATCGCAGATCAAGGCCAAGAAGGAAAAATGTGCGAAAAGACATACTTTCTGGGCAATTTCAGAAGAGTTTAAGCATCAAGACTAGCGTCGAGACCATAGACACCAATTTCTTCATGTACTAATGTACTCGGATTGATATGCAAACTCTATTTTTGTGCTGTGTTATCTGCATTTTGAGTGACTAAACATATAGCCTTGTTTGCGAGCGAGTGAGTAAACACATATCTGGTGAGGGCTGCTCGTGACTAGGCCTGATGTGGAAAAGTTCTACCTTTGGGGTCGGTATCCCAATGCTTTAATGCAGGTGTGCATCTAGGCAGGAAGCGCCTTATCGAGACCTGGACCATTGACGGGTTTGATCATTCCAGTGCTTTGGTTGTTTGTGTTCATGTTTTGGGACTGTTTTTTATTTTGTGAATGCTCAAGGGCGAGCATTGGGCAGTGTGGGGATATTTGATTACATGTATTTTATGCATGTTTTTTCTTCCATTCTTACCTCGATTTAGGCCTTGATACTACTAATTCGCTCGTGTTTCCATCTTTATCGCAGATCAAGGCCAAGAAGGAAAAATGTGCGAAAAGACATACTTTCTGGGCAATTTCAGAAGAGTTTAAGCATCAAGACTAGCGTCGAGACCATAGACACCAATTTCTTCATGTACTAATGTACTCGGATTGATATGCAAACTCTATTTTTGTGCTGTGTTATCTGCATTTTGAGTGACTAAACATATAGCCTTGTTTGCGAGCGAGTGAGTAAACACATATCTGGTGAGGGCTGCTCGTGACTAGGCCTGATGTGGAAAAGTTCTACCTTTGGGGTCGGTATCCCAATGCTTTAATGCAGGTGTGCATCTAGGCAGGAAGCGCCTTATCGAGACCTGGACCATTGACGGGTTTGATCATTCCAGTGCTTTGGTTGTTTGTGTTCATGTTTTGGGACTGTTTTTTATTTTGTGAATGCTCAAGGGCGAGCATTGGGCAGTGTGGGGATATTTGATTACATGTATTTTATGCATGTTTTTTCTTCCATTCTTACCTCGATTTAGGCCTTGATACTACTAATTCGCTCGTGTTTCCATCTTTATCGCAGATCAAGGCCAAGAAGGAAAAATGTGCGAAAAGACATACTTTCTGGGCAATTTCAGAAGAGTTTAAGCATCAAGACTAGCGTCGAGACCATAGACACCAATTTCTTCATGTACTAATGTACTCGGATTGATATGCAAACTCTATTTTTGTGCTGTGTTATCTGCATTTTGAGTGACTAAACATATAGCCTTGTTTGCGAGCGAGTGAGTAAACACATATCTGGTGAGGGCTGCTCGTGACTAGGCCTGATGTGGAAAAGTTCTACCTTTGGGGTCGGTATCCCAATGCTTTAATGCAGGTGTGCATCTGGGCAGGAAGCGCCTTATCGAGACCTCGGCAATTGACGGGTTTGATCATTCCAGTGCTTTGGTTGTTTGTGTTCATGTTTTGGAACTGTTTTTTATTTTGTGAATGCTCAAGGGCGAGCATTGGGCAGTGTGGGGATATTTGATTACATGTATTTTATGCATGTTTTTCCTTCCATTCTTACCTTGATTTAGGCCTTGATACTACTAATTCGCTCGTGTTTCCATCTCTATCGCAGATCAAGGCCAAGAAGTAGAAATATGCTAAAAGACATACTTTCTGGGCAATTTCAGAAGAGTTTAAGCTTCAAGACTAGCGTCGGGACCATAGACACCAATTTCTCCATTTACTAATGTACTCGGATTGATATGCAAACTCTATTTTTGTGTTGTGTTATCTGCATTTTGAGTGACTAAACATATAGCCTTGTTTGCGAGCGAGAGCGTCAACACATATCTGGTGAGGGCTGCTCGTGACTAGGCCTGATGTGGAAAAGTTCTACCTTTGGGGTCTGTATCCCAATGCTTTAATGCAGGTGTGCATCTGGGCAGGAAGCGCCTTATCGAGACGTCGGCAATTGACGGGTTTGATCATTCCAGTGCTTTGGTTGTTTGTGATCATGTTTTGGGACTGTTTTTGGGACCTCGATTTAGGCCTTGATACTACTAATTCGTTCGTGTTTCCATCTCTATCGCAGATCAAGGCCAAGAAGCAGAAATGTGCTAAAAGACATACTTTCTGGGCAATTTCAGAAGAGTTTAAGCTTTAAGACTAGCGTCGAGACCATAGACACCAATTTCTCCATGTACTAATGTACTCGGATTGATATGCAAACTCTATTTTTGTGCTGTGTTATCTGCATTTTGAGTGACTAAACATTTAGCCTTGTTTGCGAGCGAGTGAGTAAACACATATCTGGTGAGGGCTGCTCGTGAGTAGGCCTGATGTGGAAAAGTTCTACCTTTGGGGTCGGTATCCCAATGCTTTAATGCAGGTGTGCATCTAGGCAGGAAGCGCCTTATCGAGACCTCGGCAATTGACGGGTTTGATCATTCCAGTGCTTTGGTTGTTTGTGTTCATGTTTTGGGACTGTTTTTTATTTTGTGAATGCTCAAGGGCGAAGTGTGGGGATATTTGATTACATGTATTTTATGCATGTTTCTCCTTCCATTCTTACCTCGATTTAGGCCTTGATACTACTAATTCGCTCGTGTTTCCATCTTTCTCGCAGATCAAGGCCAAGAAGGAGAAATGTACGAAAAGACATATTTTCTGGGCAATTTCAGAAGAGTTTAAGCTTCAAGACTAGCGTCGAGACCATAGACACCAATTTCTCCATGTACTAATGTACTCGGATTGATATGCAAACTCTATTTTTGTGCTGTGTTATCTGCATTTTGAGTGACTAAACATATAGCCTTGTTTGCGAGCGAGTGAGTAAACACATATCTGGTGAGGGCTGCTCGTGACTAGGCCTGATGTGGAAAAGTTCTACCTTTGGGGTTGGTATCCCAATGCTTTAATGCAGGTGTGCATCTAGGCAGGAAGCGCCTTATCGAGACCTGGACCATTGACGGGTTTGATCATTCCAGTGCTTTGGTTGTTTGTGTTCATGTTTTGGGACTGTTTTTAATTTTGTGAATGCTCAAGGGCGAGCATTGGGCAGTGTGGGGATATTTGATTACATGTATTTTATGCATGTTTCTCCTTCCATTCTTACCTCGATTTAGGCGTTGATACTACTAATTCGCTCGTGTTTCCATCTTCCTCGCAGATCAAGGCCAAGAAGGAGAAATGTGCGAAAAGACATACTTTCTGGGCAATTTCAGAAGAGTTTAAGCTTCAAGACTAGCGTCGAGACCATAGACACCAATTTCTCCATGTACTAATGTACTCGGATTGATATGCAAACTCTATTTTTGTGCTGTGTTATCTGCATTTTGAGTGACTAAACATATAGCCTTGTTTGCGAGCGAGTGAGTAAACACATATCTGGTGAGGGTTGCTCGTGACTAGGCCTGATGTGGAAAAGTTCTACCTTTGGGGTCGGTATCCCAATGCTTTAATGCAAGTGTGCATCTAGGTAGGAAGCGCCATATCGAGACCTGGACAATTGACGGGTTTGATCATTCCAGTGCTTTGGTTGTTTGTGTTCATGTTTTGGGACTGTTTTTAATTTTGTAAATGCTCAAGGGCGAGCATTGGGCAGTGTGGGGATATTTGATTACATGTATTTTATGCATGTTTTTCCTTCCATTCTTACCTCGATTTAGGCCTTGATACTACTAATTCGCTCGTGTTTCCATCTCTATCGCAGATCAAGGCCAAGAAGCAGAAATGTGCTAAAAGACATACTTTCTGGGCAATTTCAGAAGAGTTTAAGCTTCAAGACTAGCGTCGAGACCATAGACACCAATTTCTCCATGTACTAATGTACTCGGATTGATATGCAAACTCTATTTTTGTGCTGTGTTTTCTGCATTTTGAGTGACTAAACATATAGCCTTGTTTGCGAGCGAGTGAGTAAACACATATCTGGTGAGGGCTGCTCGTGAGTAGGCCTGATGTGGAAAAGTTCTACCTTTGGCGTCGGTATCCCAATGCTTTAATGCAGGTGTGCATCTAGGCAGGAAGCGCCTTATCGAGACCTGGACCATTGACGGGTTTGATCATTCCAGTGCTTTGGTTGTTTGTGTTCATGTTTTGGGACTGTTTTTTATTTTGTGAATGCTCAAGGGCGAGCATTGGGCAGTGTGGGGATATTTGATTACATGTATTTTATGCATGTTTTTTCTTCCATTCTTACCTCGATTTAGGCCTTGATACTACTAATTCGCTCGTGTTTCGATCTTTATCGCAGATCAAGGCCAAGAAGGAAAAGTGTGCGAAAAGACATACTTTCTGGGCAATTTCAGAAGAGTTTAAGCATCAAGACTAGCGTCGAGACCATAGACACCAATTTCTTCATGAACTAATGTACTCGGATTGATATGCAAACTCTATTTTTGTGCTGTGTTATCTGCATTTTGAGTGACTAAACATATAGCCTTGTTTGCGAGCGAGTGAGTAAACACATATCTGGTGAGGGCTGCTCGTGACTAGGCCTGATGTGGAAAAGTTCTACCTTTGGGGTCGGTATCCCAATGCTTTAATGCAGGTGTGCATCTGGGCAGGAAGCGCCTTATCGAGACCTCGGCAATTGACGGGTTTGATCATTCCAGTGCTTTGGTTGTTTGTGTTCATGTTTTGGGACTGTTTTTAATTTTGTGAATGCTCAAGGGTGAGCATTGGGCAGTGTGGGGATATTTGATTACATGTATTTTATGCATGTTTTTCCTTCCATTCTTACCTCGATTTAGGCCTTGATACTACTAATTCGCTCGTGTTTCCATCTCTATCGCAGATCAAGGCCAAGAAGTAGAAATGTGCTAAAAGACATACTTTCTGGGCAATTTCAGAAGAGTTTAAGCTTCAAGACTAGCGTCGAGACCATAGACACCAATTTCTCCATGTACTAATGTACTCGGATTGATATGCAAACTCTATTTTTGTGCTGTGTTATCTGCATTTTGAGTGACTAAACATATAGCCTTGTTTGCGAGCGAGTGAGTAAACACATATCTGGTGAGGGCTGCTCGTGACTAGGCCTGATGTGGAAAAGTTCTACCTTTGGGGTCGGTATCCCAATGCTTTAATGCAGGTGTGCATCTAGGCAGGAAGCGCCTTATCGAGACCTCGGCAATTGACGGGTTTGATCATTCCAGTGCTTTGGTTGTTTGTGTTCATGTTTTGGGACTTTTTTTTATTTTGTGAATGCTCAAGGGCGAGCATTGGGCAGTGTGGGGATATTTGATTACATGTATTTTATGCATGTTTTTCCTTCCATTCTTTCCTCGATTTAGGCCTTGATACTACTAATTCGCTCGTGTTTCCATCTCTATCGCAGATCAAGGCCAAGAAGCAGAAATGTGCTAAAAGACATACTTTCTGGGCAATTTCAGAAGAGTTTAAGCTTCAAGACTAGCGTCGAGACCATAGACACCAATTTCTCCATGTACTAATGTACTCGGATTGATATGCAAACTCTATTTTTGTGCTGTGTTATCTGCATTTTGAGTGACTAAACATATAGCCTTGTTTGCGAGCGAGTGAGTAAACACATATCTGGTGAGGGCTGCTCGTGACTAGGCCTGATGTGGAAAAGTTCTACCTTTGGGGTCGGTATCCCAATGCTTTAATGCAGGTGTGCATCTAGGCAGGAAGCGCCTTATCGAGACCTTGATAATTAACGGGTTTGATCATTCCAGTCCTTTGGTTGTTTGTGTTCAGGTTTTGGGACTGTTTTTTATTTTGTGAATGCTCAAGGGCGAGCATTGGGCAGTGTGGGGATATTTGCTTACATGTGTTTTATGCATGTTTTTCCTTCCATTCTTACCTCGATTTAGGCCTTGATACTACTAATTCGCTCGTGTTTCCATCTTTATCGCAGATCAAGGCCAAGAAGGAGAAATGTGCGAAAAGACATACTTTCTGGGCAATTTCAGAAGAGTTTAAGCTTCAAGACTAGCGTCGAGACCATAGACACCAATTTCTCCATGTACTAATGTACTCGGATTGATATGCAAGCTCTATTTTTGTGCTGTGTTATCTGCATTTTGAGTGACTAAACATATAGCCTTGTTTGCGAGCGAGTGAGTAAACACATATCTGGTGAGGGCTGCTCGTGACTAGGCCTGATGTGGAAAAGTTCTACCTTTGGGGTCGGTATCCCAATGCTTTAATGCAGGTGTGCATCTAGGCAGGAAGCGCCTTATCGAGACCTCGGCAATTGACGGGTTTGATCATTCCAGTGCTTTGGTTGTTTGTGTTCATGTTTTGGGACTTTTTTTTATTTTGTGAATGCTCAAGGGCGAGCATTGGGCAGTGTGGGGATATTTGATTACATGTATTTTATGCATGTTTTTCCTTCCATTCTTTCCTCGATTTAGGCCTTGATACTACTAATTCGCTCGTGTTTCCATCTCTATCGCAGATCAAGGCCAAGAAGCAGAAATGTGCTAAAAGACATACTTTCTGGGCAATTTCAGAAGAGTTTAAGCTTCAAGACTAGCGTCGAGACCATAGACACCAATTTCTCCATGTACTAATGTACTCGGATTGATATGCAAACTCTATTTTTGTGCTGTGTTATCTGCATTTTGAGTGACTAAACATATAGCCTTGTTTGCGAGCGAGTGAGTAAACACATATCTGGTGAGGGCTGCTCGTGACTAGGCCTGATGTGGAAAAGTTCTACCTTTGGGGTCGGTATCCCAATGCTTTAATGCAGGTGTGCATCTAGGCAGGAAGCGCCTTATCGAGACCTTGATAATTAACGGGTTTGATCATTCCAGTCCTTTGGTTGTTTGTGTTCAGGTTTTGGGACTGTTTTTTATTTTGTGAATGCTCAAGGGCGAGCATTGGGCAGTGTGGGGATATTTGCTTACATGTGTTTTATGCATGTTTTTCCTTCCATTCTTACCTCGATTTAGGCCTTGATACTACTAATTCGCTCGTGTTTCCATCTTTATCGCAGATCAAGGCCAAGAAGGAGAAATGTGCGAAAAGACATACTTTCTGGGCAATTTCAGAAGAGTTTAAGCTTCAAGACTAGCGTCGAGACCATAGACACCAATTTCTCCATGTACTAATGTACTCGGATTGATATGCAAGCTCTATTTTTGTGCTGTGTTATCTGCATTTTGAGTGACTAAACATATAGCCTTGTTTGCGAGCGAGTGAGTAAACACATATCTGGTGAGGGCTGCTCGTGACTAGGCCTCATGTGGAAAAGTTCTACCTTTGGGGTCGGTATCCCAATGCTTTAATGCAGGTGTGCATCTAGGTAGGAAGCGCCATATCGAGACCTGGACAATTGACGGGTTTGATCATTCCAGTGCTTTGGTTGTTTGTGTTCATATTTATGACTGTTTTTAATTTTGTGAATGCTCAAGGGCGAGCATTGGGCAGTCTGGGGATATTTGCTTACATGTGTTTTATGCATGTTTTTCCTTCCATTCTTACCTCGATTTAGGCGTTGATACTACTAATTCGCTCGTGTTTCCATCTTTATCGCAGATCAAGGCCAAGAAGGAGAAATGTGCGAAAAGACATACTTTCTGGGCAATTTCAGAAGAGTTTAAGCTTCAAGACTAGCGTCGAGACCATAGACACCAATTTATCCATGTACTAATGTACTCGGATTGATATGCAAACTCTATTTTTGTGCTGTGTTATCTGCATTTTGAGTGACTAAACATATAGCCTTGTTTGCGAGCGAGTGAGTAAACACATATCTGGTGAGGGCTGCTCGTGACTAGGCCTGATGTGGAAAAGTTCTACCTTTGGGGTCGGTATCCCAATGCTTTAATGCAGGTGTGCATCTAGGTAGGAAGCGCCATATCTAGACCTGGACAATTGACGGGTTTGATCATTCCAGTGCTTTGGTTGTTTGTGTTCATGTTTTGGGACTGTTTTTAATTTTGTGAATGCTCAAGGGCGAGCATTGGGCAGTGTGGGGATATTTGATTACATGTATTTTATGCATGTTTTTCCTTCCATTCTTACCTCGATTTAGGCCTTGATACTACTAATTCGCTCGTGTTTCCATCTCTATCGCAGATCAAGGCCAAGAAGGAGAAATATGCTAAAAGACATACTTTCTGGGCAATTTCAGAAGAGTTTAAGCTTCAAGACTAGCGTCGAGACCATAGACACCAATTTCTCCATGTACTAATGTACTCGGATTGATATGCAAACTCTATTTTTGTGCTGTGTTATCTGCATTTTGAGTGACTAAACATATAGCCTTGTTTGCGAGCGAGTGAGTAAACACATATCTGGTGAGGGCTGCTCGTGACTAGGCCTGATGTGGAAAAGTTCTACCTTTGGGGTCGGTATCCCAATGCTTTAATGCAGGTGTGTATCTAGGTAGGAAGCGCCATATCGAGACCTGGACAATTGACGGGTTTGATCATTCCAGTGCTTTGGTTGTTTGTGTTCATGTTTTGGGACTGTTTTTAATTTTGTGAATGCTCAAGGGCGAGCATTGGGCAGTGTGGGGATATTTGATTACATGTATTTTATGCATGTTTCTCCTTCCATTCTTACCTCGATTTAGGCCTTGATACTACTAATTCGCTCGTGTTTCCATCTTTCTCGCAGATCAAGGCCAAGAAGGAGAAATGTGCGAAAAGACATACTTTCTGGGCAATTTCAGAAGAGTTTAAGCTTCAAGACTAGCGTCGAGACCATAGACACCAATTTCTCCATGTACTAATGTACTCGGATTGATATGCAAACTCTATTTTTGTGCTGTGTTATCTGCATTTTGAGTGACTAAACATATAGCCTTGTTTGCGAGCGAGTTAGTAAACACATATCTGGTGAGGGCTGCTCGTGACTAGGCCTGATGTGGAAAAGTTCTACCTTTGGGGTCGGTATCCCAATGCTTTAATGCAGGTGTGCATCTAGGCAGGAAGCGCCTTATCGAGACCTGGACCATTGACGGGTTTGATCATTCCAGTGCTTTGGTTGTTTGTGTTCATGTTTTGGGACTGTTTTTTATTTTGTGAATGCTCAAGGGCGAGCATTGGGCAGTGTGGGGATATTTGATTACATGTATTTTATGCATGTTTTTTCTTCCATTCTTACCTCGATTTAGGCCTTGATACTACTAATTCGCTCGTGTTTCCATCTTTATCGCAGATCAAGGCCAAGAAGGAAAAATGTGTGAAAAGACATACTTTCTGGGCAATTTCAGAAGAGTTTAAGCATCAAGACTAGCGTCGAGACCATAGACACCAATTTCTCCATGTACTAATGTACTCGGATTGATATGCAAACTCTATTTTTGTGCTGTGTTATCTGCATTTTGAGTGACTAAACATATAGCCTTGTTTGCGAGCGAGTGAGTAAACACATATCTGGTGAGGGCTGCTCGTGACTAGGCCTGATGTGGAAAAGTTCTACCTTTGGGGTCGGTATCCCAATGCTTTAATGCAGGTGTGCATCTGGGCAGGAAGCGCCTTATCGAGACCTCGGCAATTGACGGGTTTGATCATTCCAGTGCTTTGGTTGTTTGTGTTCATGTTTTGGGACTGTTTTTTATTTTGTGAATGCTCAAGGGCGAGCATTGGGCAGTGTGGGGATATTTGATTACATGTATTTTATGCATGTTTTTCCTTCCATTCTTACCTTGATTTAGGCCTTGATACTACTAATTCGCTCGTGTTTCCATCTCTATCGCAGATCAAGGCCAAGAAGTAGAAATATGCTAAAAGACATACTTTCTGGGCAATTTCAGAAGAGTTTAAGCTTCAAGACTAGCGTCGAGACCATAGACACCAATTTCTCCATGTACTAATGTACTCGGATTGATATGCAAACTCTATTTTTGTGTTGTGTTATCTGCATTTTGAGTGACTAAACATATAGCCTTGTTTGCGAGCGAGAGCGTCAACACATATCTGGTGAGGGCTGCTCGTGACTAGGCCTGATGTGGAAAAGTTCTACCTTTGGGGTCTGTATCCCAATGCTTTAATGCAGGTGTGCATCTGGGCAGGAAGCGCCTTATCGAGACCTCGACAATTGACGGGTTTGATCATTCCAGTGCTTTGGTTGTTTGTGATCATGTTTTGGGACTGTTTTTGGGACCTCGATTTAGGCCTTGATACTACTAATTCGTTCGTGTTTCCATCTCTATCGCAGATCAAGGCCAAGAAGCAGAAATGTGCTAAAAGACATACTTTCTGGGCAATTTCAGAAGAGTTTAAGCTTTAAGACTAGCGTCGAGACCATAGACACCAATTTCTCCATGTACTAATGTACTCGGATTGATATGCAAACTCTATTTTTGTGCTGTGTTATCTGCATTTTGAGTGACTAAACATTTAGCCTTGTTTGCGAGCGAGTGAGTAAACACATATCTGGTGAGGGCTGCTCGTGAGTAGGCCTGATGTGGAAAAGTTCTACCTTTGGGGTCGGTATCCCAATGCTTTAATGCAGGTGTGCATCTAGGCAGGAAGCGCCTTATCGAGACCTCGGCAATTGACGGGTTTGATCATTCCAGTGCTTTGGTTGTTTGTGTTCATGTTTTGGGACTGTTTTTTATTTTGTGAATGCTCAAGGGCGAGCATTAGGCAGTGTGGGGATATTTGATTACATGTATTTTATGCATGTTTCTCCTTCCATTCTTACCTCGATTTAGGCCTTGATACTACTAATTCGCTCGTGTTTCCATCTTTCTCGCAGATCAAGGCCAAGAAGGAGAAATGTACGAAAAGACATATTTTCTGGGCAATTTCAGAAGAGTTTAAGCTTCAAGACTAGCGTCGAGACCATAGACACCAATTTCTCCATGTACTAATGTACTCGGATTGATATGCAAACTCTATTTTTGTGCTGTGTTATCTGCATTTTGAGTGACTAAACATATAGCCTTGTTTGCGAGCGAGTGAGTAAACACATATCTGGTGAGGGCTGCTCGTGACTAGGCCTGATGTGGAAAAGTTCTACCTTTGGGGTTGGTATCCCAATGCTTTAATGCAGGTGTGCATCTAGGCAGGAAGCGCCTTATCGAGACCTGGACCATTGACGGGTTTGATCATTCCAGTGCTTTGGTTGTTTGTGTTCATGTTTTGGGACTGTTTTTAATTTTGTGAATGCTCAAGGGCGAGCATTGGGCAGTGTGGGGATATTTGATTACATGTATTTTATGCATGTTTCTCCTTCCATTCTTACCTCGATTTAGGCCTTGATACTACTAATTCGCTCGTGTTTCCATCTTCCTCGCAGATCAAGGCCAAGAAGGAGAAATGTGCGAAAAGACATACTTTCTGGGCAATTTCAGAAGAGTTTAAGCTTCAAGACTAGCGTCGAGACCATAGACACCAATTTCTCCATGTACTAATGTACTCGGATTGATATGCAAACTCTATTTTTGTGCTGTGTTATCTGCATTTTGAGTGACTAAACATATAGCCTTGTTTGCGAGCGAGTGAGTAAACACATATCTGGTGAGGGTTGCTCGTGACTAGGCCTGATGTGGAAAAGTTCTACCTTTGGGGTCGGTATCCCAATGCTTTAATGCAAGTGTGCATCTAGGTAGGAAGCGCCATATCGAGACCTGGACAATTGACGGGTTTGATCATTCCAGTGCTTTGGTTGTTTGTGTTAATGTTTGGGACTGTTTTTAATTTTGTAAATGCTCAAGGGCGAGCATTGGGCAGTGTGGGGATATTTGATTACATGTATTTTATGCATGTTTTTCCTTCCATTCTTACCTCGATTTAGGCCTTGATACTACTAATTCGCTCGTGTTTCCATCTCTGTCGCAGATCAAGGCCAAGAAGCAGAAATGTGCTAAAAGACATACTTTCTGGGCAATTTCAGAAGAGTTTAAGCTTCAAGACTAGCGTCGAGACCATAGACACCAATTTCTCCATGTACTAATGTACTCGGATTGATATGCAAACTCTATTTTTGTGCTGTGTTTTCTGCATTTTGAGTGACTAAACATATAGCCTTGTTTGCGAGCGAGTGAGTAAACACATATCTGGTGAGGGCTGCTCGTGAGTAGGCCTGATGTGGAAAAGTTCTACCTTTGGCGTCGGTATCCCAATGCTTTAATGCAGGTGTGCATCTAGGCAGGAAGCGCCTTATCGAGACCTGGACCATTGACGGGTTTGATCATTCCAGTGCTTTGGTTGTTTGTGTTCATGTTTTGGGACTGTTTTTTATTTTGTGAATGCTCAAGGGCGAGCATTGGGCAGTGTGGGGATATTTGATTACATGTATTTTATGCATGTTTTTTCTTCCATTCTTACCTCGATTTAGGCCTTGATACTACTAATTCGCTCGTGTTTCGATCTTTATCGCAGATCAAGGCCAAGAAGGAAAAATGTGCGAAAAGACATACTTTCTGGGCAATTTCAGAAGAGTTTAAGCATCAAGACTAGCGTCGAGACCATAGACACCAATTTCTTCATGTACTAATGTACTCGGATTGATATGCAAACTCTATTTTTGTGCTGTGTTATCTGCATTTTGAGTGACTAAACATATAGCCTTGTTTGCGAGCGAGTGAGTAAACACATATCTGGTGAGGGCTGCTCGTGACTAGGCCTGATGTGGAAAAGTTCTACCTTTGGGGTCGGTATCCCAATGCTTTAATGCAGGTGTGTATCTAGGTAGGAAGCGCCATATCGAGACCTGGACAATTGACGGGTTTGATCATTCCAGTGCTTTGGTTGTTTGTGTTCATATTTATGACTGTTTTTAATTTTGTGAATGCTCAAGGGCGAGCATTGGGCAGTCTGGGGATATTTGCTTACATGTGTTTTATGCATGTTTTTCCTTCCATTCTTACCTCGATTTAGGCGTTGATACTACTAATTCGCTCGTGTTTCCATCTTTATCGCAGATCAAGGCCAAGAAGGAGAAATGTGCGAAAAGACATACTTTCTGGGCAATTTCAGAAGAGTTTAAGCTTCAAGACTAGCGTCGAGACCATAGACACCAATTTATCCATGTACTAATGTACTCGGATTGATATGCAAACTCTATTTTTGTGCTGTGTTATCTGCATTTTGAGTGACTAAACATATAGCCTTGTTTGCGAGCGAGTGAGTAAACACATATCTGGTGAGGGCTGCTCGTGACTAGGCCTGATGTGGAAAAGTTCTACCTTTGGGGTCGGTATCCCAATGCTTTAATGCAGGTGTGCATCTAGGTAGGAAGCGCCATATCTAGACCTGGACAATTGACGGGTTTGATCATTCCAGTGCTTTGGTTGTTTGTGTTCATGTTTTGGGACTGTTTTTAATTTTGTGAATGCTCAAGGGCGAGCATTGGGCAGTGTGGGGATATTTGATTACATGTATTTTATGCATGTTTTTCCTTCCATTCTTACCTCGATTTAGGCCTTGATACTACTAATTCGCTCGTGTTTCCATCTCTATCGCAGATCAAGGCCAAGAAGGAGAAATATGCTAAAAGACATACTTTCTGGGCAATTTCAGAAGAGTTTAAGCTTCAAGACTAGCGTCGAGACCATAGACACCAATTTCTCCATGTACTAATGTACTCGGATTGATATGCAAACTCTATTTTTGTGCTGTGTTATCTGCATTTTGAGTGACTAAACATATAGCCTTGTTTGCGAGCGAGTGAGTAAACACATATCTGGTGAGGGCTGCTCGTGACTAGGCCTGATGTGGAAAAGTTCTACCTTTGGGGTCGGTATCCCAATGCTTTAATGCAGGTGTGTATCTAGGTAGGAAGCGCCATATCGAGACCTGGACAATTGACGGGTTTGATCATTCCAGTGCTTTGGTTGTTTGTGTTCATGTTTTGGGACTGTTTTTAATTTTGTGAATGCTCAAGGGCGAGCATTGGGCAGTGTGGGGATATTTGATTACATGTATTTTATGCATGTTTCTCCTTCCATTCTTACCTCGATTTAGGCCTTGATACTACTAATTCGCTCGTGTTTCCATCTTTCTCGCAGATCAAGGCCAAGAAGGAGAAATGTGCGAAAAGACATACTTTCTGGGCAATTTCAGAAGACTTTAAGCTTCAAGACTAGCGTCGAGACCATAGACACCAATTTCTCCATGTACTAATGTACTCGGATTGATATGCAAACTCTATTTTTGTGCTGTGTTATCTGCATTTTGAGTGACTAAACATATAGCCTTGTTTGCGAGCGAGTTAGTAAACACATATCTAGTGAGGGCTGCTCGTGACTAGGCCTGATGTGGAAAAGTTCTACCTTTGGGGTCGGTATCCCAATGCTTTAATGCAGGTGTGCATCTAGGCAGGAAGCGCCTTATCGAGACCTGGACCATTGACGGGTTTGATCATTCCAGTGCTTTGGTTGTTTGTGTTCATGTTTTGGGACTGTTTTTTATTTTGTGAATGCTCAAGGGCGAGCATTGGGCAGTGTGGGGATATTTGATTACATGTATTTTATGCATGTTTTTTCTTCCATTCTTACCTCGATTTAGGCCTTGATACTACTAATTCGCTCGTGTTTCCATCTTTATCGCAGATCAAGGCCAAGAAGGAAAAATGTGCGAAAAGACATACTTTCTGGGCAATTTCAGAAGAGTTTAAGCATCAAGACTAGCGTCGAGACCATAGACACCAATTTCTCCATGTACTAATGTACTCGGATTGATATGCAAACTCTATTTTTGTGCTGTGTTATCTGCATTTTGAGTGACTAAACATATAGCCTTGTTTGCGAGCGAGTGAGTAAACACATATCTGGTGAGGGCTGCTCGTGACTAGGCCTGATGTGGAAAAGTTCTACCTTTGGGGTCGGTATCCCAATGCTTTAATGCAGGTGTGCATCTGGGCAGGAAGCGCCTTATCGAGACCTCGGCAATTGACGGGTTTGATCATTCCAGTGCTTTGGTTGTTTGTGTTCATGTTTTGGGACTGTTTTTTATTTTGTGAATGCTCAAGGGCGAGCATTGGGCAGTGTGGGGATATTTGATTACATGTATTTTATGCATGTTTTTCCTTCCATTCTTACCTTGATTTAGGCCTTGATACTACTAATTCGCTCGTGTTTCCATCTCTATCGCAGATCAAGGCCAAGAAGTAGAAATATGCTAAAAGACATACTTTCTGGGCAATTTCAGAAGAGTTTAAGCTTCAAGACTAGCGTCGAGACCATAGACACCAATTTCTCCATGTACTAATGTACTCGGATTGATATGCAAACTCTATTTTTGTGTTGTGTTATCTGCATTTTGAGTGACTAAACATATAGCCTTGTTTGCGAGCGAGAGCGTCAACACATATCTGGTGAGGGCTGCTCGTGACTAGGCCTGATGTGGAAAAGTTCTACCTTTGGGGTCTGTATCCCAATGCTTTAATGCAGGTGTGCATCTGGGCAGGAAGCGCCTTATCGAGACCTCGACAATTGACGGGTTTGATCATTCCAGTGCTTTGGTTGTTTGTGATCATGTTTTGGGACTGTTTTTGGGACCTCGATTTAGGCCTTGATACTACTAATTCGTTCGTGTTTCCATCTCTATCGCAGATCAAGGCCAAGAAGCAGAAATGTGCTAAAAGACATACTTTCTGGGCAATTTCAGAAGAGTTTAAGCTTTAAGACTAGCGTCGAGACCATAGACACCAATTTCTCCATGTACTAATGTACTCGGATTGATATGCAAACTCTATTTTTGTGCTGTGTTATCTGCATTTTGAGTGACTAAACATTTAGCCTTGTTTGCGAGCGAGTGAGTAAACACATATCTGGTGAGGGCTGCTCGTGAGTAGTCCTGATGTGGAAAAGTTCTACCTTTGGGGTCGGTATCCCAATGCTTTAATGCAGGTGTGCATCTAGGCAGGAAGCGCCTTATCGAGACCTCGGCAATTGACGGGTTTGATCATTCCAGTGCTTTGGTTGTTTGTGTTCATGTTTTGGGACTGTTTTTTATTTTGTGAATGCTCAAGGGCGAGCATTAGGCAGTGTGGGGATATTTGATTACATGTATTTTATGCATGTTTCTCCTTCCATTCTTACCTCGATTTAGGCCTTGATACTACTAATTCGCTCGTGTTTCCATCTTTCTCGCAGATCAAGGCCAAGAAGGAGAAATGTACGAAAAGACATATTTTCTGGGCAATTTCAGAAGAGTTTAAGCTTCAAGACTAGCGTCGAGACCATAGACACCAATTTCTCCATGTACTAATGTACTCGGATTGATATGCAAACTCTATTTTTGTGCTGTGTTATCTGCATTTTGAGTGACTAAACATATAGCCTTGTTTGCGAGCGAGTGAGTAAACACATATCTGGTGAGGGCTGCTCGTGACTAGGCCTGATGTGGAAAAGTTCTACCTTTGGGGTTGGTATCCCAATGCTTTAATGCAGGTGTGCATCTAGGCAGGAAGCGCCTTATCGAGACCTGGACCATTGACGGGTTTGATCATTCCAGTGCTTTGGTTGTTTGTGTTCATGTTTTGGGACTGTTTTTAATTTTGTGAATGCTCAAGGGCGAGCATTGGGCAGTGTGGGGATATTTGATTACATGTATTTTATGCATGTTTCTCCTTCCATTCTTACCTCGATTTAGGCCTTGATACTACTAATTCGCTCGTGTTTCCATCTTCCTCGCAGATCAAGGCCAAGAAGGAGAAATGTGCGAAAAGACATACTTTCTGGGCAATTTCAGAAGAGTTTAAGCTTCAAGACTAGCGTCGAGACCATAGACACCAATTTCTCCATGTACTAATGTACTCGGATTGATATGCAAACTCTATTTTTGTGCTGTGTTATCTGCATTTTGAGTGACTAAACATATAGCCTTGTTTGCGAGCGAGTGAGTAAACACATATCTGGTGAGGGTTGCTCGTGACTAGGCCTGATGTGGAAAAGTTCTACCTTTGGGGTCGGTATCCCAATGCTTTAATGCAAGTGTGCATCTAGGTAGGAAGCGCCATATCGAGACCTGGACAATTGACGGGTTTGATCATTCCAGTGCTTTGGTTGTTTGTGTTAATGTTTGGGACTGTTTTTAATTTTGTAAATGCTCAAGGGCGAGCATTGGGCAGTGTGGGGATATTTGATTACATGTATTTTATGCATGTTTTTCCTTCCATTCTTACCTCGATTTAGGCCTTGATACTACTAATTCGCTCGTGTTTCCATCTCTGTCGCAGATCAAGGCCAAGAAGCAGAAATGTGCTAAAAGACATACTTTCTGGGCAATTTCAGAAGAGTTTAAGCTTCAAGACTAGCGTCGAGACCATAGACACCAATTTCTCCATGTACTAATGTACTCGGATTGATATGCAAACTCTATTTTTGTGCTGTGTTTTCTGCATTTTGAGTGACTAAACATATAGCCTTGTTTGCGAGCGAGTGAGTAAACACATATCTGGTGAGGGCTGCTCGTGAGTAGGCCTGATGTGGAAAAGTTCTACCTTTGGCGTCGGTATCCCAATGCTTTAATGCAGGTGTGCATCTAGGCAGGAAGCGCCTTATCGAGACCTGGACCATTGACGGGTTTGATCATTCCAGTGCTTTGGTTGTTTGTGTTCATGTTTTGGGACTGTTTTTTATTTTGTGAATGCTCAAGGGCGAGCATTGGGCAGTGTGGGGATATTTGATTACATGTATTTTATGCATGTTTTTTCTTCCATTCTTACCTCGATTTAGGCCTTGATACTACTAATTCGCTCGTGTTTCGATCTTTATCGCAGATCAAGGCCAAGAAGGAAAAATGTGCGAAAAGACATACTTTCTGGGCAATTTCAGAAGAGTTTAAGCATCAAGACTAGCGTCGAGACCATAGACACCAATTTCTTCATGTACTAATGTACTCGGATTGATATGCAAACTCTATTTTTGTGCTGTGTTATCTGCATTTTGAGTGACTAAACATATAGCCTTGTTTGCGAGCGAGTGAGTAAACACATATCTGGTGAGGGCTGCTCGTGACTAGGCCTGATGTGGAAAGGTTCTACCTTTGGGGTCGGTATCCCAATGCTTTAATGCAGGTGTGTATCTAGGTAGGAAGCGCCATATCGAGACCTGGACAATTGACGGGTTTGATCATTCCAGTGCTTTGGTTGTTTGTGTTCATGTTTTGGGACTGTTTTTAATTTTGTGAATGCTCAAGGGCGAGCATTGGGCAGTGTGGGGATATTTGATTACATGTATTTTATGCATGTTTCTCCTTCCATTCTTACCTCGATTTAGGCCTTGATACTACTAATTCGCTCGTGTTTCCATCTTTCTCGCAGATCAAGGCCAAGAAGGAGAAATGTGCGAAAAGACATACTTTCTGGGCAATTTCAGAAGAGTTTAAGCTTCAAGACTAGCGTCGAGACCATAGACACCAATTTCTCCATGTACTAATGTACTCGGATTGATATGCAAACTCTATTTTTGTGCTGTGTTATCTGCATTTTGAGTGACTAAACATATAGCCTTGTTTGCGAGCGAGTTAGTAAACACATATCTAGTGAGGGCTGCTCGTGACTAGGCCTGATGTGGAAAAGTTCTACCTTTGGGGTCGGTATCCCAATGCTTTAATGCAGGTGTGCATCTAGGCAGGAAGCGCCTTATCGAGACCTGGACCATTGACGGGTTTGATCATTCCAGTGCTTTGGTTGTTTGTGTTCATGTTTTGGGACTGTTTTTTATTTTGTGAATGCTCAAGGGCGAGCATTGGGCAGTGTGGGGATATTTGATTACATGTATTTTATGCATGTTTTTTCTTCCATTCTTACCTCGATTTAGGCCTTGATACTACTAATTCGCTCGTGTTTCCATCTTTATCGCAGATCAAGGCCAAGAAGGAAAAATGTGCGAAAAGACATACTTTCTGGGCAATTTCAGAAGAGTTTAAGCATCAAGACTAGCGTCGAGACCATAGACACCAATTTCTCCATGTACTAATGTACTCGGATTGATATGCAAACTCTATTTTTGTGCTGTGTTATCTGCATTTTGAGTGACTAAACATATAGCCTTGTTTGCGAGCGAGTGAGTAAACACATATCTGGTGAGGGCTGCTCGTGACTAGGCCTGATGTGGAAAAGTTCTACCTTTGGGGTCGGTATCCCAATGCTTTAATGCAGGTGTGCATTTGGGCAGGAAGCGCCTTATCGAGACCTCGGCAATTGACGGGTTTGATCATTCCAGTGCTTTGGTTGTTTGTGTTCATGTTTTGGGACTGTTTTTTATTTTGTGAATGCTCAAGGGCGAGCATTGGGCAGTGTGGGGATATTTGATTACATGTATTTTATGCATGTTTCTCCTTCCATTCTTACCTCGATTTAGGCCTTGATACTACTAATTCGCTCGTGTTTCCATCTTTCTCGCAGATCAAGGCCAAGAAGGAGAAATGTGCGAAAAGACATACTTTCTGGGCAATTTCAGAAGAGTTTAAGCTTCAAGACTAGCGTCGAGACCATAGACACCAATTTCTCCATGTACTAATGTACTCGGATTGATATGCAAACTCTATTTTTGTGCTGTGTTATCTGCATTTTGAGTGACTAAACATATAGCCTTGTTTGCGAGCGAGTTAGTAAACACATATCTAGTGAGGGCTGCTCGTGACTAGGCCTGATGTGGAAAAGTTCTACCTTTGGGGTCGGTATCCCAATGCTTTAATGCAGGTGTGCATCTAGGCAGGAAGCGCCTTATCGAGACCTGGACCATTGACGGGTTTGATCATTCCAGTGCTTTGGTTGTTTGTGTTCATGTTTTGGGACTGTTTTTTATTTTGTGAATGCTCAAGGGCGAGCATTGGGCAGTGTGGGGATATTTGATTACATGTATTTTATGCATGTTTTTTCTTCCATTCTTACCTCGATTTAGGCCTTGATACTACTAATTCGCTCGTGTTTCCATCTTTATCGCAGATCAAGGCCAAGAAGGAAAAATGTGCGAAAAGACATACTTTCTGGGCAATTTCAGAAGAGTTTAAGCATCAAGACTAGCGTCGAGACCATAGACACCAATTTCTCCATGTACTAATGTACTCGGATTGATATGCAAACTCTATTTTTGTGCTGTGTTATCTGCATTTTGAGTGACTAAACATATAGCCTTGTTTGCGAGCGAGTGAGTAAACACATATCTGGTGAGGGCTGCTCGTGACTAGGCCTGATGTGGAAAAGTTCTACCTTTGGGGTCGGTATCCCAATGCTTTAATGCAGGTGTGCATCTGGGCAGGAAGCGCCTTATCGAGACCTCGGCAATTGACGGGTTTGATCATTCCAGTGCTTTGGTTGTTTGTGTTCATGTTTTGGGACTGTTTTTTATTTTGTGAATGCTCAAGGGCGAGCATTGGGCAGTGTGGGGATATTTGATTACATGTATTTTATGCATGTTTTTCCTTCCATTCTTACCTTGATTTAGGCCTTGATACTACTAATTCGCTCGTGTTTCCATCTCTATCGCAGATCAAGGCCAAGAAGTAGAAATATGCTAAAAGACATACTTTCTGGGCAATTTCAGAAGAGTTTAAGCTTCAAGACTAGCGTCGAGACCATAGACACCAATTTCTCCATGTACTAATGTACTCGGATTGATATGCAAACTCTATTTTTGTGTTGTGTTATCTGCATTTTGAGTGACTAAACATATAGCCTTGTTTGCGAGCGAGAGCGTCAACACATATCTGGTGAGGGCTGCTCGTGACTAGGCCTGATGTGGAAAAGTTCTACCTTTGGGGTCTGTATCCCAATGCTTTAATGCAGGTGTGCATCTGGGCAGGAAGCGCCTTATCGAGACCTCGACAATTGACGGGTTTGATCATTCCAGTGCTTTGGTTGTTTGTGATCATGTTTTGGGACTGTTTTTGGGACCTCGATTTAGGCCTTGATACTACTAATTCGTTCGTGTTTCCATCTCTATCGCAGATCAAGGCCAAGAAGCAGAAATGTGCTAAAAGACATACTTTCTGGGCAATTTCAGAAGAGTTTAAGCTTTAAGACTAGCGTCGAGACCATAGACACCAATTTCTCCATGTACTAATGTACTCGGATTGATATGCAAACTCTATTTTTGTGCTGTGTTATCTGCATTTTGAGTGACTAAACATTTAGCCTTGTTTGCGAGCGAGTGAGTAAACACATATCTGGTGAGGGCTGCTCGTGAGTAGGCCTGATGTGGAAAAGTTCTACCTTTGGGGTCGGTATCCCAATGCTTTAATGCAGGTGTGCATCTAGGCAGGAAGCGCCTTATCGAGACCTCGGCAATTGACGGGTTTGATCATTCCAGTGCTTTGGTTGTTTGTGTTCATGTTTTGGGACTGTTTTTTATTTTGTGAATGCTCAAGGGCGAGCATTAGGCAGTGTGGGGATATTTGATTACATGTATTTTATGCATGTTTCTCCTTCCATTCTTACCTCGATTTAGGCCTTGATACTACTAATTCGCTCGTGTTTCCATCTTTCTCGCAGATCAAGGCCAAGAAGGAGAAATGTACGAAAAGACATATTTTCTGGGCAATTTCAGAAGAGTTTAAGCTTCAAGACTAGCGTCGAGACCATAGACACCAATTTCTCCATGTACTAATGTACTCGGATTGATATGCAAACTCTATTTTTGTGCTGTGTTATCTGCATTTTGAGTGACTAAACATATAGCCTTGTTTGCGAGCGAGTGAGTAAACACATATCTGGTGAGGGCTGCTCGTGACTAGGCCTGATGTGGAAAAGTTCTACCTTTGGGGTTGGTATCCCAATGCTTTAATGCAGGTGTGCATCTAGGCAGGAAGCGCCTTATCGAGACCTGGACCATTGACGGGTTTGATCATTCCAGTGCTTTGGTTGTTTGTGTTCATGTTTTGGGACTGTTTTTAATTTTGTGAATGCTCAAGGGCGAGCATTGGGCAGTGTGGGGATATTTGATTACATGTATTTTATGCATGTTTCTCCTTCCATTCTTACCTCGATTTAGGCCTTGATACTACTAATTCGCTCGTGTTTCCATCTTCCTCGCAGATCAAGGCCAAGAAGGAGAAATGTGCGAAAAGACATACTTTCTGGGCAATTTCAGAAGAGTTTAAGCTTCAAGACTAGCGTCGAGACCATAGACACCAATTTCTCCATGTACTAATGTACTCGGATTGATATGCAAACTCTATTTTTGTGCTGTGTTATCTGCATTTTGAGTGACTAAACATATAGCCTTGTTTGCGAGCGAGTGAGTAAACACATATCTGGTGAGGGTTGCTCGTGACTAGGCCTGATGTGGAAAAGTTCTACCTTTGGGGTCGGTATCCCAATGCTTTAATGCAAGTGTGCATCTAGGTAGGAAGCGCCATATCGAGACCTGGACAATTGACGGGTTTGATCATTCCAGTGCTTTGGTTGTTTGTGTTCATGTTTTGGGACTGTTTTTAATTTTGTAAATGCTCAAGGGCGAGCATTGGGCAGTGTGGGGATATTTGATTACATGTATTTTATGCATGTTTTTCCTTCCATTCTTACCTCGATTTAGGCCTTGATACTACTAATTCGCTCGTGTTTCCATCTCTATCGCAGATCAAGGCCAAGAAGCAGAAATGTGCTAAAAGACATACTTTCTGGGCAATTTCAGAAGAGTTTAAGCTTCAAGACTAGCGTCGAGACCATAGACACCAATTTCTCCATGTACTAATGTACTCGGATTGATATGCAGACTCTATTTTTGTGCTGTGTTTTCTGCATTTTGAGTGACTAAACATATAGCCTTGTTTGCGAGCGAGTGAGTAAACACATATCTGGTGAGGGCTGCTCGTGAGTAGGCCTGATGTGGAAAAGTTCTACCTTTGGCGTCGGTATCCCAATGCTTTAATGCAGGTGTGCATCTAGGCAGGAAGCGCCTTATCGAGACCTGGACCATTGACGGGTTTGATCATTCCAGTGCTTTGGTTGTTTGTGTTCATGTTTTGGGACTGTTTTTTATTTTGTGAATGCTCAAGGGCGAGCATTGGGCAGTGTGGGGATATTTGATTACATGTATTTTATGCATGTTTTTTCTTCCATTCTTACCTCGATTTAGGCCTTGATACTACTAATTCGCTCGTGTTTCGATCTTTATCGCAGATCAAGGCCAAGAAGGAAAAATGTGCGAAAAGACATACTTTCTGGGCAATTTCAGAAGAGTTTAAGCATCAAGACTAGCGTCGAGACCATAGACACCAATTTCTTCATGTACTAATGTACTCGGATTGATATGCAAACTCTATTTTTGTGCTGTGTTATCTGCATTTTGAGTGACTAAACATATAGCCTTGTTTGCGAGCGAGTGAGTAAACACATATCTGGTGAGGGCTGCTCGTGACTAGGCCTGATGTGGAAAAGTTCTACCTTTGGGGTCGGTATCCCAATGCTTTAATGCAGGTGTGCATCTGGGCAGGAAGCGCCTTATCGAGACCTCGACAAATGACGGGTTTGATCATTCCAGTGCTTTGGTTGTTTGTGTTCATGTTTTGGGACTGTTTTTAATTTTGTGAATGCTCAAGGGTGAGCATTGGGCAGTGTGGGGATATTTGATTACATGTATTTTATGCATGTTTTTCCTTCCATTCTTACCTCGATTTAGGCCTTGATACTACTAATTCGCTCGTGTTTCCATCTCTATCGCAGATCAAGGCCAAGAAGTAGAAATGTGCTAAAAGACATACTTTCTGGGCAATTTCAGAAGAGTTTAAGCTTCAAGACTAGCGTCGAGACCATAGACACCAATTTCTCCATGTACTAATGTACTCGGATTGATATGCAAACTCTATTTTTGTGCTGTGTTATCTGCATTTTGAGTGACTAAACATATAGCCTTGTTTGCGAGCGAGTGAGTAAACACATATCTGGTGAGGGCTGCTCGTGACTAGGCCTGATGTGGAAAAGTTCTACCTTTGGGGTCGGTATCCCAATGCTTTAATGCAGGTGTGCATCTAGGCAGGAAGCGCCTTATCGAGACCTCGGCAATTGACGGGTTTGATCATTCCAGTGCTTTGGTTGTTTGTGTTCATGTTTTGGTACTGTTTTTTATTTTGTGAATGCTCAAGGGCGAGCATTGGGCAGTGTGGGGATATTTGATTACATGTATTTTATGCATGTTTTTCCTTCCATTCTTTCCTCGATTGAGGCCTTGATACTACTAATTCGCTCGTGTTTCCATCTCTATCGCAGATCAAGGCCAAGAAGCAGAAATGTGCTAAAAGACATACTTTCTGGGCAATTTCATAAGAGTTTAAGCTTCAAGACTAGCGTCGAGACCATAGACACCAATTTCTCCATGTACTAATGTACTCGGATTGATATGCAAACTCTATTTTTGTGCTGTGTTATCTGCATTTTGAGTGACTAAACATATAGCCTTGTTTGCGAGCGAGTGAGTAAACACATATCTGGTGAGGGCTGCTCGTGAGTAGGCCTGATGTGGAAAAGTTCTACCTTTGGCGTCGGTATCCCAATGCTTTAATGCAGGTGTGCATCTAGGCAGGAAGCGCCTTATCGAGACCTGGACCATTGACGGGTTTGATCATTCCAGTGCTTTGGTTGTTTGTGTTCATGTTTTGGGACTGTTTTTTATTTTGTGAATGCTCAAGGGCGAGCATTGGGCAGTGTGGGGATATTTGATTACATGTATTTTATGCATGTTTTTTCTTCCATTCTTACCTCGATTTAGGCCTTGATACTACTAATTCGCTCGTGTTTCGATCTTTATCGCAGATCAAGGCCAAGAAGGAAAAATGTGCGAAAAGACATACTTTCTGGGCAATTTCAGAAGAGTTTAAGCATCAAGACTAGCGTCGAGACCATAGACACCAATTTCTTCATGTACTAATGTACTCGGATTGATATGCAAACTCTATTTTTGTGCTGTGTTATCTGCATTTTGAGTGATTAAACATATAGCCTTGTTTGCGAGCGAGTGAGTAAACACATATCTGGTGAGGGCTGCTCGTGACTAGGCCTGATGTGGAAAAGTTCTACCTTTGGGGTCGGTATCCCAATGCTTTAATGCAGGTGTGCATCTGGGCAGGAAGCGCCTTATCGAGACCTCGACAAATGACGGGTTTGATCATTCCAGTGCTTTGGTTGTTTGTGTTCATGTTTTGGGACTGTTTTTAATTTTGTGAATGCTCAAGGGTGAGCATTGGGCAGTGTGGGGATATTTGATTACATGTATTTTATGCATGTTTTTCCTTCCATTCTTACCTCGATTTAGGCCTTGATACTACTAATTCGCTCGTGTTTCCATCTCTATTGCAGATCAAGGCCAAGAAGTAGAAATGTGCTAAAAGACATACTTTCTGGGCAATTTCAGAAGAGTTTAAGCTTCAAGACTAGCGTCGAGACCATAGACACCAATTTCTCCATGTACTAATGTACTCGGATTGATATGCAAACTCTATTTTTGTGCTGTGTTATCTGCATTTTGAGTGACTAAACATATAGCCTTGTTTGCGAGCGAGTGAGTAAACACATATCTGGTGAGGGCTGCTCGTGACTAGGCCTGATGTGGAAAAGTTCTACCTTTGGGGTCGGTATCCCAATGCTTTAATGCAGGTGTGCATCTAGGCAGGAAGCGCCTTATCGAGACCTCGGCAATTGACGGGTTTGATCATTCCAGTGCTTTGGTTGTTTGTGTTCATGTTTTGGGACTGTTTTTAATTTTGTGAATGCTCAAGGGCGAGCATTGGGCAGTGTGGGGATATTTGATTACATGTATTTTATGCATGTTTCTCCTTCCATTCTTACCTCGATTTAGGCCTTGATACTACTAATTCGCTCGTGTTTCCATCTTTCTCGCAGATCAAGGCCAAGAAGGAGAAATGTACGAAAAGACATATTTTCTGGGCAATTTCAGAAGAGTTTAAGCTTCAAGACTAGCGTCGAGACCATAGACACCAATTTCTCCATGTACTAATGTACTCGGATTGATATGCAAACTCTATTTTTGTGCTGTGTTATCTGCATTTTGAGTGACTAAACATATAGCCTTGTTTGCGAGCGAGTGAGTAAACACATATCTGGTGAGGGCTGCTCGTGACTAGGCCTGATGTGGAAAAGTTCTACCTTTGGGGTTGGTATCCCAATGCTTTAATGCAGGTGTGCATCTAGGCAGGAAGCGCCTTATCGAGACCTGGACCATTGACGGGTTTGATCATTCCAGTGCTTTGGTTGTTTGTGTTCATGTTTTGGGACTGTTTTTAATTTTGTGAATGCTCAAGGGCGAGCATTGGGCAGTGTGGGGATATTTGATTACATGTATTTTATGCATGTTTCTCCTTCCATTCTTACCTCGATTTAGGCCTTGATACTACTAATTCGCTCGTGTTTCCATCTTCCTCGCAGATCAAGGCCAAGAAGGAGAAATGTGCGAAAAGACATACTTTCTGGGCAATTTCAGAAGAGTTTAAGCTTCAAGACTAGCGTCGAGACCATAGACACCAATTTCTCCATGTACTAATGTACTCGGATTGATATGCAAACTCTATTTTTGTGCTGTGTTATCTGCATTTTGAGTGACTAAACATATAGCCTTGTTTGCGAGCGAGTGAGTAAACACATATCTGGTGAGGGCTGCTCGTGACTAGGCCTGATGTGGAAAAGTTCTACCTTTGGGGTCGGTATCCCAATGCTTTAATGCAGGTGTGCATCTGGGCAGGAAGCGCCTTATCGAGACCTCGACAAATGACGGGTTTGATCATTCCAGTGCTTTGGTTGTTTGTGTTCATGTTTTGGGACTGTTTTTAATTTTGTGAATGCTCAAGGGTGAGCATTGGGCAGTGTGGGGATATTTGATTACATGTATTTTATGCATGTTTTTCCTTCCATTCTTACCTCGATTTAGGCCTTGATACTACTAATTCGCTCGTGTTTCGATCTTTATCGCAGATCAAGGCCAAGAAGGAAAAATGTGCGAAAAGACATACTTTCTGGGCAATTTCAGAAGAGTTTAAGCATCAAGACTAGCGTCGAGACCATAGACACCAATTTCTTCATGTACTAATGTACTCGGATTGATATGCAAACTCTATTTTTGTGCTGTGTTATCTGCATTTTGAGTGATTAAACATATAGCCTTGTTTGCGAGCGAGTGAGTAAACACATATCTGGTGAGGGCTGCTCGTGACTAGGCCTGATGTGGAAAAGTTCTACCTTTGGGGTCGGTATCCCAATGCTTTAATGCAGGTGTGCATCTGGGCAGGAAGCGCCTTATCGAGACCTCGACAAATGACGGGTTTGATCATTCCAGTGCTTTGGTTGTTTGTGTTCATGTTTTGGGACTGTTTTTAATTTTGTGAATGCTCAAGGGTGAGCATTGGGCAGTGTGGGGATATTTGATTACATGTATTTTATGCATGTTTTTCCTTCCATTCTTACCTCGATTTAGGCCTTGATACTACTAATTCGCTCGTGTTTCCATCTCTATTGCAGATCAAGGCCAAGAAGTAGAAATGTGCTAAAAGACATACTTTCTGGGCAATTTCAGAAGAGTTTAAGCTTCAAGACTAGCGTCGAGACCATAGACACCAATTTCTCCATGTACTAATGTACTCGGATTGATATGCAAACTCTATTTTTGTGCTGTGTTATCTGCATTTTGAGTGACTAAACATATAGCCTTGTTTGCGAGCGAGTGAGTAAACACATATCTGGTGAGGGCTGCTCGTGACTAGGCCTGATGTGGAAAAGTTCTACCTTTGGGGTCGGTATCCCAATGCTTTAATGCAGGTGTGCATCTAGGCAGGAAGCGCCTTATCGAGACCTCGGCAATTGACGGGTTTGATCATTCCAGTGCTTTGGTTGTTTGTGTTCATGTTTTGGGACTGTTTTTAATTTTGTGAATGCTCAAGGGCGAGCATTGGGCAGTGTGGGGATATTTGATTACATGTATTTTATGCATGTTTCTCCTTCCATTCTTACCTCGATTTAGGCCTTGATACTACTAATTCGCTCGTGTTTCCATCTTTCTCGCAGATCAAGGCCAAGAAGGAGAAATGTACGAAAAGACATATTTTCTGGGCAATTTCAGAAGAGTTTAAGCTTCAAGACTAGCGTCGAGACCATAGACACCAATTTCTCCATGTACTAATGTACTCGGATTGATATGCAAACTCTATTTTTGTGCTGTGTTATCTGCATTTTGAGTGACTAAACATATAGCCTTGTTTGCGAGCGAGTGAGTAAACACATATCTGGTGAGGGCTGCTCGTGACTAGGCCTGATGTGGAAAAGTTCTACCTTTGGGGTTGGTATCCCAATGCTTTAATGCAGGTGTGCATCTAGGCAGGAAGCGCCTTATCGAGACCTGGACCATTGACGGGTTTGATCATTCCAGTGCTTTGGTTGTTTGTGTTCATGTTTTGGGACTGTTTTTAATTTTGTGAATGCTCAAGGGCGAGCATTGGGCAGTGTGGGGATATTTGATTACATGTATTTTATGCATGTTTCTCCTTCCATTCTTACCTCGATTTAGGCCTTGATACTACTAATTCGCTCGTGTTTCCATCTTCCTCGCAGATCAAGGCCAAGAAGGAGAAATGTGCGAAAAGACATACTTTCTGGGCAATTTCAGAAGAGTTTAAGCTTCAAGACTAGCGTCGAGACCATAGACACCAATTTCTCCATGTACTAATGTACTCGGATTGATATGCAAACTCTATTTTTGTGCTGTGTTATCTGCATTTTGAGTGACTAAACATATAGCCTTGTTTGCGAGCGAGTGAGTAAACACATATCTGGTGAGGGCTGCTCGTGACTAGGCCTGATGTGGAAAAGTTCTACCTTTGGGGTCGGTATCCCAATGCTTTAATGCAGGTGTGCATCTGGGCAGGAAGCGCCTTATCGAGACCTCGACAAATGACGGGTTTGATCATTCCAGTGCTTTGGTTGTTTGTGTTCATGTTTTGGGACTGTTTTTAATTTTGTGAATGCTCAAGGGTGAGCATTGGGCAGTGTGGGGATATTTGATTACATGTATTTTATGCATGTTTTTCCTTCCATTCTTACCTCGATTTAGGCCTTGATACTACTAATTCGCTCGTGTTTCCATCTCTATTGCAGATCAAGGCCAAGAAGTAGAAATGTGCTAAAAGACATACTTTCTGGGCAATTTCAGAAGAGTTTAAGCTTCAAGACTAGCGTCGAGACCATAGACACCAATTTCTCCATGTACTAATGTACTCGGATTGATATGCAAACTCTATTTTTGTGCTGTGTTATCTGCATTTTGAGTGACTAAACATATAGCCTTGTTTGCGAGCGAGTGAGTAAACACATATCTGGTGAGGGCTGCTCGTGACTAGGCCTGATGTGGAAAAGTTCTACCTTTGGGGTCGGTATCCCAATGCTTTAATGCAGGTGTGCATCTAGGCAGGAAGCGCCTTATCGAGACCTCGGCAATTGACGGGTTTGATCATTCCAGTGCTTTGGTTGTTTGTGTTCATGTTTTGGGACTGTTTTTAATTTTGTGAATGCTCAAGGGCGAGCATTGGGCAGTGTGGGGATATTTGATTACATGTATTTTATGCATGTTTCTCCTTCCATTCTTACCTCGATTTAGGCCTTGATACTACTAATTCGCTCGTGTTTCCATCTTTCTCGCAGATCAAGGCCAAGAAGGAGAAATGTACGAAAAGACATATTTTCTGGGCAATTTCAGAAGAGTTTAAGCTTCAAGACTAGCGTCGAGACCATAGACACCAATTTCTCCATGTACTAATGTACTCGGATTGATATGCAAACTCTATTTTTGTGCTGTGTTATCTGCATTTTGAGTGACTAAACATATAGCCTTGTTTGCGAGCGAGTGAGTAAACACATATCTGGTGAGGGCTGCTCGTGACTAGGCCTGATGTGGAAAAGTTCTACCTTTGGGGTTGGTATCCCAATGCTTTAATGCAGGTGTGCATCTAGGCAGGAAGCGCCTTATCGAGACCTGGACCATTGACGGGTTTGATCATTCCAGTGCTTTGGTTGTTTGTGTTCATGTTTTGGGACTGTTTTTAATTTTGTGAATGCTCAAGGGCGAGCATTGGGCAGTGTGGGGATATTTGATTACATGTATTTTATGCATGTTTCTCCTTCCATTCTTACCTCGATTTAGGCCTTGATACTACTAATTCGCTCGTGTTTCCATCTTCCTCGCAGATCAAGGCCAAGAAGGAGAAATGTGCGAAAAGACATACTTTCTGGGCAATTTCAGAAGAGTTTAAGCTTCAAGACTAGCGTCGAGACCATAGACACCAATTTCTCCATGTACTAATGTACTCGGATTGATATGCAAACTCTATTTTTGTGCTGTGTTATCTGCATTTTGAGTGACTAAACATATAGCCTTGTTTGCGAGCGAGTGAGTAAACACATATCTGGTGAGGGTTGCTCGTGACTAGGCCTGATGTGGAAAAGTTCTACCTTTGGGGTCGGTATCCCAATGCTTTAATGCAAGTGTGCATCTAGGTAGGAAGCGCCATATCGAGACCTGGACAATTGACGGGTTTGATCATTCCAGTGCTTTGGTTGTTTGTGTTCATGTTTTGGGACTGTTTTTAATTTTGTAAATGATCAAGGGCGAGCATTGGGCAGTGTGGGGATATTTGATTACATGTATTTTATGCATGTTTTTCCTTCCATTCTTACCTCGATTTAGGCCTTGATACTACTAATTCGCTCGTGTTTCCATCTCTATCGCAGATCAAGGCCAAGAAGCAGAAATGTGCTAAAAGACATACTTTCTGGGCAATTTCAGAAGAGTTTAAGCTTCAAGACTAGCGTCGAGACCATAGACACCAATTTCTCCATGTACTAATGTACTCGGATTGATATGCAAACTCTATTTTTGTGCTGTGTTTTCTGCATTTTGAGTGACTAAACATATAGCCTTGTTTGCGAGCGAGTGAGTAAACACATATCTGGTGAGGGCTGCTCGTGAGTAGGCCTGATGTGGAAAAGTTCTACCTTTGGCGTCGGTATCCCAATGCTTTAATGCAGGTGTGCATCTAGGCAGGAAGCGCCTTATCGAGACCTGGACCATTGACGGGTTTGATCATTCCAGTGCTTTGGTTGTTTGTGTTCATGTTTTGGGACTGTTTTTTATTTTGTGAATGCTCAAGGGCGAGCATTGGGCAGTGTGGGGATATTTGATTACATGTATTTTATGCATGTTTTTTCTTCCATTCTTACCTCGATTTAGGCCTTGATACTACTAATTCGCTCGTGTTTCGATCTTTATCGCAGATCAAGGCCAAGAAGGAAAAATGTGCGAAAAGACATACTTTCTGGGCAATTTCAGAAGAGTTTAAGCATCAAGACTAGCGTCGAGACCATAGACACCAATTTCTTCATGTACTAATGTACTCGGATTGATATGCAAACTCTATTTTTGTGCTGTGTTATCTGCATTTTGAGTGACTAAACATATAGCCTTGTTTGCGAGCGAGTGAGTAAACACATATCTGGTGAGGGCTGCTCGTGACTAGGCCTGATGTGGAAAAGTTCTACCTTTGGGGTCGGTATCCCAATGCTTTAATGCAGGTGTGCATCTGGGCAGGAAGCGCCTTATCGAGACCTCGACAAATGACGGGTTTGATCATTCCAGTGCTTTGGTTGTTTGTGTTCATGTTTTGGGACTGTTTTTAATTTTGTGAATGCTCAAGGGTGAGCATTGGGCAGTGTGGGGATATTTGATTACATGTATTTTATGCATGTTTTTCCTTCCATTCTTACCTCGATTTAGGCCTTGATACTACTAATTCGCTCGTGTTTCCATCTCTATCGCAGATCAAGGCCAAGAAGTAGAAATGTGCTAAAAGACATACTTTCTGGGCAATTTCAGAAGAGTTTAAGCTTCAAGACTAGCGTCGAGACCATAGACACCAATTTCTCCATGTACTAATGTACTCGGATTGATATGCAAACTCTATTTTTGTGCTGTGTTATCTGCATTTTGAGTGACTAAACATATAGCCTTGTTTGCGAGCGAGTGAGTAAACACATATCTGGTGAGGGCTGCTCGTGACTAGGCCTGATGTGGAAAAGTTCTACCTTTGGGGTCGGTATCCCAATGCTTTAATGCAGGTGTGCATCTAGGCAGGAAGCGCCTTATCGAGACCTCGGCAATTGACGGGTTTGATCATTCCAGTGCTTTGGTTGTTTGTGTTCATGTTTTGGTACTGTTTTTTATTTTGTGAATGCTCAAGGGCGAGCATTGGGCAGTGTGGGGATATTTGATTACATGTATTTTATGCATGTTTTTCCTTCCATTCTTTCCTCGATTTAGGCCTTGATACTACTAATTCGCTCGTGTTTCCATCTCTATCGCAGATCAAGGCCAAGAAGCAGAAATGTGCTAAAAGACATACTTTCTGGGCAATTTCATAAGAGTTTAAGCTTCAAGACTAGCGTCGAGACCATAGACACCAATTTCTCCATGTACTAATGTACTCGGATTGATATGCAAACTCTATTTTTGTGCTGTGTTATCTGCATTTTGAGTGACTAAACATATAGCCTTGTTTGCGAGCGAGTGAGTAAACACATATCTGGTGAGGGCTGCTCGTGACTAGGCCTGATGTGGAAAAGTTCTACCTTTGGGGTCGGTATCCCAATGCTTTAATGCAGGTGTGCATCTAGGCAGGAAGCGCCTTATCGAGACCTTGATAATTAACGGGTTTGATCATTCCAGTGCTTTGGTTGTTTGTGTTCATGTTTTGGGACTGTTTTTTATTTTGTGAATGCTCAAGGGCGAGCATTGGGCAGTGTGGGGATATTTGCTTACATGTGTTTTATGCATGTTTTTCCTTCCATTCTTACCTCGATTTAGGCCTTGATACTACTAAATCGCTCGTCTTTCCATCTTTATCGCAGATCAAGGCCAAGAAGGAGAAATGTGCGAAAAGACATACTTTCTGGGCAATTTCAGAAGAGTTTAAGCTTCAAGACTAGCGTCGAGACCATAGACACCAATTTCTCCATGTACTAATGTACTCGGATTGATATGCAAACTCTATTTTTGTGCTGTGTTATCTGCATTTTGAGTGACTAAACATATAGCCTTGTTTGCGAGCGAGTGAGTAAACACATATCTGGTGAGGGCTGGTCGTGACTAGGCCTGATGTGGAAAAGTTCTACCTTTGGGGTCGGTATCCCAATGCTTTAATGCAGGTGTGCGTCTAGGCAGGAAGCGCCTTATCGAGACCTTGATAATTAACGGGTTTGATCATTCCAGTGCTTTGGTTGTTTGTGTTCATGTTTTGGGACTGTTTTTTATTTTGTGAATGCTCAAGGGCGAGCATTGGGCAGTGTGGGGATATTTGCTTACATGTGTTTTATGCATGTTTTTCCTTCCATTCTTACCTCGATTTAGGCCTTGATACTACTAATTCGCTCGTGTTTCCATCTTTATCGCAGATCAAGGCCAAGAAGGAGAAATGTGCGAAAAGACATACTTTCTGGGCAATTTCAGAAGAGTTTAAGCTTCAAGACTAGCGTCGAGACCATAGACACCAATTTCTCCATGTACTAATGTACTCGGATTGATATGCAAACTCTATTTTTGTGCTGTGTTATCTGCATTTTGAGTGACTAAACATATAGCCTTGTTTGCGAGCGAGTGAGTAAACACATATCTGGTGAGGGCTGCTCGTGACTAGGCCTGATGTGGAAAAGTTCTACCTTTGGGGCCGGTATCCCAATGCTTTAATGCAGGTGTGCATCTAGGTAGGAAGCGCCATATCGAGACCTGGACAATTGACGGGTTTGATCATTCCAGTGCTTTGGTTGTTTGTGTTCATATTTATGACTGTTTTTAATTTTGTGAATGCTCAAGGGCGAGCATTGGGCAGTGTAGGGATATTTGCTTACATGTGTTTTATGCATGTTTTTCCTTCCATTCTTACCTCGATTTAGGCGTTGATACTACTAATTCGCTCGTGTTTCCATCTTTATCGCAGATCAAGGCCAAGAAGGAGAAATGTGCGAAAAGACATACTTTCTGGGCAATTTCAGAAGAGTTTAAGCTTCAAGACTAGCGTCGAGACCATAGACACCAATTTATCCATGTACTAATGTACTCGGATTGATATGCAAACTCTATTTTTGTGCTGTGTTATCTGCATTTTGAGTGACTAAACATATAGCCTTGTTTGCGAGCGAGTGAGTAAACACATATCTGGTGAGGGCTGCTCGTGACTAGGCCTGATGTGGAAAAGATCTACCTTTGGGGTCGGTATTCCAATGCTTTAATGCAGGTGTGCATCTAGGTAGGAAGCGCCATATCGAGACCTGGACAATTGACGGGTTTGATCATTCCAGTGCTTTGGTTGTTTGTGTTCATGTTTTGGGACTGTTTTTAATTTTGTGAATGCTCAAGGGCGAGCATTGGGCAGTGTGGGGATATTTGATTACATGTATTTTATGCATATTTTTCCTTCCATTCTTACCTCGATTTAGGCCTTGATACTACTAATTCGCTCGTGTTTCCATCTCTATCGCAGATCAAGGCCAAGAAGGAGAAATGTGCTAAAAGACATACTTTCTGGGCAATTTCAGAAGAGTTTAAGCTTCAAGACTAGCGTCGAGACCATAGACACCAATTTCTCCATGTACTAATGTACTCGGATTGATATGCAAACTCTATTTTTGTGCTGTGTTATCTGCATTTTGAGTGACTAAACATATAGCCTTGTTTGCGAGCGAGTGAGTAAACACATATCTGGTGAGGGCTGCTCGTGACTAGGCCTGATGTGGAAAAGTTCTACCTTTGGGGTCGGTATCCCAATGCTTTAATGCAGGTGTGCATCTAGGTAGGAAGCGCCATATCGAGACCTGGACAATTGACGGGTTTGATCATTCCAGTGCTTTGGTTGTTTGTGTTCATGTTTTGGGACTGTTTTTAATTTTGTGAATGCTCAAGGGCGAGCATTGGGCAGTGTGGGGATATTTGATTACATGTATTTTATGCATATTTTTCCTTCCATTCTTACCTCGATTTAGGCCTTGATACTACTAATTCGCTCGTGTTTCCATCTCTATCGCAGATCAAGGCCAAGAAGGAGAAATGTGCTAAAAGACATACTTTCTGGGCAATTTCAGAAGAGTTTAAGCTTCAAGACTAGCGTCGAGACCATAGACACCAATTTCTCCATGTACTAATGTACTCGGATTGATATGCAAACTCTATTTTTGTGCTGTGTTATCTGCATTTTGAGTGACTAAACATATAGCCTTGTTTGCGAGCGAGTGAGTAAACACATATCTGGTGAGGGCTGCTCGTGACTAGGCCTGATGTGGAAAAGTTCTACCTTTGGTGTCGGTATCCCAATGCTTTAATGCAGGTGTGCATCTAGGTAGGAAGCGCCTTATCGAGACCTTGATAATTAACGGGTTTGATCATTCCAGTGCTTTGGTTGTTTGTGTTCATGTTTTGGGACTGTTTTTAATTTTATGAATGCTCAAGGGCGAGCATTGGGCAGTGTGGGGATATTTGATTACATGTATTTTATGCATGTTTTTCCTTCCATTCTTACCTCGATTTAGGCCTTGATACTACTAATTCGCTCGTGTTTCCATCTTTATCGAAGATCAAGGCCAAGAAGGAGAAATGTGCTAAAAGACATACTTTCTGGGCAATTTCAGAAGAGTTTAAGCTTCAAGACTAGCGTCGAGACCATAGACACCAATTTCTCCATGTACTAATGTACTCGGATTGATATGCAAACTCTATTTTTGTGCTGTGTTATCTGCATTTTGAGTGACTAAACATATAGCCTTGTTTGCGAGCGAGTGAGTAAACACATATCTGGTGAGGGCTGCTCGTGACTAGGCCTGATGTGGAAAAGTTCTACCTTTGGGGTCGGTATCCCAATGCTTTAATGCAGGTGTGCATCTAGGTAGGAAGCGCCATATCGAGACCTGGACAATTGACGGGTTTGATCATTCCAGTGCTTTGGTTGTTTGTGTTCATGTTTTGGGACTGTTTTTAATTTTGTGAATGCTCAAGGGCGAGCATTGGGCAGTGTGGGGATATTTGATTACATGTATTTTATGCATGTTTTTCCTTCCATTCTTACCTCGATTTAGGCCTTGATACTACTAATTCGCTCGTGTTTCCATCTCTATCGCAGATCAAGGCCAAGAAGGAGAAATGTGCTAAAAGACATACTTTCTGGGCAATTTCAGAAGAGTTTAAGCTTCAAGACTAGCGTCGAGACCATAGACACCAATTTCTCTATGTACTAATGTACTCGGATTGATATGCAAACTCTATTTTTGTGTTGTGTTATCTGCATTTTGAGTGACTAAACATATAGCCTTGTTTGCGAGCGAGTGAGTAAACACATATCTGGTGAGGGCTGCTCGTGACTAGGCATGATGTGGAAAAGTTCTACCTTTGGGGTCGGTATCCCAATGCTTTAATGCAGGTGTGTATCTAGGTAGGAAGCGCCATATCGAGACCTGGACAATTGACGGGTTTGATCATTCCAGTGCTTTGGTTGTTTGTGTTCATGTTTTGGGACTGTTTTTAATTTTGTGAATGCTCAAGGGCGAGCATTGGGCAGTGTGGGGATATTTGATTACATGTATTTTATGCATGTTTCTCCTTCCATTCTTACCTCGATTTAGGCCTTGATACTACTAATTCGCTCGTGTTTCCATCTTTCTCGCAGATCAAGGCCAAGAAGGAGAAATGTGCGAAAAGACATACTTTCTGGGCAATTTCATAAGAGTTTAAGCTTCAAGACTAGCGTCGAGACCATAGACACCAATTTCTCCATGTACTAATGTACTCGGATTGATATGCAAACTCTATTTTTGTGCTGTGTTATCTGCATTTTGAGTGACTAAACATATAGCCTTCTTTGCGAGCGAGTGAGTAAACACATATCTGGTGAGGGCTGCTCGTGACTAGGCCTCATGTGGAAAAGTTCTACCTTTGGGGTCGGTATCCCAATGCTTTAATGCAGGTGTGCATCTAGGTAGGAAGCGCCATATCGAGACCTGGACAATTGACGGGTTTGATCATTCCAGTGCTTTGGTTGTTTGTGTTCATATTTTGGGACTGTTTTTAATTTTGTGAATGCTCAAGGGCGAGCATTGGGCAGTGTGGGGATATTTGCTTACATGTGTTTTATGCATGTTTTTCCTTCCATTCTTACCTCGATTTAGGCCTTGATACTACTAATTCGCTCGTGTTTCCATCTTTATCGCAGATCAAGGCCAAGAAGGAGAAATGTGCGAAAAGACATACTTTCTGGGCAATTTCAGAAGAGTTTAAGCTTCAAGACTAGCGTCGAGACCATAGACACCAATTTCTCCATGTACTAATGTACTCGGATTGATATGCAAACTCTATTTTTGTGCTGTGTTATCTGCATTTTGAGTGACTAAACATATAGCCTTGTTTGCGAGCGAGTGAGTAAACACATATCTGGTGAGGGCTGCTCGTGACTAGGCCTGATGTGGAAAAGTTCTACCTTTGGGGTCGGTATCCCAATGCTTTAATGCAGGTGTGCATCTAGGTAGGAAGCGCCATATCGAGACCTGGACAATTGACGGGTTTGATCATTCCAGTGCTTTGGTTGTTTGTGTTCATGTTTTGGGACTGTTTTTAATTTTATGAATGCTCAAGGGCGAGCATTGGGCAGTGTGGGGATATTTGATTACATGTATTTTATGCATGTTTTTCCTTCCATTCTTACCTCGATTTAGGCCTTGATACTACTAATTCGCTCGTGTTTCCATCTCTATCGCAGATCAAGGCCAAGAAGGAGAAATGTGCTAAAAGACATACTTTCTGGGCAATTTCAGAAGAGTTTAAGCTTCAAGACTAGCGTCGAGACCATAGACACCAATTTCTCCATGTACTAATGTACTCGGATTGATATGCAAACTCTATTTTTGTGCTGTGTTATCTGCATTTTGAGTGACTAAACATATAGCCTTGTTTGCGAGCGAGTGAGTAAACACATATCTGGTGAGGGCTGCTCGTGACTAGGCCTGATGTGGAAAAGTTCTACCTTTGGGGTCGGTATCCCAATGCTTTAATGCAGGTGTGTATCTAGGTAGGAAGCGCCATATCGAGACCTGGACAATTGACGGGTTTGATCATTCCAGTGCTTTGGTTGTTTGTGTTCATGTTTTGGGACTGTTTTTAATTTTGTGAATGCTCAAGGGCGAGCATTGGGCAGTGTGGGGATATTTGATTACATGTATTTTATGCATGTTTCTCCTTCCATTCTTACCTCGATTTAGGCCTTGATACTACTAATTCGCTCGTGTTTCCATCTTTCTCGCAGATCAAGGCCAAGAAGGAGAAATGTGCGAAAAGACATACTTTCTGGGCAATTTCAGAAGAGTTTAAGCTTCAAGACTAGCGTCGAGACCATAGACACCAATTTCTCCATGTACTAATGTACTCGGATTGATATGCAAACTCTATTTTTGTGCTGTGTTATCTGCATTTTGAGTGACTAAACATATAGCCTTCTTTGCGAGCGAGTGAGTAAACACATATCTGGTGAGGGTTGCTCGTGACTAGGCCTGATGTGGAAAAGTTCTACCTTTGGGGTCGGTATCCCAATGCTTTAATGCAGGTGTGCATCTAGGCAGGAAGCGCCTTATCGGGACCTGGACCATTGACGGGTTTGATCATTCAAGTGCTTCGGTTGTTTGTGTTCATGATTTGGGACTGTTTTTAATTTTGTGAATGCTCAAGGGCGAGCATTGGGCAGTGTGGGGATATTTGATTACATGTATTTTATGCATGTTTTTCCTTCCATTCTTTCCTCGATTTAGGCCTTGATACTACTAATTCGCTCGTGTTTCCATCTCTGTCGCAGATCAAGGCCAAGAAGCAGAAATGTGCTAAAAGACATACTTTCTGGGCAATTTCAGAAGAGTTTAAGCTTCAAGACTAGCGTCGAGACCATAGACACCAATTTCTCCATGTACTAATGTACTCGGATTGATATGCAAACTCTATTTTTGTGCTGTGTTATCTGCATTTTGAGTGACTAAACATATAGCCTTGTTTGCGAGCGAGTGAGTAAACACATATCTGGTGAGGGCTGCTCGTGACTAGGCCTGATGTGGAAAAGTTCTACCTTTGGGGTCGGTATCCCAATGCTTTAATGCAGGTGTGCATCTAGGTAGGAAGCGCCATATCGAGACCTGGACAATTGACGGGTTTGATCATTCCAGTGCTTTGGTTGTTTGTGTTCATGTTTTGGGACTGTTTTTAATTTTATGAATGCTCAAGGGCGAGCATTGGGCAGTGTGGGGATATTTGATTACATGTATTTTATGCATGTTTTTCCTTCCATTCTTACCTCGATTTAGGCCTTGATACTACTAATTCGCTCGTGTTTCCATCTTTATCGAAGATCAAGGCCAAGAAGGAGAAATGTGCTAAAAGACATACTTTCTGGGCAATTTCAGAAGAGTTTAAGCTTCAAGACTAGCGTCGAGACCATAGACACCAATTTCTCCATGTACTAATGTACTCGGATTGATATGCAAACTCTATTTTTGTGCTGTGTTATCTGCATTTTGAGTGACTAAACATATAGCCTTGTTTGCGAGCGAGTGAGTAAACACATATCTGGTGAGGGCTGCTCGTGACTAGGCCTGATGTGGAAAAGTTCTACCTTTGGGGTCGGTATCCCAATGCTTTAATGCAGGTGTGCATCTAGGTAGGAAGCGCCATATCGAGACCTGGACAATTGACGGGTTTGATCATTCCAGTGCTTTGGTTGTTTGTGTTCATGTTTTGGGACTGTTTTTAATTTTGTGAATGCTCAAGGGCGAGCATTGGGCAGTGTGGGGATATTTGATTACATGTATTTTATGCATGTTTTTCCTTCCATTCTTACCTCGATTTAGGCCTTGATACTACTAATTCGCTCGTGTTTCCATCTCTATCGCAGATCAAGGCCAAGAAGGAGAAATGTGCTAAAAGACATACTTTCTGGGCAATTTCAGAAGAGTTTAAGCTTCAAGACTAGCGTCGAGACCATAGACACCAATTTCTCTATGTACTAATGTACTCGGATTGATATGCAAACTCTATTTTTGTGTTGTGTTATCTGCATTTTGAGTGACTAAACATATAGCCTTGTTTGCGAGCGAGTGAGTAAACACATATCTGGTGAGGGCTGCTCGTGACTAGGCATGATGTGGAAAAGTTCTACCTTTGGGGTCGGTATCCCAATGCTTTAATGCAGGTGTGTATCTAGGTAGGAAGCGCCATATCGAGACCTGGACAATTGACGGGTTTGATCATTCCAGTGCTTTGGTTGTTTGTGTTCATGTTTTGGGACTGTTTTTAATTTTGTGAATGCTCAAGGGCGAGCATTGGGCAGTGTGGGGATATTTGATTACATGTATTTTATGCATGTTTCTCCTTCCATTCTTACCTCGATTTAGGCCTTGATACTACTAATTCGCTCGTGTTTCCATCTTTCTCGCAGATCAAGGCCAAGAAGGAGAAATGTGCGAAAAGACATACTTTCTGGGCAATTTCATAAGAGTTTAAGCTTCAAGACTAGCGTCGAGACCATAGACACCAATTTCTCCATGTACTAATGTACTCGGATTGATATGCAAACTCTATTTTTGTGCTGTGTTATCTGCATTTTGAGTGACTAAACATATAGCCTTCTTTGCGAGCGAGTGAGTAAACACATATCTGGTGAGGGCTGCTCGTGACTAGGCCTCATGTGGAAAAGTTCTACCTTTGGGGTCGGTATCCCAATGCTTTAATGCAGGTGTGCATCTAGGTAGGAAGCGCCATATCGAGACCTGGACAATTGACGGGTTTGATCATTCCAGTGCTTTGGTTGTTTGTGTTCATATTTTGGGACTGTTTTTAATTTTGTGAATGCTCAAGGGCGAGCATTGGGCAGTGTGGGGATATTTGCTTACATGTGTTTTATGCATGTTTTTCCTTCCATTCTTACCTCGATTTAGGCCTTGATACTACTAATTCGCTCGTGTTTCCATCTTTATCGCAGATCAAGGCCAAGAAGGAGAAATGTGCGAAAAGACATACTTTCTGGGCAATTTCAGAAGAGTTTAAGCTTCAAGACTAGCGTCGAGACCATAGACACCAATTTCTCCATGTACTAATGTACTCGGATTGATATGCAAACTCTATTTTTGTGCTGTGTTATCTGCATTTTGAGTGACTAAACATATAGCCTTGTTTGCGAGCGAGTGAGTAAACACATATCTGGTGAGGGCTGCTCGTGACTAGGCCTGATGTGGAAAAGTTCTACCTTTGGGGTCGGTATCCCAATGCTTTAATGCAGGTGTGCATCTAGGTAGGAAGCGCCATATCGAGACCTGGACAATTGACGGGTTTGATCATTCCAGTGCTTTGGTTGTTTGTGTTCATGTTTTGGGACTGTTTTTAATTTTATGAATGCTCAAGGGCGAGCATTGGGCAGTGTGGGGATATTTGATTACATGTATTTTATGCATGTTTTTCCTTCCATTCTTACCTCGATTTAGGCCTTGATACTACTAATTCGCTCGTGTTTCCATCTCTATCGCAGATCAAGGCCAAGAAGGAGAAATGTGCTAAAAGACATACTTTCTGGGCAATTTCAGAAGAGTTTAAGCTTCAAGACTAGCGTCGAGACCATAGACACCAATTTCTCCATGTACTAATGTACTCGGATTGATATGCAAACTCTATTTTTGTGCTGTGTTATCTGCATTTTGAGTGACTAAACATATAGCCTTGTTTGCGAGCGAGTGAGTAAACACATATCTGGTGAGGGCTGCTCGTGACTAGGCCTGATGTGGAAAAGTTCTACCTTTGGGGTCGGTATCCCAATGCTTTAATGCAGGTGTGTATCTAGGTAGGAAGCGCCATATCGAGACCTGGACAATTGACGGGTTTGATCATTCCAGTGCTTTGGTTGTTTGTGTTCATGTTTTGGGACTGTTTTTAATTTTGTGAATGCTCAAGGGCGAGCATTGGGCAGTGTGGGGATATTTGATTACATGTATTTTATGCATGTTTCTCCTTCCATTCTTACCTCGATTTAGGCCTTGATACTACTAATTCGCTCGTGTTTCCATCTTTCTCGCAGATCAAGGCCAAGAAGGAGAAATGTGCGAAAAGACATACTTTCTGGGCAATTTCAGAAGAGTTTAAGCTTCAAGACTAGCGTCGAGACCATAGACACCAATTTCTCCATGTACTAATGTACTCGGATTGATATGCAAACTCTATTTTTGTGCTGTGTTATCTGCATTTTGAGTGACTAAACATATAGCCTTCTTTGCGAGCGAGTGAGTAAACACATATCTGGTGAGGGTTGCTCGTGACTAGGCCTGATGTGGAAAAGTTCTACCTTTGGGGTCGGTATCCCAATGCTTTAATGCAGGTGTGCATCTAGGCAGGAAGCGCCTTATCGGGACCTGGACCATTGACGGGTTTGATCATTCAAGTGCTTCGGTTGTTTGTGTTCATGTTTTGGGACTGTTTTTAATTTTGTGAATGCTCAAGGGCGAGCATTGGGCAGTGTGGGGATATTTGATTACATGTATTTTATGCATGTTTTTCCTTCCATTCTTTCCTCGATTTAGGCCTTGATACTACTAATTCGCTCGTGTTTCCATCTCTGTCGCAGATCAAGGCCAAGAAGCAGAAATGTGCTAAAAGACATACTTTCTGGGCAATTTCAGAAGAGTTTAAGCTTCAAGACTAGCGTCGAGACCATAGACACCAATTTCTCCATGTACTAATGTACTCGGATTGATATGCAAACTCTATTTTTGTGCTGTGTTATCTGCATTTTGAGTGACTAAACATATAGCCTTGTTTGCGAGCGAGTGAGTAAACACATATCTGGTGAGGGCTGCTCGTGACTAGGCCTGATGTGGAAAAGTTCTACCTTTGGGGTCGGTATCCCAATGCTTTAATGCAGGTGTGCATCTAGGTAGGAAGCGCCATATCGAGACCTGGACAATTGACGGGTTTGATCATTCCAGTGCTTTGGTTGTTTGTGTTCATGTTTTGGGACTGTTTTTAATTTTATGAATGCTCAAGGGCGAGCATTGGGCAGTGTGGGGATATTTGATTACATGTATTTTATGCATGTTTTTCCTTCCATTCTTACCTCGATTTAGGCCTTGATACTACTAATTCGCTCGTGTTTCCATCTCTATCGCAGATCAAGGCCAAGAAGGAGAAATGTGCTAAAAGACATACTTTCTGGGCAATTTCAGAAGAGTTTAAGCTTCAAGACTAGCGTCGAGACCATAGACACCAATTTCTCTATGTACTAATGTACTCGGATTGATATGCAAACTCTATTTTTGTGTTGTGTTATCTGCATTTTGAGTGACTAAACATATAGCCTTGTTTGCGAGCGAGTGAGTAAACACATATCTGGTGAGGGCTGCTCGTGACTAGGCATGATGTGGAAAAGTTCTACCTTTGGGGTCGGTATCCCAATGCTTTAATGCAGGTGTGTATCTAGGTAGGAAGCGCCATATCGAGACCTGGACAATTGACGGGTTTGATCATTCCAGTGCTTTGGTTGTTTGTGTTCATGTTTTGGGACTGTTTTTAATTTTGTGAATGCTCAAGGGCGAGCATTGGGCAGTGTGGGGATATTTGATTACATGTATTTTATGCATGTTTCTCCTTCCATTCTTACCTCGATTTAGGCCTTGATACTACTAATTCGCTCGTGTTTCCATCTTTCTCGCAGATCAAGGCCAAGAAGGAGAAATGTGCGAAAAGACATACTTTCTGGGCAATTTCATAAGAGTTTAAGCTTCAAGACTAGCGTCGAGACCATAGACACCAATTTCTCCATGTACTAATGTACTCGGATTGATATGCAAACTCTATTTTTGTGCTGTGTTATCTGCATTTTGAGTGACTAAACATATAGCCTTCTTTGCGAGCGAGTGAGTAAACACATATCTGGTGAGGGCTGCTCGTGACTAGGCCTCATGTGGAAAAGTTCTACCTTTGGGGTCGGTATCCCAATGCTTTAATGCAGGTGTGCATCTAGGTAGGAAGCGCCATATCGAGACCTGGACAATTGACGGGTTTGATCATTCCAGTGCTTTGGTTGTTTGTGTTCATATTTTGGGACTGTTTTTAATTTTGTGAATGCTCAAGGGCGAGCATTGGGCAGTGTGGGGATATTTGCTTACATGTGTTTTATGCATGTTTTTCCTTCCATTCTTACCTCGATTTAGGCCTTGATACTACTAATTCGCTCGTGTTTCCATCTTTATCGCAGATCAAGGCCAAGAAGGAGAAATGTGCGAAAAGACATACTTTCTGGGCAATTTCAGAAGAGTTTAAGCTTCAAGACTAGCGTCGAGACCATAGACACCAATTTCTCCATGTACTAATGTACTCGGATTGATATGCAAACTCTATTTTTGTGCTGTGTTATCTGCATTTTGAGTGACTAAACATATAGCCTTGTTTGCGAGCGAGTGAGTAAACACATATCTGGTGAGGGCTGCTCGTGACTAGGCCTGATGTGGAAAAGTTCTACCTTTGGGGTCAGTATCCCAATGCTTTAATGCAGGTGTGCATCTAGGTAGGAAGCGCCATATCGAGACCTGGACAATTGACGGGTTTGATCATTCCAGTGCTTTGGTTGTTTGTGTTCATGTTTTGGGACTGTTTTTAATTTTATGAATGCTCAAGGGCGAGCATTGGGCAGTGTGGGGATATTTGATTACATGTATTTTATGCATGTTTTTCCTTCCATTCTTACCTCGATTTAGGCCTTGATACTACTAATTCGCTCGTGTTTCCATCTCTATCGCAGATCAAGGCCAAGAAGGAGAAATGTGCTAAAAGACATACTTTCTGGACAATTTCAGAAGAGTTTAAGCTTCAAGACTAGCGTCGAGACCATAGACACCAATTTCTCCATGTACTAATGTACTCGGATTGATATGCAAACTCTATTTTTGTGCTGTGTTATCTGCATTTTGAGTGACTAAACATATAGCCTTGTTTGCGAGCGAGTGAGTAAACACATATCTGGTGAGGGCTGCTCGTGACTAGGCCTGATGTGGAAAAGTTCTACCTTTGGGGTCGGTATCCCAATGCTTTAATGCAGGTGTGTATCTAGGTAGGAAGCGCCATATCGAGACCTGGACAATTGACGGGTTTGATCATTCCAGTGCTTTGGTTGTTTGTGTTCATGTTTTGGGACTGTTTTTAATTTTGTGAATGCTCAAGGGCGAGCATTGGGCAGTGTGGGGATATTTGATTACATGTATTTTATGCATGTTTCTCCTTCCATTCTTACCTCGATTTAGGCCTTGATACTACTAATTCGCTCGTGTTTCCATCTTTCTCGCAGATCAAGGCCAAGAAGGAGAAATGTGCGAAAAGACATACTTTCTGGGCAATTTCAGAAGAGTTTAAGCTTCAAGACTAGCGTCGAGACCATAGACACCAATTTCTCCATGTACTAATGTACTCGGATTGATATGCAAACTCTATTTTTGTGCTGTGTTATCTGCATTTTGAGTGACTAAACATATAGCCTTCTTTGCGAGCGAGTGAGTAAACACATATCTGGTGAGGGTTGCTCGTGACTAGGCCTGATGTGGAAAAGTTCTACCTTTGGGGTCGGTATCCTAATGCTTTAATGCAGGTGTGCATCTAGGCAGGAAGCGCCTTATCGAGACCTGGACCATTGACGGGTTTGATCATTCAAGTGCTTCGGTTGTTTGTGTTCATGTTTTGGGACTGTTTTTAATTTTGTGAATGCTCAAGGGCGAGCATTGGGCAGTGTGGGGATATTTGATTACATGTATTTTATGCATGTTTTTCCTTCCATTCTTTCCTCCATTTAGGCCTTGATACTACTAATTCGCTCGTGTTTCCATCTCTGTCGCAGATCAAGGCCAAGAAGCAGAAATGTGCTAAAAGACATACTTTCTGGGCAATTTCAGAAGAGTTTAAGCTTCAAGACTAGCGTCGAGACCATAGACACCAATTTCTCCATGTACTAATGTACTCGGATTGATATGCAAACTCTATTTTTGTGCTGTGTTATCTGCATTTTGAGTGACTAAACAAATAGCTTTGTTTGCGAGCGAGTGAGTAAACACATATCTGGTGAGGGCTGCTCGTGACTAGGCCTGATGTGGAAAAGTTCTACCTTTGGGGTCGGTATCCCAATGCTTTAATGCAGGTGTGCATCTAGGTAGGAAGCGCCATATCGAGACCTGGACAATTGACGGGTTTGATCATTCCAGTGCTTTGGTTGTTTGTGTTCATGTTTTGGGACTGTTTTTAATTTTATGAATGCTCAAGGGCGAGCATTGGGCAGTGTGGGGATATTTGATTACATGTATTTTATGCATGTTTTTCCTTCCATTCTTACCTCGATTTAGGCCTTGATACTACTAATTCGCTCGTGTTTCCATCTTTATCGAAGATCAAGGCCAAGAAGGAGAAATGTGCTAAAAGACATACTTTCTGGGCAATTTCAGAAGAGTTTAAGCTTCAAGACTAGCGTCGAGACCATAGACACCAATTTCTCCATGTACTAATGTACTCGGATTGATATGCAAACTCTATTTTTGTGCTGTGTTATCTGCATTTTGAGTGACTAAACATATAGCCTTGTTTGCGAGCGAGTGAGTAAACACATATCTGGTGAGGGCTGCTCGTGACTAGGCCTGATGTGGAAAAGTTCTACCTTTGGGGTCGGTATCCCAATGCTTTAATGCAGGTGTGTATCTAGGTAGGAAGCGCCATATCGAGACCTGGACAATTGACGGGTTTGATCATTCCAGTGCTTTGGTTGTTTGTGTTCACGTTTTGGGACTGTTTTTAATTTTGTGAATGCTCAAGGGCGAGCATTGGGCAGTGTGGGGATATTTGATTACATGTATTTTATGCATGTTTCTCCTTCCATTCTTACCTCGATTTAGGCCTTGATACTACTAATTCGCTCGTGTTTCCATCTTTCTCGCAGATCAAGGCCAAGAAGGAGAAATGTGCGAAAAGACATACTTTCTGGGCAATTTCAGAAGAGTTTAAGCTTCAAGACTAGCGTCGAGACCATAGACACCAATTTCTCCATGTACTAATGTACTCGGATTGATATGCAAACTCTATTTTTGTGCTGTGTTATCTGCATTTTGAGTGACTAAACATATAGCCTTCTTTGCGAGCGAGTGAGTAAACACATATCTGGTGAGGGTTGCTCGTGACTAGGCCTGATGTGGAAAAGTTCTACCTTTGGGGTCGGTATTCCAATGCTTTAATGCAGGTGTGCATCTAGGCAGGAAGCGCCTTATCGAGACCTGGACCATTGACGGGTTTGATCATTCAAGTGCTTCGGTTGTTTGTGTTCATGTTTTGGGACTGTTTTTAATTTTGTGAATGCTCAAGGGCGAGCATTGGGCAGTGTGGGGATATTTGATTACATGTATTTTATGCATGTTTTTCCTTCCATTCTTTCCTCGATTTAGGCCTTGATACTACTAATTCGCTCGTGTTTCCATCTCTGTCGCAGATCAAGGCCAAGAAGCAGAAATGTGCTAAAAGACATACTTTCTGGGCAATTTCAGAAGAGTTTAAGCTTCAAGACTAGCGTCGAGACCATAGACACCAATTTCTCCATGTACTAATGTACTCGGATTGATATGCAAACTCTATTTTTGTGCTGTGTTATCTGCATTTTGAGTGACTAAACATATAGCCTTGTTTGCGAGCGAGTGAGTAAACACATATCTGGTGAGGGCTGCTCGTGACTAGGCCTGATGTGGAAAAGTTCTACCTTTGGGGTCGGTATCCCAATGCTTTAATGCAGGTGTGTATCTAGGTAGGAAGCGCCATATCGAGACCTGGACAATTGACGGGTTTGATCATTCCAGTGCTTTGGTTGTTTGTGTTCACGTTTTGGGACTGTTTTTAATTTTGTGAATGCTCAAGGGCGAGCATTGGGCAGTGTGGGGATATTTGATTACATGTATTTTATGCATGTTTCTCCTTCCATTCTTACCTCGATTTAGGCCTTGATACTACTAATTCGCTCGTGTTTCCATCTTTCTCGCAGATCAAGGCCAAGAAGGAGAAATGTGCGAAAAGACATACTTTCTGGGCAATTTCAGAAGAGTTTAAGCTTCAAGACTAGCGTCGAGACCATAGACACCAATTTCTCCATGTACTAATGTACTCGGATTGATATGCAAACTCTATTTTTGTGCTGTGTTATCTGCATTTTGAGTGACTAAACATATAGCCTTCTTTGCGAGCGAGTGAGTAAACACATATCTGGTGAGGGTTGCTCGTGACTAGGCCTGATGTGGAAAAGTTCTACCTTTGGGGTCGGTATTCCAATGCTTTAATGCAGGTGTGCATCTAGGCAGGAAGCGCCTTATCGAGACCTGGACCATTGACGGGTTTGATCATTCAAGTGCTTCGGTTGTTTGTGTTCATGTTTTGGGACTGTTTTTAATTTTGTGAATGCTCAAGGGCGAGCATTGGGCAGTGTGGGGATATTTGATTACATGTATTTTATGCATGTTTTTCCTTCCATTCTTTCCTCGATTTAGGCCTTGATACTACTAATTCGCTCGTGTTTCCATCTCTGTCGCAGATCAAGGCCAAGAAGCAGAAATGTGCTAAAAGACATACTTTCTGGGCAATTTCAGAAGAGTTTAAGCTTCAAGACTAGCGTCGAGACCATAGACACCAATTTCTCCATGTACTAATGTACTCGTATTGATATGCAAACTCTATTTTTGTGCTGTGTTATCTGCATTTTGAGTGACTAAACATATAGCCCTGTTTGCGAGCGAGTGAGTAAACACATATCTGGTGAGGGCTGCTCGTGACTAGGCCTGATGTGGAAAAGTTCTACCTTTGGGGTCGGTATCCCAATGCTTTAATGTAGGTGTGCATCTAGGCAGGAAGCGCCTTATCGAGACCTTGATAATTAACGGGTTTGATCATTCAAGTGCTTCGGTTGTTTGTGTTCATGTTTTGGGACTGTTTTTAATTTTGTGAATGCTCAAGGGCGAGCATTGGGCAGTGTGGGGATATTTGCTTACATGTGTTTTATGCATGTTTTTCCTTCCATTCTTTCCTCGATTTAGGCCTTGATAGTACTAATTCGCTCGTGTTTCCATCTTTATCGCAGATCAAGGCCAAGAAGGAGAAATGTGCTAAAAGACATACTTTCTGGGCAATTTCAGAAGAGTTTAAGCTTCAAGACTAGCGTCGAGACCATAGACACCAATTTCTCCATGTACTAATGTACTCGGATTGATATGCAAACTCTATTTTTGTGCTGTGTTATCTGCATTTTGAGTGACTAAACATATAGCCCTGTTTGCGAGCGAGTGAGTAAACACATATCTGGTGAGGGCTGCTCGTGACTAGGCCTGATGTGGAAAAGTTCTACCTTTGGGGTCGGTATCCCAATGCTTTAATGTAGGTGTGCATCTAGGCAGGAAGCGCCTTATCGAGACCTTGATAATTAACGGGTTTGATCATTCCAGTGCTTTGGTTGTTTGTGTTCATGTTTTGGGACTGTTTTTTATTTTGTGAATGCTCAAGGGCGAGCATTGGGCAGTGTGGGGATATTTGCTTACATGTGTTTTATGCATGTTTTTCCTTCCATTCTTACCTCGATTTAGGCCTTGATACTACTAATTCGCTCGTGTTTCCATCTCTATCGCAGATCAAGGCCAAGAAGGAGAAATGTGCTAAAAGACATACTTTCTGGACAATTTCAGAAGAGTTTAAGCTTCAAGACTAGCGTCGAGACCATAGACACCAATTTCTCCATGTACTAATGTACTCGGATTGATATGCAAACTCTATTTTTGTGGTGTGTTATCTGCATTTTGAGTGACTAAACATATAGCCTTGTTTGCGAGCGAGTGAGTAAACACATATCTGGTGAGGGCTGCTGGTGAGTAGGCATGATGTGGAAAAGTTCTACCTTTGGGGTCGGTATCCCAATGCTTTAATGCAGGTGTGCATCTAGGCAGGAAGCGCCTTATCGAGACATCGACAATTGACGGGTTTGATCATTCCAGTGCTTTGGTTGTTTGTGTTCATGTTTTGGGACTGTTTTTTATTTTGTGAATGCTCAAGGGCGAGCATTGGGCAGTGTGGGGATATTTGATTACATGTATTTTATGCATGTTTTTCCTTCCATTCTTACCTCGATTTAGGCCTTGATACTACTAATTCGCTCTTGTTTCCATCTTTATCGCAGATCAAGGCCAAGAAGGAGAAATGTGCGAAAAGACATACTTTCTTGGCAATTTCAGAAGAGTTTAAGCTTCAAGACTAGCGTCGAGACCATAGACACCAATTTCTCCATGTACTAATGTACTCGGATTGATATGCAAACTCTATTTTTGTGCTGTGTTATCTGCATTTTGAGTGACTAAACATATAGCCTTGTTTGCGAGCGAGTGAGTAAACACATATCTGGTGAGGGCTGCTCGTGACTAGGCCTGATGTGGAAAAGTTCTACCTTTGGGGTCGGTATCCCAATGCTTTAATGCAGGTGTGCATCTAGGTAGGAAGCGCCATATCGAGACCTGGACAATTGACGGGTTTGATCATTCCAGTGCTTTGGTTGTTTGTGCTCATGTTTTGGGACTGTTTTAATTTTGTGAATGCTCAAGGGCGAGCATTGGGCAGTGTGGGGATATTTGATTACATGTATTTTAAGCATGTTTTTCCTTCCATTCTTACCTCGATTTAGGCCTTGATACTACTAATTCGCTCGTGTTTCCATCTCTATCGCAGATCAAGGCCAAGAAGCAGAAATGTGCTAAAAGGCATACTTTCTGGGCAATTTCAGAAGAGTTTAAGCTTCAAGACTAGCGTCGAGACCATAGACACCAATTTCTCCATGTACTAATGTACTCGGATTGATATGCAAACTCTATTTTTGTGCTGTGTTATCTGCATTTTGAGTGACTAAACATATAGCCTTGTTTGCGAGCGAGTGAGTAAACACATATCTGGTGCGGGCTGCTCGTGAGTAGGCCTGATGTGGAAAAGGTCTACCTTTGGGGTCGGTATCCCAATGCTTTAATGCAGGTGTGCATCTAGGCAGGAAGCGCCTTATCGAGACCTCGGCAATTGACGGGTTTGATCATTCCAGTGCTTTGGTTGTTTGTGTTCATGTTTTGGGAATGTTTTTTATTTTGTGAATGCTCAAGGGCGAGCATTGGGCAGTGTGGGGATATTTGATTACATGTATTTTATGCATGTTTTTCCTTCCATTCTTACCTCGATTTAGGCCTTGATACTACTAATTCGCTCGTGTTTCCATCTCTATCGCAGATCAAGGCCAAGAAGCAGAAATGTGCTAAAAGGTATACTTTCTGGGCAATTTCAGAAGAGTTTAAGCTTCAAGACTAGCGTCGAGACCATTGACACCAATTTCTCCTTGTACTAATGTACTCGGATTGATATGCAAACTCTATTTTTGTGTTGTGTTATCTGCATTTTGAGTGACTAAACATATAGCCTTGTTTGCGAGCGAGAGCGTAAACACATATCTGGTGAGGGCTGCTCGTGACTAGGCCTGATGTGGAAAAGTTCTACCTTTGGGGTCGGTATCCCAAAGCTTTAATGCAGGTGTGCATCTAGGTAGGAAGCGCCATATCGAGACCTGGACAATTGACGGGTTTGATCATTCCAGTGCTTTGGTTGTTTGTGTTCATGTTTTGGGACTGTTTTTAATTTTGTGAATGCTCAAGGGCGAGCATTGGGCAGTGTGGGGATATTTGATTACATGTATTTTATGCATGTTTCTCCTTCCATTCTTACCTCGATTTAGGCCTTGATACTACTAATTCGCTCGTGTTTCCATCTTTCTCGCAGATCAAGGCCAAGAAGGAGAAATGTGCGAAAAGACATACTTTATGGGCAATTTCAGAAGAGTTTAAGCTTCAAGACTAGCGTCGAGACCATAGACACCAATTTCTCCATGTACTAATGTACTCGGATTGATATGCAAACTCTATTTTTGTGCTGTGTTATCTGCATTTTGAGTGACTAAACATATAGCCTTCTTTGCGAGCGAGTGAGTAAACACATATCTGGTGAGGGCTGCTCATGACTAGGCCTGATGTGGAAAAGTTCTACCTTTGGGGTCGGTATCCCAATGCTTTTATGCAGGTGTGCATCTAGGCAGGAAGCGCCTTATCGAGACCTGGACCATTGACGGGTTTGATCATTCTAGTGCTTCGGTTGTTTGTGTTCATGTTTTGGGACTGTTTTTTATTTTGTGAATGCTCAAGGGCGAGCATTGGGCAGTGTGGGGATATTTGATTACATGTACTTTATGCATGTTTTTCCTTCCATTCTTACCTCGATTTAGGCCTTGATACTACTAATTCGCTCGTGTTTCCATCTCTATCGCAGATCAAGGCCAAGAAGTAGAAATGTGCTAAAATATATACTTTCTGGGCAATTTCAGAAGAGTTTAAGCTTCAAGACTAGCGTCGAGACCATAGACACCAATTTCTCCATGTACTAATGTACTCGGATTGATATGCAAACTCTATTTTTGTGCTGTGTTATCTGCATTTTGAGTGACTAAACATATAGCCTTGTTTGCGAGCGAGTGAGTAAACACATATCTGGTGAGGGCTGCTCGTGAGTAGGCATGATGTGGAAAAGTTCTACCTTTGGGGTCGGTATCCCAATGCTTTAATGCAGGTGTGCATCTAGGCAGGAAGCGCCTTATCGAGACATCGACAATTGACGGGTTTGATCATTCCAGTGCTTTGGTTGTTTGTGTTCATGTTTTGGGACTGTTTTTTATTTTGTGAATGCTCAAGGGCGAGCATTGGGCAGTGTGGGGATATTTGATTACATGTATTTTATGCATGTTTTTCCTTCCATTCTTACCTCGATTTAGGCCTTGATACTACTAATTCTCTCTTGTTTCCATCTTTATCGCAGATCAAGGCCAAGAAGGAGAAATGTGCGAAAAGACATACTTTCTTGGCAATTTCAGAAGAGTTTAAGCTTCAAGACTAGCGTCGAGACCATAGACACCAATTTCTCCATGAACTAATGTACTCGGATTGATATGCAAACTCTATTTTTGTGCTGTGTTATCTGCATTTTGAGTGACTAAACATATAGCCTTGTTTGCGAGCGAGTGAGTAAACACATATCTAGTGAGGGCTGCTCGTGACTAGGCCTGATGTGGAAAAGTTCTACCTTTGGGGTCGGTATCCCAATGCTTTAATGCAGGTGTGCATCTAGGTAGGAAGCGCCATATCGAGACCTGGACAATTGACGGGTTTGATCATTCCAGTGCTTTGGTTGTTTGTGCTCATGTTTTGGGACTGTTTTAATTTTGTGAATGCTCAAGGGCGAGCATTGGGCAGTGTGGGGATATTTGATTACATGTATTTTATGCATGTTTTTCCTTCCATTATTACCTCGATTTAGGCCTTGATACTACTAATTCGCTCGTGTTTCCATCTCTATCGCAGATCAAGGCCAAGAAGCAGAAATGTGCTAAAAGGCATACTTTCTGGGCAATTTCAGAAGAGTTTAAGCTTCAAGACTAGCGTCGAGACCATAGACACCAATTTCTCCATGTACTAATGTACTCGGATTGATATGCAAACTCTATTTTTGTGCTGTGTTATATGCATTTTGAGTGACTAAACATATAGCCTTGTTTGCGAGCGAGTGAGTAAACACATATCTGGTGCGGGCTGCTCGTGAGTAGGCCTGATGTGGAAAAGGTCTACCTTTGGGGTCGGTATCCCAATGCTTTAATGCAGGTGTGCATCTAGGCAGGAAGCGCCTTATCGAGACCTCGGCAATTGACGGGTTTGATCATTCCAGTGCTTTGGTTGTTTGTGTTCATGTTTTGGGACTGTTTTTTATTTTGTGAATGCTCAAGGGCGAGCATTGGGCAGTGTGGGGATATTTGATTACATGTATTTTATGCATGTTTTTCCTTCCATTCTTACCTCGATTTAGGCCTTGATACTACTAATTCGCTCGTGTTTCCATCTCTATCGCAGATCAAGGCCAAGAAGTAGAAATGTGCTAAAAGATATACTTTCTGGGCAATTTCAGAAGAGTTTAAGCTTCAAGACTAGCGTCGAGACCATAGACACCAATTTCTCCATGTACTAATGTACTCGGATTGATATGCAAACTCTATTTTTGTGCTGTGTTATCTGCATTTTGAGTGACTAAACATATAGCCTTGTTTGCGAGCGAGTGAGTAAACACATATCTGGTGAGGGCTGCTCGTGACTAGGCCTGATGTGGAAAAGTTCTACCTTTGGGGTCGGTATCCCAAAGCTTTAATGCAGGTGTGCATCTAGGTAGGAAGCGCCATATCGAGACCTGGACAATTGACGGGTTTGATCATTCCAGTGCTTTGGTTGTTTGTGTTCATGTTTTGGGACTGTTTTTAATTTTGTGAATGCTCAAGGGCGAGCATTGGGCAGTGTGGGGATATTTGATTACATGTATTTTATGCATGTTTCTCCTTCCATTCTTACCTCGATTTAGGCCTTGATACTACTAATTCGCTCGTGTTTCCATCTTTCTCGCAGATCAAGGCCAAGAAGGAGAAATGTGCGAAAAGACATACTTTATGGGCAATTTCAGAAGAGTTTAAGCTTCAAGACTAGCGTCGAGACCATAGACACCAATTTCTCCATGTACTAATGTACTCGGATTGATATGCAAACTCTATTTTTGTGCTGTGTTATCTGCATTTTGAGTGACTAAACATATAGCCTTCTTTGCGAGCGAGTGAGTAAACACATATCTGGTGAGGGCTGCTCATGACTAGGCCTGATGTGGAAAAGTTCTACCTTTGGGGTCGGTATCCCAATGCTTTAATGCAGGTGTGCATCTAGGCAGGAAGCGCCTTATCGAGACCTGGACCATTGACGGGTTTGATCATTCTAGTGCTTCGGTTGTTTGTGTTCATGTTTTGGGACTGTTTTTTATTTTGTGAATGCTCAAGGGCGAGCATTGGGCAGTGTGGGGATATTTGATTACATGTATTTTATGCATGTTTTTGCTTCCATTCTTACCTCGATTTAGGCCTTGATACTACTAATTCACTCGTGTTTCCATCTTTATCGCAGATCAAGGCCAAGAAGCAGAAATGTGCTAAAAGACATACTTTCTAGGCAATTTCAGAAGAGTTTAAGCTTCAAGACTAGCGTCGAGACCATAGACACCAATTTCTCCATGTACTAATGTACTCGGATTGATATGCAAACTCTATTTTTGTGCTGTGTTATCTGCATTTTGAGTGACTAAACATATAGCCTTGTTTGCGAGCGAGTGAGTAAACACATATCTGGTGAGGGCTGCTCGTGAGTAGGCATGATGTGGAAAAGTTCTACCTTTGGGGTCGGTATCCCAATGCTTTAATGTAGGTGTGCATCTAGGCAGGAAGCGCCTTATCGAGACATCGACAATTGACGGGTTTGATCATTCCAGTGCTTTGGTTGTTTGTGTTCATGTTTTGGGACTGTTTTTTATTTTGTGAATGCTCAAGGGCGAGCATTGGGCACTGTGGGGATATTTGATTACATGTATTTTATGCATGTTTTTCCTTCCATTCTTACCTCGATTTAGGCCTTGATACTACTAATTCCCTCTTGTTTCCATCTTCATCGCAGATCAAGGCCAAGAAGGAGAAATGTGCGAAAAGACATACTTTCTGGGCAATTTCAGAAGAGTTTAAGCTTCAAGACTAGCGTCGAGACCATAGACACCAATTTCTCCATGTACTAATGTACTCGGATTGATATGCAAACTCTATTTTTGTGCTGTGTTATCTGCATTTTGAGTGACTAAACATATAGCCTTGTTTGCGAGCGAGTGAGTAAACACATATCTGGTGAGGGCTGCTCGTGACTAGGCCTGATGTGGAAAAGTTCTACCTTTGGGGTCGGTATCCCAAAGCTTTAATGCAGGTGTGCATCTAGGTAGGAAGCGCCATATCGAGACCTGGACAATTGACGGGTTTGATCATTCCAGTGCTTTGGTTGTTTGTGTTCATGTTTTGGGACTGTTTTTAATTTTGTGAATGCTCAAGGGCGAGCATTGGGCAGTGTGGGGATATTTGATTACATGTATTTTATGCATGTTTCTCCTTCCATTCTTACCTCGATTTAGGCCTTGATACTACTAATTCGCTCGTGTTTCCATCTTTCTCGCAGATCAAGGCCAAGAAGGAGAAATGTGCGAAAAGACATACTTTATGGGCAATTTCAGAAGAGTTTAAGCTTCAAGACTAGCGTCGAGACCATAGACACCAATTTCTCCATGTACTAATGTACTCGGATTGATATGCAAACTGTATTTTTGTGCTGTGTTATCTGCATTTTGAGTGACTAAACATATAGCCTTGTTTGCGAGCGAGTGAGTAAACACATATCTGGTGCGGGCTGCTCGTGAGTAGGCCTGATGTGGAAAAGGTCTACCTTTGGGGTCGGTATCCCAATGCTTTAATGCAGGTGTGCATCTAGGCAGGAAGCGCCTTATCGAGACCTCGGCAATTGACGGGTTTGATCATTCCAGTGCTTTGGTTGTTTGTGTTCATGTTTTGGGACTGTTTTTTATTTTGTGAATGCTCAAGGGCGAGCATTGGGCAGTGTGGGGATATTTGATTACATGTATTTTATGCATGTTTTTCCTTCCATTCTTACCTCGATTTAGGCCTTGATACTACTAATTCGCTCGTGTTTCCATCTCTATCGCAGATCAAGGCCAAGAAGTAGAAATGTGCTAAAAGATATACTTTCTGGGCAATTTCAGAAGAGTTTAAGCTTCAAGACTAGCGTCGAGACCATAGACACCAATTTCTCCATGTACTAATGTACTCGGATTGATATGCAAACTCTATTTTTCTGCTGTGTTATCTGCATTTTGAGTGACTAAACATATAGCCTTGTTTGCGAGCGAGTGAGTAAACACATATCTGGTGAGGGCTGCTCGTGACTAGGCCTGATGTGGAAAAGTTCTACCTTTGGGGTCGGTATCCCAAAGCTTTAATGCAGGTGTGCATCTAGGTAGGAAGCGCCATATCGAGACCTGGACAATTGACGGGTTTGATCATTCCAGTGCTTTGGTTGTTTGTGTTCATGTTTTGGGACTGTTTTTTATTTTGTGAATGCTCAAGGGCGAGCATTGGGCAGTGTGGGGATATTTGATTACATGTATTTTATGCATGTTTTTCCTTCCATTCTTACCTCGATTTAGGCCTTGATACTACTAATTCGCTCGTGTTTCCATCTCTATCGCAGATCAAGGCCAAGAAGCAGAAACGTGCTAAAAGGCATACTTTCTGGGCAATTTCAGAAGAGTTTAAGCTTCAAGACTAGCGTCGAGACCATAGACACCAATTTCTCCATGTAGTAATGTACTCGGATTGATATGCAAACTCTATTTTTGTGCTGTGTTATCTGCATTTTGAGTGACTAAAGATATAGCCTTGTTTGCGAGCGAGTGAGTAAACACATATCTGGTGCGGGCTGCTCGTGAGTAGGCCTGATGTGGAAAAGTTCTACCTTTGGGGTCGGTATCCCAAAGCTTTAATGCAGGTGTGCATCTAGGTAGGAAGCGCCATATCGAGACCTGGACAATTGACGGGTTTGATCATTCCAGTGCTTTGGTTGTTTGTGTTCATGTTTTGGGACTGTTTTTTATTTTGTGAATGCTCAAGGGCGAGCATTGGGCAGTGTGGGGATATTTGATTACATGTATTTTATGCATGTTTTTCCTTCCATTCTTACCTCGATTTAGGCCTTGATACTACTAATTCGCTCGTGTTTCCATCTCTATCGCAGATCAAGGCCAAGAAGCAGAAACGTGCTAAAAGGCATACTTTCTGGGCAATTTCAGAAGAGTTTAAGCTTCAAGACTAGCGTCGAGACCATAGACACCAATTTCTCCATGTAGTAATGTACTCGGATTGATATGCAAACTCTATTTTTGTGCTGTGTTATCTGCATTTTGAGTGACTAAAGATATAGCCTTGTTTGCGAGCGAGTGAGTAAACACATATCTGGTGCGGGCTGCTCGTGAGTAGGCCTGATGTGGAAAAGTTCTACCTTTGGGGTCGGTATCCCAAAGCTTTAATGCAGGTGTGCATCTAGGTAGGAAGCGCCATATCGAGACCTGGACAATTGACGGGTTTGATCATTCCAGTGCTTTGGTTGTTTGTGTTCATGTTTTGGGACTGTTTTTAATTTTGTGAATGCTCAAGGGCGAGCATTGGGCAGTGTGGGGATATTTGATTACATGTATTTTATGCATGTTTCTCCTTCCATTCTTACCTCGATTTAGGCCTTGATACTACTAATTCGCTCGTCTTTCCATCTTTCTCGCAGATTAAGGCCAAGAAGGCGAAATGTGCGAAAAGACATACTTTATGGGCAATTTCAGAAGAGTTTAAGCTTCAAGACTAGCGTCGAGACCATAGACACCAATTTCTCCATGTACTAATGTACTCGGATTGATATGCAAACTCTATTTTTGTGCTGTGTTATCTGCATTTTGAGTGACTAAACATATAGCCTTCTTTGCGAGCGAGTGAGTAAACACATATCTGGTGAGGGCTGCTCGTGACTAGGCCTGATGTGGAAAAGTTCTACCTTTGGGGTCGGTATCCCAATGCTTTAATGCAGGTGTGAATCTAGGCAGGAAGCGCCTTATCGAGACCTGGACCATTGACGGGTTTGATCATTCTAGTGCTTCGGTTGTTTGTGTTCATGTTTCGGGACTGTTTTTTATTTTGTGAATGCTCAAGGGCGAGCATTGGGCAGTGTGGGGATATTTGATTACATGTATTTTATGCATGTTTTTGCATCCATTCTTACCTCGATTTAGGCCTTGATACTACTAATTCACTCGTGTTTCCATCTTTATCGCAGATCAAGGCCAAGAAGCAGAAATGTGCTAAAAGACATACTTTCTGGGCAATTTCAGAAGAGTTTAAGCTTCAAGACTAGCGTCGAGACCATAGACACCAATTTCTCCATGTACTAATGTACTCGGATTGATATGCAAACTCTATTTTTGTGCTGTGTTATCTGCATTTTGAGTGACTAAACATATAGCCTTGTTTGCGAGCGAGTGAGTAAACACATATCTGGTGCGGGCTGCTCGTGAGTAGGCCTGATGTGGAAAAGTTCTACCTTTGGGGTCGGTATCCCAATGCTTTAATGCAGGTGTGCATCTAGGCAGGAAGCGCCTTATCGAGACCTCGGCAATTGACGGGTTTGATCATTCCAGTGCTTTGGTTGTTTGTGTTCATATTTTGGGACTGTTTTTTATTTTGTGAATGCTCAAGGGCGAGCATTGGGCAGTGTGGGGATATTTGATTACATGTATTTTATGCATGTTTTTCCTTCCATTCTTACCTCGATTTAGGCCTTGATACTACTAATTCGCTCGTGTTTCCATCTCTATCGCAGATCAAGGCCAAGAAGTAGAAATGTGCTAAAAGATATACTTTCTGGGCAATTTCAGAAGAGTTTAAGCTTCAAGACTAGCGTCGAGACCATAGACACCAATTTCTCCATGTACTAATGTACTCGGATTGATATGCAAACTCTATTTTTGTGCTGTGTTATCTGCATTTTGAGTGACTAAACATATAGCCTTGTGTTGCGAGCGAGTGAGTAAACACATATCTGGTGAGGGCTGCTCGTGACTAGGCCTGATGTGGAAAAGTTCTACCTTTGGGGTCGGTATCCCAAAGCTTTAATGCAGGTGTGCATCTAGGTAGGAAGCGCCATATCGAGACCTGGACAATTGACGGGTTTGATCATTCCAGTGCTTTGGTTGTTTGTGTTCATGTTTTGGGACTGTTTTTAATTTTGTGAATGCTCAAGGGCGAGCATTGGGCAGTGTGGGGATATTTGATTACATGTATTTTATGCATGTTTCTCCTTCCATTCTTACCTCGATTTAGGCCTTGATACTACTAATTCGCTCGTGTGTCCATCTTTCTCGCAGATTAAGGCCAAGAAGGAGAAATGTGCGAAAAGACATACTTTATGGGCAATTTCAGAAGAGTTTAAGCTTCAAGACTAGCGTCGAGACCATAGACACCAATTTCTCCATGTACTAATGTACTCGGATTGATATGCAAACTCTACTTTTGTGCTGTGTTATCTGCATTTTGAGTGACTAAACATATAGCCTTCTTTGCGAGCGAGTGAGTAAACACATATCTGGTGAGGGCTGCTCGTGACTAGGCCTGATGTGGAAAAGTTCTACCTTTGGGGTCGGTATCCCAATGCTTTAATGCAGGTGTGCATCTAGGCAGGAAGCGCCTTATCGAGACCTGGACCATTGACGGGTTTGATCATTCTAGTGCTTCGGTTGTTTGTGTTCATGTTTTGGGACTGTTTTTTATTTTGTGAATGCTCAAGGGCGAGCATTGGGCAGTGTGGGGATATTTGATTACATGTATTTTATGCATGTTTTTGCTTCCATTCTTACCTCGATTTAGGCCTTGATACTACTAATTCACTCGTGTTTCCATCTTTATCGCAGATCAAGGCCAAGAAGCAGAAATGTGCTAAAAGACATACTTTCTGGGCAATTTCAGAAGAGTTTAAGCTTCAAGACTAGCGTCGAGACCATAGACACCAATTTCTCCATGTACTAATGTACTCGGATTGATATGCAAACTCTATTTTTGTGCTGTGTTATCTGCATTTTGAGTGACTAAACATATAGCCTTGTTTGCGAGCGAGTGAGTAAACACATATCTGGTGAGGGCTGCTCGTGAGTAGGCATGATGTGGAAAAGTTCTACCTTTGGGGTCGGTATCCCAATGCTTTAATGCAGGTGTGCATCTAGGTAGGAAGCGCCATATCGAGACCTGGACAATTGACGGGTTTGATCATTCCAGTGCTTTGGTTGTTTGTGCTCATGTTTTGGGACTGTTTTAATTTTGTGAATGCTCAAGGGCGAGCATTGGGCAGTGTGGGGATATTTGATTACATGTATTTTATGCATGTTTTTCCTTCCATTCTTACCTCGATTTAGGCCTTGATACTACTAAATCGGATCGTGTTTCCATCTCTATCGCAGATCAAGGCCAAGAAGTAGAAATGTGCTAAAAGACATACTTTCTGGGCAATTTCAGAAGAGTTTAAGCTTCAAGACTAGCGTCGAGACCATAGACACCAATTTCTCCATGTACTAATGTACTCGGATTGATATGCAAACTCTATTTTTGTGCTGTGTTATCTGCATTTTGAGTGACTAAACATATAGCCTTGTTTGCGAGCGAGTGAGTAAACACATATCTGGTGAGGGCTGCTCGTGACTAGGCCTGATGTGGAAAAGTTCTACCTTTGGGGTCGGTATCCCAATGCTTTAATGCAGGTGTGCATCTAGGCAGGAAGCGCCTTATCGAGACCTCGGCAATTGACGGGTTTGATCATTCTAGTGCTTTGGTTGTTTGTGTTCATGTTTTGGGACTGTTTTTTATTTTGTGAATGCTCAAGGGCGAGCATTGGGCAGTGTGGGGATATTTGATTACATGTATTTTATGCATGTTTTTCCTTCCATTCTTTCCTCGATTTAGGCCTTGATACTACTAATTCGCTCGTGTTTCCATCTCTATCGCAGATCAAGGCCAAGAAGCAGAAATGTGCTAAAAGACATACTTTCTGGGCAATTTCAGAAGAGTTTACGCTTCAAGACTAGCGTCGAGACCATAGACACCAAATTCTCCATGTACTAATGTACTCGGATTGATATGCAAACTCTATTTTTGTGCTGTGTTATCTGCATTTTGAGTGACTAAACATATAGCCTTGTGTTGCGAGCGAGTGAGTAAACACATATCTGGTGAGGGCTGCTCGTGACTAGGCCTGATGTGGAAAAGTTCTACCTTTGGGGTCGGTATCCCAAAGCTTTAATGCAGGTGTGCATCTAGGTAGGAAGCGCCATATCGAGACCTGGACAATTGACGGGTTTGATCATTCCAGTGCTTTGGTTGTTTGTGTTCATGTTTTGGGACTGTTTTTAATTTTGTGAATGCTCAAGGGCGAGCATTGGGCAGTGTGGGGATATTTGATTACATGTATTTTATGCATGTTTCTCCTTCCATTCTTACCTCGATTTAGGCCTTGATACTACTAATTCGCTCGTGTGTCCATCTTTCTCGCAGATTAAGGCCAAGAAGGAGAAATGTGCGAAAAGACATACTTTATGGGCAATTTCAGAAGAGTTTAAGCTTCAAGACTAGCGTCGAGACCATAGACACCAATTTCTCCATGTACTAATGTACTCGGATTGATATGCAAACTCTATTTTTGTGCTGTGTTATCTGCATTTTGAGTGACTAAACATATAGCCTTCTTTGCGAGCGAGTGAGTAAACACATATCTGGTGAGGGCTGCTCGTGACTAGGCCTGATGTGGAAAAGTTCTACCTTTGGGGTCGGTATCCCAATGCTTTAATGCAGGTGTGCATCTAGGCAGGAAGCGCCTTATCGAGACCTGGACCATTGACGGGTTTGATCATTCTAGTGCTTCGGTTGTTTGTGTTCATGTTTTGGGACTGTTTTTTATTTTGTGAATGCTCAAGGGCGAGCATTGGGCAGTGTGGGGATATTTGATTACATGTATTTTATGCATGTTTTTGCTTCCATTCTTACCTCGATTTAGGCCTTGATACTACTAATTCACTCGTGTTTCCATCTTTATCGCAGATCAAGGCCAAGAAGCAGAAATGTGCTAAAAGACATACTTTCTGGGCAATTTCAGAAGAGTTTAAGCTTCAAGACTAGCGTCGAGACCATAGACACCAATTTGTCCATGTACTAATGTACTCGGATTGATATGCAAACTCTATTTTTGTGCTGTGTTATCTGCATTTTGAGTGACTAAACATATAGCCTTGTTTGCGAGCGAGTGAGTAAACACATATCTGGTGAGGGCTGCTCGTGAGTAGGCATGATGTGGAAAAGTTCTACCTTTGGGGTCGGTATCCCAATGCTTTAATGCAGGTGTGCATCTAGGTAGGAAGCGCCATATCGAGACCTGGACAATTGACGGGTTTGATCATTCCAGTGCTTTGGTTGTTTGTGCTCATGTTTTGGGACTGTTTTAATTTTGTGAATGCTCAAGGGCGAGCATTGGGCAGTGTGGGGATATTTGATTACATGTATTTTATGCATGTTTTTCCTTCCATTCTTACCTCGATTTAGGCCTTGATACTACTAAATCGGATCGTGTTTCCATCTCTATCGCAGATCAAGGCCAAGAAGTAGAAATGTGCTAAAAGACATACTTTCTGGGCAATTTCAGAAGAGTTTAAGCTTCAAGACTAGCGTCGAGACCATAGACACCAATTTCTCCATGTACTAATGTACTCGGATTGATATGCAAACTCTATTTTTGTGCTGTGTTATCTGCATTTTGAGTGACTAAACATATAGCCTTGTTTGCGAGCGAGTGAGTAAACACATATCTGGTGAGGGCTGCTCGTGACTAGGCCTGATGTGGAAAAGTTCTACCTTTGGGGTCGGTATCCCAATGCTTTAATGCAGGTGTGCATCTAGGCAGGAAGCGCCTTATCGAGACCTCGGCAATTGACGGGTTTGATCATTCTAGTGCTTTGGTTGTTTGTGTTCATGTTTTGGGACTGTTTTTTATTTTGTGAATGCTCAAGGGCGAGCATTGGGCAGTGTGGGGATATTTGATTACATGTATTTTATGCATGTTTTTCCTTCCATTCTTTCCTCGATTTAGGCCTTGATACTACTAATTCGCTCGTGTTTCCATCTCTATCGCAGATCAAGGCCAAGAAGCAGAAATGTGCTAAAAGACATACTTTCTGGGCAATTTCAGAAGAGTTTACGCTTCAAGACTAGCGTCGAGACCATAGACACCAAATTCTCCATGTACTAATGTACTCGGATTGATATGCAAACTCTATTTTTGTGCTGTGTTATCTGCATTTTGAGTGACTAAACATATAGCCTTGTTTGCGAGCGAGTGAGTAAACACATATCTGGTGAGGGCTGCTCGTGACTAGGCCTGATGTGGAAAAGTTCTACCTTTGGGGTCGGTATCCCAATGCTTTAATGCAGGTGTGCATCTAGGCAGGAAGCGCCTTATCGAGACCTTGATAATTAACGGGTTTGATCATTCCAGTGCTTTGGTTGTTTGTGTTCATGTTTTGGGACTGTTTTTTATTTTGTGAATGCTCAAGGGCGAGCATTGGGCAGTGTGGGGATATTTGCTTACATGTGTTTTATGCATGTTTTTCCTTCCATTCTTACCTCGATTTAGGCCTTGATACTACTAATTCGCTCGTGTTTCCATCTTTATCGCAGATCAAGGCCAAGAAGGAGAAATGTGCGAAAAGACATACTTTCTGGGCAATTTCAGAAGAGTTTAAGCTTCAAGACTAGCGTCGAGACCATAGACACCAATTTCTCCATGTACTAATGTACTCGGATTGATATGCAAACTCTATTTTTGTGCTGTGTTATCTGCATTTTGAGTGACTAAACATATAGCCTTGTTTGCGAGCGAGTGAGTAAACACATATCTGGTGCGGGCTGCTCGTGAGTAGGCCTGATGTGGAAAAGTTCTACCTTTGGGGTCGGTATCCCAATGCTTTAATGCAGGTGTGCATCTAGGCAGGAAGCGCCTTATCGAGACCTCGGCAATTGACGGGTTTGATCATTCCAGTGCTTTGGTTGTTTGTGTTCATGTTTTGGGACTGTTTTTTATTTTGTTAATGCTCAAGGGCGAGCATTGGGCAGTGTGGGGATATTTGATTACATGTATTTTATGCATGTTTTTCCTTCCATTCTTACCTCGATTTAGGCCTTGATACTACTAATTCGCTCGTGTTTCCATCTTTCTCGCAGATCAAGGCCAAGAAGGAGAAATGTGCGAAAAGACATACTTTCTGGGCAATTTCAGAAGAGTTTAAGCTTCAAGACTAGCGTCGAGACCATAGACACCAATTTCTCCATGTACTAATGTACTCGGATTGATATGCAAACTCTATTTTTGTGCTGTGTTATCTGCATTTTGAGTGACTAAACATATAGCCTTGTTTGCGAGCGAGTGAGTAAAAACATATCTGGTGAGGGCTGCTCGTCAGTAGGCCTGATGTGGAAAAGTTCTACCTTTGGGGTCGGTATCCCAATGCTTTAATGCAGGTGTGCATCTAGGCAGGAAGCGCCTTATCAAGACCTCGGCAATTGACGGGTTTGATCATTCCAGTGCTTTGGTTGTTTGTGTTCATGTTTTGGGACTGTTTTTTATTTTGTGAATGCTCAAGGGCGAGCATTGGGCAGTGTGGGGATATTTGATTACATGTATTTTATGCATGTTTTTCCTTCCATTCTTTCCTCGATTTAGGCCTTGATACTACTAATTCGCTCGTGTTTCCATCTCTATCGCAGATCAAGGCCAAGAAGCAGAAATGTGCTAAAAGACATACTTTCTGGGCAATTTCAGAAGAGTTTACGCTTCAAGACTAGCGTCGAGACCATAGACACCAAATTCTCCATGTACTAATGTACTCGGATTGATATGCAAACTCTATTTTTGTGCTGTGTTATCTGCATTTTGAGTGACTAAACATATAGCCTTGTTTGCGAGCGAGTGAGTAAACACATATCTGGTGAGGGCTGCTCGTGACTAGGCCTGATGTGGAAAAGTTCTACCTTTGGGGTCGGTATCCCAATGCTTTAATGCAGGTGTGCATCTAGGCAGGAAGCGCCTTATCGAGACCTTGATAATTAACGGGTTTGATCATTCCAGTGCTTTGGTTGTTTGTGTTCATGTTTTGGGACTGTTTTTTATTTTGTGAATGCTCAAGGGCGAGCATTGGGCAGTGTGGGGATATTTGCTTACATGTGTTTTATGCATGTTTTTCCTTCCATTCTTACCTCGATTTAGGCCTTGATACTACTAATTCGCTCGTGTTTCCATCTTTATCGCAGATCAAGGCCAAGAAGGAGAAATGTGCGAAAAGACATACTTTCTGGGCAATTTCAGAAGAGTTTAAGCTTCAAGACTAGCGTCGAGACCATAGACACCAATTTCTCCATGTACTAATGTACTCGGATTGATATGCAAACTCTATTTTTGTGCTGTGTTATCTGCATTTTGAGTGACTAAACATATAGCCTTGTTTGCGAGCGAGTGAGTAAACACATATCTGGTGCGGGCTGCTCGTGAGTAGGCCTGATGTGGAAAAGTTCTACCTTTGGGGTCGGTATCCCAATGCTTTAATGCAGGTGTGCATCTAGGCAGGAAGCGCCTTATCGAGACCTCGGCAATTGACGGGTTTGATCATTCCAGTGCTTTGGTTGTTTGTGTTCATGTTTTGGGACTGTTTTTTATTTTGTTAATGCTCAAGGGCGAGCATTGGGCAGTGTGGGGATATTTGATTACATGTATTTTATGCATGTTTTTCCTTCCATTCTTACCTCGATTTAGGCCTTGATACTACTAATTCGCTCGTGTTTCCATCTTTCTCGCAGATCAAGGCCAAGAAGGAGAAATGTGCGAAAAGACATACTTTCTGGGCAATTTCAGAAGAGTTTAAGCTTCAAGACTAGCGTCGAGACCATAGACACCAATTTCTCCATGTACTAATGTACTCGGATTGATATGCAAACTCTATTTTTGTGCTGTGTTATCTGCATTTTGAGTGACTAAACATATAGCCTTGTTTGCGAGCGAGTGAGTAAAAACATATCTGGTGAGGGCTGCTCGTCAGTAGGCCTGATGTGGAAAAGTTCTACCTTTGGGGTCGGTATCCCAATGCTTTAATGCAGGTGTGCATCTAGGCAGGAAGCGCCTTATCAAGACCTCGGCAATTGACGGGTTTGATCATTCCAGTGCTTTGGTTGTTTGTGTTCATGTTTTGGGACTGTTTTTTATTTTGTGAATGCTCAAGGGCGAGCATTGGGCAGTGTGGGGATATTTGCTTACATGTGTTTTATGCATGTTTTTCCTTCCATTCTTACCTCGATTTAGGCCTTGATACTACTAATTCGCTCGTGTTTCCATCTTTATCGCAGATCAAGGCCATGAAGGAGAAATGTGCGAAAAGACATACTTTCTGGGCAATTTCAGAAGAGTTTAAGCTTCAAGACTAGCGTCGAGAACATAGACAACAATTTCTCCATGTACTAATGTACTCGGATTGATATACAAACTCTATTTTTGTGCTGTGTTATCTGCATTTTGAGTGACTAAACATATAGCATTGTTTGCGAGCGAGTGAGTAAAAACATAACTGGTGAGGGCTGCTCGTGAGTAGGCCTGATGTGGAAAAGGTCTACCTTTGGGGTCGGTATCCCAATGCTTTAATGCAGGTGTGCATCTAGGCAGGAAGCGCCTTATCGAGACCTCGGCAATTGACGGGTTTGGTCATTCCAGTGCTTTGGTTGTTTGTTTTCATGTTTTGGGACTGTTTTTTATTTTGTGAATGCTCAAGGGCGAGCATTGGGCAGTGTGGGGATATTTGATTACATGTATTTTATGCATCTTTTTCCTTCCATTCTTACCTCGATTTAGGCCTTGATACTACTAATTCGCTCGTGTTTCCATCTCTATCGCAGATCAAGGCCAAGAAGCAGAAATGTGCTAAAAGACATAGTTTCTGGGCAATTTCAGAAGAGTTTAAGCTTCAAGACTAGCGTCGAGACCATAGACACCAATTTCTCCATGTACTAATGTACTCGGATTGATATGCAAACTCTATTTTTGTGCTGTGTTATCTGCATTTTGAGTGACTAAACATATAGCCTTGTTTGCGAGCGAGTGAGTAAACACATATCTGGTGCGGGCTGCTCGTGAGTAGGCCTGATGTGGAAAAGTTCTACCTTTGGGGTCGGTATCCCAATGCTTTAATGCAGGTGTGCATCTAGGCAGGAAGCGCCTTATCGAGACCTCGGCAATTGACGGGTTTGATCATTCCAGTACTTTGGTTGTTTGTTTTCATGTTTTGGGACTGTTTTTTATTTTGTGAATGCTCAAGGGCGAGCATTGGGCAGTGTGGGGATATTTGTTTACATGTGTTTTATGCATGTTTTTCCTTCCATTCTTACCTCGATTTAGGCCTTGATACTACTAATTCGCTCGTGTTTCCATCTTTATCGCAGATCAAGGCCATGAAGGAGAAATGTGCGAAAAGACATACTTTCTGGGCAATTTCAGAAGAGTTTAAGCTTCAAGACTAGCGTCGAGAACATAGACAACAATTTCTCCATGTACTAATGTACTCGGATTGATATGCAAACTCTATTTTTGTGCTGTGTTATCTGCATTTTGAGTGACTAAACATATAGCATTGTTTGCGAGCGAGTGAGTAAAAACATAACTGGTGAGGGCTGCTCGTGAGTAGGCCTGATGTGGAAAAGGTCTACCTTTGGGGTCGGTATCCCAATGCTTTAATGCAGGTGTGCATCTAGGCAGGAAGCGCCTTATCGAGACCTCGGCAATTGACGGGTTTGGTCATTCCAGTGCTTTGGTTGTTTGTTTTCATGTTTTGGGACTGTTTTTTATTTTGTGAATGCTCAAGGGCGAGCATTGGGCAGTGTGGGGATATTTGTTTACATGTGTTTTATGCATGTTTTTCCTTCCATTCTTACCTCGATTTAGGCCTTGATACTACTAATTCACTCGTGTTTCCATCTTTATCGCAGATCAAGGCCAAGAAGGAGAAATGTGCGAAAAGACATACTTTCTGGGCAATTTCAGAAGACTTTAAGCTTCAAGACTAGCGTCGAGACCATAGACACCAATTTCTCCATGTACTAATGTACTCGGATTGATATGCAAACTCTATTTTTGTGCTGTGTTATCTGCATTTTGAGTGACTAAACATAAAGCCTTGTTTGCGAGCGAGTGAGTAAACACATATCTGGTGAGGGCTGCTCGTGACTAGGCCTGATGTGGAAAAGTTCTACCTTTGGGGTCGGTATCCCAATGCTTTAATGCAGGTGTGCATCTAGGTAGGAAGCGCCATATCGAGACCTGGACAATTGACGGGTTTGATCATTCCAGTGCTTTGGTTGTTTGTGTTCATGTTTTGGGACTTTTTTTATTTTGTGAATGCTCAAGGGTGAGCATTGGGCAGTGTGGGGATATTTGATTACATGTATTTTATGCATCTTTTTCCTTCCATTCTTACCTCGATTTAGGCCTTGATACTACTAATTCGCTCGTGTTTCCATCTCTATCGCAGATCAAGGCCAAGAAGCAGAAATGTGCTAAAAGACATAGTTTCTGGGCAATTTCAGAAGAGTTTAAGCTTCAAGACTAGCGTCGAGACCATAGACACCAATTTCTCCATGTACTAATGTACTCGGATTGATATGCAAACTCTATTTTTGTGCTGTGTTATCTGCATTTTGAGTGACTAAACATATAGCCTTGTTTGCGAGCGAGTGAGTAAACACATATCTGGTGCGGGCTGCTCGTGAGTAGGCCTGATGTGGAAAAGTTCTACCTTTGGGGTCGGTATCCCAATGCTTTAATGCAGGTGTGCATCTAGGCAGGAAGCGCCTTATCGAGACCTCGGCAATTGACGGGTTTGATCATTCCAGTGCTTTGGTTGTTTGTGTTCATGTTTTGGGACTGTTTTTTATTTTGTGAATGCTCAAGGGCGAGCATTGGGCAGTGTGGGGATATTTGATTACATGTATTTTATGCATGTTTTTCCTTCCATTCTTACCTCGATTTAGGCCTTGATACTACTAATTCGCTCGTGTTTCCATCTTTCTCGCAGATCAAGGCCAAGAAGGAGAAATGTGCGAAAAGACATACTTTCTGGGCAATTTCAGAAGAGTTTAAGCTTCAAGACTAGCGTCGAGACCATAGACACCAATTTCTCCATGTACTAATGTACTCGGATTGATATGCAAACTCTATTTTCGTGCTGTGTTATCTGCATTTTGAGTGACTAAACATATAGCCTTGTTTGCGAGCGAGTGAGTAAAAACATATCTGGTGAGTGCTGCTCGTCAGTAGGCCTGATGTGGAAAAGTTCTACCTTTGGGGTCGGTATCCCAATGCTTTAATGCAGGTGTGCATCTAGGCAGGAAGCGCCTTATCAAGACCTCGGCAATTGACGGGTTTGATCATTCCAGTGCTTTGGTTGTTTGTGTTCATGTTTTGGGACTGTTTTTTATTTTGTGAATGCTCAAGGGCGAGCATTGGGCAGTGTGGGGATATTTGCTTACATGTGTTTTATGCATGTTTTTCCTTCCATTCTTACCTCGATTTAGGCCTTGATACTACTAATTCGCTCGTGTTTCCATCTTTATCGCAGATCAAGGCCATGAAGGAGAAATGTGCGAAAAGACATACTTTCTGGGCAATTTCAGAAGAGTTTAAGCTTCAAGACTAGCGTCGAGAACATAGACACCAATTTCTCCATGTACTAATGTACTCGGATTGATATGCAAACTCTATTTTTGTGCTGTGTTATCTGCATTTTGAGTGACTAAACATATAGCATTGTTTGCGAGCGAGTGAGTAAAAACATATCTGGTGAGGGCTGCTCGTGAGTAGGCCTGATGTGGAAAAGTTCTACCTTTGGGGTCGGTATCCCAATGCTTTAATGCAGGTGTGCATCTAGGCAGGAAGCGCCTTATCGAGACCTCGGCAATTGACGGGTTTGGTCATTCCAGTGCTTTGGTTGTTTGTTTTCATGTTTTGGGACTGTTTTTTATTTTGTGAATGCTCAAGGGCGAGCATTGGGCAGTGTGGGGATATTTGTTTACATGTGTTTTATGCATGTTTTTCCTTCCATTCTTACCTCGATTTAGGCCTTGATACTACTAATTCGCTCGTGTTTCCATCTTTATCGCAGATCAAGGCCAAGAAGGAGAAATGTGCGAAAAGACATACTTTCTGGGCAATTTCAGAAGAGTTTAAGCTTCAAGACTAGCGTCGAGACCATAGACACCAATTTCTCCATGTACTAATGTACTCGGATTGATATGCAAACTCTATTTTTGTGCTGTGTTATCTGCATTTTGAGTGACTAAACATAAAGCCTTGTTTGCGAGCGAGTGAGTAAACACATATCTGGTGAGGGCTGCTCGTGACTAGGCCTGATGTGGAAAAGTTCTACCTTTGGGGTCGGTATCCCAATGCTTTAATGCAGGTGTGCATCTAGGTAGGAAGCGCCATATCGAGACCTGGACAATTGACGGGTTTGATCATTCCAGTGCTTTGGTTGTTTGTGTTCATGTTTTGGGACTGTTTTTTATTTTGTGAATGCTCAAGGGTGAGCATTGGGCAGTGTGGGGATACTTGATTACATGTATTTTATGCATGTTTTTCCTTCCATTCTTACCTCGATTTAGGCCTTGATACTACTAATTCGCTCGTGTTTCCATCTTTCTCGCAGATCAAGGCCAAGAAGGAGAAATGTGCGAAAAGTCATACTTTCTGGGCAATTTCAGAAGAGTTTAAGCTTCAAGACTAGCGTCGAGACCATAGACACCAATTTCTCCATGTACTAATGTACTCGGATTGATATGCAAACTCTATTTTCGTGCTGTGTTATCTGCATTTTGAGTGACTAAACATATAGCCTTGTTTGCGAGCGAGTGAGTAAAAACATATCTGGTGAGGGCTGCTCGTCAGTAGGCCTGATGTGGAAAAGTTCTACCTTTGGGGTCGGTATCCCAATGCTTTAATGCAGGTGTGCATCTAGGCAGGAAGCGCCTTATCAAGACCTCGGCAATTGACGGGTTTGATCATTCCAGTGCTTTGGTTGTTTGTGTTCATGTTTTGGGACTGTTTTTTATTTTGTGAATGCTCAAGGGCGAGCATTGGGCAGTGTGGGGATATTTGCTTACATGTGTTTTATGCATGTTTTTCCTTCCATTCTTACCTCGATTTAGGCCTTGATACTACTAATTCGCTCGTGTTTCCATCTTTATCGCAGATCAAGGCCATGAAGGAGAAATGTGCGAAAAGACATACTTTCTGGGCAATTTCAGAAGAGTTTAAGCTTCAAGACTAGCGTCGAGAACATAGACACCAATTTCTCCATGTACTAATGTACTCGGATTGATATGCAAACTCTATTTTTGTGCTGTGTTATCTGCATTTTGAGTGACTAAACATATAGCATTGTTTGCGAGCGAGTGAGTAAAAACATATCTGGTGAGGGCTGCTCGTGAGTAGGCCTGATGTGGAAAAGTTCTACCTTTGGGGTCGGTATCCCAATGCTTTAATGCAGGTGTGCATCTAGGTAGGAAGCGCCATATCGAGACCTGGACAATTGACGGGTTTGATCATTCCAGTGCTTTGGTTGTTTGTGTTCATGTTTTGGGACTGTTTTTTATTTTGTGAATGCTCAAGGGTGAGCATTGGGCAGTGTGGGGATATTTGATTACATGTATTTTATGCATCTTTTTCCTTCCATTCTTACCTCGATTTAGGCCTTGATACTACTAATTCGCTCGTGTTTCCATCTCTATCGCAGATCAAGGCCAAGAAGCGGAAATGTGCTAAAAGACATAGTTTCTGGGCAATTTCAGAAGAGTTTAAGCTTCAAGACTAGCGTCGAGACCATAGACACCAATTTCTCCATGTACTAATGTACTCGGATTGATATGCAAACTCTATTTTTGTGCTGTGTTATCTGCATTTTGAGTGACTAAACATATAGCCTTGTTTGCGAGCGAGTGAGTAAACACATATCTGGTGCGGGCTGCTCGTGAGTAGGCCTGATGTGGAAAAGTTCTACCTTTGGGGTCGGTATCCCAATGCTTTAATGCAGGTGTGCATCTAGGCAGGAAGCGCCTTATCGAGACCTCGGCAATTGACGGGTTTGATCATTCCAGTGCTTTGGTTGTTTGTGTTCATGTTTTGGGACTGTTTTTTATTTTGTGAATGCTCAAGGGCGAGCATTGGGCAGTGTGGGGATATTTGATTACATGTATTTTATGCATGTTTTTCCTTCCATTCTTACCTCGATTTAGGCCTTGATACTACTAATTCGCTCGTGTTTCCATCTTTCTCGCAGATCAAGGCCAAGAAGGAGAAATGTGCGAAAAGACATACATTCTGGGCAATTTCAGAAGAGTTTAAGCTTCAAGACTAGCGTCGAGACCATAGACACCAATTTCTCCATGTACTAATGTACTCGGATTGATATGCAAACTCTATTTTCGTGCTGTGTTATCTGCATTTTGAGTGACTAAACATATAGCCTTGTTTGCGAGCGAGTGAGTAAAAACATATCTGGTGAGGGCTGCTCGTCAGTAGGCCTGATGTGGAAAAGTTCTACCTTTGGGGTCGGTATCCCAATGCTTTAATGCAGGTGTGCATCTAGGCAGGAAGCGCCTTATCAAGACCTCGGCAATTGACGGGTTTGATCATTCCAGTGCTTTGGTTGTTTGTGTTCATGTTTTGGGACTGTTTTTTATTTTGTGAATGCTCAAGGGCGAGCATTGGGCAGTGTGGGGATATTTGCTTACATGTGTTTTATGCATGTTTTTCCTTCCATTCTTACCTCGATTTAGGCCTTGATACTACTAATTCGCTCGTGTTTCCATCTTTATCGCAGATCAAGGCCATGAAGGAGAAATGTGCGAAAAGACATACTTTCTGGGCAATTTCAGAAGAGTTTAAGCTTCAAGACTAGCGTCGAGAACATAGACACCAATTTCTCCATGTACTAATGTACTCGGATTGATATGCAAACTCTATTTTTGTGCTGTGTTATCTGCATTTTGAGTGACTAAACATATAGCATTGTTTGCGAGCGAGTGAGTAAAAACATATCTGGTGAGGGCTGCTCGTGAGTAGGCTTGATGTGGAAAAGTTCTACCTTTGGGGTCGGTATCCCAATGCTTTAATGCAGGTGTGCATCTAGGCAGGAAGCGCCTTATCGAGACCTCGGCAATTGACGGGTTTGGTCATTCCAGTGCTTTGGTTGTTTGTTTTCATGTTTTGGGACTGTTTTTTATTTTGTGAATGCTCAAGGGCGAGCATTGGGCAGTGTGGGGATATTTGTTTACATGTGTTTTATGCATGTTTTTCCTTCCATTCTTACCTCGATTTAGGCCTTGATACTACTAATTCGCTCGTGTTTCCATCTTTATCGCAGATCAAGGCCAAGAAGGAGAAATGTGCGAAAAGACATACTTTCTGGGCAATTTCAGAAGAGTTTAAGCTTCAAGACTAGCGTCGAGACCATAGACACCAATTTCTCCATGTACTAATGTACTCGGATTGATATGCAAACTCTATTTTTGTGCTGTGTTATCTGCATTTTGAGTGACTAAACATAAAGCCTTGTTTGCGAGCGAGTGAGTAAACACATATCTGGTGAGGGCTGCTCGTGACTAGGCCTGATGTGGAAAAGTTCTACCTTTGGGGTCGGTATCCCAATGCTTTAATGCAGGTGTGCATCTAGGTAGGAAGCGCCATATCGAGACCTGGACAATTGACGGGTTTGATCATTCCAGTGCTTTGGTTGTTTGTGTTCATGTTTTGGGACTGTTTTTTATTTTGTGAATGCTCAAGGGTGAGCATTGGGCAGTGTGGGGATACTTGATTACATGTATTTTATGCATGTTTTTCCTTCCATTCTTACCTCGATTTAGGCCTTGATACTACTAATTCGCTCGTGTTTCCATCTTTCTCGCAGATCAAGGCCAAGAAGGAGAAATGTGCGAAAAGACATACTTTCTGGGCAATTTCAGAAGAGTTTAAGCTTCAAGACTAGCGTCGAGACCATAGACACCAATTTCTCCATGTACTAATGTAGTCGGATTGATATGCAAACTCTATTTTCGTGCTGTGTTATCTGCATTTTGAGTGACTAAACATATAGCCTTGTTTGCGAGCGAGTGAGTAAAAACATATCTGGTGAGGGCTGCTCGTCAGTAGGCCTGATGTGGAAAAGTTCTACCTTTGGGGTCGGTATCCCAATGCTTTAATGCAGGTGTGCATCTAGGCAGGAAGCGCCTTATCAAGACCTCGGCAATTGACGGGTTTGATCATTCCAGTGCTTTGGTTGTTTGTGTTCATGTTTTGGGACTGTTTTTTATTTTGTGAATGCTCAAGGGCGAGCATTGGGCAGTGTGGGGATATTTGATTACATGTATTTTATGCATGTTTTTCCTTCCATTCTTACCTCGATTTAGGCCTTGATACTACTAAATCGGATCGTGTTTCCATCTCTATCGCAGATCAAGGCCAAGAAGTAGAAATGTGCTAAAAGACATACTTTCTGGGCAATTTCAGAAGATTTTAAGCTTCAAGACTAGCGTCGAGACCATAGACACCAATTTCTCCATGTACTAATGTACTCGGATTGATATGCAAACTCTATTTTTGTGCTGTGTTATCTGCATTTTGAGTGACTAAACATATAGCCTTGTTTGCGAGCGAGTGAGTAAACACATATCTGGTGAGGGCTGCTCGTGACTAGGCCTGATGTGGAAAAGTTCTACCTTTGGGGTCGGTATCCCAATGCTTTAATACAGGTGTGCATCTAGGCAGGAAGCGCCTTATCGAGACCTCGGCAATTGACGGGTTTGATCATTCTAGTGCTTTGGTTGTTTGTGTTCATGTTTTGGGACTGTTTTTTATTTTGTGAATGCTCAAGGGCGAGCATTGGGCAGTGTGGGGATATTTGATTACATGTATTTTATGCATGTTTTTCCTTCCATTCTTTCCTCGATTTAGGCCTTGATACTACTAATTCGCTCGTGTTTCCATCTCTATCGCAGATCAAGGCCAAGAAGCAGAAATGTGCTAAAAGATATACTTTCTGGGCAATTTCAGAAGAGTTTAAGCTTCAAGACTAGCGTCGAGACCATAGACACCAATTTCTCCATGTACTAATGTACTCGGATTGATATGCAAACTCTATTTTTGTGCTGTGTTATCTGCATTTTGAGTGACTAAACATATAGCCTTGTTTGCGAGCGAGTGAGTAAACACATATCTGGTGCGGGCTGCTCGTGAGTAGGCCTGATGTGGAAAAGTTCTACCTTTGGGGTCGGTATCCCAATGCTTTAATGCAGGTGTGCATCTAGGCAGGAAGCGCCTTATCGAGACCTCGGCAATTGACGGGTTTGATCATTCCAGTGCTTTGGTTGTTTGTGTTCATGCTTTGTGACTGTTTTTTATTTTGTGAATGCTCAAGGGCGAGCATTAGGCAGTGTGGGGATATTTGATTACATGTATTTTATGCATGTTTTTCCTTCCATTCTTACCTCGATTTAGGCCTTGATACTACTAAATCGGATCGTGTTTCCATCTCTATCGCAGATCAAGGCCAAGAAGTAGAAATGTGCTAAAAGACATACTTTCTGGGCAATTTCAGAAGAGTTTAAGCTTCAAGACTAGCGTCGAGACCATAGACACCAATTTCTCCATGTACTAATGTACTCGGATTGATATGCAAACTCTATTTTTGTGCTGTGTTATCTGCATTTTGAGTGACTAAACATATAGCCTTGTTTGCGAGCGAGTGAGTAAACACATATCTGGTGAGGGCTGCTCGTGACTAGGCCTGATGTGGAAAAGTTCTACCTTTGGGGTCGGTATCCCAATGCTTTAATACAGGTGTGCATCTAGGCAGGAAGCGCCTTATCGAGACCGCGGCAATTGACGGGTTTGATCATTCTAGTGCTTTGGTTGTTTGTGTTCATGTTTTGGGACTGTTTTTTATTTTGTGAATGCTCAAGGGCGAGCATTGGGCAGTGTGGGGATATTTGCTTACATGTGTTTTATGCATGTTTTTCCTTCCATTCTTACCTCGATTTAGGCCTTGATACTACTAATTCGCTCGTGTTTCCATCTTTATCGCAGATCAAGGCCATGAAGGAGAAATGTGCGAAAAGACATACTTTCTGGGCAATTTCAGAAGAGTTTAAGCTTCAAGACTAGCGTCGAGAACATAGACACCAATTTCTCCATGTACTAATGTACTCGGATTGATATGCAAACTCTATTTTTGTGCTGTGTTATCTGCATTTTGAGTGACTAAACATATAGCATTGTTTGCGAGCGAGTGAGTAAAAACATATCTGGTGAGGGCTGCTCGTGAGTAGGCCTGATGTGGAAAAGTTCTACCTTTGGGGTCGGTATCCCAATGCTTTAATGCAGGTGTGCATCTAGGCAGGAAGCGCCTTATCGAGACCTCGGCAATTGACGGGTTTGGTCATTCCAGTGCTTTGGTTGTTTGTTTTCATGTTTTGGGACTGTTTTTTATTTTGTGAATGCTCAAGGGCGAGCATTGGGCAGTGTGGGGATATTTGTTTACATGTGTTTTATGCATGTTTTTCTTTCCATTCTTACCTCGATTTAGGCCTTGATACTACTAATTCGCTCGTGTTTCCATCTTTATCGCAGATCAAGGCCAAGAAGGAGAAATGTGCGAAAAGACATACTTTCTGGGCAATTTCAGAAGAGTTTAAGCTTCAAGACTAGCGTCGAGACCATAGACACCAATTTCTCCATGTACTAATGTACTCGGATTGATATGCAAACTCTATTTTTGTGCTGTGTTATCTGCATTTTGAGTGACTAAACATAAAGCCTTGTTTGCGAGCGAGTGAGTAAACACATATCTGGTGAGGGCTGCTCGTGACTAGGCCTGATGTGGAAAAGTTCTACCTTTGGGGTCGGTATCCCAATGCTTTAATGCAGGTGTGCATCTAGGTAGGAAGCGCCATATCGAGACCTGGACAATTGACGGGTTTGATCATTCCAGTGCTTTGGTTGTTTGTGTTCATGTTTTGGGACTGTTTTTTATTTTGTGAATGCTCAAGGGTGAGCATTGGGCAGTGTGGGGATACTTGATTACATGTATTTTATGCATGTGTTTCCTTCCATTCTTACCTCGATTTAGGCCTTGATACTACTAATTCGCTCGTGTTTCCATCTTTCTCGCAGATCAAGGCCAAGAAGGAGAAATGTGCGAAAAGACATACTTTCTGGGCAATTTCAGAAGAGTTTAAGCTTCAAGACTAGCGTCGAGACCATAGACACCAATTTCTCCATGTACTAATGTAGTCGGATTGATATGCAAACTCTATTTTCGTGCTGTGTTATCTGCATTTTGAGTGACTAAACATATAGCCTTGTTTGCGAGCGAGTGAGTAAAAACATATCTGGTGAGGGCTGCTCGTCAGTAGGCCTGATGTGGAAAAGTTCTACCTTTGGGGTCGGTATCCCAATGCTTTAATGCAGGTGTGCATCTAGGCAGGAAGCGCCTTATCAAGACCTCGGCAATTGACGGGTTTGATCATTCCAGTGCTTTGGTTGTTTGTGTTCATGTTTTGGGACTGTTTTTTATTTTGTGAATGCTCAAGGGCGAGCATTGGGCAGTGTGGGGATATTTGCTTACATGTGTTTTATGCATGTTTTTCCTTCCATTCTTACCTCGATTTAGGCCTTGATACTACTAATTCGCTCGTGTTTCCATCTTTATCGCAGATCAAGGCCAAGAAGGAGAAATGTGCGAAAAGACATACTTTCTGGGCAATTTCAGAAGAGTTTAAGCTTCAAGACTAGCGTCGAGACCATAGACACCAATTTCTCCATGTACTAATGTACTCGGATTGATATGCAAACTCTATTTTTGTGCTGTGTTATCTGCATTTTGAGTGACTAAACATAAAGCCTTGTTTGCGAGCGAGTGAGTAAACACATATCTGGTAAGGGCTGCTCGTGACTAGGCCTGATGTGGAAAAGTTCTACCTTTGGGGTCGGTATCCCAATGCTTTAATGCAGGTGTGCATCTAGGTAGGAAGCGCCATATCGAGACCTGGACAATTGACGGGTTTGATCATTCCAGTGCTTTGGTTGTTTGTGTTCATGTTTTGGGACTGTTTTTTATTTTGTGAATGCTCAAGGGTGAGCATTGGGCAGTGTGGGGATATTTGATTAAATGTATTTTATGCATCTTTTTCCTTCCATTCTTACCTCGATTTAGGCCTTGATACTACTAATTCGCTCGTGTTTCCATCTCTATCGCAGATCAAGGCCAAGAAGCAGAAATGTGCTAAAAGACATAGTTTCTGGGCAATTTCAGAAGAGTTTAAGCTTCAAGACTAGCGTCGAGACCATAGACACCAATTTCTCCATGTACTAATGTACTCGGATTGATATGCAAACTCTATTTTTGTGCTGTGTTATCTGCATTTTGAGTGACTAAACATATAGCCTTGTTTGCGAGCGAGTGAGTAAACACATATCTGGTGCGGGCTGCTCGTGAGTAGGCCTGATGTGGAAAAGTTCTACCTTTGGGGTCGGTATCCCAATGCTTTAATGCAGGTGTGCATCTAGGCAGGAAGCGCCTTATCGAGACCTCGGCAATTGACGGGTTTGATCATTCCAGTGCTTTGGTTGTTTGTGTTCATGCTTTGTGACTGTTTTTTATTTTGTGAATGCTCAAGGGCGAGCATTGGGCAGTGTGGGGATATTTGATTACATGTATTTTATGCATGTTTTTCCTTCCATTCTTACCTCGATTTAGGCCTTGATACTACTAAATCGGATCGTGTTTCCATCTCTATCGCAGATCAAGGCCAAGAAGTAGAAATGTGCTAAAAGACATACTTTCTGGGCAATTTCAGAAGAGTTTAAGCTTCAAGACTAGCGTCGAGACCATAGACACCAATTTCTCCATGTACTAATGTACTCGGATTGATATGCAAACTCTATTTTTGTGCTGTGTTATCTGCATTTTGAGTGACTAAACATATAGCCTTGTTTGCGAGCGAGTGAGTAAACACATATCTGGTGAGGGCTGCTCGTGACTAGGCCTGATGTGGAAAAGTTCTACCTTTGGGGTCGGTATCCCAATGCTTTAATACAGGTGTGCATCTAGGCAGGAAGCGCCTTATCGAGACCTCGGCAATTGACGGGTTTGATCATTCTAGTGCTTTGGTTGTTTGTGTTCATGTTTTGGGACTGGTTTTTATTTTGTGAATGCTCAAGGGCGAGCATTGGGCAGTGTGGGGATATTTGATTACATGTATTTTATGCATGTTTTTCCTTCCATTCTTTCCTCGATTTAGGCCTTGATACTACTAATTCGCTCGTGTTTCCATCTCTATCGCAGATCAAGGCCAAGAAGCAGAAATGTGCTAAAAGATATACTTTCTGGGCAATTTCAGAAGAGTTTACGCTTCAAGACTAGCGTCGAGACCATAGACACCAATTTCTCCATGTACTAATGTACTCGGATTGATATGCAAACTCTATTTTTGTGCTGTGTTATCTGCATTTTGAGTGACTAAACATATAGCCTTGTTTGCGAGCGAGTGAGTAAACACATATCTGGTGCGGGCTGCTCGTGAGTAGGCCTGATGTGGAAAAGTTCTACCTTTGGGGTCGGTATCCCAATGCTTTAATGCAGGTGTGCATCTAGGCAGGAAGCGCCTTATCGAGACCTTGGCAATTGACGGGTTTGATCATTCCAGTGCTTTGGTTGTTTGTGTTCATGCTTTGTGACTGTTTTTTATTTTGTGAATGCTCAAGGGCGAGCATTGGGCAGTGTGGGGATATTTGATTACATGTATTTTATGCATGTTTTTCCTTCCATTCTTACCTCGATTTAGGCCTTGATACTACTAAATCGGATCGTGTTTCCATCTCTATCGCAGATCAAGGCCAAGAAGTAGAAATGTGCTAAAAGACATACTTTCTGGGCAATTTCAGAAGAGTTTAAGCTTCAAGACTAGCGTCGAGACCATAGACACCAATTTCTCCATGTACTAATGTACTCGGATTGATATGCAAACTCTATTTTTGTGCTGTGTTATCTGCATTTTGAGTGACTAAACATATAGCCTTGTTTGCGAGCGAGTGAGTAAACACATATCTGGTGAGGGCTGCTCGTGACTAGGCCTGATGTGGAAAAGTTCTACCTTTGGGGTCGGTATCCCAATGCTTTAATACAGGTGTGCATCTAGGCAGGAAGCGCCTTATCGAGACCTCGGCAATTGACGGGTTTGATCATTCTAGTGCTTTGGTTGTTTGTGTTCATGTTTTGGGACTGTTTTTTATTTTGTGAATGCTCAAGGGCGAGCATTGGGCAGTGTGGGGATATTTGATTACATGTATTTTATGCATGTTTTTCCTTCCATTCTTTCCTCGATTTAGGCCTTGATACTACTAATTCGCTCGTGTTTCCATCTCTATCGCAGATCAAGGCCAAGAAGCAGAAATGTGCTAAAAGATATACTTTCTGGGCAATTTCAGAAGAGTTTACGCTTCAAGACTAGCGTCGAGACCATAGACACCAATTTCTCCATGTACTAATGTACTCGGATTGATATGCAAACTCTATTTTTGTGCTGTGTTATCTGCATTTTGAGTGACTAAACATATAGCCTTGTTTGCGAGCGAGTGAGTAAACACATATCTGGTGAGGGCTGCTCGTCAGTAGGCCTGATGTGGAAAAGTTCTACCTTTGGGGTCGGTATCCCAATGCTTTAATGCAGGTGTGCATCTAGGCAGGAAGCGCCTTATCAAGACCTCGGCAATTGACGGGTTTGATCATTCCAGTGCTTTGGTTGTTTGTGTTCATGTTTTGGGACTGTTTTTTATTTTGTGAATGCTCAAGGGCGAGCATTGGGCAGTGTGGGGATATTTGTTTACATGTGTTTTATGCATGTTTTTCCTTCCATTCTTACCTCGATTTAGGCCTTGATACTACTAATTCGCTCGTGTTTCCATCTTTATCGCAGATCAAGGCCAAGAAGGAGAAATGTGCGAAAAGACATACTTTCTGGGCAATTTCAGAAGAGTTTAAGCTTCAAGACTAGCGTCGAGACCATAGACACCAATTTATCCATGTACTAATGTACTCGGATTGATATGCAAACTCTATTTTTGTGCTGTGTTATCTGCATTTTGAGTGACTAAACATAAAGCCTTGTTTGCGAGCGAGTGAGTAAACACATATCTGGTGAGGGCTGCTCGTGACTAGGCCTGATGTGGAAAAGTTCTACCTTTGGGGTCGGTATCCCAATGCTTTAATGCAGGTGTGCATCTAGGTAGGAAGCGCCATATCGAGACCTGGACAATTGACGGGTTTGATCATTCCAGTGCTTTGGTTGTTTGTGTTCATGTTTTGGGACTGTTTTTTATTTTGTGAATGCTCAAGGGTGAGCATTGGGCAGTGTGGGGATATTTGATTAAATGTATTTTATGCATCTTTTTCCTTCCATTCTTACCTCGATTTAGGCCTTGATACTACTAATTCGCTCGTGTTTCCATCTCTATCGCAGATCAAGGCCAAGAAGCAGAAATGTGCTAAAAGACATAGTTTCTGGGCAATTTCAGAAGAGTTTAAGCTTCAAGACTAGCGTCGAGACCATAGACACCAATTTCTCCATGTACTAATGTACTCGGATTGATATGCAAACTCTATTTTTGTGCTGTGTTATCTGCATTTTGAGTGACTAAACATATAGCCTTGTTTGCGAGCGAGTGAGTAAACACATATCTGGTGAGGGCTGCTCGTGACTAGGCCTGATGTGGAAAAGTTCTACCTTTGGGGTCGGTATCCCAATGCTTTAATACAGGTGTGCATCTAGGCAGGAAGCGCCTTATCAAGACCTCGGCAATTGACGGGTTTGATCATTCCAGTGCTTTGGTTGTTTGTGTTCATGTTTTGGGACTGTTTTTTATTTTGTGAATGCTCAAGGGCGAGCATTGGGCAGTGTGGGGATATTTGCTTACATGTGTTTTATGCATGTTTTTCCTTCCATTCTTACCTCGATTTAGGCCTTGATACTACTAATTCGCTCGTGTTTCCATCTTTATCGCAGATCAAGGCCATGAAGGAGAAATGTGCGAAAAGACATACTTTCTGGGCAATTTCAGAAGAGTTTAAGCTTCAAGACTAGCATCGAGAACATAGACACCAATTTCTCCATGTACTAATGTACTCCGATTGATATGCAAACTCTATTTTTGTGCTGTGTTATCTGCATTTTGAGTGACTAAACATATAGCCTTGTTTGCGAGCGAGTGAGTAAAAACATATCTGGTGAGGGCTGCTCGTCAGTAGGCCTGATGTGGAAAAGTTCTACCTTTGGGGTCGGTATCCCAATGCTTTAATGCAGGTGTGCATCTAGGCAGGAAGCGCCTTATCAAGACCTCGGCAATTGACGGGTTTGATCATTCCAGTGCTTTGGTTGTTTGTGTTCATGTTTTGGGACTGTGTTTTATTTTGTGAATGCTCAAGGGCGAGCATTGGGCAGTGTGGGGATATTTGCTTACATGTGTTTTATGCATGTTTTTCCTTCCATTCTTACCTCGATTTAGGCCTTGATACTACTAATTCGCTCGCGTTTCCATCTTTATCGCAGATCAAGGCCATGAAGGAGAAATGTGCGAAAAGACATACTTTCTGGGAAATTTCAGAAGAGTTTAAGCTTCAAGACTAGCGTCGAGAACATAGACACCAATTTCTCCATGTACTAATGTACTCGGATTGATATGCAAACTCTATTTTTGTGCTGTGTTATCTGCATTTTGAGTGACTAAACATATAGCCTTGTTTGCGAGCGAGTGAGTAAAAACATATCTGGTGAGGGCTGCTCGTGAGTAGGCCTGATGTGGAAAAGTTCTACCTTTGGGGTCGGTATCCCAATGCTTTAATGCAGGTGTGCATCTAGGCAGAAAGCGCCTTATCGAGACCTCGGCAATTGACGGGTTTGGTCATTCCAGTGCTTTGGTTGTTTGTTTTCATGTTTTGGGACTGTTTTTTATTTTGTGAATGCTCAAGGGCGGGCATTGGGCAGTGTGGGGATATTTGTTTACATGTGTTTTATGCATGTTTTTCCTTCCATTCTTACCTCGATTTAGGCCTTGATACTACTAATTCGCTCGTGTTTCCATCTTTATCGCAGATCAAGGCCAAGAAGGAGAAATGTGCGAAAAGACATACTTTCTGGGCAATTTCAGAAGAGTTTAAGCTTCAAGACTAGCGTCGAGACCATAGACACCAATTTCTCCATGTACTAATGTACTCGGATTGATATGCAAACTCTATTTTTGTGCTGTGTTATCTGCATTTTGAGTGACTAAACATAAAGCCTTGTTTGCGAGCGAGTGAGTAAACACATATCTGGTGAGGGCTGCTCGTGACTAGGCCTGATGTGGAAAAGTTCTACCTTTGGGGTCGGTATCCCAATGCTTTAATGCAGGTGTGCATCTAGGTAGGAAGCGCCATATCGAGACCTGGACAATTGACGGGTTTGATCATTCCAGTGCTTTGGTTGTTTGTGTTCATGTTTTGGGACTGTTTTTTATTTTGTGAATGCTCAAGGGTGAGCATTGGGCAGTGTGGGGATATTTGATTACATGTATTTTATGCATCTTTTTCCTTCCATTCTTACCTCGATTTAGGCCTTGATACTACTAATTCGCTCGTGTTTCCATCTCTATCGCAGATCAAGGCCAAGAAGCAGAAATGTGCTAAAAGACATAGTTTCTGGGCAATTTCAGAAGAGTTTAAGCTTCAAGACTAGCGTCGAGACCATAGACACCAATTTCTCCATGTACTAATGTACTCGGATTGATATGCAAACTCTATTTTTGTGCTGTGTTATCTGCATTTTGAGTGACTAAACATATAGCCTTGTTTGCGAGCGAGTGAGTAAACACATATCTGGTGCGGGCTGCTCGTGAGTAGGCCTGATGTGGAAAAGTTCTACCTTTGGCGTCGGTATCCCAATGCTTTAATGCAGGTGTGCATCTAGGCAGGAAGCGCCTTATCGAGACCTCGGCAATTGACGGGTTTGATCATTCCAGTGCTTTGGTTGTTTGTGTTCATGTTTTGGGACTGTTTTTTATTTTGTGAATGCTCAAGGGCGACCATTGGGCAGTGTGGGGATATTTGATTACATGTATTTTATGCATGTTTTTCCTTCCATTCTTACCTCGATTTAGGCCTTGATACTACTAATTCGCTCGTGTTTCCATCTTTCTCGCAGATCAAGGCCAAGAAGGAGAAATGTGCGAAAAGACATACTTTCTGGGCAATTTGAGAAGAGTTTAAGCTTCAAGACTAGCGTCGAGACCATAGACACCAATTTCTCCATGTACTAATGTACTCGGATTGATATGCAAACTCTATTTTTGTGCTGTGTTATCTGCATTTTGAGTGACTAAACATATAGCCTTGTTTGCGAGCGAGTGAGTAAAAACATATCTGGTGAGGGCTGCTCGTCAGTAGGCCTGATGTGGAAAAGTTCTACCTTTGGGGTCGGTATCCCAATGCTTTAATGCAGGTGTGCATCTAGGCAGGAAGCGCCTTATCGAGACCTCGGCAATTGACGGGTTTGATCATTCCAGTGCTTTGGTTGTTTGTGTTCATGTTTTGGGACTGTTTTTTATTTTGTGAATGCTCAAGGGCGAGCATTGGGCAGTGTGGGGATATTTACTTACATGTGTTTTATGCATGTTTTTCCTTCCATTCTTACCTCGATTTAGGCCTTGATACTACTAATTCGCTCGTGTTTCCATCTTTATCGCAGATCAAGGCCAAGAAGGAGAAATGTGCGAAAAGACATACTTTCTGGGCAATTTCAGAAGAGTTTAAGCTTCAAGACTAGCGTCGAGAACATAGACACCAATTTCTCCATGTACTAATGTACTCGGATTGATATGCAAACTCTATTTTTGTGCTGTGTTCTCTGCATTTTGAGTGACTAAACATATAGCCTTGTTTGCGAGCGAGTGAGTAAAAACATTTCTGGTGAGGGCTGCTCGTGAGTAGGCCTGATGTGGAAAAGTTCTACCTTTGGGGTCGGTATCCCAATGCTTTAATGCAGGTGTGCATCTAGGCAGGAAGCGCCTTATCGAGACCTCGGCAATTGACGGGTTTGATCATTCCAGTGCTTTGGTTGTTTGTTTTCATGTTTTGGGACTGTTTTTTATTTAGTGAATGCTCAAGGGCGTGCATTGGGCAGTGTGGGGATATTTGTTTACATGTGTTTTATGCATGTTTTTCCTTCCATTCTTACCTCGATTTAGGCCTTGATACTACTAATTCGCTCGTGTTTCCATCTTTATCGCAGATCAAGGCCAAGAAGGAGAAATGTGCGAAAAGACATACTTTCTGGGCAATTTCAGAAGAGTTTAAGCTTCAAGACTAGCGTCGAGAACATAGACACCAATTTCTCCATGTACTAATGTACTCCGATTGATATGCAAACTCTATTTTTGTGCTGTGTTATCTGCATTTTGAGTGACTAAACATATAGCCTTGTTTTCGAGCGAGTGAGTAAACACATATCTGGTGAGGGCTGCTCGTGACTGAGCCTGATGTGGAAAAGTTCTACCTTTGGGGTCGGTATCCCAATGGTTTAATGCAGGTGTGCATCTAGGCAGGAAGCGCCTTATCGAGATCTGGACCATTGACGGGTTTGATCATTCCAGTGCTTTGGTTGTTTGTGTTCATGTTTTGGGACTGTTTTTTATTTTGTGAATGCTCAAGGGCGAGCATTGGGCAATGTGGGGATATTTGATTACATGTATTTTATGCATGTTTTTTCTTCCATTCTTACCTCGATTTAGGCCTTGGTACTACTAATTCGCTCGTGTTTCCATCTTTATCGCAGATCAACGCCAAGAAGCAGAAATGTGCTAAAAGACATACTTTCTGGGCAATTTCAGAAGAGTTTAAGCTTCAAGACTAGCGTCGAGACCATAGACACCAATTTCTCCATGTACTAATGTACTTTGATTGATATGCAAACTCTATTTTTGTGCTGTGTTATCTGCATTTTGAGTGACTAAACATATAGCCTTGTTTGCGAGCGAGTGAGTAAACACATATCTGGTGAGGGCTGCTCGTGAGTAGGCCTGATGTGGAAAAGTTCTACCTTTGGGGTCGGTATCCCAATGCTTTAATGCAGGTGTGCATCTAGGCAGGAAGCGCATTATCGAGACCTCGGCAATTGACGGGTTTGATCATTCCAGTGCTTTGGTTGTTTGTGTTCATGTTTTGGGACTGTTTTTTATTTTGTGAATGCTCAAGGGCGAGCATTGGGCAGTGTGGGGATATTTGATTACATGTATTTTATGCATCTTTTTCCTTCCATTCTTACCTCGATTTAGGCCTTGATACTACTATTTCGCTCGTGTTTCCATCTTTATCGCAGATCAAGGCCAAGAAGGAGAAATGTGCGAAAAGACATACTTTCTGGGCAATTTCAGAAGAGTTTAACCTTCAAGACTAGCGTCGAGACCATAGACACCAATTTCTCCATGTAGTAATGTACACGGATTGATATGCAAACTCTATTTTTGTGCTGTGTTATCTGCATTTTGAGTGACTAAACATATAGCCTTGTTTGCGAGCGAGTGAGTAAACACATATCTGGTGAGGGTTGCTCGTGACTAGGCCTGATGTGGAAAAGTTCTACCTTTGGGGTCGGTATCCCAATGCTTTAATGCAGGTGTGCATCTAGGCAGGAAGCGCCTTATCGAGACCTTGATAATTAACGGGTTTGATCATTCCAGTGCTTTGGTTCTTGGTGTTCATGTTTTGGGACTGTTTTTTATTTTGTGAATGCTCAAGGGCGAGCATTGGGCAGTGTGGGGATATTTGATTACATGTATTTTATGCATGTTTTTCCTTCCATTCTTACCTCGATTTAGGCCTTGATACTACTAATTCGCTCGTGTTTCCATCTTTCTCGCACATCAAGGCCAAGAAGGAGAAATGTGCGAAAAGACATACTTTCTGGGCAAATTTAGAAGAGTTTAAGCTACAAGACTAGCGTCGAGAGCATAGACACCAATTTCTCCATGTACTAATGTACTCGGATTGATATGCAAACTCTATTTTTGTGCTGTGTTATCTGCATTTTGAGTGACTAAACATATAGCCTTGTTTGCGAGCGAGTGAGTAAACACATATCTGGTGAGGGCTGCTCGTGACTAGGCCTGATGTGGAAAAGTTCTACCTTTGGGGTCGGTATCCCAATGCTTTAATGCAGGTGTGCATCTAGGCAGGAAGCGCCTTATCGAGACCTCCGCAATTGACGGGTTTGATCATTCCAGTGCTTTGGTTGTTTGTGTTCATGTTTTGGGACTGTTTTTTATTTTGTGAATGCTCAAGGGCGAGCATTGGGCAGTGTGGGGATATTTGATTACATGTATTTTATGCATGTTTTTCCTTCCATTCTTACCTCGATTTAGGCCTTGATACTACTAATTCGCTCGTGTTTCCATCTTTATCGCAGATCAAGGCCAAGAAGGAGAAATGTGCGAAAAGACATACTTTCTGGGCAATTTCAGAAGAGTTTAAGCTTCAAGACTAGCGTCGAGACCCTAGACACCAATTTCTACATGTACTAATGTACTCGGATTGATATGCAAACTCTATTTTTGTGCTGTGTTATCTGCATTTTGAGTGACTAAACATATAGCCTTGTATGCGAGCGAGTGAGTAAAGACATATCTGGTGAGGGCTGCTCGTGACTAGGCCTAATGTGGAAAAGTTCTACCTTTGGGGTGGGTATCCCAATGCTTTAATGCAGGTGTGCATCTAGGCAGGAAGCGCCTTATCGAGACCTCCGCAATTGACGGGTTTGATCATTCCAGTGCTTTGGTTGTTTGTGTTCATGTTTTGGGACTGTTTTTTATTTTGTGAATGCTCAAGGGCGAGCATTGGGCAGTGTGGGGATATTTGATTACATGTATTTTATGCATGTTTTTCCTTCCATTCTTACCTCGATTTAGGCCTTGATACTACTAATTCGCTCGTGTTTCCATCTTTCTCGCAGATCAAGGCCAAGAAGGAGAAATGTGCGAAAAGACATACTTTCTGGGCAATTTCAGAAGAGTTTAAGCTTCAAGACTAGCGTCGAGACCATAGACACCAATTTCTCCATGTACTAATGTACTCGGATTAATATGCAAACTCTATTTTTGTGCTGTGTTATCTGCATTTTGAGTGACTAAACATATAGCCTTGTTTGCGAGCGAGTGAGTAAACACATATCTGGTGAGGGCTGCTCGTGAGTAGGCCTGATGTGGAAAAGTTCTACCTTTGGGGTCAGTATCCCAATGCTTTAATGCAGGTATGCATCTAGGCAGGAAGCGCCTTATCGAGACCTCGGCAATTGACGGGTTTGATCATTCCAGTGCTTTGGTTATTTGTGTTCATGTTTTGAAACTGTTTTTTATTTTGTGAATGCTCAAGGGCGAGCATTGGGCAGTGTGGGGATATTTGATTACATGTATTTTATGCATGTTTTTCCTTCCATTCTTACCTCGATTTAGGCCTTGATACTACTAATTCACTCGTGTTTCCATCTCTATCGCAGATCAAGGCCAAGAAGCAGAAATGTGCTAAAAGACATACTTTTTGGGCGATTTCAGAAGAGTTTAAGCTTCAAGACTAGCGTCGAGAACATAGACACCAATTTCTCCATGTACTAATGTACTCGGATTGATATGCAAACTCTATTTTTGTGCTATGTTCTCTGCATTTTGAGTGACTAAACATATAGCCTTGTTTGCGAGCGAGTGAGTAAAAACATATCTGGTGAGGGCTGCTCGTGAGTAGGCCTGATGTGGAAAAGTTCTACCTTTGGGGTCGGTATCCCAATGCTTTAATGCAGGTGTGCATATAGGCAGGAAGCGCCTTATCGAGACCTCGACAATTGACGGGTTTGATCATTCCAGTGCTTTGGTTGTTTGTTTTCATGTTTTGGGACTGTTTTTTATTTTGTGAATGCTCAAGGGCGAGCATTGGGCAGTGTGGGGATATTTGCTTACATGTGTTTTATGCATGTTTTTCCTTCCATTCTTACCTCGATTTAGGCCTTGATACTACTAATTCGCTCGCGTTTCCATCTTTATCGCAGATCAAGGCCAAGAAGGAGAAATGTGCGAAAAGACATACTTTCTGGGCAATTTCAGAAGAGTTTAAGCTTCAAGACTAGCGTCGAGACCATAGACACCAATTTCTCCATGTACTAATGTACTCGGATTGATATGCAAACTCTATTTTTGTGCTATGTTCTCTGCATTTTGAGTGACTAAACATATAGCCTTGTTTTCGAGCGAGTGAGTAAACACATATCTGGTGAGGGCTGCTCGTGACTGAGCCTGATGTGGAAAAGGTCTAACTTTGGGGTCGGTATCCCAATGGTTTAATGCAGGTGTGCATCTAGGCAGGAAGCACCTTATCGAGATCTAGACCATTGACGGGTTTGATCATTCCAGTGCTTTGGTTGTTTGTGTTCATGTTTTGGGACTGTTTTTTATTTTGTGAATGCTCAAGGGCGAGCATTGGCCAATGTGGGGATATTTGATTACATGTATTTTATGCATGTTTTTTCTTCCATTCTTACCTCGATTTAGGCCTTGATACTACTAATTCGCTCGTGTTTCCATCTTTATCGCAGATCAAGGCCAAGAAGCAGAAATGTGCTAAAAGACATACTTTCTGGGCAATTTCAGAAGAGTTTAAGCTTCAAGACTAGCGTCGAGACCATATACACCAATTTCTCCATGTACTAATGTACTTTGATTGATATGCAAACTCTATTTTTGTGCTGTGTTATCTGCATTTTGAGTGACTAAACATATAGCCTTGTTTGCGAGCGAGTGAGTAAACACATATCTGGTGAGGGCTGCTCGTGACTAGGCCTGATGTGGAAAAGTTCTACCTTTGGGGTCGGTATCCCAATGCTTTAATGCAGGTGTGCATCTAGGCAGGAAGCGCCTTATCGAGACCTCCGCAATTGACGGGTTTGATCATTCCAGTGCTTTGGTTGTTTGTGTTCATGTTTTGGGACTGTTTTTTATTTTGTGAATGCTCAAGGGCGAGCATTGGGCAGTGTGGGGATATTTGATTACATGTATTTTATGCATGTTTTTCCTTCCATTCTTACCTCGATTTAGGCCTTGATACTACTAATTCGCTCGTGTTTCCATCTTTCTCGCAGATCAAGGCCAAGAAGGAGAAATGTGCGAAAAGACATACTTTCTGGGAAATTTCAGAAGAGTTTAAGCTTCAAGACTAGCGTCGAGACCATAGACACCAATTTCTCCATGTACTAATGTACTCGGATTGATATGCAAACTCTATTTTTGTGCTGTGTTATCTACATTTTGAGTGACTAAACATATAGCCTTGTTTGCGAGCGAGTGAGTAAACACATATCTGGTGAGGGCTGCTCGTGAGTAGGCCTGATGTGGAAAAGTTCTACCTTTGGGGTCGGTATCCCAATGCTTTAATGCAGGTGTGCATCTAGGCAGGAAGCGCATTATCGAGACCTCGGCAATTGACGGGTTTGATCATTCCAGTGCTTTGGTTGTTTGTGTTCATGTTTTGGGACTGTTTTTTATTTTGTGAATGCTCAAGGGCGAGCATTGGGCAGTGTGGGGATATTTGATTACATGTATTTTATGCATGTTTTTCCTTCCATTCTTACCTCGATTTAGGCCTTGATACTACTAATTCGCTCGTGTTTCCATCTTTCTCGCAGATCAAGGCCAAGAAGGAGAAATGTGCGAAAAGACATACTTTCTGGGCAATTTCAGAAGAGTTTAAGCTTCAAGACTAGCGTCGAGACCATAGACACCAATTTCTCCATGTACTAATGTACTCGGATTAATATGCAAACTCTATTTTTGTGCTGTGTTATCTGCATTTTGAGTGACTAAACATATAGCCTTGTTTGCGAGCGAGTGAGTAAACACATATCTGGTGAGGGCTGCTCGTGAGTAGGCCTGATGTGGAAAAGTTCTACCTTTGGGGTCGGTATCCCAATGCTTTAATGCAGGTGTGCATCTAGGCAGGAAGCGCATTATCGAGACCTCGGCAATTGACGGGTTTGATCATTCCAGTGCTTTGGTTGTTTGTGTTCATGTTTTGGGACTGTTTTTTATTTTGTGAATGCTCAAGGGCGAGCATTGGGCAGTGTGGGGATATTTGATTACATGTATTTTATGCATGTTTTTCCTTCCATTCTTACCTCGATTTAGGCCTTGATACTACTAATTCGCTCGTGTTTCCATCTTTCTCGCAGATCAAGGCCAAGAAGGAGAAATGTGCGAAAAGACATACTTTCTGGGCAATTTCAGAAGAGTTTAAGCTTCAAGACTAGCGTCGAGACCATAGACACCAATTTCTCCATGTACTAATGTACTCGGATTAATATGCAAACTCTATTTTTGTGCTGTGTTATCTGCATTTTGAGTGACTAAACATATAGCCTTGTTTGCGAGCGAGTGAGTAAACACATATCTGGTGAGGGCTGCTCGTGAGTAGGCCTGATGTGGAAAAGTTCTACCTTTGGGGTCGGTATCCCAATGCTTTAATGCAGGTGTGCATCTAGGCAGGAAGCGCATTATCGAGACCTCGGCAATTGACGGGTTTGATCATTCCAGTGCTTTGGTTGTTTGTGTTCATGTTTTGGGACTGTTTTTTATTTTGTGAATGCTCAAGGGCGAGCATTGGGCAGTGTGGGGATATTTGATTACATGTATTTTATGCATGTTTTTCCTTCCATTCTTACCTCGATTTAGGCCTTGATACTAGTAATTCGCTCGTGTTTCCATCTTTATCGCAGATCAAGGCCAAGAAGGAGAAATGTGCGAAAAGACATACTTTCTAGGCAATTTCAGAAGAGTTTAAGCTTCAAGACTAGCGTCGAGACCATAGACACCAATTTCTACATGTACTAATGTACTCGGATTGATATGCAAACTCTATTTTTGTGCTGTGTTATCTGCATTTTGAGTGACTAAACATATAGCCTTGTTTGCGAGCGAGTGAGTAAACACATATCTGGTGAGGGCTGCTCGTGACTAGGCCTGATGTGGAAAAGTTCTACCTTTGGGGTCGGTATCCCAATGCTTTAATGCAGGTGTGCATCTAGGCAGGAAGCGCCTTATCGAGACCTCCGCAATTGACGGGTTTGATCATTCCAGTGCTTTGGTTGTTTGTGTTCATGTTTTGGGACTGTTTTTTATTTTGTGAATGCTCAAGGGCGAGCATTGGGCAGTGTGGGGATATTTGATTACATGTATTTTATGCATGTTTTTCCTTCCATTCTTACCTCGATTTAGGCCTTGATACTACTAATTCGCTCGTGTTTCCATCTTTCTCGCAGATCAAGGCCAAGAAGGAGAAATGTGCGAAAAGACATACTTTCTGGGAAATTTCAGAAGAGTTTAAGCTTCAAGACTAGCGTCGAGACCATAGACACCAATTTCTCCATGTACTAATGTACTCGGATTGATATGCAAACTCTATTTTTGTGCTGTGTTATCTACATTTTGAGTGACTAAACATATAGCCTTGTTTGCGAGCGAGTGAGTAAACACATATCTGGTGAGGGCTGCTCGTGAGTAGGCCTGATGTGGAAAAGTTCTACCTTTGGGGTCGGTATCCCAATGCTTTAATGCAGGTGTGCATCTAGGCAGGAAGCGCCTTATCGAGACCTCGGCAATTGACGGGTTTGATCATTCCAGTGCTTTGGTTATTTGTGTTCATGTTTTGAAACTGTTTTTTATTTTGTGAATGCTCAAGGGCGAGCATTGGGCAGTGTGGGGATATTTGATTACATGTATTTTATGCATGTTTTTCCTTCCATTCTTACCTCGATTTAGGCCTTGATACTACTAATTCACTAGTGTTTCCATCTCTATCGCAGATCAAGGCCAAGAAGCAGAAATGTGCTAAAAGACATACTTTCTGGGCAATTTCAGAAGAGTTTGAGCTTCAAGACTAGCGTCGAGACCATAGACACCAATTTCTCCATGTACTAATGTACTCGGATAGATATGCAAACTCTATTTTTGTGCTGTGTTATCTGCATTTTGAGTGACTAAACATATAGCCTTGTTTGCGAGCGAGTGAGTAAACACATATCTGGTGAGGGCTGCTCGTGACTAGGCCTGATGTGGAAAAGTTCTACCTTTGGGGTCGGTATCCCAATGCTTTAATGCAGGTGTGCATCTAGGCAGGAAGCGCCTTATCGAGACCTCCGCAATTGACGGGTTTGATCATTCCAGTGCTTTGGTTGTTTGTGTTCATGTTTTGGGACTGTTTTTTATTTTGTGAATGCTCAAGGGCGAGCATTGGGCAGTGTGGGGATATTTGATTTCATGTATTTTATGCATGTTTTTCCTTCCATTCTTACCTCGATTTAGGCCTTGATACTACTAATTCGCTCGTGTTTCCATCTTTATCGCAGATCAAGGCCAAGAAGGAGAAATGTGCGAAAAGACATACTTTCTGGGCAATTTCAGAAGAGTTTAAGCTTCAAGACTAGCGTCGAGACCATAGACACCAATTTCTACATGTACTAATGTACTCGGATTGATATGCAAACTCTATTTTTGTGCTGTGTTATCTGCATTTGGAGTGACTAAACATATAGCCTTGTTTGCGAGCGAGTGAGTAAACACATATCTGGTGAGGGCTGCTCGTGACTAGGCCTGATGAGGAAAAGTTCTACCTTTGGGGTCGGTATCCCAATGCTTTAATGCAGGTGTGCATCTAGGCAGGAAGCGCCTTATCGAGACCTCCGCAATTGACGGGTTTGATCATTCCAGTGCTTTGGTTGTTTGTGTTCATGTTTTGGGACTGTTTTTTATTTTGTGAATGCTCAAGGGCGAACATTGGGCAGTTTGGGGATATTTGATTACATGTATTTTATGCATGTTTTTCCTTCCATTCTTACCTCGATTTAGGCCTTGATACTACTAATTCGCTCGTGTTTCCATCTTTCTCGCAGATCAAGGCCAAGAAGGAGAAATGTGCGAAAAGACATACTTTCTGGGCAATTTCAGAAGAGTTTAAGCTTCAAGACTAGCGTCGAGACCATAGACACCAATTTCTCCATGTACTAATGTACTCGGATTGATATGCAAACTCTATTTTTGTGCTGTGTTATCTGCATTTTGAGTGACTAAACATATAGCCTTGTTTGCGAGCGAGTGAGTAAACACATATCTGGTGAGGGATGCTCGTGACTAGGCCTGATGTGGAAAAGTTCTACCTTTGGGGTCGGTATCCCAATGCTTTAATGCAGGTGTGCATCTAGGCAGGAAGCGCCTTATCGAGACCTCGGCAATTGTCGGGTTTGATCATTCCTGCGCTTTGGTTGTTTGTGTTCATGTTTTGGGACTGTTTTTTATTTTGTGAATGCTCAAGGGCGAGAATTGGGCAGTGTGGGGATATTTGATTTCATGTATTTTATGCATGTTTTTCCTTCCATTCTTACCTCGATTTAGGCCTTGATACTACTAATTCGCTCGTGTTTCCATCTTTATCGCAGATCAAGGCCAAGAAGGAGAAATGTGCGAAAAGACATACTTTCTGGGCAATTTCAGAAGAGTTTAAGCTTCAAGACTAGCGTCGAGACCATAGACACCAATTTCTACATGTACTAATGTACTCGGATTGATATGCAAACTCTATTTTTGTGCTGTGTTATCTGCATTTTGAGTGACTAAACATATAGCCTTGTTTGCGAGCGAGTGAGTAAACACATATCTGGTGAGGGCTGCTCGTGACTAGGCCTGATGTGGAAAAGTTCTACCTTTGGGGTCGGTATCCCAATGCTTTAATGCAGGTGTGCATCTAGGCAGGAAGCGCCTTATCGAGACCTCCGCAATTGACGGGTTTGATCATTCCAGTGCTTTGGTTGTTTGTGTTCATGTTTTGGGACTGTTTTTTATTTTGTGAATGCTCAAGGGCGAGCATTGGGCAGTTTGGGGATATTTGATTACATGTATTTTATGCATGTTTTTCCTTCCATTCTTACCTCGATTTAGGCCTTGATACTACTAATTCGCTCGTGTTTCCATCTCTATCGCAGATCAAGGCCAAGAAGCAGAAATGTGCTAAAAGACATACTTTCTGGGCAATTTCAGAAGAGTTTAAGCTTCAAGACTAGCGTCGAGACCATAGACACCAATTTCTCCATGTACTAATGTACTCGGATAGATATGCAAACTCTATTTTTGTGCTGTGTTATCTGCATTTTGAGTGACTAAACATATAGCCTTGTTTGCGAGCGAGTGAGTAAACACATATCTGGTGAGGGTTGCTCGTGACTAGGCCTGATGTCGAAAAGTTCTACCTTTGGGGTCGGTATCCCAATGCTTTAATGCAGGTGTGCATCTAGGCAGGAAGCGCCTTATCGAGACCTCGGCAATTGTCGGGTTTGATCATTCCTGCGCTTTGGTTGTTTGTGTTCATGTTTTGGGACTGTTTTTTATTTTGTGAATGCTCAAGGGCGAGAATTGGGCAGTGTGGGGATATTTGATTTCATGTATTTTATGCATGTTTTTCCTTCCATTCTTACCTCGATTTAGGCCTTGATACTACTAATTCGCTCGTGTTTCCATCTTTATCGCAGATCAAGGCCAAGAAGGAGAAATGTGCGAAAAGACATACTTTCTGGGCAATTTCAGAAGAGTTTAAGCTTCAAGACTAGCGTCGAGACCATAGACACCAATTTCTACATGTACTAATGTACTCGGATTGATATGCAAACTCTATTTTTGTGCTGTGTTATCTGCATTTTGAGTGACTAAACATATAGCCTTGTTTGCGAGCGAGTGAGTAAACACATATCTGGTGAGGGCTGCTCGTGACTAGGCCTGATGTGGAAAAGTTCTACCTTTGGGGTCGGTATCCCAATGCTTTAATGCAGGTGTGCATCTAGGCAGGAAGCGCCTTATCGAGACCTCCGCAATTGACGGGTTTGATCATTCCAGTGCTTTGGTTGTTTGTGTTCATGTTTTGGGACTGTTTTTTATTTTGTGAATGCTCAAGGGCGAGCATTGGGCAGTTTGGGGATATTTGATTACATGTATTTTATGCATGTTTTTCCTTCCATTCTTACCTCGATTTAGGCCTTGATACTACTAATTCGCTCGTGTTTCCATCTTTCTCGCAGATCAAGGCCAAGAAGGAGAAATGTGCGAAAAGACATACTTTCTGGGCAATTTCAGAAGAGTTTAAGCTTCAAGACTAGCGTCGAGACCATAGACACCAATTTCTCCATGTACTAATGTACTCGGATTGATATGCAAACTCTATTTTTGTGCTGTGTTATCTGCATTTTGAGTGACTAAACATATAGCCTTGTTTGCGAGCGAGTGAGTAAACACATATCTGGTGAGGGATGCTCGTGACTAGGCCTGATGTGGAAAAGTTCTACCTTTGGGGTCGGTATCCCAATGCTTTAATGCAGGTGTGCATCTAGGCAGGAAGCGCCTTATCGAGACCTCGGCAATTGTCGGGTTTGATCATTCCTGCGCTTTGGTTGTTTGTGTTCATGTTTTGGGACTGTTTTTTATTTTGTGAATGCTCAAGGGCGAGAATTGGGCAGTGTGGGGATATTTGATTTCATGTATTTTATGCATGTTTTTCCTTCCATTCTTACCTCGATTTAGGCCTTGATACTACTAATTCGCTCGTGTTTCCATCTTTATCGCAGATCAAGGCCAAGAAGGAGAAATGTGCGAAAAGACATACTTTCTGGGCAATTTCAGAAGAGTTTAAGCTTCAAGACTAGCGTCGAGACCATAGACACCAATTTCTACATGTACTAATGTACTCGGATTGATATGCAAACTCTATTTTTGTGCTGTGTTATCTGCATTTTGAGTGACTAAACATATAGCCTTGTTTGCGAGCGAGTGAGTAAATACATATCTGGTGAGGGCTGCTCGTGACTAGGCCTGATGTGGAAAAGTTCTACCTTTGGGGTCGGTATCCCAATGCTTTAATGCAGGTGTGCATCTAGGCAGGAAGCGCCTTATCGAGACCTCCGCAATTGACGGGTTTGATCATTCCAGTGCTTTGGTTGTTTGTGTTCATGTTTTGGGACTGTTTTTTATTTTGTGAATGCTCAAGGGCGAGCATTGGGCAGTTTGGGGATATTTGATTACATGTATTTTATGCATGTTTTTCCTTCCATTCTTACCTCGATTTAGGCCTTGATACTACTAATTCGCTCGTGTTTCCATCTTTCTCGCAGATCAAGGCCAAGAAGGAGAAATGTGCGAAAAGACATACTTTCTGGGCAATTTCAGAAGAGTTTAAGCTTCAAGACTAGCGTCGAGACCATAGACACCAATTTCTACATGTACTAATGTACTCGGATTGATATGCAAACTCTATTTTTGTGCTGTGTTATCTGCATTTTGAGTGACTAAACATATAGCCTTGTTTGCGAGCGAGTGAGTAAACACATATCTGGTGAGGGCTGCTCGTGACTAGGCCTGATGTGGAAAAGTTCTACCTTTGGGGTCGGTATCCCAATGCTTTAATGCAGGTGTGCATCTAGGCAGGAAGCGCCTTATCGAGACCTCCGCAATTGACGGGTTTGATCATTCCAGTGCTTTGGTTGTTTGTGTTCATGTTTTGGGACTGTTTTTTATTTTGTGAATGCTCAAGGGCGAGCATTGGGCAGTTTGGGGATATTTGATTACATGTATTTTATGCATGTTTTTCCTTCCATTCTTACCTCGATTTAGGCCTTGATACTACTAATTCGCTCGTGTTTCCATCTCTATCGCAGATCAAGGCCAAGAAGCAGAAATGTGCTAAAAGACATACTTTCTGGGCAATTTCAGAAGAGTTTAAGCTTCAAGACTAGCGTCGAGACCATAGACACCAATTTCTCCATGTACTAATGTACTCGGATAGATATGCAAACTCTATTTTTGTGCTGTGTTATCTGCATTTTGAGTGACTAAACATATAGCCTTGTTTGCGAGCGAGTGAGTAAACACATATCTGGTGAGGGTTGCTCGTGACTAGGCCTGATGTCGAAAAGTTCTACCTTTGGGGTCGGTATCCCAATGCTTTAATGCAGGTGTGCATCTAGGCAGGAAGCGCCTTATCGAGACCTCGGCAATTGTCGGGTTTGATCATTCCTGCGCTTTGGTTGTTTGTGTTCATGTTTTGGGACTGTTTTTTATTTTGTGAATGCTCAAGGGCGAGAATTGGGCAGTGTGGGGATATTTGATTTCATGTATTTTATGCATGTTTTTCCTTCCATTCTTACCTCGATTTAGGCCTTGATACTACTAATTCGCTCGTGTTTCCATCTTTATCGCAGATCAAGGCCAAGAAGGAGAAATGTGCGAAAAGACATACTTTCTGGGCAATTTCAGAAGAGTTTAAGCTTCAAGACTAGCGTCGAGACCATAGACACCAATTTCTACATGTACTAATGTACTCGGATTGATATGGAAACTCTATTTTTGTGCTGTGTTATCTGCATTTTGAGTGACTAAACATATAGCCTTGTTTGCGAGCGAGTGAGTAAACACATATCTGGTGAGGGCTGCTCGTGACTAGGCCTGATGTGGAAAAGTTCTACCTTTGGGGTCGGTATCCCAATGCTTTAATGCAGGTGTGCATCTAGGCAGGAAGCGCCTTATCGAGACCTCCGCAATTGACGGGTTTGATCATTCCAGTGCTTTGGTTGTTTGTGTTCATGTTTTGGGACTGTTTTTTATTTTGTGAATGCTCAAGGGCGAGCATTGGGCAGTTTGGGGATATTTGATTACATGTATTTTATGCATGTTTTTCCTTCCATTCTTACCTCGATTTAGGCCTTGATACTACTAATTCGCTCGTGTTTCCATCTTTCTCGCAGATCAAGGCCAAGAAGGAGAAATGTGCGAAAAGACATACTTTCTGGGCAATTTCAGAAGAGTTTAAGCTTCAAGACTAGCGTCGAGACCATAGACACCAATTTCTCCATGTACTAATGTACTCGGATTGATATGCAAACTCTATTTTTGTGCTGTGTTATCTGCATTTTGAGTGACTAAACATATAGCCTTGTTTGCGAGCGAGTGAGTAAACACATATCTGGTGAGGGATGCTCGTGACTAGGCCTGATGTGGAAAAGTTCTACCTTTGGGGTCGGTATCCCAATGCTTTAATACAGGTGTGCATCTAGGCAGGAAGCGCCTTATCGAGACCTCGGCAATTGTCGGGTTTGATCATTCCTGCGCTTTGGTTGTTTGTGTTCATGTTTTGGGACTGTTTTTTATTTTGTGAATGCTCAAGGGCGAGAATTAGGCAGTGTGGGGATATTTGATTTCATGTATTTTATGCATGTTTTTCCTTCCATTCTTACCTCGATTTAGGCCTTGATACTACTAATTCGCTCGTGTTTCCATCTTTATCGCAGATCAAGGCCAAGAAGGAGAAATGTGCGAAAAGACATACTTTCTGGGCAATTTCAGAAGAGTTTAAGCTTCAAGACTAGCGTCGAGACCATAGACACCAATTTCTACATGTACTAATGTACTCGGATTGATATGCAAACTCTATTTTTGTGCTGTGTTATCTGCATTTTGAGTGACTAAACATATAACCTTGTTTGCGAGCGAGTGAGTAAACACATATCTGGTGAGGGCTGCTCGTGACTAGGCCTGATGTGGAAAAGTTCTACCTTTGGGGTCGGTATCCCAATGCTTTAATGCAGGTGTGCATCTAGGCAGGAAGCGCCTTATCGAGACCTCCGCAATTGACGGGTTTGATCATTCCAGTGCTTTGGTTGTTTGTGTTCATGTTTTGGGACTGTTTTTTATTTTGTGAATGCTCAAGGGCGAGCATTGGGCAGTTTGGGGATATTTGATTACATGTATTTTATGCATGTTTTTCCTTCCATTCTTACCTCGATTTAGGCCTTGATACTACTAATTCGCTCGTGTTTCCATCTTTATCGCAGATCAAGGCCAAGAAGGAGAAATGTGCGAAAAGACATACTTTCTGGGCAATTTCAGAAGAGTTTAAGCTTCAAGACTAGCGTCGAGACCATAGACACCAATTTCTCCATGTACTAATGTACTCGGATTGATATGCAAACTCTATTTTTGTGCTGTGTTATCTGCATTTTGAGTGACTAAACATATAGCCTTGTTTGCGAGCGAGTGAGTAAACACATATCTGGTGAGGGATGCTCGTGACTAGGCCTGATGTGGAAAAGTTCTACCTTTGGGGTCGGTATCCCAATGCTTTAATGCAGGTGTGCATCTAGGCAGGAAGCGCCTTATCGAGACCTCCGCAATTGACGGGTTTGATCATTCCAGTGCTTTGGTTGTTTGTGTTCATGTTTTGGGACTGTTTTTTATTTTGTGAATGCTCAAGGGCGAGTATTGGGCAGTGTGGGGATATTTGATTACATGTATTTTATGCATGTTTTTCCTTCCATTCTTACCTCGATTTAGGCCTTGATACTACTAATTCGCTCGTGTTTCCATCTTTCTCGCAGATCAAGGCCAAGAAGGAGAAATGTGCGAAAAGACATACTTTCTGGGCAATTTCAGAAGAGTTTAAGCTTCAAGACTAGCGTCGAGACCATAGACACCAATTTCTCCATGTACTAATGTACTCGGATTGATATGCAAACTCTATTTTTGTGCTGTGTTATCTGCATTTTGAGTGACTAAACATATAGCCTTGTTCGCGAGCGAGTGAGTAAACACATATCTGGTGAGGGCTGCTCGTGAGTAGGCCTGATGTGGAAAAGTTCTACCATTGGGGTCGGTATCCCAATGCTTTAATGCAGGTGTGCATCTAGGCAGGAAGCGCCTTATCGAGACCTCGGCAATTGACGGGTTTGATCATTCCAGTGCTTTGGTTATTTGTGTTCATGTTTTGAAACTGTTTTTTATTTTGTGAATGCTCAAGGGCGAGCATTGGGCAGTGTGGGGATATTTGATTACATGTATTTTATGCATGTTTTTCCTTCCATTCTTACCTCGATTTAGGCCTTGATACTACTAATTCACTCGTGTTTCCATCTCTATCGCAGATCAAGGGAAAGAAGCAGAAATGTGCTAAAAGACATACTTTCTGGGCAATTTCAGAAGAGTTTAAGCTTCAAGACTAGCGTCGGGACCATAGACACCAATTTCTACATGTACTAATGTACTCGGATTGATATGGAAACTCTATTTTTGTGCTGTGTTATCTGCATTTTGAGTGACTAAACATATAGCCTTGTTTGCGAGCGAGTGAGTAAACACATATCTGGTGAGGGCTGCTCGTGACTAGGCCTGATGTGGAAAAGTTCTACCTTTGGGGTCGGTATCCCAATGCTTTAATGCAGGTGTGCATCTAGGCAGGAAGCGCCTTATCGAGACCTCCGCAATTGACGGGTTTGATCATTCCAGTGCTTTGGTTGTTTGTGTTCATGTTTTGGGACTGTTTTTTATTTTGTGAATGCTCAAGGGCGAGCATTGGGCAGTTTGGGGATATTTGATTACATGTATTTTATGCATGTTTTTCCTTCCATTCTTACCTCGATTTAGGCCTTGATACTACTAATTCGCTCGTGTTTCCATCTTTCTCGCAGATCAAGGCCAAGAAGGAGAAATGTGCGAAAAGACATACTTTCTGGGCAATTTCAGAAGAGTTTAAGCTTCAAGACTAGCGTCGAGACCATAGACACCAATTTCTCCATGTACTAATGTACTCGGATTGATATGCAAACTCTATTTTTGTGCTGTGTTATCTGCATTTTGAGTGACTAAACATATAGCCTTGTTTGCGAGCGAGTGAGTAAACACATATCTGGTGAGGGATGCTCGTGACTAGGCCTGATGTGGAAAAGTTCTACCTTTGGGGTCGGTATCCCAATGCTTTAATACAGGTGTGCATCTAGGCAGGAAGCGCCTTATCGAGACCTCGGCAATTGTCGGGTTTGATCATTCCTGCGCTTTGGTTGTTTGTGTTCATGTTTTGGGACTGTTTTTTATTTTGTGAATGCTCAAGGGCGAGAATTAGGCAGTGTGGGGATATTTGATTTCATGTATTTTATGCATGTTTTTCCTTCCATTCTTACCTCGATTTAGGCCTTGATACTACTAATTCGCTCGTGTTTCCATCTTTATCGCAGATCAAGGCCAAGAAGGAGAAATGTGCGAAAAGACATACTTTCTGGGCAATTTCAGAAGAGTTTAAGCTTCAAGACTAGCGTCGAGACCATAGACACCAATTTCTACATGTACTAATGTACTCGGATTGATATGCAAACTCTATTTTTGTGCTGTGTTATCTGCATTTTGAGTGACTAAACATATAACCTTGTTTGCGAGCGAGTGAGTAAACACATATCTGGTGAGGGCTGCTCGTGACTAGGCCTGATGTGGAAAAGTTCTACCTTTGGGGTCGGTATCCCAATGCTTTAATGCAGGTGTGCATCTAGGCAGGAAGCGCCTTATCGAGACCTCCGCAATTGACGGGTTTGATCATTCCAGTGCTTTGGTTGTTTGTGTTCATGTTTTGGGACTGTTTTTTATTTTGTGAATGCTCAAGGGCGAGCATTGGGCAGTTTGGGGATATTTGATTACATGTATTTTATGCATGTTTTTCCTTCCATTCTTACCTCGATTTAGGCCTTGATACTACTAATTCGCTCGTGTTTCCATCTTTATCGCAGATCAAGGCCAAGAAGGAGAAATGTGCGAAAAGACATACTTTCTGGGCAATTTCAGAAGAGTTTAAGCTTCAAGACTAGCGTCGAGACCATAGACACCAATTTCTCCATGTACTAATGTACTCGGATTGATATGCAAACTCTATTTTTGTGCTGTGTTATCTGCATTTTGAGTGACTAAACATATAGCCTTGTTTGCGAGCGAGTGAGTAAACACATATCTGGTGAGGGATGCTCGTGACTAGGCCTGATGTGGAAAAGTTCTACCTTTGGGGTCGGTATCCCAATGCTTTAATGCAGGTGTGCATCTAGGCAGGAAGCGCCTTATCGAGACCTCCGCAATTGACGGGTTTGATCATTCCAGTGCTTTGGTTGTTTGTGTTCATGTTTTGGGACTGTTTTTTATTTTGTGAATGCTCAAGGGCGAGTATTGGGCAGTGTGGGGATATTTGATTACATGTATTTTATGCATGTTTTTCCTTCCATTCTTACCTCGATTTAGGCCTTGATACTACTAATTCGCTCGTGTTTCCATCTTTCTCGCAGATCAAGGCCAAGAAGGAGAAATGTGCGAAAAGACATACTTTCTGGGCAATTTCAGAAGAGTTTAAGCTTCAAGACTAGCGTCGAGACCATAGACACCAATTTCTCCATGTACTAATGTACTCGGATTGATATGCAAACTCTATTTTTGTGCTGTGTTATCTGCATTTTGAGTGACTAAACATATAGCCTTGTTCGCGAGCGAGTGAGTAAACACATATCTGGTGAGGGCTGCTCGTGAGTAGGCCTGATGTGGAAAAGTTCTACCATTGGGGTCGGTATCCCAATGCTTTAATGCAGGTGTGCATCTAGGCAGGAAGCGCCTTATCGAGACCTCGGCAATTGACGGGTTTGATCATTCCAGTGCTTTGGTTATTTGTGTTCATGTTTTGAAACTGTTTTTTATTTTGTGAATGCTCAAGGGCGAGCATTGGGCAGTGTGGGGATATTTGATTACATGTATTTTATGCATGTTTTTCCTTCCATTCTTACCTCGATTTAGGCCTTGATACTACTAATTCACTCGTGTTTCCATCTCTATCGCAGATCAAGGGAAAGAAGCAGAAATGTGCTAAAAGACATACTTTCTGGGCAATTTCAGAAGAGTTTAAGCTTCAAGACTAGCGTCGGGACCATAGACACCAATTTCTCCATGTACTAATGTACTCGGATTGATATGCAAACTCTATTTTAGTGCTGTGTTATCTGCATTTTGAGTGACTAAACATATAGCCTTGTTTGCGAGCGAGTGAGTAAACACATATCTGGTGAGGGTTGCTCGTGACTAGGCCTGATGTCGAAAAGTTCTACCTTTGGGGTCGGTATCCCAATGCTTTAATGCAGGTGTGCATCTAGGCAGGAAGCGCCTTATCGAGACCTCCGCAATTGACGGGTTTGATCATTCCAGTGCTTTGGTTGTTTGTGTTCATGTTTTGGGACTGTTTTTTATTTTGTGAATGCTCAAGGGCGAGCATTGGGCAGTGTGGGGATATTTGATTATATGTATTTTATGCATGTTTTTCCTTCCATTCTTACCTCGATTTAGGCCTTGATACTACTAATTCGCTCGTGTTTCCATCTTTCTCGCAGATCAAGGCCAAGAAGGAGAAATGTGCGAAAAGACATACTTTCTGGGCAATTTCAGAAGAGTTTAAGCTTCAAGACTAGCGTCGAGACCATAGACACCAATTTCTCCATGTACTAATGTACTCGGATTGATATCCAAACTCTATTTTTGTGCTGTGTTATCTGCATTTTGAGTGACTAAACATATAGCCTTGTTTGCGAGCGAGTGTGTAAACACATATCTGGTGAGGGCTGCTCGTGAGTAGGCCTGATGTGGAAAAGTTCTACCTTTGGGGTCGGTATCCCAATGCTTTAATGCAGGTGTGCATCTAGGCAGGAAGCGCCTTATCGAGACCTCCGCAATTGACGGGTTTGATCATTCCAGTGCTTTGGTTGTTTGTGTTCATGTTTTGGGACTGTTTTTTATTTTGTGAATGCTCAAGGGCGAGCATTGGGCAGTGTGGGGATATTTGATTACATGTATTTTATGCATGTTTTTCCTTCCATTCTTACCTCGATTTAGGCCTTGATACTACTAATTCGCTCGTGTTTCCATCTTTCTCGCAGATCAAGGCCAAGAAGGAGAAATGTGCGAAAAGACATACTTTCTGGGAAATTTCAGAAGAGTTTAAGCTTTAAGACTAGCGTCGAGACCATAGACACCAATTTCTCCATGTACTAATGTACTCGGATTGATATGCAAACTCTATTTTTGTGCTGTGTTATCTACATTTTGAGTGACTATACATATAGCCTTGTTTGCGAGCGAGTGAGTAAACACATATCTGGTGAGGGCTGCTCGTGGGTAGGCCTGATGTGGAAAAGTTCTACCTTTGGGGTCGGTATCCCAATGCTTTAATGCAGGTGTGCATCTAGGCAGGAAGCGCCTTATCGAGACCTCGGCAATTGACGGGTTTGATCATTCCAGTGCTTTGGTTATTTGTGTTCATGTTTTGAAACTGTTTTTTATTTTGTGAATGCTCAAGGGCGAGCATTGGGCAGTGTGGGGATATTTGATTACATGTATTTTATGCATGTTTTTCCTTCCATTCTTACCTCGATTTAGGCCTTGATACTACTAATTCACTCGTGTTTCCATCTCTATCGCAGATCAAGGCCAAGAAGCAGAAATGTGCTAAAAGACATACTTTCTGGGCAATTTCAGAAGAGTTTAAGCTTCAAGACTAGCGTCGAGACCATAGACACCAATTTCTCCATGTACTAATGTACTCGGATAGATATGCAAACTCTATTTTTGTGCTGTGTTATCTGCATTTTGAGTGACTAAACATATAGCATTGTTTGCGAGCGAGTGAGTAAACACATATCTGGTGAGGGTTGCTCGTGACTAGGCCTGATGTCGAAAAGTTCTACCTTTGGGGTCGGTATCCCAATGCTTTAATGCAGGTGTGCATCTAGGCAGGAAGCGCCTTATCGAGACCTCGGCAATTGTCGGGTTTGATCATTCCTACGCTTTGGTTGTTTGTGTTCATGTTTTCGGACTGTTTTTTATTTTGTGAATGCTCAAGGGCGAGAATTGGGCAGTGTGGGGATATTTGATTTCATGTATTTTATGCATGTTTTTCCTTCCATTCTTACCTCGATTTAGGCCTTGATACTACTAATTCGCTCGTGTTTCCATCTTTATCGCAGATCAAGGCCAAGAAGGAGAAATGTGCGAAAAGACATACTTTCTGGGCAATTTCAGAAGAGTTTAAGCTTCAAGACTAGCGCCGAGACCATAGACACCAATTTCTACATGTACTAATGTACTCGGATTGATATGCAAACTCTATTTTTGTGCTGTGTTATCTGCATTTTGAGTGACTAAACATATAGCCTTGTTTGCGAGCGAGTGAGTAAACACATATCTGGTGAGGGCTGCTCGTGACTAGGCCTGATGTGGAAAAGTTCTACCTTTGGGGTCGGTATCCCAATGCTTTAATGCAGGTGTGCATCTAGGCAGGAAGCGCCTTATCGAGACCTCCGCAATTGACGGGTTTGATCATTCCAGTGCTTTGGTTGTTTGTGTTCATGTTTTGGGACGGTTTTTTATTTTGTGAATGCTCAAGGGCGAGCATTGGGCAGTGTGGGGATATTTGATTACATGTATTTTATGCATGTTTTTCCTTCCATTCTTACCTCGATTTAGGCCTTGATACTACTAATTCGCTCGTGTTTCCATCTTTCTCGCAGATCAAGGCCAAGAAGGAGAAATGTGCGAAAAGACATACTTTCTGGGCAATTTCAGAAGAGTTTAAGCTTCAAGACTAGAGTCGAGACCATAGACACCAATTTCTCCATGTACTAATGTACTCGGATTGATATGCAAACTCTATTTTTGTGCTGTGTTATCTGCATTTTGAGTGACTAAACATATAGCCTTGTTTGCGAGCGAGTGAGTAAACACATATCTGGTGAGGGATGCTCGTGACTAGGCCTGATGTGGAAAAGTTCTACCTTTGGGGTCAGTATCCCAATGCTTTAATGCAGGTGTGCATCTAGGCAGGAAGTGCCTTATCGAGACCTCCGCAATTGACGGGTTTGATCATTCCAGTGCTCTGGTTGTTTGTGTTCATGTTTTGGGACTGTTTTTTATTTTGTGAATGCTCAAGGGCGAGTATTGGGCAGTGTGGGGATATTTTATTACATGTATTTTATGCATGTTTTTCCTTCCATTCTTACCTCGATTTAGGCCTTGATACTACTAATTCGCTCGTGTTTCCATCTTTCTCGCAGATCAAGGCCAAGAAGGAGAAATGTGCGAAAAGACATACTTTCTGGGCAATTTCAGAAGAGTTTAAGCTTCAAGACTAGCGTCGAGACCATAGACACCAATTTCTCCATGTACTAATGTACTCGGATTGATATGCAAACTCTATTTTTGTGCTGTGTTATCTGCATTTTGAGTGACTAAACATATAGCCTTGTTCGCGAGCGAGTGAGTAAACACATATCTGGTGAGGGCTGCTCGTGAGTAGGCCTGATGTGGAAAAGTTCTACCATTGGGGTCGGTATCCCAATGCTTTAATGCAGGTGTGCATCTAGGCAGGAAGCGCCTTATCGAGACCTCGGCAATTGACGGGTTTGATCATTCCAGTGCTTTGGTTATTTGTGTTCATGTTTTGAAACTGTTTTTTATTTTGTGAATGCTCAAGGGCGAGCATTGGGCAGTGTGGGGATATTTGATTACATGTATTTTATGCATGTTTTTCCTTCCATTCTTACCTCGATTTAGGCCTTGATACTACTAATTCACTCGTGTTTCCATCTCTATCGCAGATCAAGGCCAAGAAGCAGAAATGTGCTAACAGACATACTTTCTGGGCAATTTCAGAAGAGTTTAAGCTTCAAGACTAGCGTCGGGACCATAGACACCAATTTCTCCATGTACTAATGTACTCGGATTGATATGCAAACTCTATTTTAGTGCTGTGTTATCTGCATTTTGAGTGACTAAACATATAGCCTTGTTTGCGAGCGAGTGAGTAAACACATATCTGGTGAGGGTTGCTCGTGACTAGGCCTGATGTCGAAAAGTTCTACCTTTGGGGTCGGTATCCCAATGCTTTAATGCAGGTGTGCATCTAGGCAGGAAGCGCCTTATCGAGACCTCCGCAATTGACGGGTTTGATCATTCCAGTGCTTTGGTTGTTTGTGTTCATGTTTTGGGACTGTTTTTTATTTTGTGAATGCTCAAGGGCGAGCATTGGGCAGTGTGGGGATATTTGATTATATGTATTTTATGCATGTTTTTCCTTCCATTCTTACCTCGATTTAGGCCTTGATACTACTAATTCGCTCGTGTTTCCATCTTTCTCGCAGATCAAGGCCAAGAAGGAGAAATGTGCGAAAAGACATACTTTCTGGGCAATTTCAGAAGAGTTTAAGCTTCAAGACTAGCGTCGAGACCATAGACACCAATTTCTCCATGTACTAATGTACTCGGATTGATATGCAAACTCTATTTTTGTGCTGTGTTATCTGCATTTTGAGTGACTAAACATATAGCCTTGTTTGCGAGCGAGTGAGTAAACACATATCTAGTGAGGGCTGCTCGTGAGTAGGCCTGATGTGGAAAAGTTCTACCTTTGGGGTCGGTATCCCAATGCTTTAATGCAGGTGTGCATCTAGGCAGGAAGCGCCTTATCGAGACCTCGGCAATTGACGGGTTTGATCATTCCAGTGCTTTGGTTGTTTGTGTTCATGTTTTGGGACTGTTTTTTATTTTGTGAATGGTCAAGGGCGAGCATTGGGCAGTGTGGGGATATTTGATTACATGTATTTTATGCATGTTTTTCCTTCCATTCTTACCTCGATTTAGGCCTTGATACTACTAATTCGCTCGTGTTTCCATCTTTCTCGCAGATCAAGGCCAAGAAGGAGAAATGTGCGAAAAGACATACTTTCTGGGCAATTTCAGAAGAGTTTAAGCTTCAAGACTAGCGTCGAGACCGTAGACACCAATTTCTCCATGTACTAATGTACTCGGATTGATATGCAAACTCTATTTTTGTGCTGTGTTATCTGCATTTTGAGTGACTAAACATATAGCCTTGTTTGCGAGCGAGTGAGTAAACACATATCTGGTGAGGGCTGCTCGTGAGTAGGCCTGATGTGGAAAAGTTCTACCTTTGGGGTCGGTATCCCAATGCTTTAATGCAGGTGTGCATCTAGGCAGGAAGCGCCTTATCGAGACCTCGGCAATTGACGGGTTTGATCATTCCAGTGCTTTGGTTATTTGTGTTCATGTTTTGAAACTGTTTTTTATTTTGTGAATGCTCAAGGGCGAGCATTGGGCAGTGTGGGGATATTTGATTACATGTATTTTATGCATGTTTTTCCTTCCATTCTTACCTCGATTTAGGCCTTGATACTACTAATTCACTCGTGTTTCCATCTCTATCGCAGATCAAGGCCAAGAAGCAGAAATGTGCTAAAAGACGTACTTTCTGGGCAATTTCAGAAGAGTTTAAGCTTCAAGACTAGCGTCGAGACCATAGACACCAATTTCTCCATGTACTAATGTACTCGGATTGATATGCAAACTCTATTTTTGTGCTGTGTTATCTGCATTTTGAGTGACTAAACATATAGCCTTGTTTGCGAGCGAGTGAGTAAACACATATCTGGTGAGGGCTGCTCGTGACTAGGCCTGATGTCGAAAAGTTCTACCTTTGGGGTCGGTATCCCAATGCTTTAATGCAGGTGTGCATCTAGGCAGGAAGCGCCTTATCGAGACCTCGGCAATTGTCGGGTTTGATCATTCCTACGCTTTGGTTGTTTGTGTTCATGTTTTCGGACTGTTTTTTATTTTGTGAATGCTCAAGGGCGAGAATTGGGCAGTGTGGGGATATTTGATTTCATGTATTTTATGCATGTTTTTCCTTCCATTCTTACCTCGATTTAGGCCTTGATACTACTAATTCGCTCGTGTTTCCATCTTTATCGCAGATCAAGGCCAAGAAGGAGAAATGTGCGAAAAGACATACTTTCTGGGCAATTTCAGAAGAGTTTAAGCTTCAAGACTAGCGCCGAGACCATAGACACCAATTTCTACATGTACTAATGTACTCGGATTGATATGCAAACTCTATTTTTGTGCTGTGTTATCTGCATTTTGAGTGACTAAACATATAGCCTTGTTTGCGAGCGAGTGAGTAAACACATATCTGGTGAGGGCTGCTCGTGACTAGGCCTGATGTGGAAAAGTTCTACCTTTGGGGTCGGTATCCCAATGCTTTAATGCAGGTGTGCATCTAGGCAGGAAGCGCCTTATCGAGACCTCCGCAATTGACGGGTTTGATCATTCCAGTGCTTTGGTTGTTTGTGTTCATGTTTTGGGACTGTTTTTTATTTTGTGAATGCTCAAGGGCGAGCATTGGGCAGTGTGGGGATATTTGATTACATGTATTTTATGCATGTTTTTCCTTCCATTCTTACCTCGATTTAGGCCTTGATACTACTAATTCGCTCGTGTTTCCATCTTTCTCGCAGATCAAGGCCAAGAAGGAGAAATGTGCGAAAAGACATACTTTCTGGGCAATTTCAGAAGAGTTTAAGCTTCAAGACTAGAGTCGAGACCATAGACACCAATTTCTCCATGTACTAATGTACTCGGATTGATATGCAAACTCTATTTTTGTGCTGTGTTATCTGCATTTTGAGTGACTAAACATATAGCCTTGTTTGCGAGCGAGTGAGTAAACACATATCTGGTGAGGGATGCTCGTGACTAGGCCTGATGTGGAAAAGTTCTACCTTTGGGGTCAGTATCCCAATGCTTTAATGCAGGTGTGCATCTAGGCAGGAAGTGCCTTATCGAGACCTCCGCAATTGACGGGTTTGATCATTCCAGTGCTCTGGTTGTTTGTGTTCATGTTTTGGGACTGTTTTTTATTTTGTGAATGCTCAAGGGCGAGTATTGGGCAGTGTGGGGATATTTTATTACATGTATTTTATGCATGTTTTTCCTTCCATTCTTACCTCGATTTAGGCCTTGATACTACTAATTCGCTCGTGTTTCCATCTTTCTCGCAGATCAAGGCCAAGAAGGAGAAATGTGCGAAAAGACATACTTTCTGGGCAATTTCAGAAGAGTTTAAGCTTCAAGACTAGCGTCGAGACCATAGACACCAATTTCTCCATGTACTAATGTACTCGGATTGATATGCAAACTCTATTTTTGTGCTGTGTTATCTGCATTTTGAGTGACTAAACATATAGCCTTGTTCGCGAGCGAGTGAGTAAACACATATCTGGTGAGGGCTGCTCGTGAGTAGGCCTGATGTGGAAAAGTTCTACCATTGGGGTCGGTATCCCAATGCTTTAATGCAGGTGTGCATCTAGGCAGGAAGCGCCTTATCGAGACCTCGGCAATTGACGGGTTTGATCATTCCAGTGCTTTGGTTATTTGTGTTCATGTTTTGAAACTGTTTTTTATTTTGTGAATGCTCAAGGGCGAGCATTGGGCAGTGTGGGGATATTTGATTACATGTATTTTATGCATGTTTTTCCTTCCATTCTTACCTCGATTTAGGCCTTGATACTACTAATTCACTCGTGTTTCCATCTCTATCGCAGATCAAGGCCAAGAAGCAGAAATGTGCTAAAAGACATACTTTCTGGGCAATTTCAGAAGAGTTTAAGCTTCAAGACTAGCGTCGGGACCATAGACACCAATTTCTCCATGTACTAATGTACTCGGATTGATATGCAAACTCTATTTTAGTGCTGTGTTATCTGCATTTTGAGTGACTAAACATATAGCCTTGTTTGCGAGCGAGTGAGTAAACACATATCTGGTGAGGGTTGCTCGTGACTAGGCCTGATGTCGAAAAGTTCTACCTTTGGGGTCGGTATCCCAATGCTTTAATGCAGGTGTGCATCTAGGCAGGAAGCGCCTTATCGAGACCTCCGCAATTGACGGGTTTGATCATTCCAGTGCTTTGGTTGTTTGTGTTCATGTTTTGGGACTGTTTTTTATTTTGTGAATGCTCAAGGGCGAGCATTGGGCAGTGTGGGGATATTTGATTATATGTATTTTATGCATGTTTTTCCTTCCATTCTTACCTCGATTTAGGCCTTGATACTACTAATTCGCTCGTGTTTCCATCTTTCTCGCAGATCAAGGCCAAGAAGGAGAAATGTGCGAAAAGACATACTTTCTGGGCAATTTCAGAAGAGTTTAAGCTTCAAGACTAGCGTCGAGACCATAGACACCAATTTCTCCATGTACTAATGTACTCGGATTGATATGCAAACTCTATTTTTGTGCTGTGTTATCTGCATTTTGAGTGACTAAACATATAGCCTTGTTTGCGAGCGAGTGAGTAAACACATATCTAGTGAGGGCTGCTCGTGAGTAGGCCTGATGTGGAAAAGTTCTACCTTTGGGGTCGGTATCCCAATGCTTTAATGCAGGTGTGCATCTAGGCAGGAAGCGCCTTATCGAGACCTCGGCAATTGACGGGTTTGATCATTCCAGTGCTTTGGTTGTTTGTGTTCATGTTTTGGGACTGTTTTTTATTTTGTGAATGGTCAAGGGCGAGCATTGGGCAGTGTGGGGATATTTGATTACATGTATTTTATGCATGTTTTTCCTTCCATTCTTACCTCGATTTAGGCCTTGATACTACTAATTCGCTCGTGTTTCCATCTTTCTCGCAGATCAAGGCCAAGAAGGAGAAATGTGCGAAAAGACATACTTTCTGGGCAATTTCAGAAGAGTTTAAGCTTCAAGACTAGCGTCGAGACCGTAGACACCAATTTCTCCATGTACTAATGTACTCGGATTGATATGCAAACTCTATTTTTGTGCTGTGTTATCTGCATTTTGAGTGACTAAACATATAGCCTTGTTTGCGAGCGAGTGAGTAAACACATATCTGGTGAGGGCTGCTCGTGAGTAGGCCTGATGTGGAAAAGTTCTACCTTTGGGGTCGGTATCCCAATGCTTTAATGCAGGTGTGCATCTAGGCAGGAAGCGCCTTATCGAGACCTCGGCAATTGACGGGTTTGATCATTCCAGTGCTTTGGTTATTTGTGTTCATGTTTTGAAACTGTTTTTTATTTTGTGAATGCTCAAGGGCGAGCATTGGGCAGTGTGGGGATATTTGATTACATGTATTTTATGCATGTTTTTCCTTCCATTCTTACCTCGATTTAGGCCTTGATACTACTAATTCACTCGTGTTTCCATCTCTATCGCAGATCAAGGCCAAGAAGCAGAAATGTGCTAAAAGACGTACTTTCTGGGCAATTTCAGAAGAGTTTAAGCTTCAAGACTAGCGTCGAGACCATAGACACCAATTTCTCCATGTACTAATGTACTCGGATTGATATGCAAACTCTATTTTTGTGCTGTGTTATCTGCATTTTGAGTGACTAAACATATAGCCTTGTTTGCGAGCGAGTGAGTAAACACATATCTGGTGAGGGCTGCTCGTGACTAGGCCTGATGTCGAAAAGTTCTACCTTTGGGGTCGGTATCCCAATGCTTTAATGCAGGTGTGCATCTAGGCAGGAAGCGCCTTATCGAGACCTCCGCAATTGACGGGTTTGATCATTCCAGTGCTTTGGTTGTTTGTGTTCATGTTTTGGGACTGTTTTTTATTTTGTGAATGGTCAAGGGCGAGCATTGGGCAGTGTGGGGATATTTGATTACATGTATTTTATGCATGTTTTTCCTTCCATTCTTACCTCGATTTAGGCCTTGATACTACTAATTCGCTCGTGTTTCCATCTTTCTCGCAGATCAAGGCCAAGAAGGAGAAATGTGCGAAAAGACATACTTTCTGGGCAATTTCAGAAGAGTTTAAGCTTCAAGACTAGCGTCGAGACCGTAGACACCAATTTCTCCATGTACTAATGTACTCGGATTGATATGCAAACTCTATTTTTGTGCTGTGTTATCTGCATTTTGAGTGACTAAACATATAGCCTTGTTTGCGAGCGAGTGAGTAAACACATATCTGGTGAGGGCTGCTCGTGAGTAGGCCTGATGTGGAAAAGTTCTACCTTTGGGGTCGGTATCCCAATGCTTTAATGCAGGTGTGCATCTAGGCAGGAAGCGCCTTATCGAGACCTCGGCAATTGACGGGTTTGATCATTCCAGTGCTTTGGTTATTTGTGTTCATGTTTTGAAACTGTTTTTTATTTTGTGAATGCTCAAGGGCGAGCATTGGGCAGTGTGGGGATATTTGATTACATGTATTTTATGCATGTTTTTCCTTCCATTCTTACCTCGATTTAGGCCTTGATACTACTAATTCACTCGTGTTTCCATCTCTATCGCAGATCAAGGCCAAGAAGCAGAAATGTGCTAAAAGACATACTTTCTGGGCAATTTCAGAAGAGTTTAAGCTTCAAGACTAGCGTCGAGACCATAGACACCAATTTCTCCATGTACTAATGTACTCGGATTGATATGCAAACTCTATTTTTGTGCTGTGTTATCTGCATTTTGAGTGACTAAACATATAGCCTTGTTAGCGAGCGAGTGAGTAAACACATATCTGGTGAGGGCTGCTCGTGACTAGGCCTGATGTCGAAAAGTTCTACCTTTGGGGTCGGTATCCCAATGCTTTAATGCAGGTGTGCATCTAGGCAGGAAGCGCCTTATCGAGACCTCCGCAATTGACGGGTTTGATCATTCCAGTGCTTTGGTTGTTTGTGTTCATGTTTTGGGACTGTTTTTTATTTTGTGAATGCTCAAGGGCGAGCATTGGGCAGTGTGGGGATATTTGATTACATGTATTTTATGCATGTTTTTCCTTCCATTCTTACCTCGATTTAGGCCTTGATACTAGTAATTCGCTCGTGTTTCCATCTTTCTCGCAGATCAAGGCCAAGAAGGAGAAATGTGCGAAAAGACATACTTTCTGGGCAATTTCAGAAGAGTTTAAGCTTCAAGACTAGCGTCGAGACCATAGACACCAATTTCTCCATGTACTAATGTACTCGGATTGATATGCAAACTCTATTTTTGTGCTGTGTTATCTGCATTTTGAGTGACTAAACATATAGCCTTGTTTGCGAGCGAGTGAGTAAACACATATCTGGTGAGGGCTGCTCGTGACTAGGCCTGATGTGGAAAAGTTCTACCTTTGGGGTCGGTATCCCAATGCTTTAATGCAGGTGTGCATCTAGGCAGGAAGCGCCTTATCGAGACCTCCGCAATTGACGGGTTTGATCATTCCAGTGCTTTGGTTGTTTGTGTTCATGTTTTGGGACTGTTTTTTATTTTGTGAATGCTCAAGGGCGAGCATTGGGCAGTGTGGGGATATTTGATTACATGTATTTTATGCATGTTTTTCCTTCCATTCTTACCTCGATTTAGGCCTTGATACTACTAATTCGCTCGTGTTTCCATCTTTCTCGCAGATCAAGGCCAAGAAGGAGAAATGTGCGAAAAGACATACTTTCTGGGCAATTTCAGAAGAGTTTAAGCTTCAAGACTAGCGTCGAGACCATAGACACCAATTTCTCCATGTACTAATGTACTCGGATTGATATGCAAACTCTATTTTTGTGCTGTGTTATCTGCATTTTGAGTGACTAAACATATAGCCTTGTTTGCGAGCGAGTGAGTAAACACATATCTAGTGAGGGCTGCTCGTGAGTAGGCCTGATGTGGAAAAGTTCTACCTTTGGGGTCGGTATCCCAATGCTTTAATGCAGGTGTGCATCTAGGCAGGAAGCGCCTTATCGAGACCTCGGCAATTGACGGGTTTGATCATTCCAGTGCTTTGGTTGTTTGTGTTCATGTTTTGGGACTGTTTTTTATTTTGTGAATGGTCAAGGGCGAGCATTGGGCAGTGTGGGGATATTTGATTACATGTATTTTATGCATGTTTTTCCTTCCATTCTTACCTCGATTTAGGCCTTGATACTACTAATTCGCTCGTGTTTCCATCTTTCTCGCAGATCAAGGCCAAGAAGGAGAAATGTGCGAAAAGACATACTTTCTGGGCAATTTCAGAAGAGTTTAAGCTTCAAGACTAGCGTCGAGACCGTAGACACCAATTTCTCCATGTACTAATGTACTCGGATTGATATGCAAACTCTATTTTTGTGCTGTGTTATCTGCATTTTGAGTGACTAAACATATAGCCTTGTTTGCGAGCGAGTGAGTAAACACATATCTGGTGAGGGCTGCTCGTGAGTAGGCCTGATGTGGAAAAGTTCTACCTTTGGGGTCGGTATCCCAATGCTTTAATGCAGGTGTGCATCTAGGCAGGAAGCGCCTTATCGAGACCTCGGCAATTGACGGGTTTGATCATTCCAGTGCTTTGGTTATTTGTGTTCATGTTTTGAAACTGTTTTTTATTTTGTGAATGCTCAAGGGCGAGCATTGGGCAGTGTGGGGATATTTGATTACATGTATTTTATGCATGTTTTTCCTTCCATTCTTACCTCGATTTAGGCCTTGATACTACTAATTCACTCGTGTTTCCATCTCTATCGCAGATCAAGGCCAAGAAGCAGAAATGTGCTAAAAGACGTACTTTCTGGGCAATTTCAGAAGAGTTTAAGCTTCAAGACTAGCGTCGAGACCATAGACACCAATTTCTCCATGTACTAATGTACTCGGATTGATATGCAAACTCTATTTTTGTGCTGTGTTATCTGCATTTTGAGTGACTAAACATATAGCCTTGTTTGCGAGCGAGTGAGTAAACACATATCTGGTGAGGGCTGCTCGTGACTAGGCCTGATGTCGAAAAGTTCTACCTTTGGGGTCGGTATCCCAATGCTTTAATGCAGGTGTGCATCTAGGCAGGAAGCGCCTTATCGAGACCTCGGCAATTGTCGGGTTTGATCATTCCTGCGCTTTGGTTGTTTGTGTTCATGTTTTGGGACTGTTTTTTATTTTGTGAATGCTCAAGGGCGAGAATTGGGCAGTGTGGGGATATTTGATTTCATGTATTTTATGCATGTTTTTCCTTCCATTCTTACCTCGATTTAGGCCTTGATACTACTAATTCGCTCGTGTTTCCATCTTTATCGCAGATCAAAGCCAAGAAGGAGAAATGTGCGAAAAGATATACTTTCTGGGCAATTTCAGAAGAGTTTAAGCTTCAAGACTACCGTCGAGACCGTAGACACCAATTTCTCCATGTACTAATGTACTCGGATTGATATGCAAACTCTATTTTTGTGCTGTGTTATCTGCATTTTGAGTGACTAAACATATAGCCTTGTTTGCGAGCGAGTGAGTAAACACATATCTGGTGAGGGCTGCTCGTGAGTAGGCCTGATGTGGAAAAGTTCTACCTTTGGGGTCGGTATCCCAATGCTTTAATGCAGGTGTGCATCTAGGCAGGAAGCGCCTTATCGAGACCTCGGCAATTGACGGGTTTGATCATTCCAGTGCTTTGGTTATTTGTGTTCATGTTTTGAAACTGTTTTTTATTTTGTGAATGCTCAAGGGCGAGCATTGGGCAGTGTGGGGATATTTGATTACATGTATTTTATGCATGTTTTTCCTTCCATTCTTACCTCGATTTAGGCCTTGATACTACTAATTCACTCGTGTTTCCATCTCTATCGCAGATCAAGGCCAAGAAGCAGAAATGTGCTAAAAGACATACTTTCTAGGCAATTTCAGAAGAGTTTAAGCTTCAAGACTAGCGTCGAGACCATAGACACCAATTTCTCCATGTACTAATGTACTCGGATTGATATGCAAACTCTATTTTTGTGCTGTGTTATCTGCATTTTGAGTGACTAAACATATAGCCTTGTTTGCGAGCGAGTGAGTAAACACATATCTGGTGAGGGTTGCTCGTGACTAGGCCTGATGTCGAAAAGTTCTACCTTTGGGGTCGGTATCCCAATGCTTTAATGCAGGTGTGCATCTAGGCAGGAAGCGCCTTATCGAGACCTCGGCAATTGTCGGGTTTGATCATTCCTGCGCTTTGGTTGTTTGTGTTCATGTTTTGGGACTGTTTTTTATTTTGTGAATGCTCAAGGGCGAGAATTGGGCAGTGTGGGGATATTTGATTTCATGTATTTTATGCATGTTTTTCCTTCCATTCTTACCTCGATTTAGGCCTTGATACTACTAATTCGCTCGTGTTTCCATCTTTATCGCAGATCAAAGCCAAGAAGGAGAAATGTGCGAAAAGATATACTTTCTGGGCAATTTCAGAAGAGTTTAAGCTTCAAGACTACCGTCGAGACCGTAGACACCAATTTCTCCATGTACTAATGTACTCGGATTGATATGCAAACTCTATTTTTGTGCTGTGTTATCTGCATTTTGAGTGACTAAACATATAGCCTTGTTTGCGAGCGAGTGAGTAAACACATATCTGGTGAGGGCTGCTCGTGAGTAGGCCTGATGTGGAAAAGTTCTACCTTTGGGGTCGGTATCCCAATGCTTTAATGCAGGTGTGCATCTAGGCAGGAAGCGCCTTATCGAGACCTCGGCAATTGACGGGTTTGATCATTCCAGTGCTTTGGTTATTTGTGTTCATGTTTTGAAACTGTTTTTTATTTTGTGAATGCTCAAGGGCGAGCATTGGGCAGTGTGGGGATATTTGATTACATGTATTTTATGCATGTTTTTCCTTCCATTCTTACCTCGATTTAGGCCTTGATACTACTAATTCACTCGTGTTTCCATCTCTATCGCAGATCAAGGCCAAGAAGCAGAAATGTGCTAAAAGACATACTTTCTAGGCAATTTCAGAAGAGTTTAAGCTTCAAGACTAGCGTCGAGACCATAGACACCAATTTCTCCATGTACTAATGTACTCGGATTGATATGCAAACTCTATTTTTGTGCTGTGTTATCTGCATTTTGAGTGACTAAACATATAGCCTTGTTTGCGAGCGAGTGAGTAAACACATATCTGGTGAGGGCTGCTCGTGACTAGGCCTGATGTCGAAAAGTTCTACCTTTGGGGTCGGTATCCCAATGCTTTAATGCAGGTGTGCATCTAGGCAGGAAGCGCCTTATCGAGTCCTCCGCAATTGACGGGTTTGATCATTCCAGTGCTTTGGTTGTTTGTGTTCATGTTTTGGGACTGTTTTTTATTTTGTGAATGCTCAAGGGCGAGGATTGGGCAGTGTGGGGATATTTGATTACATGTATTTTATGCATGTTTTTCCTTCCATTCTTACCTCGATTTAGGCCTTGATACTAGTAATTCGCTCGTGTTTCCATCTTTCTCGCAGATCAAGGCCAAGAAGGAGAAATGTGCGAAAAGACATACTTTCTGGGCAATTTCAGAAGAGTTTAAGCTTCAAGACTAGGGTCGAGACCATAGACACCAATTTCTCCATGTACTAATGTACTCGGATTGATATGCAAACTCTATTTTTGTGCTGTGTTATCTGCATTTTGAGTGACTAAACATATAGCCTTGTTTGCGAGCGAGTGAGTAAACACATATCTGGTGAGGGCTGCTCGTGACTAGGCCTGATGTGGAAAAGTTCTACCTTTGGGGTCGGTATCCCAATGCTTTAATGCAGGTGTGCATCTAGGCAGGAAGCGCCTTATCGAGACCTCCGCAATTGACGGGTTTGATCATTCCAGTGCTTTGGTTGTTTGTGTTCATGTTTTGGGACTGTTTTTTATTTTGTGAATGCTCAAGGGCGAGCATTGGGCAGTGTGGGGATATTTGATTACATGTATTTTATGCATGTTTTTCCTTCCATTCTTACCTCGATTTAGGCCTTGATACTACTAATTCGCTCGTGTTTCCATCTTTCTCGCAGATCAAGGCCAAGAAGGAGAAATGTGCGAAAAGACATACTTTCTGGGCAATTTCAGAAGAGTTTAAGCTTCAAGACTAGCGTCGAGACCATAGACACCAATTTCTCCATGTACTAATGTACTCGGATTGATATGCAAACTCTATTTTTGTGCTGTGTTATCTGCATTTTGAGTGACTAAACATATAGCCTTGTTTGCGAGCGAGTGAGTAAACACATATCTGGTGAGGGCTGCTCGTGAGTAGGCCTGATGTGGAAAAGTTCTACCTTTGGGGTCGGTATCCCAATGCTTTAATGCAGGTGTGCATCTAGGCAGGAAGCGCCTTATCGAGACCTCGGCAATTGACGGGTTTGATCATTCCAGTGCTTTGGTTATTTGTGTTCATGTTTTGAAACTGTTTTTTATTTTGTGAATGCTCAAGGGCGAGCATTGGGCAGTGTGGGGATATTTGATTACATGTATTTTATGCATGTTTTTCCTTCCATTCTTACCTCGATTTAGGCCTTGATACTACTAATTCACTCGTGTTTCCATCTCTATCGCAGATCAAGGCCAAGAAGCAGAAATGTGCTAAAAGACATACTTTCTGGGCAATTTCAGAAGAGTTTAAGCTTCAAGACTAGCGTCGAGACCATAGACACCAATTTCTCCATGTACTAATGTACTCGGATAGATATGCAAACTCTATTTTAGTGCTGTGTTATCTGCATTTTGAGTGACTAAACATATAGCCTTGTTTGCGAGCGAGTGAGTAAACACATATCTGGTGAGGGTTGCTCGTGACTAGGCCTGATGTCGAAAAGTTCTACCTTTGGGGTCGGTATCCCAATGCTTTAATGCAGGTGTGCATCTAGGCAGGAAGCGCCTTATCGAGACCTCGGCAATTGTCGGGTTTGATCATTCCTGCGCTTTGGTTGTTTGTGTTCATGTTTTGGGACTGTTTTTTATTTTGTGAATGCTCAAGGGCGAGAATTGGGCAGTGTGGGGATATTTGATTTCATGTATTTTATGCATGTTTTTCCTTCCATTCTTACCTCGATTTAGGCCTTGATACTACTAATTCGCTCGTGTTTCCATCTTTATCGCAGATCAAGGCCAAGAAGGAGAAATGTGCGAAAAGATATACTTTCTGGGCAATTTCAGAAGAGTTTAAGCTTCAAGACTAGCGTCGAGACCATAGACACCAATTTCTACATGTACTAATGTACTCGGATTGATATGCAAACTCTATTTTTGTGCTGTGTTATCTGCATTTTGAGTGACTAAACATATAGCCTTGTTTGCGAGCGAGTGAGTAAACACATATCTGGTGAGGGCTGCTCGTGACTAGGCCTGATGTGGAAAAGTTCTACCTTTGGGGTCGGTATCCCAATGCTTTAATGCAGGTGTGCATCTAGGCAGGAAGCGCCTTATCGAGACCTCCGCAATTGACGGGTTAGATCATTCCAGTGCTTTGGTTGTTTGTGTTCATGTTTTGGGACTGTTTTTTATTTTGTGAATGCTCAAGGGCGAGCATTGGGCTGTGTGGGGATATTTGATTACATGTATTTTATGCATGTTTTTCCTTCCATTCTTACCTCGATTTAGGCCTTGATACTACTAATTCGCTCGTGTTTCCATCTTTCTCGCAGATCAAGGCCAAGAAGGAGAAATGTGCGAAAAGACATACTTTCTGGGCAATTTCAGAAGAGTTTAAGCTTCAAGACTAGCGTCGAGACCATAGACACCAATTTCTCCATGTACTAATGTACTCGGATTGATATGCAAACTCTATTTTTGTGCTGTGTTATCTGCATTTTGAGTGACTAAACATATAGCCTTGTTTGCGAGCGAGTGAGTAAACACATATCTGGTGAGGGCTGCTCGTGACTAGGCCTGATGTGGAAAAGTTCTACCTTTGGGGTCGGTATCCCAATGCTTTAATGCAGGTGTGCATCTAGGCAGGAAGCGCCTTATCGAGACCTCGGCAATTGACGGGTTTGATCATTCCAGTGCTTTGGTTATTTGTGTTCATGTTTTGAAACTGTTTTTTATTTTGTGAATGCTCAAGGGCGAGCATTGGGCAGTGTGGGGATATTTGATTACATGTATTTTATGCATGTTTTTCCTTCCATTCTTACCTCGATTTAGGCCTTGATACTACTAATTCACTCGTGTTTCCATCTCTATCGCAGATCAAGGCCAAGAAGCAGAAATGTGCTAAAAGACATACTTTCTGGGCAATTTCAGAAGAGTTTAAGCTTCAAGACTAGCGTCGAGACCATAGACACCAATTTCTCCATGTACTAATGTACTCGGATTGATATGCAAACTCTATTTTTGTGCTGTGTTATCTGCATTTTGAGTGACTAAACATATAGCCTTGTTTGCGAGCGAGTGAGTAAACACATATCTGGTGAGGGCTGCTCGTGACTAGGCCTGATGTCGAAAAGTTCTACCTTTGGGGTCGGTATCCCAATGCTTTAATGCAGGTGTGCATCTAGGCAGGAAGCGCCTTATCGAGACCTCCGCAATTGACGGGTTTGATCATTCCAGTGCTTTGGTTGTTTGTGTTCATGTTTTGGGACTGTTTTTTATTTTGTGAATGCTCAAGGGCGAGCATTGGGCAGTGTGGGGATATTTGATTACATGTATTTTATGCATGTTTTTCCTTCCATTCTTACCTCGATTTAGGCCTTGATACTAGTAATTCGCTCGTGTTTCCATCTTTCTCGCAGATCAAGGCCAAGAAGGAGAAATGTGCGAAAAGACATACTTTCTGGGCAATTTCAGAAGAGTTTAAGCTTCAAGACTAGCGTCGAGACCATAGACACCAATTTCTCCATGTACTAATGTACTCGGATTGATATGCAAACTCTATTTTTGTGCTGTGTTATCTGCATTTTGAGTGACTAAACATATAGCCTTGTTTGCGAGCGAGTGAGTAAACACATATCTGGTGAGGGCTGCTCGTGACTAGGCCTGATGTGGAAAAGTTCTACCTTTGGGGTCGGTATCCCAATGCTTTAATGCAGGTGTGCATCTAGGCAGGAAGCGCCTTATCGAGACCTCCGCAATTGACGGGTTTGATCATTCCAGTGCTTTGGTTGTTTGTGTTCATGTTTTGGGACTGTTTTTTATTTTGTGAATGCTCAAGGGCGAGCATTGGGCAGTGTGGGGATATTTGATTACATGTATTTTATGCATGTTTTTCCTTCCATTCTTACCTCGATTTAGGCCTTGATACTACTAATTCGCTCGTGTTTCCATCTTTCTCGCAGATCAAGGCCAAGAAGGAGAAATGTGCGAAAAGACATACTTTCTGGGCAATTTCAGAAGAGTTTAAGCTTCAAGACTAGCGTCGAGACCATAGACACCAATTTCTCCATGTACTAATGTACTCGGATTGATATGCAAACTCTATTTTTGTGATGTGTTATCTGCATTTTGAGTGACTAAACATATAGCCTTGTTTGCGAGCGAGTGAGTAAACACATATCTGGTGAGGGCTGCTCGTGAGTAGGCCTGATGTGGAAAAGTTCTACCTTTGGGGTCGGTATCCCAATGCTTTAATGCAGGTGTGCATCTAGGCAGGAAGCGACTTATCGAGACCTCGGCAATTGACGGGTTTGATCATTCCAGTGCTTTGGTTATTTGTGTTCATGTTTTGAAACTGTTTTTTATTTTGTGAATGCTCAAGGGCGAGCATTGGGCAGTGTGGGGATATTTGATTACATGTATTTTATGCATGTTTTTCCTTCCATTCTTACCTCGATTTAGGCCTTGATACTACTAATTCACTCGTGTTTCCATCTCTATCGCAGATCAAGGCCAAGAAGCAGAAATGTGCTAAAAGACATACTTTCTGGGCAATTTCAGAAGAGTTTAAGCTTCAAGACTAGCGTCGAGACCATAGACACCAATTTCTCCATGTACTAATGTACTCGGATAGATATGCAAACTCTATTTTAGTGCTGTGTTATCTGCATTTTGAGTGACTAAACATATAGCCTTGTTTGCGAGCGAGTGAGTAAACACATATCTGGTGAGGGTTGCTCGTGACTAGGCCTGATGTCGAAAAGTTCTACCTTTGGGGTCGGTATCCCAATGCTTTAATGCAGGTGTGCATCTAGGCAGGAAGCGCCTTATCGAGACCTCGGCAATTGTCGGGTTTGATCATTCCTGCGCTTTGGTTGTTTGTGTTCATGTTTTGGGACTGTTTTTTATTTTGTGAATGCTCAAGGGCGAGAATTGGGCAGTGTGGGGATATTTGATTTCATGTATTTTATGCATGTTTTTCCTTCCATTCTTACCTCGATTTAGGCCTTGATACTACTAATTCGCTCGTGTTTCCATCTTTATCGCAGATCAAGGCCAAGAAGGAGAAATGTGCGAAAAGATATACTTTCTGGGCAATTTCAGAAGAGTTTAAGTTTCAAGACTAGCGTCGAGACCATAGACACCAATTTCTACATGTACTAATGTACTCGGATTGATATGCAAACTCTATTTTTGTGCTGTGTTATCTGCATTTTGAGTGACTAAACATATAGCCTTGTTTGCGAGCGAGTGAGTAAACACATATCTGGTGAGGGCTGCTCGTGACTAGGCCTGATGTGGAAAAGTTCTACCTTTGGGGTCGGTATCCCAATGCTTTAATGCAGGTGTGCATCTAGGCATGAAGCGCCTTATCGAGACCTCCGCAATTGACGGGTTTGATCATTCCAGTGCTTTGGTTGTTTGTGTTCATGTTTTGGGACTGTTTTTTATTTTGTGAATGCTCAAGGGCGAGCATTGGGCTGTGTGGGGATATTTGATTACATGTATTTTATGCATGTTTTTCCTTCCATTCTTACCTCGATTTAGGCCTTGATACTAGTAATTCGCTCGTGTTTCCATCTTTCTCGCAGATCAAGGCCAAGAAGGAGAAATGTGCGAAAAGACATACTTTCTGGGCAATTTCAGAAGAGTTTAAGCTTCAAGACTAGCGTCGAGACCATAGACACCAATTTCTCCATGTACTAATGTACTCGGATTGATATGCAAACTCTATTTTTGTGTTGTGTTATCTGCATTTTGAGTGACTAAACATATAGCCTTGTTTGCGAGCGAGTGAGTAAACACATATCTGGTGAGGGCTGCTCGTGACTAGGCCTGATGTGGAAAAGTTCTACCTTTGGGGTCGGTATCCCAATGCTTTAATGCAGGTGTGCATCTAGGCAGGAAGCGCCTTATCGAGACCTCCGCAATTGACGGGTTTGATCATTCCAGTGCTTTGGTTGTTTGTGTTCATGTTTTGGGACTGTTTTTTATTTTGTGAATGCTCAAGGGCGAGCATTGGGCAGTGTGGGGATATTTGATTACATGTATTTTATGCATGTTTTTCCTTCCATTCTTACCTCGATTTAGGCCTTGATACTACTAATTCGCTCGTGTTTCCATCTTTCTCGCAGATCAAGGCCAAGAAGGAGAAATGTGCGAAAAGACATACTTTCTGGGCAATTTCAGAAGAGTTTAAGCTTCAAGACTAGCGTCGAGACCATAGACACCAATTTCTCCATGTACTAATGTACTCGGATTGATATGCAAACTCTATTTTTGTGCTGTGTTAACTGCATTTTGAGTGACTAAACATATAGCCTTGTTTGCGAGCGAGTGAGTAAACACATATCTGGTGAGGGCTGCTCGTGAGTAGGCCTGATGTGGAAAAGGTCTACCTTTGGGGTCGGTATCCCAATGCTTTAATGCAGGTGTGCATCTAGGCAGGAAGCGCCTTATCGAGACCTCGGCAATTGACGGGTTTGATCATTCCAGTGCTTTGGTTATTTGTGTTCATGTTTTGAAACTGTTTTTTATTTTGTGAATGCTCAAGGGCGAGCATTGGGCAGTGTGGGGATATTTGATTACATGTATTTTATGCATGTTTTTCCTTCCATTCTTACCTCGATTTAGGCCTTGATACTACTAATTCACTCGTGTTTCCATCTCTATCGCAGATCAAGGCCAAGAAGCAGAAATGTGGTAAAAGACATACTTTCTGGGCAATTTCAGAAGAGATTAAGCTTCAAGACTAGCGTCGAGACCATAGACACCAATTTCTCCATGTACTAATGTACTCGGATTGATATGCAAACTCTATTTTAGTGCTGTGTTATCTGCATTTTGAGTGACTAAACATATAGCCTTGTTTGCGAGCAAGTGAGTAAACACATATCTGGTGAGGGTTGCTCGTGACTAGGCCTGATGTCGAAAAGTTCTACCTTTGGGGTCGGTATCCCAATGCTTTAATGCAGGTGTGCATCTAGGCAGGAAGCGCCTTATCGAGACCTCGGCAATTGTCGGGTTTGATCATTCCTGCGCTTTGGTTGTTTGTGTGCATGTTTTGGGACTGTTTTTTATTTTGTGAATGCTCAAGGGCGAGAATTGGGCAGTGTGGGGATATTTGATTTCATGTATTTTATGCATGTTTTTCCTTCCATTCTTACCTCGATTTAGGCCTTGATACTACTAATTCACTCGTGTTTCCATCTCTATCACAGATCAAGGCCAAGAAGCAGAAATGTGCTAAAAGACATACTTTCTGGGCAATTTCAGAAGAGATTAAGCTTCAAGACTAGCGTCGAGACCATAGACACCAATTTCTCCATGTACTAATGTACTCGGATTGATATGCAAACTCTATTTTAGTGCTGTGTTATCTGCATTTTGAGTGACTAAACATATAGCCTTGTTTGCGAGCGAGTGAGTAAACACATATCTGGTGAGGGTTGCTCGTGACTAGGCCTGATGTCGAAAAGTTCTACCTTTGGGGTCGGTATCCCAATGCTTTAATGCAGGTGTGCATCTAGGCAGGAAGCGCCTTATCGAGACCTCGGCAATTGTCGGGTTTGATCATTCCTGCGCTTTGGTTGTTTGTGTGCATGTTTTGGGACTGTTTTTTATTTTGTGAATGCTCAAGGGCGAGAATTGGGCAGTGTGGGGATATTTGATTTCATGTATTTTATGCATGTTTTTCCTTCCATTCTTACCTTGATTTAGGCCTTGATACTACTAATTCGCTCGTGTTTCCATCTTTATCGCAGATCAAGGCCAAGAAGCAGAAATGTGCTAAACGACATACTTTCTGGGCAATTTCAGAAGAGTTTAAGCTTCAAGACTAGCGTCGAGACCATAGACACCAATTTCTCCATGTACTAATGTACTCGGATTGATATGCAAACTCTATTTTTGTGCTGTGTTATCTGCATTTTGAGTGACAAAACATATAGCCTTGTTTGCGAGCGAGTGAGTAAACACATATCTGGTGAGGGCTGCTCGTGACTAGGCCTGATGTGGAAAAGTTCTACCTTTGGGGTCGGTATCCCAATGCTTTAATGCAGGTGTGCATCTAGGCAGGAAGCGCCTTATCGAGACCTCCGCAATTGACGGGTTTGATCATTCCAGTGCTTTGGTTGTTTGTGTTCATGTTTTGGGACTGTTTTTTATTTTGTGAATGCTCAAGGGCGAGCATTGGGCAGTGTGGGGATATTTGATTACATGTATTTTATGCATGTTTTTCCTTCCATTCTTACCTCGATTTAGGCCTTGATACTACTAATTCGCTCGTGTTTCCATCTTTCTCGCAGATCAAGGCCAAGAAGGAGAAATGTGCGAAAAGACATACTTTCTGGGCAATTTCAGAAGAGTTTAAGCTTCAAGACTAGCGTCGAGACCATAGACACCAATTTCTCCATGTACTAATGTACTCGGATTGATATGCAAACTCTATTTTTGTGCTGTGTTATCTGCATTTTGAGTGACTAAACATATAGCCTTGTTTGCGAGCGAGTGAGTAAACACATATCTGGTGAGGGCTGCTCGTGAGTAGGCCTGATGTGGAAAAGTTCTACCTTTGGGGTCGGTATCCCAATGCTTTAATGCAGGTGTGCATCTAGGCAGGAAGCGCCTTATCGAGACCTCGGCAATTGACGGGTTTGATCATTCCAGTGCTTTGGTTATTTGTGTTCATGCTTTGAAACTGTTTTTTATTTTGTGAATGCTCAAGGGCGAGCATTGGGCAGTGTGGGGATATTTGATTACATGTATTTTATGCATGTTTTTCCTTCCATTCTTACCTCGATTTAGGCCTTGATACTACTAATTCACTCGTGTTTCCATCTCTATCGCAGATCAAGGCCAAGAAGCAGAAATGTGCTAAAAGACATACTTTCTGGGCAATTTCAGAAGAGTTTAAGCTTCAAGACTAGCGTCGAGACCATAGACACCAATTTCTCCATGTACTAATGTACTCGGATAGATATGCAAACTCTATTTTAGTGCTGTGTTATCTGCATTTTGAGTGACTAAACATATAGCCTTGTTTGCGAGCGAGTGAGTAAACACATATCTGGTGAGGGTTGCTCGTGACTAGGCCTGATGTCGAAAAGTTCTACCTTTGGGGTCGGTATCCCAATGCTTTAATGCAGGTGTGCATCTAGGCAGGAAGCGCCTTATCGAGACCTCGGCAATTGTCGGGTTTGATCATTCCTGCGCTTTGGTTGTTTGTGTTCATGTTTTGGGACTGTTTTTTATTTTGTGAATGCTCAAGGGCGAGAATTGGGCAGTGTGGGGATATTTGATTTCATGTATTTTATGCATGTTTTTCCTTCCATTCTTACCTCGATTTAGGCCTTGATACTACTAATTCGCTCGTGTTTCCATCTTTATCGCAGATCGAGGCCAAGAAGGAGAAATGTGCGAAAAGACATACTTTCTGGGCAATTTCAGAAGAGTTTAAGCTTCAAGACTAGCGTCGAGACCATAGACACCAATTTCTACATGTACTAATGTACTCGGATTGATATGCAAACTCTATTTTTGTGCTGTGTTATCTGCATTTTGAGTGACTAAACATATAGCCTTGTTTGCGAGCGAGTGAGTAAACACATATCTGGTGAGGGCTGCTCGTGACTAGGCCTGATGTGGAAAAGTTCTACCTTTGGGGTCGGTATCCCAATGCTTTAATGCAGGTGTGCATCTAGGCAGGAAGCGCCTTATCGAGACCTCGGCAATTGACGGGTTTGATCATTCCAGTGCTTTGGTTGTTTGTGTTCATGTTTTGGGACTGTTTTTTATTTTGTGAATGCTCAAGGGCGAGCATTGGGCAGTGTGGGGATATTTGATTACATGTATTTTATGCATGTTTTTCCTTCCATTCTTACCTCGATTTAGGCCTTGATACTACTAATTCGCTCGTGTTTCCATCTTTATCGCAGATCAAGGCCAAGAAGCAGAAATGTGCTAAACGACATACTTTCTGGGCAATTTCAGAAGAGTTTAAGCTTCAAGACTAGCGTCGAGACCATAGACACCAATTTCTCCATGTACTAATGTACTCGGATTGATATGCAAACTCTATTTTTGTGCTGTGTTATCTGCATTTTGAGTGACTAAACATATAGCCTTGTTTGCGAGCAAGTGAGTAAACACATATCTGGTGAGGGCTGCTCGTGAGTAGGCCTGATGTGGAAAAGTTCTACCTTTGGGGTCGGTATCCCAATGCTTTAATGCAGGTGTGCATCTAGGCAGGAAGCGCCTTATCCAGACCTCCGCAATTGACGGGTTTGATCATTCCAGTGCTTTGGTTATTTGTGTTCATGTTTTGAAACTGTTTTTTATTTTGTGAATGCTCAAGGGCGAGCATTGGGCAGTGTGGGGATATTTGATTACATGTATTTTATGCATGTTTTTCCTTCCATTCTTACCTCGATTTAGGCCTTGATACTACTAATTCACTCGTGTTTCCATCTCTATCGCAGATCAAGGCCAAGAAGGAGAAATGTGCGAAAAGACATACTTTCTGGGCAATTTCAGAAGAGTTTAAGCTTCAAGACTAGCGTCGAGACCATAGACACCAATTTCTCCATGTACTAATGTACTCGGATTGATATGCAAACTCTATTTTTGTGCTGTGTTATCTGCATTTTGAGTGACTAAACATATAGCCTTGTTTGCGAGCGAGTGAGTAAACACATATCTGGTGAGGGCTGCTCGTGAGTAGGCCTGATGTGGAAAAGTTCTACCTTTGGGGTCGGTATCCCAATGCTTTAATGCAGGTGTGCATCTAGGCAGGAAGCGCCTTATCGAGACCTCGGCAATTGACGGGTTTGATCATTCCAGTGCTTTGGTTGTTTGTGTTCATGTTTTGGGACTGTTTTTTATTTTGTGAATGGTCAAGGGCGAGCATTGGGCAGTGTGGGGATATTTGATTACATGTATTTTATGCATGTTTTTCCTTCCATTCTTACCTCGATTTAGGCCTTGATACTACTAATTCGCTCGTGTTTCCATCTTTCTCGCAGATCAAGGACAAGAAGGAGAAATGTGCGAAAAGACATACTTTCTGGGCAATTTCAGAAGAGTTTAAGCTTCAAGACTAGCGTCGAGACCGTAGACACCAATTTCTCCATGTACTAATGTACTCGGATTGATATGCAAACTCTATTTTTGTGCTGTGTTATCTGCATTTTGAGTGACTAAACATATAGCCTTGTTTGCGAGCGAGTGAGTAAACACATATCTGGTGAGGGCTGCTCGTGAGTAGGCCTGATGTGGAAAAGTTCTACCTTTGGGGTCGGTATCCCAATGCTTTAATGCAGGTGTGCATCTAGGCAGGAAGCGCCTTATCGAGACCTCGGCAATTGACGGGTTTGATCATTCCAGTGCTTTGGTTATTTGTGTTCATGTTTTGAAACTGTTTTTTATTTTGTGAATGCTCAAGGGCGAGCATTGGGCAGTGTGGGGATATTTGATTACATGTATTTTATGCATGTTTTTCCTTCCATTCTTACCTCGATTTAGGCCTTGATACTACTAATTCGCTCGTGTTTCCATCTTTCTCGCAGATCAAGGACAAGAAGGAGAAATGTGCGAAAAGACATACTTTCTGGGCAATTTCAGAAGAGTTTAAGCTTCAAGACTAGCGTCGAGACCATAGACACCAATTTCTCCATGTACTAATGTACTCGGATTGATATGCAAACTCTATTTTAGTGCTGTGTTATCTGCATTTTGAGTGACTAAACATATAGCCTTGTTTGCGAGCGAGTGAGTAAACACATATCTGGTGAGGGTTGCTCGTGACTAGGCCTGATGTCGAAAAGTTCTACCTTTGGGGTCGGTATCCCAATGCTTTAATGCAGGTGTGCATCTAGGCAGGAAGCGCCTTATCGAGACCTCGGCAATTGTCGGGTTTGATCATTCCTGCGCTTTGGTTGTTTGTGTTCATGTTTTGGGACTGTTTTTTATTTTGTGAATGCTCAAGGGCGAGAATTGGGCAGTGTGGGGATATTTGATTTCATGTATTTTATGCATGTTTTTCCTTCCATTCTTACCTTGATTTAGGCCTTGATACTACTAATTCGCTCGTGTTTCCATCTTTATCGCAGATCAAGGCCAAGAAGCAGAAATGTGCTAAACGACATACTTTCTGGGCAATTTCAGAAGAGTTTAAGCTTCAAGACTAGCGTCGAGACCATAGACACCAATTTCTCCATGTACTAATGTACTCGGATTGATATGCAAACTCTATTTTTGTGCTGTGTTATCTGCATTTTGAGTGACTAAACATATAGCCTTGTTTGCGAGCGAGTGAGTAAACACATATCTGGTGAGGGCTGCTCGTGACTAGGCCTGATGTGGAAAAGTTCTACCTTTGGGGTCGGTATCCCAATGCTTTAATGCAGGTGTGCATCTAGGCAGGAAGCGCCTTATCGAGACCTCGGCAATTGACGGGTTTGATCATTCCAGTGCTTTGGTTATTTGTGTTCATGCTTTGAAACTGTTTTTTATTTTGTGAATGCTCAAGGGCGAGCATTGGGCAGTGTGGGGATATTTGATTACATGTATTTTATGCATGTTTTTCCTTCCATTCTTACCTCGATTTAGGCCTTGATACTACTAATTCGCTCGTGTTTCCATCTTTCTCTCAGATCAAGGCCAAGAAGGAGAAATGTGCGAAAAGACATACTTTCTGGGCAATTTCAGAAGAGTTTAAGCTTCAAGACTAGCGTCGAGACCGTAGACACCAATTTCTCCATGTACTAATGTACTCGGATTGATATGCAAACTCTATTTTTGTGCTGTGTTATCTGCATTTTGAGTGACTAAACATATAGCCTTGTTTGCGAGCGAGTGAGTAAACACATATCTGGTGAGGGCTGCTCGTGAGTAGGCCTGATGTGGAAAAGTTCTACCTTTGGGGTCGGTATCCCAATGCTTTAATGCAGGTGTGCATCTAGGCAGGAAGCGCCTTATCGAGACCTCGGCAATTGACGGGTTTGATCATTCCAGTGCTTTGGTTATTTGTGTTCATGTTTTGAAACTGTTTTTTATTTTGTGAATGCTCAAGGGCGAGCATTGGGCAGTGTGGGGATATTTGATTACATGTATTTTATGCATGTTTTTCCTTCCATTCTTACCTCGATTTAGGCCTTGATACTACTAATTCACTCGTGTTTCCATCTCTATCGCAGATCAAGGCCAAGAAGCAGAAATGTGCTAAAAGACATACTTTCTGGGCAATTTCAGAAGAGTTTAAGCTTCAAGACTAGCGTCGAGACCATAGACACCAATTTCTCCATGTACTAATGTACTCGGATTGATATGCAAACTCTATTTTTGTGCTGTGTTATCTGCATTTTGAGTGACTAAACATATAGCCTTGTTTGCGAGCGAGTGAGTAAACACATATCTGGTGAGGGCTGCTCGTGACTAGGCCTGATGTCGAAAAGTTCTACCTTTGGGGTCGGTATCCCAATGCTTTAATGCAGGTGTGCATCTAGGCAGGAAGCGCCTTATCGAGACCTCGGCAATTGTCGGGTATGATCATTCCTGAGCTTTGGTTGTTTGTGTTCATGTTTTGGGACTGTTTTTTATTTTGTGAATGCTCAAGGGCGAGAATTGGGCAGTGTGGGGATATTTGATTTCATGTATTTTATGCATGTTTTTCCTTCCATTCTTACCTTGATTTAGGCCTTGATACTACTAATTCGCTCGTGTTTCCATCTTTATCGCAGATCAAGGCCAAGAAGCAGAAATGTGCTAAACGACATACTTTCTGGGCAATTTCAGAAGAGTTTAAGCTTCAAGACTAGCGTCGAGACCATAGACACCAATTTCTCCATGTACTAATGTACTCGGATTGATATGCAAACTCTATTTTTGTGCTGTGTTATCTGCATTTTGAGTGACTAAACATATAGCCTTGTTTGCGAGCGAGTGAGTAAACACATATCTGGTGAGGGCTGCTCGTGACTAGGCCTGATGTCGAAAAGTTCTACCTTTGGGGTCGGTATCCCAATGCTTTAATGCAGGTGTGCATCTAGGCAGGAAGCGCCTTATCGAGACCTCGGCAATTGTCGGGTTTGATCATTCCTGCGCTTTGGTTGTTTGTGTTCATGTTTTGGGACTGTTTTTTATTTTGTGAATGCTCAAGGGCGAGAATTGGGCAGTGTGGGGATATTTGATTTCATGTATTTTATGCATGTTTTTCCTTCCATTCTTACCTTGATTTAGGCCTTGATACTACTAATTCGCTCGTGTTTCCATCTTTATCGCAGATCAAGGCCAAGAAGCAGAAATGTGCTAAACGACATACTTTCTGGGCAATTTCAGAAGAGTTTAAGCTTCAAGACTAGCGTCGAGACCATAGACACCAATTTCTCCATGTACTAATGTACTCGGATTGATATGCAAACTCTATTTTTGTGCTGTGTTATCTGCATTTTGAGTGACTAAACATATAGCCTTGTTTGCGAGCGAGTGAGTAAACACATATCTGGTGAGGGCTGCTCGTGACTAGGCCTGATGTGGAAAAGTTCTACCTTTGGGGTCGGTATCCCAATGCTTTAATGCAGGTGTGCATCTAGGCAGGAAGCGCCTTATCGAGACCTCCGCAATTGACGGGTTTGATCATTCCAGTGCTTTGGTTGTTTGTGTTCATGTTTTGGGACTGTTTTTTATTTTGTGAATGCTCAAGGGCGAGCATTGGGCAGTGTGGGGATATTTGATTACATGTATTTTATGCATGTTTTTCCTTCCATTCTTACCTCGATTTAGGCCTTGATACTACTAATTCGCTCGTGTTTCCATCTTTCTCGCAGATCAAGGCCAAGAAGGAGAAATGTGCGAAAAGACATACTTTCTGGGCAATTTCAGAAGAGTTTAAGCTTCAAGACTAGCGTCGAGACCATAGACACCAATTTCTCTATGTACTAATGTACTCGGATTGATATGCAAACTCTATTTTTGTGCTGTGTTATCTGCATTTTGAGTGACTAAACATATAGCCTTGTTTGCGAGCGAGTGAGTAAACACATATCTGGTGAGGGCTGCTCGTGAGTAGGCCTGATGTGGAAAAGTTCTACCTTTGGGGTCGGTATCCCAATGCTTTAATGCAGGTGTGCATCTAGGCAGGAAGCGCCTTATCGAGACCTCGGCAATTGTCGGGTATGATCATTCCTGAGCTTTGGTTGTTTGTGTTCACGTTTTGGGACTGTTTTTTATTTTGTGAATGCTCAAGGGCGAGAATTGGGCAGTGTGGGGATATTTGATTTCATGTATTTTATGCATGTTTTTCCTTCCATTCTTACCTTGATTTAGGCCTTGATACTACTAATTCGCTCGCGTTTCCATCTTTATCGCAGATCAAGGCCAAGAAGCAGAAATGTGCTAAACGACATACTTTCTGGGGCAATTTCAGAAGAGTTTAAGCTTCAAGACTAGCGTCGAGACCATAGACACCAATTTCTCCATGTACTAATGTACTCGGATTGATATGCAAACTCTATTTTTGTGCTGTGTTATCTGCATTTTGAGTGACTAAACATATAGCCTTGTTTGCGAGCGAGTGAGTAAACACATATCTGGTGAGGGCTGCTCGTGACTAGGCCTGATGTCGAAAAGTTCTACCTTTGGGGTCGGTATCCCAATGCTTTAATGCAGGTGTGCATCTAGGCAGGAAGCGCCTTATCCAGACCTCGGCAATTGTCGGGTTTGATCATTCCTGCGCTTTGGTTGTTTGTGTTCATGTTTTGGGACTGTTTTTTATTTTGTGAATGCTCAAGGGCGAGAATTGGGCAGTGTGGGGATATTTGATTTCATGTATTTTATGCATGTTTTTCCTTCCATTCTTACCTCGATTTAGGCCTTGATACTACTAATTCGCTCGTGTTTCCATCTTTATCGCAGATCAAGGCCAAGAAGCAGAAATGTGCTAAACGACATACTTTCTGGGCAATTTCAGAAGAGTTTAAGCTTCAAGACTAGCGTCGAGACCATAGACACCAATTTCTCCATGTACTAATGTACTCGGATTGATATGCAAACTCTATTTTTGTGCTGTCTTATCTGCATTTTGAGTGACTAAACATATAGCCTTGTTTGCGAGCGAGTGAGTAAACACGTATCTGGTGAGGGCTGCTCGTGACTAGGCCTGATGTGGAAAAGTTCTACCTTTGGGGTCGGTATCCCAATGCTTTAATGCAGGTGTGCATCTAGGCAGGAAGCGCCTTATCGAGACCTCCGCAATTGACGGGTTTGATCATTCCAGTGCTTTGGTTGTTTGTGTTCATGTTTTGGGACTGTTTTTTATTTTGTGAATGCTCAAGGGCGAGCATTGGGCAGTGTGGGGATATTTGATTACATGTATTTTATGCATGTTTTTCCTTCCATTCTTACCTCGATTTAGGCCTTGATACTACTAATTCGCTCGTGTTTCCATCTTTCTCGCAAATCAAGGCCAAGAAGGAGAAATGTGCGAAAAGACATACTTTCTGGGCAATTTCAGAAGAGTTTAAGCTTCAAGACTAGCGTCGAGACCATAGACACCAATTTCTCCATGTACTAATGTACTCGGATTGATATGCAAACTCTATTTTTGTGCTGTGTTATCTGCATTTTGAGTGACTAAACATATAGCCTTGTTTGCGAGCGAGTGAGTAAACACATATCTGGTGAGGGCTGCTCGTGAGTAGGCCTGATGTGGAAAAGTTCTACCTTTGGGGTCGGTATCCCAATGCTTTAATGCAGGGGTGTATCTAGGCAGGAAGCGCCTTATCGAGACCTCGGCAATTGACGGGTTTGATCATTCCAGTGCTTTGGTTATTTGTGTTCATGTTTTGAAACTGTTTTTTATTTTGTGAATGCTCAAGGGCGAGCATTGGGCAGTGTGGGGATATTTGATTACATGTATTTTATGCATGTTTTTCCTTCCATTCTTACCTCGATTTAGGCCTTGATACTACTAATTCACTCGTGTTTCCATCTCTATCGCAGATCAAGGCCAAGAAGCAGAAATGTGTAAAAGACATACTTTCTGGGCAATTTCAGAAGAGTTTAAGCTTCAAGACTAGCGTCGAGACCATAGACACCAATTTCTCCATGTACTAATATACTCGGATTGATATGCAAACTCTATTTTTGTGCTGTGTTATCTGCATTTTGAGTGACTAAACATATAGCCTTGTTTGCGAGCGAGTGAGTAAACACATATCTGGTGAGGGCTGCTCGTGACTAGGCCTGATGTCGAAAAGTTCTACCTTTGGGGTCGGTATCCCAATGCTTTAATGCAGGTGTGCATCTAGGCAGGAAGCGCCTTATCGAGACGTCGGCAATTGTCGGGTATGATCATTCCTGAGCTTTGGTTGTTTGTGTTCATGTTTTGGGACTGTTTTTTATTTTGTGAATGCTCAAGGGCGAGAATTGGGCAGTGTGGGGATATTTGATTTCATGTATTTTATGCATGTTTTTCCTTCCATTCTTACCTTGATTTAGGCCTTGATACTACTAATTCGCTCGTGTTTCCATCTTTATCGCAGATAAAGGCCAAGAAGCAGAAATGTGCTAAACGACATACTTTCTGGGCAATTTCAGAAGAGTTTAAGCTTCAAGACTAGCGTCGAGACCATAGACACCAATTTCTCCATGTACTAATGTACTCGGATTGATATGCAAACTCTATTTTTGTGCTGTGTTATCTGCATTTTGAGTGACTAAACATATAGCCTTGTTTGCGAGCGAGTGAGTAAACACGTATCTGGTGAGGGCTGCTCGTGACTAGGCCTGATGTGGAAAAGTTCTACCTTTGGGGTCGGTATCCCAATGCTTTAATGCAGGTGTGCATCTAGGCAGGAAGCGCCTTATCGAGACCTCCGCAATTGACGGGTTTGATCATTCCAGTGCTTTGGTTGTTTGTGTTCATGTTTTGGGACTGTTTTTTATTTTGTGAATGCTCAAGGGCGAGCATTGGGCAGTGTGGGGATATTTGATTATATGTATTTTATGCATGTTTTTCCTTCCATTCTTACCTCGATTTAGGCCTTGATACTACTAATTCGCTCGTGTTTCCATCTTTCTCGCAGATCAAGGCCAAGAAGGAGAAATGTGCGAAAAGACATACTTTCTGGGCAATTTCAGAAGAGTTTAAGCTTCAAGACTAGCGTCGAGACCATAGACACCAATTTCTCCATGTACTAATGTACTCGGATTGATATGCAAACTCTATTTTTGTGCTGTGTTATCTGCATTTTGAGTGACTAAACATATAGCCTTGTTTGCGAGCGAGTGAGTAAACACATATCTGGTGAGGGCTGCTCGTGAGTAGGCCTGATGTGGAAAAGTTCTACCTTTGGGGTCGGTATCCCAATGCTTTAATGCAGGTGTGCATCTAGGCAGGAAGCGCCTTATCGAGACCTCGGCAATTGACGGGTTTGATCATTCCAGTGCTTTGGTTGTTTGTGTTCATGTTTTGGGACTGTTTTTTATTTTGTGAATGGTCAAGGGCGAGCATTGGGCAGTGTGGGGATATTTGATTACATGTATTTTATGCATGTTTTTCCTTCCATTCTTACCTCGATTTAGGCCTTGATACTACTAATTCGCTCGTGTTTCCATCTTTCTCGCAGATCAAGGACAAGAAGGAGAAATGTGCGAAAAGACATACTTTCTGGGCAATTTCAGAAGAGTTTAAGCTTCAAGACTAGCGTCGAGACCGTAGACACCAATTTCTCCATGTACTAATGTACTCGGATTGATATGCAAACTCTATTTTTGTGCTGTGTTATCTGCATTTTGAGTGACTAAACATATAGCCTTGTTTGCGAGCGAGTGAGTAAACACATATCTGGTGAGGGCTGCTCGTGAGTAGGCCTGATGTGGAAAAGTTCTACCTTTGGGGTCGGTATCCCAATGCTTTAATGCAGGTGTGCATCTAGGCAGGAAGCGCCTTATCGAGACCTCGGCAATTGACGGGTTTGATCATTCCAGTGCTTTGGTTATTTGTGTTCATGTTTTGAAACTGTTTTTTATTTTGTGAATGCTCAAGGGCGAGCATTGGGCAGTGTGGGGATATTTGATTACATGTATTTTATGCATGTTTTTCCTTCCATTCTTACCTCGATTTAGGCCTTGATACTACTAATTCGCTCGTGTTTCCATCTTTCTCGCAGATCAAGGCCAAGAAGGAGAAATGTGCGAAAAGACATACTTTCTGGGGAATTTCAGAAGAGTTTAAGCTTCAAGACTAGCGTCGAGACCATAGACACCAATTTCTCCATGTACTAATGTACTCGGATTGATATGCAAACTCTATTTTTGTGCTGTGTTATCTGCATTTTGAGTGACTAAACATATAGCCTTGTTTGCGAGCGAGTGAGTAAACACATATCTGGTGAGGGCTGCTCGTGAGTAGGCCTGATGTGGAAAAGTTCTACCTTTGGGGTCGGTATCCCAATGCTTTAATGCAGGTGTGCATCTAGGCAGGAAGCGCCTTATCGAGACCTCGGCAATTGACGGGTTTGATCATTCCAGTGCTTTGGTTGTTTGTGTTCATGTTTTGGGACTGTTTTTTATTTTGTGAATGCTCAAGGGCGAGCATTGGGCAGTGTGGGGATATTTGATTACATGTATTTTATGCATGTTTTTCCTTCCATTCTTACCTCGATTTAGGCCTTGATACTACTAATTCGCTCGTGTTTCCATCTTTCTCGCAGATCAAGGACAAGAAGGAGAAATGTGCGAAAAGACATACTTTCTGGGCAATTTCAGAAGAGTTTAAGCTTCAAGACTAGCGTCGAGACCGTAGACACCAATTTCTCCATGTACTAATGTACTCGGATTGATATGCAAACTCTATTTTTGTGCTGTGTTATCTGCATTTTGAGTGACTAAACATATAGCCTTGTTTGCGAGCGAGTGAGTAAACACATATCTGGTGAGGGCTGCTCGTGAGTAGGCCTGATGTGGAAAAGTTCTACCTTTGGGGTCGGTATCCCAATGCTTTAATGCAGGTGTGCATCTAGGCAGGAAGCGCCTTATCGAGACCTCGGCAATTGACGGGTTTGATCATTCCAGTGCTTTGGTTATTTGTGTTCATGTTTTGAAACTGTTTTTTATTTTGTGAATGCTCAAGGGCGAGCATTCGGCAGTGTGGGGATATTTGATTACATGTATTTTATGCATGTTTTTCCTTCCATTCTTACCTCGATTTAGGCCTTGATACTACTAATTCGCTCGTGTTTCCATCTTTCTCGCAGATCAAGGCCAAGAAGGAGAAATGTGCGAAAAGACATACTTTCTGGGGAATTTCAGAAGAGTTTAAGCTTCAAGACTAGCGTCGAGACCATAGACACCAATTTCTCCATGTACTAATGTACTCGGATTGATATGCAAACTCTATTTTTGTGCTGTGTTATCTGCATTTTGAGTGACTAAACATATAGCCTTGTTTGCGAGCGAGTGAGTAAACACATATCTGGTGAGGGCTGCTCGTGAGTAGGCCTGATGTGGAAAAGTTCTACCTTTGGGGTCGGTATCCCAATGCTTTAATGCAGGTGTGCATCTAGGCAGGAAGCGCCTTATCGAGACCTCGGCAATTGACGGGTTTGATCATTCCAGTGCTTTGGTTGTTTGTGTTCATGTTTTGGGACTATTTTTTATTTTGTGAATGGTCAAGGGCGAGCATTGGGCAGTGTGGGGATATTTGATTACATGTATTTTATGCATGTTTTTCCTTCCATTCTTACCTCGATTTAGGCCTTGATACTACTAATTCGCTCGTGTTTCCATCTTTCTCGCAGATCAAGGCCAAGAAGGAGAAATGTGCGAAAAGACATACTTTCTGGGCAATTTCAGAAGAGTTTAAGCTTCAAGACTAGCGTCGAGACCGTAGACACCAATTTCTCCATGTACTAATGTACTCGGATTGATATGCAAACTCTATTTTTGTGCTGTGTTATCTGCATTTTGAGTGACTAAACATATAGCCTTGTTTGCGAGCGAGTGAGTAAACACATATCTGGTGAGGGCTGCTCGTGAGTAGGCCTGATGTGGAAAAGTTCTACCTTTGGGGTCGGTATCCCAATGCTTTAATGCAGGTGTGCATCTAGGCAGGAAGCGCCTTATCGAGACCTCGGCAATTGACGGGTTTGATCATTCCAGTGCTTTGGTTATTTGTGTTCATGTTTTGAAACTGTTTTTTATTTTGTGAATGCTCAAGGGCGAGCATTGGGCAGTGTGGGGATATTTGATTACATGTATTTTATGCATGTTTTTCCTTCCATTCTTACCTCGATTTAGGCCTTGATACTACTAATTCGCTCGTGTTTCCATCTTTCTCGCAGATCAAGGCCAAGAAGGAGAAATGTGCGAAAAGACATACTTTCTGGGCAATTTCAGAAGAGTTTAAGCTTCAAGACTAGCGTCGAGACCATAGACACCAATTTCTCCATGTACTAATGTACTCGGATTGATATGCAAACTCTATTTTTGTGCTGTGTTATCTGCATTTTGAGTGACTAAACATATAGCCTTGTTTGCGAGCGAGTGAGTAAACACATATCTGGTGAGGGCTGCTCGTGAGTAGGCCTGATGTGGAAAAGTTCTACCTTTGGGGTCGGTATCCCAATGCTTTAATGCAGGTGTGCATCTAGGCAGGAAGCGCCTTATCGAGACCTCGGCAATTGACGGGTTTGATCATTCCAGTGCTTTGGTTATTTGTGTTCATGTTTTGAAACTGTTTTTTATTTTGTGAATGCTCAAGGGCGAGCATTGGGCAGTGTGGGGATATTTGATTACATGTATTTTATGCATGTTTTTCCTTCCATTCTTACCTCGATTTAGGCCTTGATACTACTAATTCACTCGTGTTTCCATCTCTATCGCAGATCAAGGCCAAGAAGCAGAAATGTGTAAAAGACATACTTTCTGGGCAATTTCAGAAGAGTTTAAGCTTCAAGACTAGCGTCGAGACCATAGACACCAATTTCTCCATGTACTAATATACTCGGATTGATATGCAAACTCTATTTTTGTGCTGTGTTATCTGCATTTTGAGTGACTAAACATATAGCCTTGTTTGCGAGCGAGTGAGTAAACACATATCTGGTGAGGGCTGCTCGTGACTAGGCCTGATGTCGAAAAGTTCTACCTTTGGGGTCGGTATCCCAATGCTTTAATGCAGGTGTGCATCTAGGCAGGAAGCGCCTTATCGAGACGTCGGCAATTGTCGGGTATGATCATTCCTGAGCTTTGGTTGTTTGTGTTCATGTTTTGGGACTGTTTTTTATTTTGTGAATGCTCAAGGGCGAGAATTGGGCAGTGTGGGGATATTTGATTTCATGTATTTTATGCATGTTTTTCCTTCCATTCTTACCTTGATTTAGGCCTTGATACTACTAATTCGCTCGTGTTTCCATCTTTATCGCAGATAAAGGCCAAGAAGCAGAAATGTGCTAAACGACATACTTTCTGGGCAATTTCAGAAGAGTTTAAGCTTCAAGACTAGCGTCGAGACCATAGACACCAATTTCTCCATGTACTAATGTACTCGGATTGATATGCAAACTCTATTTTTGTGCTGTGTTATCTGCATTTTGAGTGACTAAACATATAGCCTTGTTTGCGAGCGAGTGAGTAAACACGTATCTGGTGAGGGCTGCTCGTGACTAGGCCTGATGTGGAAAAGTTCTACCTTTGGGGTCGGTATCCCAATGCTTTAATGCAGGTGTGCATCTAGGCAGGAAGCGCCTTATCGAGACCTCCGCAATTGACGGGTTTGATCATTCCAGTGCTTTGGTTGTTTGTGTTCATGTTTTGGGACTGTTTTTTATTTTGTGAATGCTCAAGGGCGAGCATTGGGCAGTGTGGGGATATTTGATTATATGTATTTTATGCATGTTTTTCCTTCCATTCTTACCTCGATTTAGGCCTTGATACTACTAATTCGCTCGTGTTTCCATCTTTCTCGCAGATCAAGGCCAAGAAGGAGAAATGTGCGAAAAGACATACTTTCTGGGCAATTTCAGAAGAGTTTAAGCTTCAAGACTAGCGTCGAGACCATAGACACCAATTTCTCCATGTACTAATGTACTCGGATTGATATGCAAACTCTATTTTTGTGCTGTGTTATCTGCATTTTGAGTGACTAAACATATAGCCTTGTTTGCGAGCGAGTGAGTAAACACATATCTGGTGAGGGCTGCTCGTGAGTAGGCCTGATGTGGAAAAGTTCTACCTTTGGGGTCGGTATCCCAATGCTTTAATGCAGGTGTGCATCTAGGCAGGAAGCGCCTTATCGAGACCTCGGCAATTGACGGGTTTGATCATTCCAGTGCTTTGGTTATTTGTGTTCATGTTTTGAAACTGTTTTTTATTTTGTGAATGCTCAAGGGCGAGCATTGGGCAGTGTGGGGATATTTGATTACATGTATTTTATGCATGTTTTTCCTTCCATTCTTACCTCGATTTAGGCCTTGATACTACTAATTCGCTCGTGTTTCCATCTTTCTCGCAGATCAAGGCCAAGAAGGAGAAATGTGCGAAAAGACATACTTTCTGGGCAATTTCAGAAGAGTTTAAGCTTCAAGACTAGCGTCGAGACCATAGACACCAATTTCTCCATGTACTAATGTACTCGGATTGATATGCAAACTCTATTTTTGTGCTGTGTTATCTGCATTTTGAGTGACTAAACATATAGCCTTGTTTGCGAGCGAGTGAGTAAACACATATCTGGTGAGGGCTGCTCGTGACTAGGCCTGATGTCGAAAAGTTCTACCTTTGGGGTCGGTATCCCAATGCTTTAATGCAGGTGTGCATCTAGGCAGGAAGCGCCTTATCGAGACCTCGGCAATTGACGGGTTTGATCATTCCAGTGCTTTGGTTATTTGTGTTCATGTTTTGGGACTGTTTTTTATTTTGTGAATGCTCAAGGGCGAGCATTGGGCAGTGTGGGGATATTTGATTACATGTATTTTATGCATGTTTTTCCTTCCATTCTTACCTCGATTTAGGCCTTGATACTACTAATTCACTCGTGTTTCCATCTCTATTGCAGATCAAGGCCAAGAAGCAGAAATGTGTAAAAGACATACTTTCTGGGCAATTTCAGAAGAGTTTAAGCTTCAAGACTAGCGTCGAGACCATAGACACCAATTTCTCCATGTACTAATATACTCGGATTGATATGCAAACTCTATTTTTGTGCTGTGTTATCTGCATTTTGAGTGACTAAACATATAGCCTTGTTTGCGAGCGAGTGAGTAAACACATATCTGGTGAGGGCTGCTCGTGACTAGGCCTGATGTCGAAAAGTTCTACCTTTGGGGTCGGTATCCCAATGCTTTAATGCAGGTGTGCATCTAGGCAGGAAGCGCCTTATCGAGACGTCGGCAATTGTCGGGTATGATCATTCCTGAGCTTTGGTTGTTTGTGTTCATGTTTTGGGACTGTTTTTTATTTTGTGAATGCTCAAGGGCGAGAATTGGGCAGTGTGGGGATATTTGATTTCATGTATTTTATGCATGTTTTTCCTTCCATTCTTACCTTGATTTAGGCCTTGATACTACTAATTCGCTCGTGTTTCCATCTTTATCGCAGATCAAGGCCAAGAAGCAGAAATGTGCTAAACGACATACTTTCTAGGCAATTTCAGAAGAGTTTAAGCTTCAAGACTAGCGTCGAGACCATAGACACCAATTTCTCCATGTACTAATGTACTCGGATTGATATGCAAACTCTATTTTTGTGCTGTGTTATCTGCATTTTGAGTGACTAAACATATAGCCTTGTTTGCGAGCGAGTGAGTAAACACGTATCTGGTGAGGGTTGCTCGTGACTAGGCCTGATGTGGAAAAGTTCTACCTTTGGGGTCGGTATCCCAATGCTTTAATGCAGGTGTGCATCTAGGCAGGAAGCGCCTTATCGAGACCTCCGCAATTGACGGGTTTGATCATTCCAGTGCTTTGGTTGTTTGTGTTCATGTTTTGGGACTGTTTTTTATTTTGTGAATGGTCAAGGGCGAGCATTGGGCAGTGTGGGGATATTTGATTACATGTATTTTATGCATGTTTTTCCTTCCATTCTTACCTCGATTTAGGCCTTGATACTACTAATTCGCTCGTGTTTCCATCTTTCTCGCAGATCAAGGCCAAGAAGGAGAAATGTGCGAAAAGACATACTTTCTGGGCAATTTCAGAAGAGTTTAAGCTTCAAGACTAGCGTCGAGACCGTAGACACCAATTTCTCCATGTACTAATGTACTCGGATTGATATGCAAACTCTATTTTTGTGCTGTGTTATCTGCATTTTGAGTGACTAAACATATAGCCTTGTTTGCGAGCGAGTGAGTAAACACATATCTGGTGAGGGCTGCTCGTGAGTAGGCCTGATGTGGAAAAGTTCTACCTTTGGGGTCGGTATCCCAATGCTTTAATGCAGGTGTGCATCTAGGCAGGAAGCGCCTTATCGAGACCTCGGCAATTGACGGGTTTGATCATTCCAGTGCTTTGGTTATTTGTGTTCATGTTTTGAAACTGTTTTTTATTTTGTGAATGCTCAAGGGCGAGCATTGGGCAGTGTGGGGATATTTGATTACATGTATTTTATGCATGTTTTTCCTTCCATTCTTACCTCGATTTAGGCCTTGATACTACTAATTCACTCGTGTTTCCATCTCTATCGCAGATCAAGGCCAAGAAGCAGAAATGTGCTAAAAGACATACTTTCTGGGCAATTTCAGAAGAGTTTAAGCTTCAAGACTAGCGTCGAGACCATAGACACCAATTTCTCCATGTACTAATGTACTCGGATTGATATGCAAACTCTATTTTTGTGCTGTGTTATCTGCATTTTGAGTGACTAAACATATAGCCTTGTTTGCGAGCGAGTGAGTAAACACATATCTGGTGAGGGCTGCTCGTGACTAGGCCTGATGTCGAAAAGTTCTACCTTTGGGGTCGGTATCCCAATGCTTTAATGCAGGTGTGCATCTAGGCAGGAAGCGCCTTATCGAGACCTCGGCAATTGTCGGGTATGATCATTCCTGAGCTTTGGTTGTTTGTGTTCATGTTTTGGGACTGTTTTTTATTTTGTGAATGCTCAAGGGCGAGAATTGGGCAGTGTGGGGATATTTGATTTCATGTATTTTATGCATGTTTTTCCTTCCATTCTTACCTTGATTTAGGCCTTGATACTACTAATTCGCTCGTGTTTCCATCTTTATCGCAGATCAAGGCCAAGAAGCAGAAATGTGCTAAACGACATACTTTCTGGGCAATTTCAGAAGAGTTTAAGCTTCAAGACTAGCGTCGAGACCATAGACACCAATTTCTCTATGTACTAATGTACTCGGATTGATATGCAAACTCTATTTTTGTGCTGTGTTATCTGCATTTTGAGTGACTAAACATATAGCCTTGTTTGCGAGCGAGTGAGTAAACACATATCTGGTGAGGGCTGCTCGTGAGTAGGCCTGATGTGGAAAAGTTCTACCTTTGGGGTCGGTATCCCAATGCTTTAATGCAGGTGTGCATCTAGGCAGGAAGCGCCTTATCGAGACCTCGGCAATTGACGGGTTTGATCATTCCAGTGCTTTGGTTATTTGTGTTCATGTTTTGAAACTGTTTTTTATTTTGTGAATGCTCAAGGGCGAGCATTGGGCAGTGTGGGGATATTTGATTACATGTATTTTATGCATGTTTTTCCTTCCATTCTTACCTCGATTTAGGCCTTGATACTACTAATTCACTCGTGTTTCCATCTCTATCGCAGATCAAGGCCAAGAAGCAGAAATGTGCTAAAAGACATACTTTCTGGGCAATTTCAGAAGAGTTTAAGCTTCAAGACTAGCGTCGAGACCATAGACACCAATTTCTCCATGTACTAATGTACTCGGATTGATATGCAAACTCTATTTTTGTGCTGTGTTATCTGCATTTTGAGTGACTAAACATATAGCCTTGTTTGCGAGCGAGTGAGTAAACACATATCTGGTGAGGGCTGCTCGTGACTAGGCCTGATGTCGAAAAGTTCTACCTTTGGGGTCGGTATCCCAATGCTTTAATGCAGGTGTGCATCTAGGCAGGAAGCGCCTTATCGAGACCTCGGCAATTGTCGGGTATGATCATTCCTGAGCTTTGGTTGTTTGTGTTCATGTTTTGGGACTGTTTTTTATTTTGTGAATGCTCAAGGGCGAGAATTGGGCAGTGTGGGGATATTTGATTTCATGTATTTTATGCATGTTTTTCCTTCCATTCTTACCTTGATTTAGGCCTTGATACTACTAATTCGCTCGTGTTTCCATCTTTATCGCAGATCAAGGCCAAGAAGCAGAAATGTGCTAAACGACATACTTTCTGGGCAATTTCAGAAGAGTTTAAGCTTCAAGACTAGCGTCAAGACCATAGACACCAATTTCTCCTTGTACTAATGTACTCGGATTGATATGCAAACTCTATTTTTGTGCTGTGTTATCTGCATTTTGAGTGACTAAACATATAGCCTTGTTTGCGAGCGAGTGAGTAAACACATATCTGGTGAGGGCTGCTCGTGACTAGGCCTGATGTCGAAAAGTTCTACCTTTGGGGTCGGTATCCCAATGCTTTAATGCAGGTGTGCATCTAGGCAGGAAGCGCCTTATCGAGACCTCGGCAATTGTCGGGTTTGATCATTCCTGCGCTTTGGTTGTTTGTGTTCATGTTTTGGGACTGTTTTTTATTTTGTGAATGCTCAAGGGCGAGAATTGAGCAGTGTGGGGATATTTGATTTCATGTATTTTATGCATGTTTTTCCTTCCATTCTTACCTTGATTTAGGCCTTGATACTACTAATTCGCTCGTGTTTCCATCTTTATCGCAGATCAAGGCCAAGAAGCAGAAATGTGCTAAACGACATACTTTCTGGGCAATTTCAGAAGAGTTTAAGCTTCAAGACTAGCGTCGAGACCATAGACACCAATTTCTCCATGTACTAATGTACTCGGATTGATATGCAAACTCTATTTTTGTGCTGTGTTATCTGCATTTTGAGTGACTAAACATATAGCCTTGTTTGCGAGCGAGTGAGTAAACACATATCTGGTGAGGGCTGCTCGTGACTAGGCATGATGTGGAAAAGTTCTACCTTTGGGGTCGGTATCCCAATGCTTTAATGCAGGTGTGCATCTAGGCAGGAAGCGCCTTATCGAGACCTCCGCAATTGACGGGTTTGATCATTCCAGTGCTTTGGTTGTTTGTGTTCATGTTTTGGGACTGTTTTTTATTTTGTGAATGCTCAAGGGCGAGCATTGGGCAGTGTGGGGATATTTGATTACATGTATTTTATGCATGTTTTTCCTTCCATTCTTACCTCGATTTAGGCCTTGATACTACTAATTCACTCGTGTTTCCATCTCTATCGCAGATCAAGGCCAAGAAGCAGAAATGTGTAAAAGACATACTTTCTGGGCAATTTCAGAAGAGTTTAAGCTTCAAGACTAGCGTCGAGACCATAGACACCAATTTCTCCATGTACTAATGTACTCGGATTGATATGCAAACTCTATTTTTGTGCTGTGTTATCTGCATTTTGAGTGACTAAACATATAGCCTTGTTTGCGAGCGAGTGAGTAAACACATATCTGGTGAGGGCTGCTCGTGAGTAGGCCTGATGTGGAAAAGTTCTACCTTTGGGGTCGGTATCCCAATGCTTTAATGCAGGTGTGCATCTAGGCAGGAAGCGCCTTATCGAGACCTCCGCAATTGTCGGGTATGATCATTCCTGAGCTTTGGTTGTTTGTGTTCATGTTTTGGGACTGTTTTTTATTTTGTGAATGCTCAAGGGCGAGAATTGGGCAGTGTGGGGATATTTGATTTCATGTATTTTATGCATGTTTTTCCTTCCATTCTTACCTTGATTTAGGCCTTGATACTACTAATTCGCTCGCGTTTCCATCTTTATCGCAGATCAAGGCCAAGAAGCAGAAATGTGCTAAACGACATACTTTCTGGGGCAATTTCAGAAGAGTTTAAGCTTCAAGACTAGCGTCGAGACCATAGACACCAATTTCTCCATGTACTAATGTACTCGGATTGATTTGCAAACTCTATTTTTGTGCTGTGTTATCTGCATTTTGAGTGACTAAACATATAGCCTTGTTTGCGAGCGAGTGAGTAAACACATATCTGGTGAGGGCTGCTCGTGACTAGGCCTGATGTCGAAAAGTTCTACCTTTGGGGTCGGTATCCCAATGCTTTAATGCAGGTGTGCATCTAGGCAGGAAGCGCCTTATCGAGACCTCGGCAATTGTCGGGTTTGATCATTCCTGCGCTTTGGTTGTTTGTGTTCATGTTTTGGGACTGTTTTTTATTTTGTGAATGCTCAAGGGCGAGAATTGGGCAGTGTGGGGATATTTGATTTCATGTATTTTATGCATGTTTTTCCTTCCATTCTTACCTCGATTTAGGCCTTGATACTACTAATTCGCTCGTGTTTCCATCTTTATCGCAGATCAAGGCCAAGAAGCAGAAATGTGCTAAACGACATACTTTCTGGGCAATTTCAGAAGAGTTTAAGCTTCAAGACTAGCGTCGAGACCATAGACACCAATTTCTCCATGTACTAATGTACTCGGATTGATATGCAAACTCTATTTTTGTGCTGTGTTATCTGCATTTTGAGTGACTAAACATATAGCCTTGTTTGCGAGCGAGTGAGTAAACACATATCTGGTGAGGGCTGCTCGTGACTAGGCCTGATGTGGAAAAGTTCTACCTTTTGGGTCGGTATCCCAATGCTTTAATGCAGGTGTGCATCTAGGCAGGAAGCGCCTTATCGAGACCTCCGCAATTGACGGGTTTGATCATTCCAGTGCTTTGGTTGTTTGTGTTCATGTTTTGGGACTGTTTTTTATTTTGTGAATGCTCAAGGGCGAGCATTGGGCAGTGTGGGGATATTTGATTACATGTATTTTATGCATGTTTTTCCTTCCATTCTTACCTCGATTTAGGCCTTGATACTACTAATTCACTCGTGTTTCCATCTCTATCGCAGATCAAGGCCAAGAAGCAGAAATGTGTAAAAGACATACTTTCTGGGCAATTTCAGAAGAGTTTAAGCTTCAAGACTAGCGTCGAGACCATAGACACCAATTTCTCCATGTACTAATGTACTCGGATTGATATGCAAACTCTATTTTTGTGCTGTGTTATCTGCATTTTGAGTGACTAAACATATAGCCTTGTTTGCGAGCGAGTGAGTAAACACATATCTGGTGAGGGCTGCTCGTGAGTAGGCCTGATGTGGAAAAGTTCTACCTTTGGGGTCGGTATCCCAATGCTTTAATGCAGGTGTGCATCTAGGCAGGAAGCGCCTTATCGAGACCTCCGCAATTGTCGGGTATGATCATTCCTGAGCTTTGGTTGTTTGTGTTCATGTTTTGGGACTGTTTTTTATTTTGTGAATGCTCAAGGGCGAGAATTGGGCAGTGTGGGGATATTTGATTTCATGTATTTTATGCATGTTTTTCCTTCCACTCTTACCTTGATTTAGGCCTTGATACTACTAATTCGCTCGCGTTTCCATCTTTATCGCAGATCAAGGCCAAGAAGCAGAAATGTGCTAAACGACATACTTTCTGGGACAATTTCAGAAGAGTTTAAGCTTCAAGACTAGCGTCGAGACCATAGACACCAATTTCTCCATGTACTAATGTACTCGGATTGATATGCAAACTCTATTTTTGTGCTATGTTATCTGCATTTTGAGTGACTAAATATATAGCCTTGTTTGCGAGCGAGTGAGTAAACACATATCTGGTGAGGGCTGCTCGTGACTAGGCCTGATGTCGAAAAGTTCTACCTTTGGGGTCGGTATCCCAATGCTTTAATGCAGGTGTGCATCTAGGCAGGAAGCGCCTTATCGAGACCTCGGCAATTGTCGGGTTTGATCATTCCTGCGCTTTGGTTGTTTGTGTTCATGTTTTGGGACTGTTTTTTATTTTGTGAATGCTCAAGGGCGAGAATTGGGCAGTGTGGGGATATTTGATTTCATGTATTTTATGCATGTTTTTCCTTCCATTCTTACCTCGATTTAGGCCTTGATACTACTAATTCGCTCGTGTTTCCATCTTTATCGCAGATCAAGGCCAAGAAGCAGAAATGTGCTAAACGGCATACTTTCTGGGCAATTTCAGAAGAGTTTAAGCTTCAAGACTAGCGTCGAGACCATAGACACCAATTTCTCCATGTACTAATGTACTCGGATTGATATGCAAACTCTATTTTTGTGCTGTGTTATCTGCATTTTGAGTGACTAAACATATAGCCTTGTTTGCGAGCGAGTGAGTAAACACATATCTGGTGAGGGCTGCTCGTGAGTAGGCCTGATGTGGAAAAGTTCTACCTTTGGGGTCGGTATCCCAATGCTTTAATGCAGGTGTGCATCTAGGCAGGAAGCGCCTTATCGAGACCTCCGCAATTGTCGGGTATGATCATTCCTGAGCTTTGGTTGTTTGTGTTCATGTTTTGGGACTGTTTTTTATTTTGTGAATGCTCAAGGGCGAGAATTGGGCAGTGTGGGGATATTTGATTTCATGTATTTTATGCATGTTTTTCCTTCCATTCTTACCTTGATTTAGGCCTTGATACTACTAATTCGCTCGCGTTTCCATCTTTATCGCAGATCAAGGCCAAGAAGCAGAAATGTGCTAAACGACATACTTTCTGGGGCAATTTCAGAAGAGTTTAAGCTTCAAGACTAGCGTCGAGACCATAGACACCAATTTCTCCATGTACTAATGTACTCGGATTGATATGCAAACTCTATTTTTGTGCTGTGTTATCTGCATTTTGAGTGACTAAACATATAGCCTTGTTTGCGAGCGAGTGAGTAAACACATATCTGGTGAGGGCTGCTCGTGACTAGGCCTGATGTCGAAAAGTTCTACCTTTGGGGTCGGTATCCCAATGCTTTAATGCAGGTGTGCATCTAGGCAGGAAGCGCCTTATCGAGACCTCGGCAATTGTCGGGTTTGATCATTCCTGCGCTTTGGTTGTTTGTGTTCATGTTTTGGGACTGTTTTTTATTTTGTGAATGCTCAAGGGCGAGAATTGGGCAGTGTGGGGATATTTGATTTCATGTATTTTATGCATGTTTTTCCTTCCATTCTTACCTCGATTTAGGCCTTGATACTACTAATTCGCTCGTGTTTCCATCTTTATCGCAGATCAAGGCCAAGAAGCAGAAATGTGCTAAACGGCATACTTTCTGGGCAATTTCAGAAGAGTTTAAGCTTCAAGACTAGCGTCGAGACCATAGACACCAATTTCTCCATGTACTAATGTACTCGGATTGATATGCAAACTCTATTTTTGTGCTGTGTTATCTGCATTTTGAGTGACTAAACATATAGCCTTGTTTGCGAGCGAGTGAGTAAACACATATCTGGTGAGGGCTGCTCGTGACTAGGCCTGATGTGGAAAAGTTCTACCTTTGGGGTCGGTATCCCAATGCTTTAATGCAGGTGTGCATCTAGGCAGGAAGCGCCTTATCGAGACCTCCGCAATTGACGGGTTTGATCATTCCAGTGCTTTGGTTGTTTGTGTTCATGTTTTGGGACTGTTTTTTATTTTGTGAATGCTCAAGGGCGAGCATTGGGCAGTGTGGGGATATTTGATTACATGTATTTTATGCATGTTTTTCCTTCCATTCTTACCTCGATTTAGGCCTTGATACTACTAATTCGCTCGTGTTTCCATCTCTATCGCAGATCAAGGCCAAGAAGCAGAAATGTGTAAAAGACATACTTTCTGGGCAATTTCAGAAGAGTTTAAGCTTCAAGACTAGCGTCGAGACCATAGACACCAATTTCTCCATGTACTAATGTACTCGGATTGATATGCAAACTCTATTTTTGTGCTGTGTTATCTGCATTTTGAGTGACTAAACATATAGCCTTGTTTGCGAGCGAGTGAGTAAACACATATCTGGTGAGGGCTGCTCGTGAGTAGGCCTGATGTGGAAAAGTTCTACCTTTGGGGTCGGTATCCCAATGCTTTAATGCAGGTGTGCATCTAGGCAGGAAGCGCCTTATCGAGACCTCCGCAATTGTCGGGTATGATCATTCCTGAGCTTTGGTTGTTTGTGTTCATGTTTTGGGACTGTTTTTTATTTTGTGAATGCTCAAGGGCGAGAATTGGGCAGTGTGGGGATATTTGATTTCATGTATTTTATGCATGTTTTTCCTTCCATTCTTACCTTGATTTAGGCCTTGATACTACTAATTCGCTCGCGTTTCCATCTTTATCACAGATCAAGGCCAAGAAGCAGAAATGTGCTAAACGACATACTTTCTGGGGCAATTTCAGAAGAGTTTAAGCTTCAAGACTAGCGTCGAGACCATAGACACCAATTTCTCCATGTACTAATGTACTCGGATTGATATGCAAACTCTATTTTTGTGCTGTGTTATCTGCATTTTGAGTGACTAAACATATAGCCTTGTTTGCGAGCGAGTGAGTAAACACATATCTGGTGAGGGCTGCTCGTGACTAGGCCTGATGTCAAAAAGTTCTACCTTTGGGGTCGGTATCCCAATGCTTTAATGCAGGTGTGCATCTAGGCAGGAAGCGCCTTATCGAGACCTCGGCAATTGTCGGGTTTGATCATTCCTGCGCTTTGGTTGTTTGTGTTCATGTTTTGGGACTGTTTTTTATTTTGTGAATGCTCAAGGGCGAGAATTGGGCAGTGTGGGGATATTTGATTTCATGTATTTTATGCATGTTTTTCCTTCCATTCTTACCTCGATTTAGGCCTTGATACTACTAATTCGCTCGTGTTTCCATCTTTATCGCAGATCAAGGCCAAGAAGCAGAAATGTGCTAAACGACATACTTTCTGGGCAATTTCAGAAGAGTTTAAGCTTCAAGACTAGCGTCGAGACCATAGACACCAATTTCTCCATGTACTAATGTACTCGGATTGATATGCAAACTCTATTTTTGTGCTGTGTTATCTGCATTTTGAGTGACTAAACATATAGCCTTGTTTGCGAGCGAGTGAGTAAACACGTATCTGGTGAGGGCTGCTCGTGACTAGGCCTGATGTGGAAAAGTTCTACCTTTGGGGTCGGTATCCCAATGCTTTAATGCAGGTGTGCATCTAGGCAGGAAGCGCCTTATCGAGACCTCCGCAATTGACGGGTTTGATCATTCCAGTGCTTTGGTTGTTTGTGTTCATGTTTTGGGACTGTTTTTTATTTTGTGAATGCTCAAGGGCGAGCATTGGGCAGTGTGGGGATATTTGATTACATGTATTTTATGCATGTTTTTCCTTCCATTCTTACCTCGATTTAGGCCTTGATACTACTAATTCGCTCGTGTTTCCATCTTTCCCGCAGATCAAGGCCAAGAAGGAGAAATGTGCGAAAAGACATACTTTCTGGGCAATTTCAGAAGAGTTTAAGCTTCAAGACTAGCGTCGAGACCATAGACACCAATTTATCCATGTACTAATGTACTCGGATTGATATGCAAACTCTATTTTTGTGCTGTGTTATCTGCATTTTGAGTGACTAAACATATAGCCTTGTTTGCGAGCGAGTGAGTAAACACATATCTGGTGAGGGCTGCTCGTGACTAGGCCTGATGTCGAAAAGTTCTACCTTTGGGGTCGGTATCCCAATGCTTTAATGCAGGTGTGCATCTAGGCAGGAAGCGCCTTATCGAGACGTCGGCAATTGTCGGGTATGATCATTCCTGAGCTTTGGTTGTTTGTGTTCATGTTTTGGGACTGTTTTTTATTTTGTGAATGCTCAAGGGCGAGAATTGGGCAGTGTGGGGATATTTGATTTCATGTATTTTATGCATGTTTTTCCTTCCATTCTTACCTTGATTTAGGCCTTGATACTACTAATTCGCTCGTGTTTCCATCTTTATCGCAGATAAAGGCCAAGAAGCAGAAATGTGCTAAACGACATACTTTCTGGGCAATTTCAGAAGAGTTTAAGCTTCAAGACTAGCGTCGAGACCATAGACACCAATTTCTCCATGTACTAATGTACTCGGATTGATATGCAAACTCTATTTTTGTGCTGTGTTATCTGCATTTTGAGTGACTAAACATATAGCCTTGTTTGCGAGCGAGTGAGTAAACACATATCTGGTGAGGGCTGCTCGTGACTAGGCCTGATGTCGAAAAGTTCTACCTTTGGGGTCGGTATCCCAATGCTTTAATGCAGGTGTGCATCTAGGCAGGAAGCACCTTATCGAGACCTCGGCAATTGTCGGGTATGATCATTCCTGAGCTTTGGTTGTTTGTGTTCATGTTTTGGGACTGTTTTTTATTTTGTAAATGCTCAAGGGTGAGAATTGGGCAGTGTGGGGATATTTGATTTCATGTATTTTATGCATGTTTTTCCTTCCATTCTTACCTTGATTTAGGCCTTGATACTACTAATTCGCTCGTGTTTCCATCTTTATCGCAGATCAAGGCCAAGAAGCAGAAATGTGCTAAACGACATACTTTCTGGGCAATTTCAGAAGAGTTTAAGCTTCAAGACTAGCGTCGAGAGCATAGACACCAATTTCTCCATGTACTAATGTACTCGGATTGATATGCAAACTCTATTTTTGTGCTGTGTTATCTGCATTTTGAGTGACTAAACATATAGCCTTGTTTGCGAGCGAGTGAGTAAACACATATCTGGTGAGGGCTGCTCGTGACTAGGCCTGATGTGGAAAAGTTCTACCTTTGGGGTCGGTATCCCAATGCTTTAATGCAGGTGTGCATCTAGGCAGGAAGCGCCCTATCGAGACCTCGGCAATTGACGGGTTTGATCATTCCAGTGCTTTGGTTGTTTGTGTTCATGTTTTGGGACTGTTTTTTATTTTGTGAATGCTCAAGGGCGAGCATTGGGCAGTGTGGGGATATTTGATTACATGTATTTTATGCATGTTTTTCCTTCCATTCTTACCTCGATTTAGGCCTTGATACTACTAATTCGCTCGTGTTTCCATCTTTCTCGCAGATCAAGGCCAAGAAGGAGAAATGTGCGAAAAGACATACTTTCTGGGCAATTTCAGAAGAGTTTAAGCTTCAAGACTAGCGTCGAGACCATAGACACCAATTTATCCATGTACTAATGTACTCGGATTGATATGCAAACTCTATTTTTGTGCTGTGTTATCTGCATTTTGAGTGACTAAACATATAGCCTTGTTTGCGAGCGAGTGAGTAAACACATATCTGGTGAGGGCTGCTCGTGACTAGGCCTGATGTCGAAAAGTTCTACCTTTGGGGTCGGTATCCCAATGCTTTAATGCAGGTGTGCATCTAGGCAGGAAGCGCCTTATCGAGACGTCGGCAATTGTCGGGTATGATCATTCCTGAGCTTTGGTTGTTTGTGTTCATGTTTTGGGACTGTTTTTTATTTTGTGAATGCTCAAGGGCGAGAATTGGGCAGTGTGGGGATATTTGATTTCATGTATTTTATGCATGTTTTTCCTTCCATTCTTACCTTGATTTAGGCCTTGATACTACTAATTCGCTCGTGTTTCCATCTTTATCGCAGATAAAGGCCAAGAAGCAGAAATGTGCTAAACGACATACTTTCTGGGCAATTTCAGAAGAGTTTAAGCTTCAAGACTAGCGTCGAGACCATAGACACCAATTTCTCCACGTACTAATGTACTCGGATTGATATGCAAACTCTATTTTTGTGCTGTGTTATCTGCATTTTGAGTGACTAAACATATAGCCTTGTTTGCGAGCGAGTGAGTAAACACATATCTGGTGAGGGCTGCTCGTGACTAGGCCTGATGTCGAAAAGTTCTACCTTTGGGGTCGGTATCCCAATGCTTTAATGCAGGTGTGCATCTAGGCAGGAAGCGCCTTATCGAGACCTCGGCAATTGTCGGGTATGATCATTCCTGAGCTTTGGTTGTTTGTGTTCATGTTTTGGGACTGTTTTTTATTTTGTGAATGCTCAAGGGCGAGAATTGGGCAGTGTGGGGATATTTGATTTCATGTATTTTATGCATGTTTTTCCTTCCATTCTTACCTTGATTTAGGCCTTGATACTACTAATTCGCTCGTGTTTCCATCTTTATCGCAGATCAAGGCCAAGAAGCAGAAATGTGCTAAACGACATACTTTCTGGGCAATTTCAGAAGAGTTTAAGCTTCAAGACTAGCGTCGAGAGCATAGACACCAATTTCTCCATGTACTAATGTACTCGGATTGATATGCAAACTCTATTTTTGTGCTGTGTTATCTGCATTTTGAGTGACTAAACATATAGCCTTGTTTGCGAGCGAGTGAGTAAACACATATCTGGTGAGGGCTGCTCGTGACTAGGCCTGATGTGGAAAAGTTCTACCTTTGGGGTCGGTATCCCAATGCTTTAATGCAGGTGTGCATCTAGGCAGGAAGCGCCCTATCGAGACCTCGGCAATTGACGGGTTTGATCATTCCAGTGCTTTGGTTGTTTGTGTTCATGTTTTGGGACTGTTTTTTATTTTGTGAATGCTCAAGGGCGAGCATTGGGCAGTGTGGGGATATTTGATTACATGTATTTTATGCATGTTTTTCCTTCCATTCTTACCTCGATTTAGGCCTTGATACTACTAATTCGCTCGTGTTTCCATCTTTCTCGCAGATCAAGGCCAAGAAGGAGAAATGTGCGAAAAGACATACTTTCTGGGCAATTTCAGAAGAGTTTAAGCTTCAAGACTAGCGTCGAGACCATAGACACCAATTTATCCATGTACTAATGTACTCGGATTGATATGCAAACTCTATTTTTGTGCTGTGTTATCTGCATTTTGAGTGACTAAACATATAGCCTTGTTTGCGAGCGAGTGAGTAAACACATATCTGGTGAGGGCTGCTCGTGAGTAAGCCTGATGTGGAAAAGTTCTACCTTTGGGGTCGGTATCCCAATGCTTTAATGCAGGTGTGCATCTAGGCAGGAAGCGCCTTATCGAGACCTCGGCAATTGACGGGTTTGATCATTCCAGTGCTTTGGTTATTTGTGTTCATGTTTTGAAATTGTTTTTTATTTTGTGAATGCTCAAGGGCGAGCATTGGGCAGTGTGGGGATATTTGATTACATGTATTTTATGCATGTTTTTCCTTCCTTTCTTACCTCGATTTAGGCCTTGATACTACTAATTCACTCGTGTTTCCATCTCTATCGCAGATCAAGGCCAAGAAGCAGAAATGTGCTAAACGACATACTTTCTGGGCAATTTCAGAAGAGTTTAAGCTTCAAGACTAGCGTCGAGAGCATAGACACCAATTTCTCCATGTACTAATGTACTCGGATTGATATGCAAACTCTATTTTTGTGCTGTGTTATCTGCATTTTGAGTGACTAAACATATAGCCTTGTTTGCGAGCGAGTGAGTAAACACATATCTGGTGAGGGCTGCTCGTGACTAGGCCTGATGTGGAAAAGTTCTACCTTTGGGGTCGGTATCCCAATGCTTTAATGCAGGTGTGCATCTAGGCAGGAAGCGCCCTATCGAGACCTCGGCAATTGACGGGTTTGATCATTCCAGTGCTTTGGTTGTTTGTGTTCATGTTTTGGGACTGTTTTTTATTTTGTGAATGCTCAAGGGCGAGCATTGGGCAGTGTGGGGATATTTGATTACATGTATTTTATGCATGTTTTTCCTTCCATTCTTACCTCGATTTAGGCCTTGATACTACTAATTCGCTCGTGTTTCCATCTTTCTCGCAGATCAAGGCCAAGAAGGAGAAATGTGCGAAAAGACATACTTTCTGGGCAATTTCAGAAGAGTTTAAGCTTCAAGACTAGCGTCGAGACCATAGACACCAATTTATCCATGTACTAATGTACTCGGATTGATATGCAAACTCTATTTTTGTGCTGTGTTATCTGCATTTTGAGTGACTAAACATATAGCCTTGTTTGCGAGCGAGTGAGTAAACACATATCTGGTGAGGGCTGCTCGTGACTAGGCCTGATGTCGAAAAGTTCTACCTTTGGGGTCGGTATCCCAATGCTTTAATGCAGGTGTGCATCTAGGCAGGAAGCGCCTTATCGAGACGTCGGCAATTGTCGGGTATGATCATTCCTGAGCTTTGGTTGTTTGTGTTCATGTTTTGGGACTGTTTTTTATTTTGTGAATGCTCAAGGGCGAGAATTGGGCAGTGTGGGGATATTTGATTTCATGTATTTTATGCATGTTTTTCCTTCCATTCTTACCTTGATTTAGGCCTTGATACTACTAATTCGCTCGTGTTTCCATCTTTATCGCAGATAAAGGCCAAGAAGCAGAAATGTGCTAAACGACATACTTTCTGGGCAATTTCAGAAGAGTTTAAGCTTCAAGACTAGCGTCGAGACCATAGACACCAATTTCTCCACGTACTAATGTACTCGGATTGATATGCAAACTCTATTTTTGTGCTGTGTTATCTGCATTTTGAGTGACTAAACATATAGCCTTGTTTGCGAGCGAGTGAGTAAACACATATCTGGTGAGGGCTGCTCGTGACTAGGCCTGATGTCGAAAAGTTCTACCTTTGGGGTCGGTATCCCAATGCTTTAATGCAGGTGTGCATCTAGGCAGGAAGCGCCTTATCGAGACCTCGGCAATTGTCGGGTATGATCATTCCTGAGCTTTGGTTGTTTGTGTTCATGTTTTGGGACTGTTTTTTATTTTGTGAATGCTCAAGGGCGAGAATTGGGCAGTGTGGGGATATTTGATTTCATGTATTTTATGCATGTTTTTCCTTCCATTCTTACCTTGATTTAGGCCTTGATACTACTAATTCGCTCGTGTTTCCATCTTTATCGCAGATCAAGGCCAAGAAGCAGAAATGTGCTAAACGACATACTTTCTGGGCAATTTCAGAAGAGTTTAAGCTTCAAGACTAGCGTCGAGAGCATAGACACCAATTTCTCCATGTACTAATGTACTCGGATTGATATGCAAACTCTATTTTTGTGCTGTGTTATCTGCATTTTGAGTGACTAAACATATAGCCTTGTTTGCGAGCGAGTGAGTAAACACATATCTGGTGAGGGCTGCTCGTGACTAGGCCTGATGTGGAAAAGTTCTACCTTTGGGGTCGGTATCCCAATGCTTTAATGCAGGTGTGCATCTAGGCAGGAAGCGCCCTATCGAGACCTCGGCAATTGACGGGTTTGATCATTCCAGTGCTTTGGTTGTTTGTGTTCATGTTTTGGGACTGTTTTTTATTTTGTGAATGCTCAAGGGCGAGCATTGGGCAGTGTGGGGATATTTGATTACATGTATTTTATGCATGTTTTTCCTTCCATTCTTACCTCGATTTAGGCCTTGATACTACTAATTCGCTCGTGTTTCCATCTTTCTCGCAGATCAAGGCCAAGAAGGAGAAATGTGCGAAAAGACATACTTTCTGGGCAATTTCAGAAGAGTTTAAGCTTCAAGACTAGCGTCGAGACCATAGACACCAATTTATCCATGTACTAATGTACTCGGATTGATATGCAAACTCTATTTTTGTGCTGTGTTATCTGCATTTTGAGTGACTAAACATATAGCCTTGTTTGCGAGCGAGTGAGTAAACACATATCTGGTGAGGGCTGCTCGTGAGTAAGCCTGATGTGGAAAAGTTCTACCTTTGGGGTCGGTATCCCAATGCTTTAATGCAGGTGTGCATCTAGGCAGGAAGCGCCTTATCGAGACCTCGGCAATTGACGGGTTTGATCATTCCAGTGCTTTGGTTATTTGTGTTCATGTTTTGAAACTGTTTTTTATTTTGTGAATGCTCAAGGGCGAGCATTGGGCAGTGTGGGGATATTTGATTACATGTATTTTATGCATGTTTTTCCTTCCTTTCTTACCTCGATTTAGGCCTTGATACTACTAATTCACTCGTGTTTCCATCTCTATCGCAGATCAAGGCCAAGAAGCAGAAATGTGCTAAACGACATACTTTCTGGGCAATTTCAGAAGAGTTTAAGCTTCAAGACTAGCGTCGAGACCATAGACACCAATTTCTCCATGTACTAATGTACTCGGATTGATATGCAAACTCTATTTTTGTGCTGTGTTATCTGCATTTTGAGTGACTAAACATATAGCCTTGTTTGCGAGCGAGTGAGTAAACACATATCTGGTGAGGGCTGCTCGTGACTAGGCCTGATGTGGAAAAGTTCTACCTTTGGGGTCGGTATCCCAATGCTTTAATGCAGGTTTGCATCTAGGCAGGAAGCGCCTTATCGAGACCTCGGCAATTGACGGGTTTGATCATTCCAGTGCTTTGGTTGTTTGTGTTCATGTTTTGGGACTGTTTTTTATTTTGTGAATGCTCAAGGGCGAGCATTGGGCAGTGTGGGGATATTTGATTACATGTATTTTATGCATGTTTTTCCTTCCATTCTTACCTCGATTTAGGCCTTGATACTACTAATTCGCTCGTGTTTCCATCTTTCTCGCAGATCAAGGCCAAGAAGGAGAAATGTGCGAAAAGACATACTTTCTGGGCAATTTCAGAAGAGTTTAAGCTTCAAGACTAGCGTCGAGACCATAGACACCAATTTCTCCATGTACTAATGTACTCGGATTGATATGCAAACTCTATTTTTGTGCTGTGTTATCTGCATTTTGAGTGACTAAACATATAGCCTTGTTTGCGAGCGAGTGAGTAAACACATATCTGGTGAGGGCTGCTCGTGACTAGGCCTGATGTGGAAAAGTTCTACCTTCGGGGTCGGTATCCCAATGCTTTAATGCAGGTGTGCATCTAGGCAGGAAGCGCCCTATCGAGACCTCGACAATTGACGGGTTTGATCATTCCAGTGCTTTGGTTGTTTGTGTTCATGTTTTGGGACTGTTTTTTATTTTGTGAATGCTCAAGGGCGAGCATTGGGCAGTGTGGGGATATTTGATTACATGTATTTTATGCATGTTTTTCCTTCCATTCTTACCTCGATTTAGGCCTTGATACTACTAATTCGCTCGTGTTTCCATCTTTCTCGCAGATCAAGGCCAAGAAGGAGAAATGTGCGAAAAGACATACTTTCTGGGCAATTTCAGAAGAGTTTAAGCTTCAAGACTAGCGTCGAGACCATAGACACCAATTTCTCCATGTACTAATGTACTCGGATTGATATGCAAACTCTATTTTTGTGCTGTGTTATCTGCATTTTGAGTGACTAAACATATAGCCTTGTTTGCGAGCGAGTGAGTAAACACATATCTGGTGAGGGCTGCTCGTTACTAGGCCTGATGTGGAAAAGTTCTACCTTCGGGGTCGGTATCCCAATGCTTTAATGCAGGTGTGCATCTAGGCAGGAAGCGCCCTATCGAGACCTCGGCAATTGACGGGTTTGATCATTCCAGTGCTTTGGTTGTTTGTGTTCATGTTTTGGGACTGTTTTTTATTTTGTGAATGCTCAAGGGCGAGCATTGGGCAGTGTGGGGATATTTGATTACATGTATTTTATGCATGTTTTTCCTTTCATTCTTACCTCGATTTAGGCCTTGATACTACTAATTCGCTCGTGTTTCCATCTTTCTCGCAGATCAAGGCCAAGAAGGAGAAATGTGCGAAAAGACATACTTTCTGGGCAATTTCAGAAGAGTTTAAGCTTCAAGACTAGCGTCGAGACCATAGACACCAATTTCTCCATGTACTAATGTACTCGGATTGATATGCAAACTCTATTTTTGTGCTGTGTTATCTGCATTTTGAGTGACTAAACATATAGCCTTGTTTGCGAGCGAGTGAGTAAACACATATCTGGTGAGGGCTGCTCGTGAGTAGGCCTGATGTGGAAAAGTTCTACCTTTGGGGTCGGTATCCCAATGCTTTAATGCAGGTGTGCATCTAGGCAGGAAGCGCCTTATCGAGACCTCGGCAATTGACGGGTTTGATCATTCCAGTGCTTTGGTTGTTTGTGTTCATGTTTTGGGACTGTTTTTTATTTTGTGAATGCTCAAGGGCGAGCATTGGGCAGTGTGGGGATATTTGATTACATGTATTTTATGCATGTTTTTCCTTCCATTCTTACCTCGATTTAGGCCTTGATACTACTAATTCGCTCGTGTTTCCATCTTTCTCGCAGATCAAGGCCAAGAAGGAGAAATGTGCGAAAAGACATACTTTCTGGGCAATTTCAGAAGAGTTTAAGCTTCAAGACTAGCGTCGAGACCATAGACACCAATTTCTCCATGTACTAATGTACTCGGATTGATATGCAAACTCTATTTTTGTGCTGTGTTATCTGCATTTTGAGTGACTAAACATATAGCCTTGTTTGCGAGCGAGTGAGTAAACACATATCTGGTGAGGGCTGCTCGTGAGTAGGCCTGATGTGGAAAAGTTCTACCTTTGGGGTCGGTATCCCAATGCTTTAATGCAGGTGTGCATCTAGGCAGGAAGCGCCTTATCGAGACCTCGGCAATTGACGGGTTTGATCATTCCAGTGCTTTGGTTGTTTGTGTTCATGTTTTGGGACTGTTTTTTATTTTGTGAATGCTCAAGGGCGAGCATTGGGCAGTGTGGGGATATTTGATTACATGTATTTTATGCATGTTTTTCCTTCCATTCTTACCTCGATTTAGGCCTTGATACTACTAATTCGCTCGTGTTTCCATCTTTCTCGCAGATCAAGGCCAAGAAGGAGAAATGTGCGAAAAGACATACTTTCTGGGCAATTTCAGAAGAGTTTAAGCTTCAAGACTAGCGTCGAGACCATAGACACCAATTTCTCCATGTACTAATGTACTCGGATTGATATGCAAACTCTATTTTTGTGCTGTGTTATCTGCATTTTGAGTGACTAAACATATAGCCTTGTTTACGAGCGAGTGAGTAAACACATATCTGGTGAGGGCTGCTCGTGACTAGGCCTGATGTGGAAAAGTTCTACCTTTGGGGTCGGTATCCCAATCCTTTAATGCAGGTGTGCATCTAGGCAGGAAGCGCCTTATCGAGACCTCCGCAATTGACGGGTTTGATCATTCCAGTGTTTTGGTTGTTTGTGTTCATGTTTTGGGACTATTTTTTATTTTGTGAATGCTCAAGGGCGAGTATTGGGCAGTGTGGGGATATTTGATTACATGTATTTCATGAATGTTTTTCCTTCCATTCTTACCTCGATTTAGGCCTTGATACTACTAATTCGCTCGTGTTTCCATCTTTCTCGCAGATCAAGGCCAAGAAGGAGAAATGTGCGAAAAGACATACTTTCTGGACAATTTCAGAAGAGTTTAAGCTTCAAGACTAGCGTCGAGACCATAGACACCAATTTCTCCATGTACTAATGTACTCGGATTGATATGCAAACTCTATTTTTGTGCTGTGTTATCTGCATTTTGAGTGACTAAACATATAGCCTTGTTTGCGAGCGAGTGAGTAAACACATATCTGGTGAGGGCTGCTCGTGAGTAGGCCTGATGTGGAAAAGTTCTACCTTTGGGGTCGTTATCCCAATGCTTTAATGCAGGTGTGCATCTAGGCAGGAAGTACCTTATCGAGACCTCGGCAATTGACGGGTTTGATCATTCCAGTGCTTTGGTTGTTTGTGTTCATGTTTTGGGACTGTTTTTTATTTTGTGAATGCTCAAGGGCGAGCATTGGGCAGTGTGGGGATATTTGATTACATGTATTTTATGCATGTTTTTCCTTCCATTCTTACCTCGATTTAGGCCTTGATACTACTAATTCGCTCGTGTTTCCATCTTTCTCGCAGATCAAGGCCAAGAAGGAGAAATGTGCGAAAAGACATACTTTCTGGGCAATTTCAGAAGAGTTTAAGCTTCAAGACTAGCGTCGAGACCATAGACACCAATTTCTCCATGTACTAATGTACTCGGATTGATATGCAAACTCTATTTTTGTGCTGTATTATCTGCATTTTGAGTGACTAAACATATAGTCTTGTTTGCGAGCGAGTGAGTAAACACATATCTGGTGAGGGCTGCTCGTGAGTAGGCCTGATGTGGAAAAGTTCTACCTTTGGGGTCGGTATCCCAATGCTTTAATGCAGGTGTGCATCTAGGCAGGAAGCGCCTTATCGAGACCTCGGCAATTGACGGGTTTGATCATTCCAGTGCTTTGGTTATTTGTGTTCATGTTTTGAAATTGTTTTTTATTTTGTGAATGCTCAAGGGCGAGCATTGGGCAGTGTGGGGATATTTGATTACATGTATTTTATGCATGTTTTTCCTTCCATTCTTACCTCGATTTAGGCCTTGATACTACTAATTCACTCGTGTTTCCATCTCTATCGCAGATCAAGGCCAAGAAGCAGAAATGTGCTAAAAGACATACTTTCTGGGCAATTTCAGAAGAGTTTAAGCTTCAAGACTAGCGTCGAGACCATAGACACCAATTTCTCTATGTACTAATGTACTCGGATTGATATGCAAACTCTATTTTTGTGCTGTGTTATCTGCATTTTGAGTGACTAAACATATAGCCTTGTTTGCGAGCGAGTGAGTAAATACATATCTGGTGAGGGCTGCTCGTGACTAGGCCTGATGTGGAAAAGTTCTACCTTTGGGGTCGGTATCCCAATGCTTTAATGCAGGTGTGCATCTAGGCAGGAAGCGCCTTATCGAGACCTCCGCAATTGACGGGTTTGATCATTCCAGTGCTTTGGTTGTTTGTGTTCATGTTTTGGGACTGTTTTTTATTTTGTGAATGCTCAAGGGCGAGCATTGGGCAGTGTGGGGATATTTGATTACATGTATTTTATGCATGTTTTTCCTTCCATTCTTACCTCGATTTAGGCCTTGATACTACTAATTCGCTCGTGTTTCCATCTTTCTCGCAGATCAAGGCCAAGAAGGAGAAATGTGCGAAAAGACATACTTTCTGGGCAATTTCAGAAGAGTTTAAGCTTCAAGACTAGCGTCGAGACCATAGACACCAATTTCTCCATGTACTAATGTACTCGGATTGATATGCAAACTCTATTTTTGTGCTGTGTTATCTGCATTTTGAGTGACTAAACATATAGCCTTGTTTGCGAGCGAGTGAGTAAACACATATCTGGTGAGGGCTGCTCGTGAGTAGGCCTGATGTGGAAAAGTTCTACCTTTGGGGTCGGTATCCCAATGCTTTAATGCAGGTGTGCATCTAGGCAGGAAGCGCCTTATCGAGACCTCGGCAATTGACGGGTTTGATCATTCCAGTGCTTTGGTTGTTTGTGTTCATGTTTTGGGACTGTTTTTTATTTTGTGAATGCTCAAGGGCGAGCATTGGGCAGTGTGGGGATATTTGATTACATGTATTTTATGCATGTTTTTCCTTCCATTCTTACCTCGATTTAGGCCTTGATACTACTAATTCGCTCGTGTTTCCATCTTTCTCGCAGATCAAGGCCAAGAAGGAGAAATGTGCGAAAAGACATACTTTCTGGGCAATTTCAGAAGAGTTTAAGCTTCAAGACTAGCGTCGAGACCATAGACACCAATTTCTCCATGTACTAATGTACTCGGATTGATATGCAAACTCTATTTTTGTGCTGTGTTATCTGCATTTTGAGTGACTAAACATATAGCCTTGTTTGCGAGCGAGTGAGTAAACACATATCTGGTGAGGGCTGCTCGTGAGTAGGCCTGATGTGGAAAAGTTCTACCTTTGGGGTCGGTATCCCAATGCTTTAATGCAGGTGTGCATCTAGGCAGGAAGCGCCTTATCGAGACCTCGGCAATTGACGGGTTTGATCATTCCAGTGCTTTGGTTGTTTGTGTTCATGTTTTGGGACTGTTTTTTATTTTGTGAATGCTCAAGGGCGAGCATTGGGCAGTGTGGGGATATTTGATTACATGTATTTTATGCATGTTTTTCCTTCCATTCTTACCTCGATTTAGGCCTTGATACTACTAATTCGCTCGTGTTTCCATCTTTCTCGCAGATCAAGGCCAAGAAGGAGAAATGTGCGAAAAGACATACTTTCTGGGCAATTTCAGAAGAGTTTAAGCTTCAAGACTAGCGTCGAGACCATAGACACCAATTTCTCCATGTACTAATGTACTCGGATTGATATGCAAACTCTATTTTTGTGCTGTGTTATCTGCATTTTGAGTGACTAAACATATAGCCTTGTTTGCGAGCGAGTGAGTAAACACATATCTGGTGAGGGCTGCTCGTGACTAGGCCTGATGTGGAAAAGTTCTACCTTTGGGGTCGGTATCCCAATCCTTTAATGCAGGTGTGCATCTAGGCAGGAAGCGCCTTATCGAGACCTCCGCAATTGACGGGTTTGATCATTCCAGTGTTTTGGTTGTTTGTGTTCATGTTTTGGGACTATTTTTTATTTTGTGAATGCTCAAGGGCGAGTATTGGGCAGTGTGGGGATATTTGATTACATGTATTTTATGAATGTTTTTCCTTCCATTCTTACCTCGATTTAGGCCTTGATACTACTAATTCGCTCGTGTTTCCATCTTTCTCGCAGATCAAGGCCAAGAAGGAGAAATGTGCGAAAAGACATACTTTCTGGACAATTTCAGAAGAGTTTAAGCTTCAAGACTAGCGTCGAGACGATAGACACCAATTTCTCCATGTACTAATGTACTCGGATTGATATGCAAACTCTATTTTTGTGCTGTGTTATCTGCATTTTGAGTGACTAAACATATAGCCTTGTTTGCGAGCGAGTGAGTAAACACATATCTGGTGAGGGCTGCTCGTGAGTAGGCCTGATGTGGAAAAGTTCTACCTTTGGGGTCGTTATCCCAATGCTTTAATGCAGGTGTGCATCTAGGCAGGAAGCACCTTATCGAGACCTCGGCAATTGACGGGTTTGATCATTCCAGTGCTTTGGTTGTTTGTGTTCATGTTTTGGGACTGTTTTTTATTTTGTGAATGCTCAAGGGCAAGCATTGGGCAGTGTGGGGATATTTGATTACATGTATTTTATGCATGTTTTTCCTTCCATTCTTACCTCGATTTAGGCCTTGATACTACTAATTCGCTCGTGTTTCCATCTTTCTCGCAGATCAAGGCCAAGAAGGAGAAATGTGCGAAAAGACATACTTTCTGGGCAATTTCAGAAGAGTTTAAGCTTCAAGACTAGCGTCGAGACCATAGACACCAATTTCTCCATGTACTAATGTACTCGGATTGATATGCAAACTCTATTTTTGTGCTGTGTTATCTGCATTTTGAGTGACTAAACATATAGCCTTGTTTGCGAGCGAGTGAGTAAACACATATCTGGTGAGGGCTGCTCGTGAGTAGGCCTGATGTGGAAAAGTTCTACCTTTGGGGTCGGTATCCCAATGCTTTAATGCAGGTGTGCATCTAGGCAGGAAGCGCCTTATCGAGACCTCGGCAATTGACGGGTTTGATCATTCCAGTGCTTTGGTTATTTGTGTTCATGTTTTGAAATTGTTTTTTATTTTGTGAATGCTCAAGGGCGAGCATTGGGCAGTGTGGGGATATTTGATTACATGTATTTTATGCATGTTTTTCCTTCCATTCTTACCTCGATTTAGGCCTTGATACTACTAATTCACTCGTGTTTCCATCTCTATCGCAGATCAAGGCCAAGAAGCAGAAATGTGCTAAAAGACATACTTTCTGGGCAATTTCAGAAGAGTTTAAGCTTCAAGACTAGCGTCGAGACCATAGACACCAATTTCTCTATGTACTAATGTACTCGGATTGATATGCAAACTCTATTTTTGTGCTGTGTTATCTGCATTTTGAGTGACTAAACATATAGCCTTGTTTGCGAGCGAGTGAGTAAATACATATCTGGTGAGGGCTGCTCGTGACTAGGCCTGATGTGGAAAAGTTCTACCTTTGGGGTCGGTATCCCAATGCTTTAATGCAGGTGTGCATCTAGGCAGGAAGCGCCTTATCGAGACCTCCGCAATTGACGGGTTTGATCATTCCAGTGCTTTGGTTGTTTGTGTTCATGTTTTGGGACTGTTTTTTATTTTGTGAATGCTCAAGGGCGAGCATTGGGCAGTGTGGGGATATTTGATTACATGTATTTTATGCATGTTTTTCCTTCCATTCTTACCTCGATTTAGGCCTTGATACTACTAATTCGCTCGTGTTTCCATCTTTCTCGCAGATCAAGGCCAAGAAGGAGAAATGTGCGAAAAGACATACTTTCTGGGCAATTTCAGAAGAGTTTAAGCTTCAAGACTAGCGTCGAGACCATAGACACCAATTTCTCCATGTACTAATGTACTCGGATTGATATGCAAACTCTATTTTTGTGCTGTGTTATCTGCATTTTGAGTGACTAAACATATAGCCTTGTTTGCGAGCGAGTGAGTAAACACATATCTGGTGAGGGCTGCTCGTGAGTAGGCCTGATGTGGAAAAGTTCTACCTTTGGGGTCGGTATCCCAATGCTTTAATGCAGGTGTGCATCTAGGCAGGAAGCGCCTTATCGAGACCTCGGCAATTGACGGGTTTGATCATTCCAGTGCTTTGGTTGTTTGTGTTCATGTTTTGGGACTGTTTTTTATTTTGTGAATGCTCAAGGGCGAGCATTGGGCAGTGTGGGGATATTTGATTACATGTATTTTATGCATGTTTTTCCTTCCATTCTTACCTCGATTTAGGCCTTGATACTACTAATTCGCTCGTGTTTCCATCTTTCTCGCAGATCAAGGCCAAGAAGGAGAAATGTGCGAAAAGACATACTTTCTGGGCAATTTCAGAAGAGTTTAAGCTTCAAGACTAGCGTCGAGACCATAGACACCAATTTCTCCATGTACTAATGTACTCGGATTGATATGCAAACTCTATTTTTGTGCTGTGTTATCTGCATTTTGAGTGACTAAACATATAGCCTTGTTTGCGAGCGAGTGAGTAAACACATATCTGGTGAGGGCTGCTCGTGAGTAGGCCTGATGTGGAAAAGTTCTACCTTTGGGGTCGGTATCCCAATGCTTTAATGCAGGTGTGCATCTAGGCAGGAAGCGCCTTATCGAGACCTCGGCAATTGACGGGTTTGATCATTCCAGTGCTTTGGTTGTTTGTGTTCATGTTTTGGGACTGTTTTTTATTTTGTGAATGCTCAAGGGCGAGCATTGGGCAGTGTGGGGATATTTGATTACATGTATTTTATGCATGTTTTTCCTTCCATTCTTACCTCGATTTAGGCCTTGATACTACTAATTCGCTCGTGTTTCCATCTTTCTCGCAGATCAAGGCCAAGAAGGAGAAATGTGCGAAAAGACATACTTTCTGGGCAATTTCAGAAGAGTTTAAGCTTCAAGACTAGCGTCGAGACCATAGACACCAATTTCTCCATGTACTAATGTACTCGGATTGATATGCAAACTCTATTTTTGTGCTGTGTTATCTGCATTTTGAGTGACTAAACATATAGCCTTGTTTGCGAGCGAGTGAGTAAACACATATCTGGTGAGGGCTGCTCGTGACTAGGCCTGATGTGGAAAAGTTCTACCTTTGGGGTCGGTATCCCAATCCTTTAATGCAGGTGTGCATCTAGGCAGGAAGCGCCTTATCGAGACCTCCGCAATTGACGGGTTTGATCATTCCAGTGTTTTGGTTGTTTGTGTTCATGTTTTGGGACTATTTTTTATTTTGTGAATGCTCAAGGGCGAGTATTGGGCAGTGTGGGGATATTTGATTACATGTATTTTATGAATGTTTTTCCTTCCATTCTTACCTCGATTTAGGCCTTGATACTACTAATTCGCTCGTGTTTCCATCTTTCTCGCAGATCAAGGCCAAGAAGGAGAAATGTGCGAAAAGACATACTTTCTGGACAATTTCAGAAGAGTTTAAGCTTCAAGACTAGCGTCGAGACCATAGACACCAATTTCTCCATGTACTAATGTACTCGGATTGATATGCAAACTCTATTTTTGTGCTGTGTTATCTGCATTTTGAGTGACTAAACATATAGCCTTGTTTGCGAGCGAGTGAGTAAACACATATCTGGTGAGGGCTGCTCGTGAGTAGGCCTGATGTGGAAAAGTTCTACCTTTGGGGTCGTTATCCCAATGCTTTAATGCAGGTGTGCATCTAGGCAGGAAGCACCTTATCGAGACCTCGGCAATTGACGGGTTTGATCATTCCAGTGCTTTGGTTGTTTGTGTTCATGTTTTGGGACTGTTTTTTATTTTGTGAATGCTCAAGGGCAAGCATTGGGCAGTGTGGGGATATTTGATTACATGTATTTTATGCATGTTTTTCCTTCCATTCTTACCTCGATTTAGGCCTTGATACTACTAATTCGCTCGTGTTTCCATCTTTCTCGCAGATCAAGGCCAAGAAGGAGAAATGTGCGAAAAGACATACTTTCTGGACAATTTCAGAAGAGTTTAAGCTTCAAGACTAGCGTCGAGACCATAGACACCAATTTCTCCATGTACTAATGTACTCGGATTGATATGCAAACTCTATTTTTGTGCTGTGTTATCTGCATTTTGAGTGACTAAACATATAGCCTTGTTTGCGAGCGAGTGAGTAAACACATATCTGGTGAGGGCTGCTCGTGAGTAGGCCTGATGTGGAAAAGTTTTACCTTTGGGGTCGGTATCCCATTGCTTTAATGCAGGTGTGCATCTAGGCAGGAAGCGCCTTATCGAGACCTCGGCAATTGACGGGTTTGATCATTCCAGTGCTTTGGTTGTTTGTGTTCATGTTTTGGGACTGTTTTTTATTTTGTGAATGCTCAAGGGCGAGCATTGGGCAGTGTGGGGATATTTGATTACATGTATTTTATGCATGTTTTTCCTTCCATTCTTACCTCGATTTAGGCCTTGATACTACTAATTCGCTCGTGTTTCCATCTTTCTCGCAGATCAAGGCCAAGAAGGAGAAATGTGCGAAAAGACATACTTTCTGGGCAATTTCAGAAGAGTTTAAGCTTCAAGACTAGCGTCGAGACCATAGACACCAATTTCTCCATGTACTAATGTACTCGGATTGATATGCAAACTCTATTTTTGTGCTGTGTTATCTGCATTTTGAGTGACTAAACATATAGCCTTGTTTGCGAGCGAGTGAGTAAACACATATCTGGTGAGGGCTGCTCGTGAGTAGGCCTGATGTGGAAAAGTTTTACCTTTGGGGTCGGTATCCCATTGCTTTAATGCAGGTGTGCATCTAGGCAGGAAGCGCCTTATCGAGACATCGGCAATTGACGGGTTTGATCATTCCAGTGCTTTGGTTATTTGTGTTCATGTTTTGAAACTGTTTTTTATTTTGTGAATGCTCAAGGGCGAGCATTGGGCAGTGTGGGGATATTTGACTACATGTATTTTATGCATGTTTTTCCTTCCATTCTTACCTCGATTTAGGCCTTGATACTACTAATTCACTCGTGTTTCCATCTCTATCGCAGATCAAGGCCAAGAAGCAGAAATGTGCTAAAAGACATACTTTCTGGCAATTTCAGAAGAGTTTAAGCTTCAAGACTAGCGTCGAGACCATAGACACCAATTTCTCCATGTACTAATGTACTCGGATTGATATGCAAACTCTATTTTTGTGCTGTGTTATCTGCATTTTGAGTGACTAAACATATAGTCTTGTTTGCGAGCGAGTGAGTAAACACATATCTGGTGAGGGCTGCTCGTGAGTAGGCCTGATGTGGAAAAGTTCTACCTTTGGGGTCGGTATCCCAATGCTTTAATGCAGGTGTGCATCTAGGCAGGAAGCGCCTTATCGAGACCTCGGCAATTGACGGGTTTGATCATTCCAGTGCTTTGGTTATTTGTGTTCATGTTTTGAAATTGTTTTTTATTTTGTGAATGCTCAAGGGCGAGCATTGGGCAGTGTGGGGATATTTGATTACATGTATTTTATGCATGTTTTTCCTTCCATTCTTACCTCGATTTAGGCCTTGATACTACTAATTCACTCGTGTTTCCATCTCTATCGCAGATCAAGGCCAAGAAGCAGAAATGTGCCAAAAGACATACTTTCTGGGCAATTTCAGAAGAGTTTAAGCTTCAAAACTAGCGTCGAGACCATAGACACCAATTTCTCCATGTACTAATGTACTCGGATTGATATGCAAACTCTATTTTTGTGCTGTGTTATCTGCATTTTGAGTGACTAAACATATAGCCTTGTTTGCGAGCGAGTGAGTAAATACATATCTGGTGAGGGCTGCTCGTGACTAGGCCTGATGTGGAAAAGTTCTACCTTTGGGGTCGGTATCCCAATGCTTTAATGCAGGTGTGCATCTAGGCAGGAAGCGCCTTATCGAGACCTCCGCAATTGACGGGTTTGATCATTCCAGTGCTTTGGTTGTTTGTGTTCATGTTTTGGGACTGTTTTTTATTTTGTGAATGCTCAAGGGCGAGCATTGGGCAGTGTGGGGATATTTGATTACATGTATTTTATGCATGTTTTTCCTTCCATTCTTACCTCGATTTAGGCCTTGATACTACTAATTCGCTCGTGTTTCCATCTTTATCGCAGATCAAGGCCAAGAAGGAGAAATGTGCGAAAAGACATACTTTCTGGGCAATTTCAGAAGAGTTTAAGCTTCAAGACTAGCGTCGAGACCATAGACACCAATTTCTACATGTACTAATGTACTCGGATTGATATGCAAACTCTATTTTTGTGCTGTGTTATCTGCATTTTGAGTGACTAAACATATAGCCTTGTTTGCGAGCGAGTGAGTAAACACATATCTGGTGAGGGCTGCTCGTGAGTAGGCCTGATGTGGAAAAGTTCTACCTTTGGGGTCGGTATCCCAATGCTTTAATGCAGGTGTGCATCTAGGCAGGAAGCGCCTTATCGAGACCTCGGCAATTGACGGGTTTGATCATTCCAGTGCTATGGTTGTTTGTGTTCATGTTTTGGGACTGTTTTTTATTTTGTGAATGCTCAAGGGCGAGCATTGGGCAGTGTGGGGATATTTGATTACATGTATTTTATGCATGTTTTTCCTTCCATTCTTACCTCGATTTAGGCCTTGATACTACTAATTCGCTCGTGTTTCCATCTTTCTCGCAGATCAAGGCCAAGAAGGAGAAATGTGCGAAAAGACATACTTTCTGGGCAATTTCAGAAGAGTTTAAGCTTCAAGACTAGCGTCGAGACCATAGACACCAATTTCTCCATGTACTAATGTACTCGGATTGATATGCAAACTCTATTTTTGTGCTGTGTTATCTGCATTTTGAGTGACTAAACATATAGCCTTGTTTGCGAGCGAGTGAGTAAACACATATCTGGTGAGGGCTGCTCGTGAGTAGGCCTGATGTGGAAAAGTTCTACCTTTGGGGTCGGTATCCCAATGCTTTAATGCAGGTGTGCATCTAGGCAGGAAGCGCCTTATCGAGACCTCGGCAATTGACGGGTTTGATCATTCCAGTGCTTTGGTTATTTGTGTTCATGTTTTGAAACTGTTTTTTATTTTGTGAATGCTCAAGGGCGAGCATTGGGCAGTGTGGGGATATTTGATTACATGTATTTTATGCATGTTTTTCCTTCCTTTCTTACCTCGATTTAGGCCTTGATACTACTAATTCACTCGTGTTTCCATCTTTATCGCAGATCAAGGCCAAGAAGCAGAAATGTGCTAAACGACATACTTTCTGGGCAATTTCAGAAGAGTTTAAGCTTCAAGACTAGCGTCGAGACCATAGACACCAATTTCTCCATGTACTAATGTACTCGGATTGATATGCAAACTCTATTTTTGTGCTGTGTTATCTGCATTTTGAGTGACTAAACATATAGCCTTGTTTGCGAGCGAGTGAGTAAACACATATCTGGTGAGGGCTGCTCGTGAGTAGGCCTGATGTGGAAAAGTTCTACCTTTGGGGTCGTTATCCCAATGCTTTAATGCAGGTGTGCATCTAGGCAGGAAGCACCTTATCGAGACCTCGGCAATTGACGGGTTTGATCATTCCAGTGCTTTGGTTGTTTGTGTTCATGTTTTGGGACTGTTTTTTATTTTGTGAATGCTCAAGGGCGAGCATTGGGCAGTGTGGGGATATTTGATTACATGTATTTTATGCATGTTTTTCCTTCCATTCTTACCTCGATTTAGGCCTTGATACTACTAATTCGCTCGTGTTTCCATCTTTCTCGCAGATCAAGGTCAAGAAGGAGAAATGTGCGAAAAGACATACTTTCTGGGCAATTTCAGAAGAGTTTAAGCTTCAAGACTAGAGTCGAGACCATAGACACCAATTTCTCCATGTACTAATGTACTCGGATTGATATGCAAACTCTATTTTTGTGCTGTGTTATCTGCATTTTGAGTGACTAAACATATAGCCTTGTTTGCGAGCGAGTGAGTAAACACATATCTGGTGAGGGATGCTCGTGAGTAGGCCTGATGTGGAAAAGTTTTACCTTTGGGGTCGGTATCCCAATGCTTTAATGCAGGTGTGCATCTAGGCAGGAAGCGCCTTATCGAGACCTCCGCAATTGACGGGTTTGATCATTCCAGTGCTTTGGTTGTTTGTGTTCATGTTTTGGGACTGTTTTTTATTTTGTGAATGCTCAAGGGCGAGCATTGGGTAGTGTGGGGATATTTGATTACATGTATTTTATGCATGTTTTTCCTTCCATTCTTACCTCGATTTAGGCCTTGATACTACTAATTCGCTCGTGTTTCCATCTTTATCGCAGATCAAGGCCAAGAAGGAGAAATGTGCGAAAAGACATACTTTCTGGGCAATTTCAGAAGAGTTTAAGCTTCAAGACTAGCGTCGAGACCATAGACACCAATTTCTACATGTACTAATGTACTCGGATTGATATGCAAACTCTATTTTTGTGCTGTGTTATCTGCATTTTGAGTGACTAAACATATAGCCTTGTTTGCGAGCGAGTGAGTAAACACATATCTGGTGAGGGCTGCTCGTGACTAGCCCTGATGTGGAAAAGTTCTACCTTTGGGGTCGGTATCCCAATGCTTTAATGCAGGTGTGCATCTAGGCAGGAAGCGCCTTATCGAGACCTCGGCAATTGTCGGGTTTGATCATTCCTGCGCTTTGGTTGTTTGTGTTCATGTTTTGGGACTGCTTTTTATTTTGTGAATGCTCAAGGGCGAGAATTGGGCAGTGTGGGGATATTTGATTTCATGTATTTTATGCATGTTTTTCCTTCCATTCTTACCTTGATTTAGGCCTTGATACTACTAATTCGCTCGTGTTTCCATCTTTATCGCAGATCAAGGCCAAGAAGCAGAAATGTGCTAAACGACATACTTTCTGGGCAATTTCAGAAGAGTTTAAGCTTCAAGACTAGCGTCGAGACCATAGACACCAATTTCTCCATGTACTAATGTACTCGGATTGATATGCAAACTCTATTTTTGTGCTGTGTTATCTGCATTTTGAGTGACTAAACATATAGCCTTGTTTGCGAGCGAGTGAGTAAACACATATCTGGTGAGGGCTGCTCGTGACTAGGCCTGATGTGGAAAAGTTCTACCTTTGGGGTCGGTATCCCAATGCTTTAATGCAGGTGTGCATCTAGGCAGGAAGCGCCTTATCGAGACCTCCGCAATTGACGGGTTTGATCATTCCAGTGCTTTGCTTGTTTGTGTTCATGTTTTGGGACTGTTTTTTATTTTGTGAATGCTCAAGGGCGAGCATTGGGCAGTGTGGGGATATTTGATTACATGTATTTTATGCATGTTTTTCCTTCCATTCTTACCTCGATTTAGGCCTTGATACTACTAATTCGCTCGTGTTTCCATCTTTCTCGCAGATCAAGGCCAAGAAGGAGAAATGTGCGAAAAGACATACTTTCTGGGCAATTTCAGAAGAGTTTAAGCTTCAAGACTAGCGTCGAGACCATAGACACCAATTTCTCCATGTACTAATGTACTCGGATTGATATGCAAACTCTATTTTTGTGCTGTGTTATCTGCATTTTGAGTGACTAAACATATAGCCTTGTTTGCGAGCGAGTGAGTAAACACATATCTGGTGAGGGCTGCTCGTGACTAGGCCTGATGTCGAAAAGTTCTACCTTTGGGGTCGGTATCCCAATGCTTTAATGCAGGTGTGCATCTAGGCAGGAAGCGCCTTATCGAGACCTCGGCAATTGTCGGGTTTGATCATTCCTGCGCTTTGGTTGTTTGTGTTCATGTTTTGGGACTGTTTTTTATTTTGTGAATGCTCAAGGGCGAGAATTGGGCAGTGTGGGGATATTTGATTTCATGTATTTTATGCATGTTTTTCCTTCCATTCTTACCTTGATTTAGGCCTTGATACTACTAATTCGCTCGTGTTTCCATCTTTATCGCAGATCAAGGCCAAGAAGCAGAAATGTGCTAAACGACATACTTTCTGGGCAATTTCAGAAGAGTTTAAGCTTCAAGACTAGCGTCGAGACCATAGACACCAATTTCTCCATGTACTAATGTACTCGGATTGATATGCAAACTCTATTTTTGTGCTGTGTTATCTGCATTTTGAGTGACTAAACATATAGCCTTGTTTGCGAGCGAGTGAGTAAACACATATCTGGTGAGGGCTGCTCGTGACTAGGCCTGATGTGGAAAAGTTCTACCTTTGGGGTCGGTATCCCAATGCTTTAATGCAGGTGTGCATCTAGGCAGGAAGCGCCTTATCGAGACCTCCGCAATTGACGGGTTTGATCATTCCAGTGCTTTGGTTGTTTGTGTTCATGTTTTGGGACTGTTTTTTATTTTGTGAATGCTCAAGGGCGAGCATTGGGCAGTGTGGGGATATTTGATTACATGTATTTTATGCATGTTTTTCCTTCCATTCTTACCTCGATTTAGGCCTTGATACTACTAATTCGCTCGTGTTTCCATCTTTCTCGCAGATCAAGGCCAAGAAGGAGAAATGTGCGAAAAGACATACTTTCTGGGAAATTTCAGAAGAGTTTAAGCTTCAAGACTAGCGTCGAGACCATAGACACCAATTTCTCCATGTACTAATGTACTCGGATTGATATGCAAACTCTATTTTTGTGCTGTGTTATCTGCATTTTGAGTGACTAAACATATAGCCTTGTTTGCGAGCGAGTGAGTAAACACATATCTGGTGAGGGCTGCTCGTGACTAGGCCTGATGTCGAAAAGTTCTACCTTTGGGGTCGGTATCCCAACGCTTTAATGCAGGTGTGCATCTAGGCAGGAAGCGCCTTATCGAGACCTCGGCAATTGTCGGGTTTGATCATTCCTGCGCTTTGGTTGTTTGTGTTCATGTTTTGGGACTGTTTTTTATTTTGTGAATGCTCAAGGGCGAGAATTGGGCAGTGTGGGGATATTTGATTTCATGTATTTTATGCATGTTTTTCCTTCCATTCTTACCTTGATTTAGGCCTTGATACTACTAATTCGCTCGTGTTTCCATCTTTATCGCAGATCAAGGCCAAGAAGCAGAAATGTGCTAAACGACATACTTTCTGGTCAATTTCAGAAGAGTTTAAGCTTCAAGACTAGCGTCGAGACCATAGACACCAATTTCTCCATGTACTAATGTACTCGGATTGATATGCAAACTCTATTTTTGTGCTGTGTTATCTGCATTTTGAGTGACTAAACATATAGCCTTGTTTGCGAGCGAGTGAGTAAACACATATCTGGTGAGGGCTGCTCGTGACTAGGCCTGATGTGGAAAAGTTCTACCTTTGGGGTCGGTATCCCAATGCTTTAATGCAGGTGTGCATCTAGGCAGGAAGCGCCTTATCGCGACCTCCGCAATTGACGGGTTTCATCATTCCAGTGCTTTGGTTGTTTGTGTTCATGTTTTGGGACTGTTTTTTATTTTGTGAATGCTCAAGGGCGAGCATTGGGCAGTGTGGGGATATTTGATTACATGTATTTTATGCATGTTTTTCCTTCCATTCTTACCTCGATTTAGGCCTTGATACTACTAATTCGCTCGTGTTTCCATCTTTCTCGCAGATCAAGGCCAAGAAGGAGAAATGTGCGAAAAGACATACTTTCTGGGAAATTTCAGAAGAGTTTAAGCTTCAAGACTAGCGTCGAGACCATAGACACCAATTTCTCCATGTACTAATGTACTCGGATTGATATGCAAACTCTATTTTTGTGCTGTGTTATCTGCATTTTGAGTGACTAAACATATAGCCTTGTTTGCGAGCGAGTGAGTAAACACATATCTGGTGAGGGCTGCTCGTGACTAGGCCTGATGTCGAAAAGTTCTACCTTTGGGGTCGGTATCCCAACGCTTTAATGCAGGTGTGCATCTAGGCAGGAAGCGCCTTATCGAGACCTCGGCAATTGTCGGGTTTGATCATTCCTGCGCTTTGGTTGTTTGTGTTCATGTTTTGGGACTGTTTTTTATTTTGTGAATGCTCAAGGGCGAGAATTGGGCAGTGTGGGGATATTTGATTTCATGTATTTTATGCATGTTTTTCCTTCCATTCTTACCTTGATTTAGGCCTTGATACTACTAATTCGCTCGTGTTTCCATCTTTATCGCAGATCAAGGCCAAGAAGCAGAAATGTGCTAAACGACATACTTTCTGGTCAATTTCAGAAGAGTTTAAGCTTCAAGACTAGCGTCGAGACCATAGACACCAATTTCTCCATGTACTAATGTACTCGGATTGATATGCAAACTCTATTTTTGTGCTGTGTTATCTGCATTTTGAGTGACTAAACATATAGCCTTGTTTGCGAGCGAGTGAGTAAACACATATCTGGTGAGGGCTGCTCGTGACTAGGCCTGATGTGGAAAAGTTCTACCTTTGGGGTCGGTATTCCAATGCTTTAATGCAGGTGTGCATCTAGGCAGGAAGCGCCTTATCGAGACCTCGGCAATTGTCGGGTTTGATCATTCCTGCGCTTTGGTTGTTTGTGTTCATGTTTTGGGACTGTTTTTTATTTTGTGAATGCTCAAGGGCGAGAATTGGGCAGTGTGGGGATATTTGATTTCATGTATTTTATGCATGTTTTTCCTTCCATTCTTACCTTGATTTAGGCCTTGATACTACTAATTCGCTCGTGTTTCCATCTTTATCGCAGATCAAGGCCAAGAAGCAGAAATGTGCTAAACGACATACTTTCTGGGCAATTTCAGAAGAGTTTAAGCTTCAAGACTAGCGTCGAGACCATAGACACCAATTTCTCCATGTACTAATGTACTCCGATTGATATGCAAACTCTATTTTTGTGCTGTGTTATCTGTATTTTGAGTGACTAAACATATAGCCTTGTTTGCGAGCGAGTGAGTAAACACATATCTGGTGAGGGCTGCTCGTGACTAGGCCTGATGTGGAAAAGTTCTACCTTTGGGGTCGGTATCCCAATGCTTTAATGCAGGTGTGCATCTAGGCAGGAAGCGCCTTATCGCGACCTCCGCAATTGACGGGTTTCATCATTCCAGTGCTTTGGTTGTTTGTGTTCATGTTTTGGGACTGTTTTTTATTTTGTGAATGCTCAAGGGCGAGCATTGGGCAGTGTGGGGATATTTGATTACATGTATTTTATGCATGTTTTTCCTTCCATTCTTACCTCGATTTAGGCCTTGATACTACTAATTCGCTCGTGTTTCCATCTTTCTCGCAGATCAAGGCCAAGAAGGAGAAATGTGCGAAAAGACATACTTTCTGGGCAATTTCAGAAGAGTTTAAGCTTCAAGACTAGCGTCGAGACCATAGACACCAATTTCTCCATGTACTAATGTACTCGGATTGATATGCAAACTCTATTTTTGTGCTGTGTTATCTGCATTTTGAGTGACTAAACATATAGCCTTGTTTGCGAGCGAGTGAGTAAACACATATCTGGTGAGGGCTGCTCGTGACTAGGCCTGATGTCGAAAAGTTCTACCTTTGGGGTCGGTATCCCAATGCTTTAATGCAGGTGTGCATCTAGGCAGGAAGCGCCTTATCGAGACCTCGGCAATGGTCGGGTTTGATCATTCCTGCGCTTTGGTTGTTTGTGTTCATGTTTTGGGACTGTTTTTTATTTTGTGAATGCTCAAGGGCGAGAATTGGGCAGTGTGGGGATATTTGATTTCATGTATTTTATGCATGTTTTTCCTTCCATTCTTACCTTGATTTAGGCCTTGATACTACTAATTCGCTCGTGTTTCCATCTTTATCGCAGATCAAGGCCAAGAAGCAGAAATGTGCTAAACGACATACTTTCTGGGCAATTTCAGAAGAGTTTAAGCTTCAAGACTAGCGTCGAGACCATAGACACCAATTTCTCCATGTACTAATGTACTCGGATTGATATGCAAACTCTATTTTTGTGCTGTGTTATCTGCATTTTGAGTGACTAAACATATAGCCTTGTTTGCGAGCGAGTGAGTAAACACATATCTGGTGAGGGCTGCTCGTGACTAGGCCTGATGTGGAAAAGTTCTACCTTTGGGGTCGGTATCCCAATGCTTTAATGCAGGTGTGCATCTAGGCAGGAAGCGCCTTATCGAGACCTCCGCAATTGACGGGTTTGATCATTCCAGTGCTTTGGTTGTTTGTGTTCATGTTTTGGGACTGTTTTTTATTTTGTGAATGCTCAAGGGCGAGCATTGGGCAGTGTGGGGATATTTGATTACATGTATTTTATGCATGTTTTTCCTTCCATTCTTACCTCGATTTAGGCCTTGATACTACTAATTCGCTCGTGTTTCCATCTTTCTCGCAGATCAAGGCCAAGAAGGAGAAATGTGCGAAAAGACATACTTTCTGGGAAATTTCAGAAGAGTTTAAGCTTCAAGACTAGCGTCGAGACCATAGACACCAATTTCTCCATGTACTAATGTACTCGGATTGATATGCAAACTCTATTTTTGTGCTGTGTTATCTGCATTTTGAGTGACTAAACATATAGCCTTGTTCGCGAGCGAGTGAGTAAACACATATCTGGTGAGGGCTGCTCGTGACTAGGCCTGATGTCGAAAAGTTCTACCTTTGGGGTCGGTATCCCAACGCTTTAATGCAGGTGTGCATCTAGGCAGGAAGCGCCTTATCGAGACCTCGGCAATTGTCGGGTTTGATCATTCCTGCGCTTTGGTTGTTTGTGTTCATGTTTTGGGACTGTTTTTTATTTTGTGAATGCTCAAGGGCGAGAATTGGGCAGTGTGGGGATATTTGATTTCATGTATTTTATGCATGTTTTTCCTTCCATTCTTACCTTGATTTAGGCCTTGATACTACTAATTCGCTCGTGTTTCCATCTTTATCGCAGATCAAGGCCAAGAAGCAGAAATGTGCTAAACGACATACTTTCTGGGCAATTTCAGAAGAGTTTAAGCTTCAAGACTAGCGTCGAGACCATAGACACCAATTTCTCCATGTACTAATGTACTCGGATTGATATGCAAACTCTATTTTTGTGCTGTGTTATCTGCATTTTGAGTGACTAAACATATAGCCTTGTTTGCGAGCGAGTGAGTAAACACATATCTGGTGAGGGCTGCTCGTGACTAGGCCTGATGTGGAAAAGTTCTACCTTTGGGGTCGGTATCCCAATGCTTTAATGCAGGTGTGCATCTAGGCAGGAAGCGCCTTATCGAGACCTCGGCAATTGTCGGGTTTGATCATTCCTGCGCTTTGGTTGTTTGTGTTCATGTTCTGGGACTGTTTTTTATTTTGTGAATGCTCAAGGGCGAGAATTGGGCAGTGTGGGGATATTTGATTTCATGTATTTTATGCATGTTTTTCCTTCCATTCTTACCTTGATTTAGGCCTTGATACTACTAATTCGCTCGTGTTTCCATCTTTATCGCAGATCAAGGCCAAGAAGCAGAAATGTGCTAAACGACATACTTTCTGGGCAATTTCAGAAGAGTTTAAGCTTCAAGACTAGCGTCGAGACCATAGACACCAATTTCTCCATGTACTAATGTACTCCGATTGATATGCAAACTCTATTTTTGTGCTGTGTTATCTGTATTTTGAGTGACTAAACATATAGCCTTGTTTGCGAGCGAGTGAGTAAACACATATCTGGTGAGGGCTGCTCGTGACTAGGCCTGATGTGGAAAAGTTCTACCTTTGGGGTCGGTATCCCAATGCTTTAATGCAGGTGTGCATCTAGGCAGGAAGCGCCTTATCGCGACCTCCGCAATTGACGGGTTTCATCATTCCAGTGCTTTGGTTGTTTGTGTTCATGTTTTGGGACTGTTTTTTATTTTGTGAATGCCCAAGGGCGAGCATTGGGCAGTGTGGGGATATTTGATTACATGTATTTTATGCATGTTTTTCCTTCCATTCTTACCTCGATTTAGGCCTTGATACTACTAATTCGCTCGTGTTTCCATCTTTCTCGCAGATCAACGCCAAGAAGGAGAAATGTGCGAAAAGACATACTTTCTGGGCAATTTCAGAAGAGTTTAAGCTTCAAGACTAGCGTCGAGACCATAGACACCAATTTCTCCATGTACTAATGTACTCGGATTGATATGCAAACTCTATTTTTGTGCTGTGTTATCTGCATTTTGAGTGACTAAACATATAGCCTTGTTTGCGAGCGAGTGAGTAAACACATATCTGGTGAGGGCTGCTCGTGACTAGGCCTGATGTCGAAAAGTTCTACCTTTGGGGTCGGTATCCCAATGCTTTAATGCAGGTGTGCATCTAGGCAGGAAGCGCCTTATCGAGACCTCGGCAATTGTCGGGTTTGATCATTCCTGCGCTTTGGTTGTTTGTGTTCATGTTTTGGGACTGTTTTTTATTTTGTGAATGCTCAAGGGCGAGAATTGGGCAGTGTGGGGATATTTTATTTCATGTATTTTATGCATGTTTTTCCTTCCATTCTTACCTTGATTTAGGCCTTGATACTACTAATTCGCTCGTGTTTCCATCTTTATCGCAGATCAAGGCCAAGAAGCAGAAATGTGCTAAACGACATACTTTCTGGGCAATTTCAGAAGAGTTTAAGCTTCAAGACTAGCGTCGAGACCATAGACACCAATTTCTCCATGTACTAATGTACTCGGATTGATATGCAAACTCTATTTTTGTGCTGTGTTATCTGCATTTTGAGTGACTAAACATATAGCCTTGTTTGCGAGCGAGTGAGTAAACACATATCTGGTGAGGGCTGCTCGTGACTAGGCCTGATGTCGAAAAGTTCTACCTTTTGGGTCGGTATCCCAATGCTTTAATGCAGGTGTGCATCTAGGCAGGAAGCGCCTTATCGAGACCTCGGCAATTGTCGTGTTTGATCATTCCTGCGCTTTGGTTGTTTGTGTTCATGTTTTGGGACTGTTTTTTATTTTGTGAATGCTCAAGGGCGAGAATTGGGCAGTGTGGGGATATTTAATTTCATGTATTTTATGCATGTTTTTCCTTCCATTCTTACCTTGATTTAGGCCTTGATACTACTAATTCGCTCGTGTTTCCATCTTTATCGCAGATCAAGGCCAAGAAGCAGAAATGTGCTAAACGACATACTTTCTGGGCAATTTCAGAAGAGTTTAAGCTTCAAGACTAGCGTCGAGACCATAGACACCAATTTCTCCATGTACTAATGTACTCGGATTGATATGCAAACTCTATTTTTGTGCTGTGTTATCTGCATTTTGAGTGACTAAACATATAGCCTTGTTTGCGAGCGAGTGAGTAAACACATATCTGGTGAGGGCTGCTCGTGACTAGGCCTGATGTCGAAAAGTTCTACCTTTGGGGTCGGTATCCCAATGCTTTAATGCAGGTGTGCATCTAGGCAGGAAGCGCCTTATCGAGACCTCGGCAATTGTCGGGTTTGATCATTCCTGCGCTTTGGTTGTTTGTGTTCATGTTTTGGGACTGTTTTTTATTTTGTGAATGCTCAAGGGCGAGAATTGGGCAGTGTGGGGATATTTGATTTCATGTATTTTATGCATGTTTTTCCTTCCATTCTTACCTTGATTTAGGCCTTGATACTACTAATTCGCTCGTGTTTCCATCTTTATCGCAGATCAAGGCCAAGAAGCAGAAATGTGCTAAACGACATACTTTCTGGTCAATTTCAGAAGAGTTTAAGCTTCAAGACTAGCGTCGAGACCATAGACACCAATTTCTCCATGTACTAATGTACTCGGATTGATATGCAAACTCTATTTTTGTGCTGTGTTATCTGCATTTTGAGTGACTAAACATATAGCCTTGTTTGCGAGCGAGTGAGTAAACACATATCTGGTGAGGGCTGCTCGTGACTAGGCCTGATGTGGAAAAGTTCTACCTTTGGGGTCGGTATCCCAATGCTTTAATGCAGGTGTGCATCTAGGCAGGAAGCGCCTTATCGAGACCTCGGCAATTGTCGGGTTTGATCATTCCTGCGCTTTGGTTGTTTGTGTTCATGTTTTGGGACTGTTTTTTATTTTGTGAATGCTCAAGGGCGAGAATTGGGCAGTGTGGGGATATTTGATTTCATGTATTTTATGCATGTTTTTCCTTCCATTCTTACCTTGATTTAGGCCTTGATACTACTAATTCGCTCGTGTTTCCATCTTTATCGCAGATCAAGGCCAAGAAGCAGAAATGTGCTAAACGACATACTTTCTGGGCAATTTCAGAAGAGTTTAAGCTTCAAGACTAGCGTCGAGACCATAGACACCAATTTCTCCATGTACTAATGTACTCCGATTGATATGCAAACTCTATTTTTGTGCTGTGTTATCTGTATTTTGAGTGACTAAACATATAGCCTTGTTTGCGAGCGAGTGAGTAAACACATATCTGGTGAGGGCTGCTCGTGACTAGGCCTGATGTGGAAAAGTTCTACCTTTGGGGTCGGTATCCCAATGCTTTAATGCAGGTGTGCATCTAGACAGCAAGCGCCTTATCGCGACCTCCGCAATTGACGGGTTTCATCATTCCAGTGCTTTGGTTGTTTGTGTTCATGTTTTGGGACTGTTTTTTATTTTGTGAATGCTCAAGGGCGAGCATTGGGCAGTGTGGGGATATTTGATTACATGTATTTTATGCATGTTTTTCCTTCCATTCTTACCTCGATTTAGGCCTTGATACTACTAATTCGCTCGTGTTTCCATCTTTCTCGCAGATCAACGCCAAGAAGGAGAAATGTGCGAAAAGACATACTTTCTGGGCAATTTCAGAAGAGTTTAAGCTTCAAGACTAGCGTCGAGACCATAGACACCAATTTCTCCATGTACTAATGTACTCGGATTGATATGCAAACTCTATTTTTGTGCTGTGTTATCTGCATTTTGAGTGACTAAACATATAGCCTTGTTTGCGAGCGAGTGAGTAAACACATATCTGGTGAGGGCTGCTCGTGACTAGGCCTGATGTGGAAAAGTTCTACCTTTGGGGTCGGTATCCCAATGCTTTAATGCAGGTGTGCATCTAGGCAGGAAGCGCCTTATCGAGACCTCGGCAATTGTCGGGTTTGATCATTCCTGCGCTTTGGTTGTTTGTGTTCATGTTTTGGGACTGTTTTTTATTTTGTGAATGCTCAAGGGCGAGAATTGGGCAGTGTGGGGATATTTGATTTCATGTATTTTATGCATGTTTTTCCTTCCATTCTTACCTTGATTTAGGCCTTGATACTACTAATTCGCTCGTGTTTCCATCTTTATCGCAGATCAAGGCCAAGAAGCAGAAATGTGCTAAACGACATACTTTCTGGGCAATTTCAGAAGAGTTTAAGCTTCAAGACTAGCGTCGAGACCATAGACACCAATTTCTCCATGTACTAATGTACTCCGATTGATATGCAAACTCTATTTTTGTGCTGTGTTATCTGTATTTTGAGTGACTAAACATATAGCCTTGTTTGCGAGCGAGTGAGTAAACACATATCTGGTGAGGGCTGCTCGTGACTAGGCCTGATGTGGAAAAGTTCTACCTTTGGGGTCGGTATCCCAATGCTTTAATGTAGGTGTGCATCTAGGCAGGAAGCGCCTTATCGAGAGCTCCGCAATTGACGGGTTTGATCATTCCAGTGCTTTGGTTGTTTGTGTTCATGTTTTGGGACTGTTTTTTATTTTGTGAATGCTCAAGGGCGAGCATTGGGCAGTGTGGGGATATTTGATTACATGTATTTTATGCATGTTTTTCCTTCCATTCTTACCTCGATTTAGGCCTTGATACTACTAATTCGCTCGTGTTTCCATCTTTCTCGCAGATCAAGGCCAAGAAGGAGAAATGTGCGAAAAGACATACTTTCTGGGCAATTTCAGAAGAGTTTAAGCTTCAAGACTAGCGTCGAGACCATAGACACCAATTTCTCCATGTACTAATGTACTCGGATTGATATGCAAACTCTATTTTTGTGCTGTGTTATCTGCATTTTGAGTGACTAAACATATAGCCTTGTTTGCGAGCGAGTGAGTAAACACATATCTGGTGAGGGCTGCTCGTGAGTAGGCCTGATGTGGAAAAGTTCTACCTTTGGGGTCGGTATCCCAATGCTTTAATGCAGGTGTGCATCTAGGCAGGAAGCGCCTTATCGAGACCTCGGCAATTGACGGGTTTGATCATTCCAGTGCTTTGGTTATTTGTGTTCATGTTTTGAAACTGTTTTTTATTTTGTGAATGCTCAAGGGCGAGCATTGGGCAGTGTGGGGATATTTGATTACATGTATTTTATGCATGTTTTTCCTTCCATTCTTAGCTCGATTTAGGCCTTGATACTACTAATTCACTCGTGTTTCCATCTCTATCGCAGATCAAGGCCAAGAAGCAGAAATGTGCTAAACGACATACTTTCTGGGCAATTTCAGAAGAGTTTAAGCTTCAAGACTAGCGTCGAGACCATAGACACCAATTTCTCCATGTACTAATGTACTCGAATTGATATGCAAACTCTATTTTTGTGCTGTGTTATCTGCATTTTGAGTGACTAAACATATAGCCTTGTTTGCGAGCGAGTGAGTAAACACATATCTGGTGAGGGCTGCTCGTGACTAGGCCTGATGTGGAAAAGTTCTACCTTTGGGGTCGGTATCCCAATGCTTTAATGCAGGTGTGCATCTAGGCAGGAAGCGCCTTATCGAGACCTCGGCAATTGACGGGTTTGATCATTCCAGTGCTTTGGTTATTTGTGTTCATGTTTTGAAACTGTTTTTTATTTTGTGAATGCTCAAGGGCGAGCATTGGGCAGTGTGGGGATATTTGATTACATGTATTTTATGCATGTTTTTCCTTCCATTCTTACCTCGATTTAGGCCTTGATACTACTAATTCACTTGTGTTTCCATCTCTATCGCAGATCAAGGCCAAGAAGCAGAAATGTGCTAAAAGACATACTTTCTGGGCAATTTCAGAAGAGTTTAAGCTTCAAGACTAGCGTCGAGACCATAGACACCAATTTCTCCATGTACTAAGTTACTCGAATTGATATGCAAACTCTATTTTTGTGCTGTGTTATCTGCATTTTGAGTGACTAAACATATAGCCTTGTTTGCGAGCGAGTGAGTAAACACATATCTGGTGAGGGCTGCTCGTGACTAGGCCTGATGTGGAAAAGTTCTACCTTTGGGGTCGGTATCCCAATGCTTTAATGCAGGTGTGCATCTAGGCAGGAAGCGCCTTATCGAGACCTCGGCAATTGACGGGTTTGATCATTCCAGTGCTTTGGTTATTTGTGTTCATGTTTTGAAACTGTTTTTTATTTTGTGAATGCTCAAGGGCGAGCATTGGGCAGTGTGGGGATATTTGATTTCATGTATTTTATGCATGTTTTTCCTTCCATTCTTACCTTGATTTAGGCCTTGATACTACTAATTCGCTCGTGTTTCCATCTTTATCGCAGATCAAGGCCAAGAAGCAGAAATGTGCTAAACGACATACTTTCTGGGCAATTTCAGAAGAGTTTAAGCTTCAAGACTAGCGTCGAGACCATAGACACCAATTTCTCCATGTACTAATGTACTCGGATTGATATGCAAACTCTATTTTTGTGCTGTGTTATCTGCATTTTGAGTGACTAAACATATAGCCTTGTTTGCGAGCGAGTGAGTAAACACATATCTGGTGAGGGCTGCTCGTGACTAGGCCTGATGTGGAAAAGTTCTACCTTTGGGGTCGGTATCCCAATGCTTTAATGCAGGTGTGCATCTAGGCAGGAAGCGCCTTATCGAGACCTCGGCAATTGTCGGGTTTGATCATTCCTGCGCTTTGGTTGTTTGTGTTCATGTTTTGGGACTGTTTTTTATTTTGTGAATGCTCAAGGGCGAGAATTGGGCAGTGTGGGGATATTTGATTTCATGTATTTCATGCATGTTTTTCCTTCCATTCTTACCTTGATTTAGGCCTTGATACTACTAATTCGCTCGTGTTTCCATCTTTATCGCAGATCAAGGCCAAGAAGCAGAAATGTGCTAAACGACATACTTTCTGGGCAATTTCAGAAGAGTTTAAGCTTCAAGACTAGCGTCGAGACCATAGACACCAATTTCTCCATGTACTAATGTACTCGGATTGATATGCAAACTCTATTTTTGTGCTGTGTTATCTGCATTTTGAGTGACTAAACATATAGCCTTGTTTGCGAGCGAGTGAGTAAACACATATCTGGTGAGGGCTGCTCGTGACTAGGCCTGATGTGGAAAAGTTCTACCTTTGGGGTCGGTATCCCAATGCTTTAATGCAGGTGTGCATCTAGGCAGGAAGCGCCTTATCGAGACCTCGGCAATTGACGGGTTTGATCATTCCAGTGCTTTGGTTGTTTGTGTTCATGTTTTGGGACTGTTTTTTATTTTGTGAATGCTCAAGGGCGAGCATTGGGCAGTGTGGGGATATTTGATTACATGTATTTTATGCATGTTTTTCCTTCCATTCTTACCTCGATTTAGGCCTTGATACTACTAATTCGCTCGTGTTTCCATCTTTCTCGCAGATCAACGCCAAGAAGGAGAAATGTGCGAAAAGACATACTTTCTGGGCAATTTCAGAAGAGTTTAAGCTTCAAGACTAGCGTCGAGACCATAGACACCAATTTCTCCATGTACTAATGTACTCGGATTGATATGCAAACTCTATTTTTGTGCTGTGTTATCTGCATTTTGAGTGACTAAACATATAGCCTTGTTTGCGAGCGAGTGAGTAAACACATATCTGGTGAGGGCTGCTCGTGACTAGGCCTGATGTGGAAAAGTTCTACCTTTGGGGTCGGTATCCCAATGCTTTAATGCAGGTGTGCATCTAGGCAGGAAGCGCCTTATCGAGACCTCGGCAATTGACGGGTTTGATCATTCCAGTGCTTTGGTTATTTGTGTTCATGTTTTGAAACTGTTTTTTATTTTGTGAATGCTCAAGGGCGAGCATTGGGCAGTGTGGGGATATTTGATTACATGTATTTTATGCATGTTTTTCCTTCCATTCTTACCTCGATTTAGGCCTTGATACTACTAATTCACTCGTGTTTCCATCTCTATCGCAGATCAAGGCCAAGAAGCAGAAATGTGCTAAAAGACATACTTTCTGGGCAATTTCAGAAGAGTTTAAGCTTCAAGACTAGCGTCGAGACCATAGACACCAATTTCTCCATGTACTAAGTTACTCGAATTGATATGCAAACTCTATTTTTGTGCTGTGTTATCTGCATTTTGAGTGACTAAACATATAGCCTTGTTTGCGAGCGAGTGAGTAAACACATATCTGGTGAGGGCTGCTCGTGACTAGGCCTGATGTGGAAAAGTTCTACCTTTGGGGTCGGTATCCCAATGCTTTAATGCAGGTGTGCATCTAGGCAGGAAGCGCCTTATCGAGACCTCGGCAATTGACGGGTTTGATCATTCCAGTGCTTTGGTTATTTGTGTTCATGTTTTGAAACTGTTTTTTATTTTGTGAATGCTCAAGGGCGAGCATTGGGCAGTGTGGGGATATTTAATTTCATGTATTTTATGCATGTTTTTCCTTCCATTCTTACCTTGATTTAGGCCTTGATACTACTAATTCGCTCGTGTTTCCATCTTTATCGCAGATCAAGGCCAAGAAGCAGAAATGTGCTAAACGACATACTTTCTGGGCAATTTCAGAAGAGTTTAAGCTTCAAGACTAGCGTCGAGACCATAGACACCAATTTCTCCATGTACTAATGTACTCGGATTGATATGCAAACTCTATTTTTGTGCTGTGTTATCTGCATTTTGAGTGACTAAACATATAGCCTTGTTTGCGAGCGAGTGAGTAAACACATATCTGGTGAGGGCTGCTCGTGACTAGGCCTGATGTGGAAAAGTTCTACCTTTGGGGTCGGTATCCCAATGCTTTAATGCAGGTGTGCATCTAGGCAGGAAGCGCCTTATCGAGACCTCGGCAATTGTCGGGTTTGATCATTCCTGCGCTTTGGTTGTTTGTGTTCATGTTTTGGGACTGTTTTTTATTTTGTGAATGCTCAAGGGCGAGAATTGGGCAGTGTGGGGATATTTGATTTCATGTATTTTATGCATGTTTTTCCTTCCATTCTTACCTTGATTTAGGCCTTGATACTACTAATTCGCTCGTGTTTCCATCTTTATCGCAGATCAAGGCCAAGAAGCAGAAATGTGCTAAACGACATACTTTCTGGGCAATTTCAGAAGAGTTTAAGCTTCAAGACTAGCGTCGAGACCATAGACACCAATTTCTCCATGTACTAATGTACTCCGATTGATATGCAAACTCTATTTTTGTGCTGTGTTATCTGTATTTTGAGTGACTAAACATATAGCCTTGTTTGCGAGCGAGTGAGTAAACACATATCTGGTGAGGGCTGCTCGTGACTAGGCCTGATGTGGAAAAGTTCTACCTTTGGGGTCGGTATCCCAATGCTTTAATGCAGGTGTGCATCTAGGCAGGAAGCGCCTTATCGAGACCTCGGCAATTGACGGGTTTGATCATTCTAGTGCTTTGGTTGTTTGTGTTCATGTTTTGGGACTGTTTTTTATTTTGTGAATGCTCAAGGGCGAGCATTGGGCAGTGTGGGGATATTTGATTACATGTATTTTATGCATGTTTTTCCTTCCATTCTTACCTCGATTTAGGCCTTGATACTACTAATTCGCTCGTGTTTCCATCTTTCTCGCAGATCAACGCCAAGAAGGAGAAATGTGCGAAAAGACATACTTTCTGGGCAATTTCAGAAGAGTTTAAGCTTCAAGACTAGCGTCGAGACCATAGACACCAATTTCTCCATGTACTAATGTACTCGGATTGATATGCAAACTCTATTTTTGTGCTGTGTTATCTGCATTTTGAGTGACTAAACATATAGCCTTGTTTGCGAGCGAGTGAGTAAACACATATCTGGTGAGGGCTGCTCGTGACTAGGCCTGATGTGGAAAAGTTCTACCTTTGGGGTCGGTATCCCAATGCTTTAATGCAGGTGTGCATCTAGGCAGGAAGCGCCTTATCGAGACCTCGGCAATTGACGGGTTTGATCATTCCAGTGCTTTGGTTATTTGTGTTCATGTTTTGAAACTGTTTTTTATTTTGTGAATGCTCAAGGGCGAGCATTGGGCAGTGTGGGGATATTTGATTACATGTATTTTATGCATGTTTTTCCTTCCATTCTTACCTCGATTTAGGCCTTGATACTACTAATTCACTCGTGTTTCCATCTCTATCGCAGATCAAGGCCAAGAAGCAGAAATGTGCTAAAAGACATACTTTCTGGGCAATTTCAGAAGAGTTTAAGCTTCAAGACTAGCGTCGAGACCATAGACACCAATTTCTCCATGTACTAAGTTACTCGAATTGATATGCAAACTCTATTTTTGTGCTGTGTTATCTGCATTTTGAGTGACTAAACATATAGCCTTGTTTGCGAGCGAGTGAGTAAACACATATCTGGTGAGGGCTGCTCGTGACTAGGCCTGATGTGGAAAAGTTCTACCTTTGGGGTCGGTATCCCAATGCTTTAATGCAGGTGTGCATCTAGGCAGGAAGCGCCTTATCGAGACCTCGGCAATTGACGGGTTTGATCATTCCAGTGCTTTGGTTATTTGTGTTCATGTTTTGAAACTGTTTTTTATTTTGTGAATGCTCAAGGGCGAGCATTGGGCAGTGTGGGGATATTTAATTTCATGTATTTTATGCATGTTTTTCCTTCCATTCTTACCTTGATTTAGGCCTTGATACTACTAATTCGCTCGTGTTTCCATCTTTATCGCAGATCAAGGCCAAGAAGCAGAAATGTGCTAAACGACATACTTTCTGGGCAATTTCAGAAGAGTTTAAGCTTCAAGACTAGCGTCGAGACCATAGACACCAATTTCTCCATGTACTAATGTACTCGGATTGATATGCAAACTCTATTTTTGTGCTGTGTTATCTGCATTTTGAGTGACTAAACATATAGCCTTGTTTGCGAGCGAGTGAGTAAACACATATCTGGTGAGGGCTGCTCGTGACTAGGCCTGATGTGGAAAAGTTCTACCTTTGGGGTCGGTATCCCAATGCTTTAATGCAGGTGTGCATCTAGGCAGGAAGCGCCTTATCGAGACCTCGGCAATTGTCGGGTTTGATCATTCCTGCGCTTTGGTTGTTTGTGTTCATGTTTTGGGACTGTTTTTTATTTTGTGAATGCTCAAGGGCGAGAATTGGGCAGTGTGGGGATATTTGATTTCATGAATTTTATGCATGTTTTTCCTTCCATTCTTACCTTGATTTAGGCCTTGATACTACTAATTCGCTCGTGTTTCCATCTTTATCGCAGATCAAGGCCAAGAAGCAGAAATGTGCTAAACGACATACTTTCTGGGCAATTTCAGAAGAGTTTAAGCTTCAAGACTAGCGTCGAGACCATAGACACCAATTTCTCCATGTACTAATGTACTCGGATTGATATGCAAACTCTATTTTTGTGCTGTGTTATCTGCATTTTGAGTGACTAAACATATAGCCTTGTTTGCGAGCGAGTGAGTAAACACATATCTGGTGAGGGCTGCTCGTGACTAGGCCTGATGTGGAAAAGTTCTACCTTTGGGGTCGGTATCCCAATGCTTTAATGCAGGTGTGCATCTAGGCAGGAAGCGCCTTATCGAGACCTCGGCAATTGACGGGTTTGATCATTCCAGTGCTTTGGTTGTTTGTGTTCATGTTTTGGGACTGTTTTTTATTTTGTGAATGCTCAAGGGCGAGCATTGGGCAGTGTGGGGATATTTGATTACATGTATTTTATGCATGTTTTTCCTTCCATTCTTACCTCGATTTAGGCCTTGATACTACTAATTCGCTCGTGTTTCCATCTTTCTCGCAGATCAACGCCAAGAAGGAGAAATGTGCGAAAAGACATACTTTCTGGGCAATTTCAGAAGAGTTTAAGCTTCAAGACTAGCGTCGAGACCATAGACACCAATTTCTCCATGTACTAATGTACTCGGATTGATATGCAAACTCTATTTTTGTGCTGTGTTATCTGCATTTTGAGTGACTAAACATATAGCCTTGTTTGCGAGCGAGTGAGTAAACACATATCTGGTGAGGGCTGCTCGTGACTAGGCCTGATGTGGAAAAGTTCTACCTTTGGGGTCGGTATCCCAATGCTTTAATGCAGGTGTGCATCTAGGCAGGAAGCGCCTTATCGAGACCTCGGCAATTGACGGGTTTGATCATTCCAGTGCTTTGGTTATTTGTGTTCATGTTTTGAAACTGTTTTTTATTTTGTGAATGCTCAAGGGCGAGCATTGGGCAGTGTGGGGATATTTGATTACATGTATTTTATGCATGTTTTTCCTTCCATTCTTACCTCGATTTAGGCCTTGATACTACTAATTCACTCGTGTTTCCATCTCTATCGCAGATCAAGGCCAAGAAGCAGAAATGTGCTAAAAGACATACTTTCTGGGCAATTTCAGAAGAGTTTAAGCTTCAAGACTAGCGTCGAGACCATAGACACCAATTTCTCCATGTACTAAGTTACTCGAATTGATATGCAAACTCTATTTTTGTGCTGTGTTATCTGCATTTTGAGTGACTAAACATATAGCCTTGTTTGCGAGCGAGTGAGTAAACACATATCTGGTGAGGGCTGCTCGTGACTAGGCCTGATGTGGAAAAGTTCTACCTTTGGGGTCGGTATCCCAATGCTTTAATGCAGGTGTGCATCTAGGCAGGAAGCGCCTTATCGAGACCTCGGCAATTGACGGGTTTGATCATTCCAGTGCTTTGGTTATTTGTGTTCATGTTTTGAAACTGTTTTTTATTTTGTGAATGCTCAAGGGCGAGCATTGGGCAGTGTGGGGATATTTAATTTCATGTATTTTATGCATGTTTTTCCTTCCATTCTTACCTTGATTTAGGCCTTGATACTACTAATTCGCTCGTGTTTCCATCTTTATCGCAGATCAAGGCCAAGAAGCAGAAATGTGCTAAACGACATACTTTCTGGGCAATTTCAGAAGAGTTTAAGCTTCAAGACTAGCGTCGAGACCATAGACACCAATTTCTCCATGTACTAATGTACTCGGATTGATATGCAAACTCTATTTTTGTGCTGTGTTATCTGCATTTTGAGTGACTAAACATATAGCCTTGTTTGCGAGCGAGTGAGTAAACACATATCTGGTGAGGGCTGCTCGTGACTAGGCCTGATGTGGAAAAGTTCTACCTTTGGGGTCGGTATCCCAATGCTTTAATGCAGGTGTGCATCTAGGCAGGAAGCGCCTTATCGAGACCTCGGCAATTGTCGGGTTTGATCATTCCTGCGCTTTGGTTGTTTGTGTTCATGTTTTGGGACTGTTTTTTATTTTGTGAATGCTCAAGGGCGAGAATTGGGCAGTGTGGGGATATTTGATTTCATGAATTTTATGCATGTTTTTCCTTCCATTCTTACCTTGATTTAGGCCTTGATACTACTAATTCGCTCGTGTTTCCATCTTTATCGCAGATCAAGGCCAAGAAGCAGAAATGTGCTAAACGACATACTTTCTGGGCAATTTCAGAAGAGTTTAAGCTTCAAGACTAGCGTCGAGACCATAGACACCAATTTCTCCATGTACTAATGTACTCGGATTGATATGCAAACTCTATTTTTGTGCTGTGTTATCTGCATTTTGAGTGACTAAACATATAGCCTTGTTTGCGAGCGAGTGAGTAAACACATATCTGGTGAGGGATGCTCGTGACTAGGCCTGATGTGGAAAAGTTCTACCTTTGGGGTCGGTATCCCAATGCTTTAATGCAGGTGTGCATCTAGGCAGGAAGCGCCTTATCGAGACCTCGGCAATTGTCGGGTTTGATCATTCCTGCGCTTTGGTTGTTTGTGTTCATGTTTTGGGACTGTTTTTTATTTTGTGAATGCTCAAGGGCGAGAATTGGGCAGTGTGGGGATATTTGATTTCATGTATTTTATGCATGTTTTTCCTTCCATTCTTACCTTGATTTAGGCCTTGATACTACTAATTCGCTCGTGTTTCCATCTTTATCGCAGATCAAGGCCAAGAAGCAGAAATGTGCTAAACGACATACTTTCTGGGCAATTTCAGAAGAGTTTAAGCTTCAAGACTAGCGTCGAGACCATAGACACCAATTTCTCCATGTACTAATGTACTCGGATTGATATGCAAACTCTATTTTTGTGCTGTGTTATCTGCATTTTGAGTGACTAAACATATAGCCTTGTTTGCGAGCGAGTGAGTAAACACATATCTGGTGAGGGCTGCTCGTGACTAGGCCTGATGTGGAAAAGTTCTACCTTTGGGGTCGGTATCCCAATGCTTTAATGCAGGTGTGCATCTAGGCAGGAAGCGCCTTATCGAGACCTCGGCAATTGACGGGTTTGATCATTCTAGTGCTTTGGTTGTTTGTGTTCATGTTTTGGGACTGTTTTTTATTTTGTGAATGCTCAAGGGCGAGCATTGGGCAGTGTGGGGATATTTGATTACATGTATTTTATGCATGTTTTTCCTTCCATTCTTACCTCGATTTAGGCCTTGATACTACTAATTCGCTCGTGTTTCCATCTTTCTCGCAGATCAACGCCAAGAAGGAGAAATGTGCGAAAAGACATACTTTCTGGGCAATTTCAGAAGAGTTTAAGCTTCAAGACTAGCGTCGAGACCATAGACACCAATTTCTCCATGTACTAATCTACTCGGATTGATATGCAAACTCTATTTTTGTGCTGTGTTATCTGCATTTTGAGTGACTAAACATATAGCCTTGTTTGCGAGCGAGTGAGTAAACACATATCTGGTGAGGGCTGCTCGTGACTAGGCCTGATGTGGAAAAGTTCTACCTTTGGGGTCGGTATCCCAATGCTTTAATGCAGGTGTGCATCTAGGCAGGAAGCGCCTTATCGAGACCTCGGCAATTGACGGGTTTGATCATTCCAGTGCTTTGGTTATTTGTGTTCATGTTTTGAAACTGTTTTTTATTTTGTGAATGCTCAAGGGCGAGCATTGGGCAGTGTGGGGATATTTGATTACATGTATTTTATGCATGTTTTTCCTTCCATTCTTACCTCGATTTAGGCCTTGATACTACTAATTCACTCGTGTTTCCATCTCTATCGCAGATCAAGGCCAAGAAGCAGAAATGTGCTAAAAGACATACTTTCTGGGCAATTTCAGAAGAGTTTAAGCTTCAAGACTAGCGTCGAGACCATAGACACCAATTTCTCCATGTACTA